>CM066038.1:311341432-312541432 GCA_033557465.1 Ichthyophis bannanicus
GAAGTTCCCCTTCAACAGGGCTCAGGGTTCTACTCCCCCTACTTTCTTATCCCAAAGAAAACAGGGGGCTACAGACCCATATTAGATCTCAGAGAATTGAACAAGTTTCTATGCAAGGAGAAATTCAAGATTTCTCTCGGTACTCTCCTTCCATACCTTCAGAGTCAGGATTGGCTTTGTTCTCTAGACCTCAAGGATGCGTACACCCATGTCCTCATCCATCCAACACACAGAAGGTTCCTTCGGTTCCTTTATCAAGGGAAGCACTACCAATACAGAGTGCTTCCTTTCTGTCTGGCCTCTGCACCAAGAGTGTTCACAAAATGCATGGCAGTAATAGCTGCATTTCTACGCACTCTAGGGATATTCATATTCCCATATCTGGACGACTGGCTCATCCGAGCTCCATCCCAGTCAGAGGCCCAGACTTCCCTAGCCTGCACAAGGCTTGTTCTTCAGTATCTGGGACTTGTAATAAACATCCCAGAATCCCATCTCACCCCTACTCAGTCTCTAGAGTTCATAGGGGCCTTGCTGGATACCACAACTGCAAGGGCCTATCTTCCCCAGGCCCGTTGCCTACGCTTGGTGCAGTTAGCCTCACAAATTCAGTTAAAATCCCATTTAATTGCTCGAGAGATGTTACAACTGTTAGGCCACATGGCATCCACTGTGCATGTGGTTCCTTACGCTCGCCTTTACATGAGAGCAGCTCAATGGACTCTGTCCACCCAATGGACCCAGGCATCAGGGTGCCTGTCAGACAAAATAGCAACCTCCAGTCGCCTCTTTTGCTCTCTCCAGTGGTGGAAGTCCACTCAAAATCTGTTGCTGGGGTCCCCCTTTCAACAGGTGTTACCCCAAGCAACCCTTACAACAGATGCCTCTCCAAGAGGTTGGGGAGCTCATCTACAAGATCTCTCCACTCAAGGAATCTGGTCTCCACAGGAGACATCTCTACATATCAACCTCTTAGAGCTCAGAGCAATTTTTCTAGCTCTGAGTCTTCCACACCCTGCTCAGCTACAAGACAGTCCTCATCCACACGGACAACCAAGTAGCCATGTTCTACGTGAACAAGCAGGGCGGGACTGGCTCTCTGTCGCTTTGCAACGAAGCTCTGAGATTGTGGGCCTTCGCCAGATAGCATCAAATTCATCTCATGGCAGTGTTTCTTCCAGGGGTTCAAAACTCTTGGGCAGACAGACTTAGTCGAGTTCTGCTTCCACACGAATGGTCCCTCCATGGGGACCAGATAGCCAGGATCTTCCGAATTTGGGGAACCCCGGACATAGACCTGTTTGCAAGTCCGTGGAATGCCAAACTTCCCCGGTTCTGTTCCAGGATCCCGTGTCAGGGAGTTCAGGCCCAGGGATGCCTTCCTCCTTCATTGGGGGCAAGACTTCCTCTATGCCTTTCCACCCATGCCCCTAATTCCCAAGACACTGTTCAAATTTCAGAGAGACAAGGGGTCTATGATCCTCATAGCACCACATTGGCCACGCCAAGTGTGGTACCCTCTACTTCTGCATCTCTCTCAAGCTCCCTCCCTGGACTTGGGATCTGCTCCAGACCTCCTGTCCCAGGAGGAGGGAATGTTGTGGCACCCAAATCCCCTGTCTCTTCACCTCAGAGCCTGGTTGCTGAAGGCCTAGACCTTCAAGATTTGCATCTTTCTCAGCAAGTGAAGGATATCCTCCATGCTTCCAGAAAGCCTTCCACTAGACGTTCCTATGCTTTTAAATGGAAAAGGTTTACCATTTGGTGTGCAGAGAAGGGTCTTAACCCTCTTGCAATACCTCTGGATTCTTTACTAGAGTATTTGCTGCATTTATCCCATGCAGGCCTTAAAACAAATTCAGTAAGAGTCCATTAGAGTGCTATTGCAGCATCCCTTAAACCTCTCAATGGACAACCTGTTTCCTCTCATCCTCTTATAGCAAGATTCATGAGAGGCCTTCTTTTAACTAAACCTTACATTAGACCACCTCCAGTGGCATGGGACTTGAATCTGGTTCTTGGCCAGCTTATGCAGCCACCTTTTGAACCCTTAGCCACTACCTCCTTGAAATTCCTTTCCTGGAAGGTTATTTTTCTCATTGCAGTCACTTCAGCTCAACGTATCAGTGAGCTGCAAGCCTTGGTGGCTAATCCTCCTTATACAAGGTTCCATCATAAGGTAGTGCTCAGGACCAATCCACACTTTATGCCTAAAGTGGTCTCACATTTTCATCTGAACCAGGAGGTATATTTACCTGTCTTTTTTCCAGGACCTCATGCATCAAGTGCAGAGAGGAATCTCCATACCCTGGATTGTAAGAGAGCGGCTTGCTTTTTACTTACAAAGGACACAGCAACATAGAAAGTCTTCTCAACTCCTTGTTGCTTTCGATCCCTCTCATTTAGGACTTCCAGTCTCTAAGAGAACTCTGTCCAATTGGATTGCTCAGTGTATTTCTTTCATCTACCAGAGTAAAAACCTTTCTCTGGAGGGCCATGTCACAGCTCACAATGTGAGGGCCATGGCAGCCTCTATGGCTCATCTAAATTCTGTATCCATCGACCAAATCTGTCGAGCGGCCACCTGGGCCTCGGTTCATACCTTTACAGCCCATTATTGCTTGGACAAGGACTCCCGCCGGGATGCCTTGTTTGGCCAGGCTGTTCTCAAACACCTGTTCCATACCTGATCAATTCCTACCCCCCATCCCTGGTTGGATGCCCGAGATCCATAGGGGGAGGTAGAGCCCTTCTCAGGGACTCACAACCTTGGGGATCTCTCTGGCATCTCTAGCTGGAGAGTCCCCATATGTGAAGACTCAGTCCTGCTTGTTCCTGGAGATAGCACAGTTACCAGTAACAGGTGATCTCTGGGAACAGCAGGAATAAGTCTTCACAACCCACCTACCTCCCCTAGGAGTTGTATCTCTCTATCTTTCCTTTCCTTTCTTTCTCTCTCTCTGTCTCAGCTTAAAATTCAAACTGCAGAGAGGCGGTTAGGAAAGGTGGGAAGGCAGCGCGCAGGCGCTGTGGGATGCTCCCAAAAGCTTTCCTTTTGGACGCTGGGGAGCGTTCCCGCGCAGGCTCCGTCGGTACTGACGATACCCTATATGTGAAGACTTATTCCTGCTGTTCCCAGAGATCACCTGTTACAGGTAAGTAACTGTGCTATACCTGAAGATTGGAGGATCGCCAATGTAATGCCAATTTTTAAAAAGGGTTCCAGGGGTGATCTGGGAAACTACAGACCGGTGAGCCTGACGCCAGTACCGGGAAAAATGGTGGTGGTTGATAAGTGCCGTCGAGTCTGAGTCAACTCATGGCGACCCTCTGGATAGCTATCCTAAATTGTGTTCGGACTTCAGTCAGGCGGCTCATTGTTGACAGACTGGTACCTGTAGCTGCTGTTATTGTATCGATCCATCTCATTGCTGGCCTTCCTCTTTTGCGTTGACCTTCTATCTTGCCAAGCATAATGTCTTTCTCTAATGATCTCTCTCTTCGCATGATGTGTCCAAAGTATGAAAGTCAAAGTCTTGTCATCTGAGCTTCTAAAGAAAGCTTAGGTTTGATCTCCTTTAGTACCGACTGGTTTGTTCTTCGGGCAGTCCATGGTATACACAGTATTCGCCGCCAGCACCATAATTCAAAGGCATCAATTTTCTTCCTATCTGTCTTTTTCACTGTCCAGCTTTCACATCCATATGATGTTATTGAAAATACCATGGCCTGAACAAGTCGAATCTTTGTATGGAGAGAGACATCTCTGCTCTTGAGAATCTTATCTTGGTCTTTCATAGCCATTCTGCCAAGAGCAATGCGTCGTCTGATTTCTTGACTGCTTGTTGCTTCTTTATTGATAGTTGATCCAAGTAGGTTAAAGTTGTTCACAATTTCAATTTCTTCTCCTTCAACGATGAACCTGTTGATTATGCCAGTTGTCATGATCTTTGTCGTCTTTACATTAAGGTGCAGGCCCATTTTGGGACTATGTTCTTTGATTGTGAGAAGCAAATGCTTCAGATCATTTTCACTTTCAGCCAGTAATGTGGTATCATCAGCATAGCGAAGGTTGTTGATGAGTCTTCCACCAATCTTCACACCTCTGCTGTCTTCATACAATCCTGCTTCTCTGATGATTTGTTCTGCATATAAATTAAACAGGTAGGGGGAAAGTATGCAGCCTTGTCTTACACCTTTGCTTATTTTAAACCATTCTGTTTCTCCTTTTTCCGTTCGAACTGTTGCTTCTTGATCAATGTACAGATTGCGCAAGAGAACGATCAGGTGTTCTGGTATACCCATGCTTCTTAATGTGGCCCAGAGTTTCTCATGGTTTACACAGTCAAAAGCCTTGCTATAGTCGATAAAGCACAAATAGATATCTTTTTGGTATTCTTTAGTCTTTTCAAGGATCCATCTCACATCTGCAATGATGTCTCTCGTTCCTCGCCCTTTCCTGAACCCTGCTTGCACTTCAGGTAGTTCTTGTTCCAGGTATGGTTGTAGTCTCTCTTGAATAATCTTCAGTAGAATCTTGCTGGCATGTGGTATCAGAGCGATTGTGCGATAATTTCCAGAGTCAGTTGAATCACCTTTCTTTAGTATTGGTATAAACACAGATCTTTTCCAGTCAGTTGGCCATGATGTTGTCTTCCATATTTCTTGGCAGAGCCTTGTGAGTATGGTAACAGCTGCATCAGATTGCTGCCATACTTCTATGGGAATGCTATCAATGCCTGGTGCTTTGTTCTTTGATAAGGCTTTCAATGCTGCTTCAACTTCTTCTTTCATCACCAATGGTTCCCGATCATAAGGTACAGGTTGAAACGGCTGTTGGTGCACTTGATCTTTATCATATAAAAACTTTGTATATTCCTTCCACCTTTTCTTGATCTTCTCAGCATCATTCAACATAGAACCTTGAGCATCTTGTAGCATTCTAATTCGAGGCCGGAACTTTTTCTTTAACTCTCGTAGCTTTAGGAAAGCCGATCTTGTTCTTCCTCTAATAGTTTCTGCTTCTATTTCCTTGCAAGTGTCATTGTAGTACTTTTCTTTGTCCTGTCTTGCTGCACGTTGGAAATCTCTGTTGAGTTCTGCGACTGTCTTTCTTTCTCCTCTGGCTTTAGCTTCTCTGCATTTCTGGGCAATTTTCAGAGTTTCTTCCGTCATCCATTTTGGCCGTTTTTGCTTTTTCACCTTTTGTAGAGACTTCTCGCTTTCTTCCAACACAACCTTCTTGATGTCATTCCATAACTCTTCCGGAGCTCTGTCATTTGTATCTAAAGCAGCAAATCGATTTTGCAGGCAGTCTTTAAATTCCATTGGTATATTCTCAAGGTCATATTTTGCTGCATTCATGAGTGGTTTGCTCTTTTTCAACTTTAGCTTGAGTTTGCATACTAGTAGTTGATGATCTGTACCACAGTCAGCTCCAGGTTTTGTCTTTGTTGATGTTACAGAGCTTTTCCATCGTTGACTTCCACACATGTAGTCAATTTGATTTTTATACAATCCATTGGGTGAAGTCCATGTGTACAGTCGCCGCTTGTGTTGCTGGAAGAAGGTGTTTGAGATGAATAGATCATTGGTCTTGCAGAATTCTATCAGTCTTTCTCCAGCTTCATTTCTGTTGCCAAGTCCATATTTTCCAACTACTTTGCCTTCTTCTTTGTTGCCAACTTTTGCATTCCAGTCACCCATGACTATCAGGATATCCTGTTTGCATGTTCTGTCAATTTCAGCTTGTACTTGTTCATAGAACTCTTCAATTTCATTCTCTTCTGCAGCTGTTGTTGGGGCATATTCTTGAATTATAGTTGTGTTGATAGGCAATCCTCGTAGACGAATAGAGATTAAGCGTTCGCTGACTGCATTGTATTTCATTACAGTTCTTGCAAGTTTCTTCTTTATTATAAATGCAACACCATTTCTTCTTTGTCTTTCATTTCCAGCATAGTAGATCATGTGATCATCTGATGCAAAGTGCCCCATGCCAGTCCATTTCAGTTCGCTGACACCCAACAGATCAAATTGTACACGTTCCATTTCATTCTTGACCACCTCCAACTTCCCTTGGTTCATGCTTCGTACGTTCCATGTTCCAATATGTAAGACATCTTTACAGCTTCTGACTCTCATTTCATGCGCAGCTACATCAGCAGTCAGACTTCCCGAGGGCTTTGATCCAACCACATCATAAATGCTGGCTTTACTCTGAAACGTCTTTAGCTCTTCCCCAGTAGCTAGTTGAGTGCCTTCCGACCTGGGGGTCTCATCTTCCAGCACCATAGCACAATTTGTTTTGTTGTAACTATCCATTGGTTTTTCATGGCAAGATACAGAAGTAGATTGCCGGGCCTTTCTTCCGCGCAGTTTAAGTTCGATGTTGTTGCCGTTGTCACAAAAATGTGATCCTCCGCCGTCAACACTGTCCCATTCTGCTGCTGCCCAGGTGGGTGGTTTGTCTTGGTCTGGCACCTCAGCTGAGACCTGTCCATCTTGGGAGACCCTGCCAGTAGTTAAACTACCGATAGCTTAGCTCTCAGCATCACTGATGCACGCAAGCCCTCACAGCACGACAAGCTGCAAACCAAGTGAGAGGGGAAAAATGGTAGAAACTATCATAAAGAACAAAATTAGTGAACATGTAGATAGTCATGGCTTAATGGGAGACAGCCAGCATGGCTTTAGACAAGGAAGACCTTGTCTTACTAATCTGTAATGTTTTTTTGAAGGTGTGAATAAAGAGGTAGACAAAGGTGAGTTGGTTGATATAGTGTGTTTGGACTTTCAGAAAGCCTTTGACAAGGTCCCTCATCAGAGACTTCTGGCAAAACTAAAAGGTCTTGGGACAGGAGGCAGTGTACTATTGTGGATCAGGAACTGGTTAAAAGATAGAAAGCAGAGGGTAGGGCTAAATGGCCAATTTTCCCAATGGAAAAAGGTTAATAGTAGAGTACCCCAGAGCTCTGTGGTGTGTCCGCTGCTTTTCGACATATTCATAAATGACTTAGAAAAAGGAATAACGAGTGAGATTATCAAATTTGCAGATGAAACTACTATTTAAAGTTGTTAAAACCCATGAGGATTGTGGAACATTTTCAAGAGGATCTTGATAAATTGGAAAACTGGGCATACAAATGGCAGTTGAAATTTAATGTGGACAAGTTATGCACCAGGAAAGAACAACCCGAACTATGGTTACACGATGCAGGATTCCACATTAGGAACCACCACCCAGGAAAAAGATTAGGTTTCATCGTGGATAACATGTTAAAACCCTCCGACCAATGTGCTGCGGCAGCCAAGAGAGCAAATAGAATGGTAGGTATCATAAGGAAAGGAATGGAAAATAAAGCAAAGGATATTATAATGCCTCTGTATCGTTCCATGGTGTGACCGCACCTTGAGTATTGTATAGAGTTCTGGTTGCCGTATCTTAAAAAGGATATAGCGTTATTTGAAAAGGTACAGAGAAGAGCCACCAAAATGGTAAAGGGGATGGAAGGATACCCCTATTAAGAGAGGCTAAAAAGGTTAGGGCTCTTCAACCTGGAAAAGAGACGGCTGAGGGGAGATGATAGAGGTCTATAAACAATGAATGGAGTGGAACAGGTAAACGTAGATGGATTGTTTACATCATCAGAATATAGAGACTAGGGGACATGCAATGAAGCTATAGGGTAACCTATTTAAGACTAATAAGAGAAAATATTTTTTCACTCAACGTATAATTAAACTCTGGAATTTGTTACCGGAGGATGTAGTAAAAGCTATTGTTAGTGTAGCTGGGTTTGAAAAAGGTTAAGGCAAGTTCCTGGAGGTAAGGTCCATAAACCATTATTAAAAGGGACCTGGGATATCACTGCTTGACCCAATACAAGCATTGTGGAACCTGTCTCTTGGGGAAACGGCTAGGTACTTATGACCTGGATTGGCCACTGTTGGAAACAGGATACTGGGCTTGATGGACCTTGGGCTGAGCCTGTATGGCATATATTATGTTCTTATTTCATCTCTGGTTCTGCAGCAGCATTCTGAATTGGAGTTTGGTGCAAATTCTTTGTAGTTGGACCAAGGTGTATAGGGTATTACAGCATGGCCTCGTACCAAGACTTAAATGTGCCCTGTGCGACTTGGGCATCTGGTACACCCCCCACCCTACATCACAGGTTTGTCATTTGCCCCAAGCCCAGCATCTTACTCCAAACCTCCATGTCCAGCCTGCTCCCCCTCCTTGCCCTGCTGCTGCTGCTTTTCATGTTCTCTTGTCAATGGCGACGGCAGCAGCAGCAGCAGCATGGACCTCCAATTGAAAAATAACCCCCACACAGGTCTTTCCAACTCCACACTCGCATGCTGATCTGATCCCTCCCTATGTATGCTCACCTTATAGGAGGGAGGGACCAGACTAGCCATTCAAGAATGCGGAGTTGCAAAGTCCCATGTTTGAATGGCCGGTCTGGTCCCTCCCTCCTTCAATTCGAGGATATGTCGGAGGAGGGAGGAATCAGGCCAGCATGCAAGTATGGAGTTGGAAAGATACACGTGTTTTGTTTTCTATTGGCAGTTTTCTCCACTGCTGCCTCTGCCACCACCAAAGGAACACAAGTGGCAGCGGGGCAATGGCAGGCAGCATGGGGGGGGGGGGGAGGGGAGTCAAGGCCAGCAACCTCAAATGCGCCCTTATTTTTTGCGCCCTATTTGGCTGCGCCGCTCACACAGGGCTCGTTACGGTGCTGCATTACAGTATTCTGGCCATGTTATCACAGTATGGACCACTGTGATCAGATGTACCTTCTCAATATATGGGGAAAGATTTAATAGTTGCCATAGGTGATGGCTATTTTTAAAGGTTGCTTGAGTTTGCATTATCAAAGTGGTAAGTTCAGTAGTATCCCAAGATTCTCAGCTGTGAATTTTTAGGGGCATTCATAATTACCAAAACAGACTTCCATATCATCCTGCTAGGCCAATCTAGAAAAGTGGTTTGTGTTCCCCTACCAGCAGAGGTGGAGACAGAAAAATCCAGACATTTCTAATGACCCCATCTTAAACAATATGTAGAGCAGCTAGAGGATGTACTATTACCCCAGTATTTCTCATTCTTCAGCAGTGTGTGGACGCATTGGAGCAGCTCTCTGAAAACGTTGAGAAAGATTGGTTTAGCTTGTGAGTTACCATTGTTAGGGGCAACGTCCCCATTTGAACTTGATGCGGGAGGTACCCATTGGGTAACTCTTAAAACCGGTGCCCTCCTGGGTTACCTAAGGGAGTGTCTGTTCAGTTCTCCATCCTTATCCTGAATAACTAGAATTTTGTGGATCGTGACAAGAAGAATCGTTGGTTGCATAGCCTCAGTGCTTCTTTCTTCTCCTCCTCCCTAGCTCTTCCCCAGGTATGGTGCGGAAATTCAGGAGATATGTGACTGCAGGACTTGGCAGCAGGGGGAGTAGCATTGAGCCCAGCACCGTTTCTGCCTGGGCTCCCCGGGGGCACGTTTCAGATATAAATTCCTGTTTCTGTGCCAAATTTCACTTCAGTATTGTCTGTGGGGGCCCCTGACCTCTGCTGTTTAGTCTGCTGATTGTTTTTCTTGTTCTTTCCCACTGGTTCCCACCTTGTACTGATGCTGTGTGTTCATGTTTCCGATGGTTGGCTGTGCTCTAACTTGCCTTGGTATGTACTGTATAGTATGTGCATGTTTTATTTAACAGTTTTTTTTAATACCGCTTTATCATTTTAGTCAAAGCAGTTTACATTTTAACTTAAACTTGGTACTGTACATTAAACAGGGACATTGATACCTTGGATTCTTCTGAGGCATTGGAAGGTTAAGTGACTTGCCCAAGGACACAAGGAGTGCTAGTGGAAATCAAACCCTGATCTCTTGATTCCCAAGCCAGTGCTTTAACCATTAGGCTACTCCTTAGCACATGCTGTGAATACGTGATTCAGAGCGCTATCTCCACATTGCGCAGTAGCTCAACGTTCCTCATGTGTACACTATAGGCATGGCTTACCACGGTGTGCTTTGTTTGGAAGGAAGGATTTGCTTTAGGAAGCCGTTCTGCCTGACATAGGCGCTTGTCTTCTGGGAGGAGATGCTGTCTTTCTGCCCTTTATCTGTGACTTGGCATGGAGGCTTCTGCTCACCTCTTGGAGGCAACATTTTTGTAGTTGGACTTCTCTTCTGCCTCTTCAGCTCCTCAGGTGGCCTTGGGGTCAGTTGGAGAGAGAGACAGTGCCCCGGCTCAGGAATCCTCTGCCTGTTCTTTGGAGCTTGGCCTGCCAGAACCTTCCCACTAGGATTCCCCAGTGATTGGCCTGCAGAACTCTATGGGGCAGCCAAGGTGACCATACAACAACCATGCTGGACTGATCGGGAGCCCTGCAGGGAGCAAGGAGGTAAGCTCCTCCCCACTCCCCCACCAAGATCTCCAGTCAGCCCGACGCTCAGAATCCAGCTCCAGCCAGCCTGCCTGCTGTAACTTTAAAACTGAGCCGTGCTCTCCACTGGCCCTTTCTAACCACGCCGGACCAATAGGGAGACCTACAGGGAGCAAGAAGGTAAGCTCCTCCCCGCTCCCCATGATATACCGCCCAAGCACAAGTGTCAGGGTGGTGTACAATCAATCAAAGGCTGCAGGTGACAAATAGAGAGAAAAGAATGCCATTGTATGGATAGGAAAGTGACAGGGGGGACAGAGATGAGGGAGGAGAGGGGGGATGGGAGGGTCTGTGTCGGGGGGAAGGTGAGGGACCCTAGGGGTCAGGGGAGGAAGGTCAAAAGCGAGATGGAAGAGATGAGTTTTGAGCATATTCTTGAACCAAGGGAATTCTCGGTATGGATGGTGTGTGGGAGTGAATTCCAGAGGACGGGGCCAAGGAAGAAAAAACAGAATGGCGGGTGAGTTCAGGATGGGCCTGCATGGGGGAGGTGAGGGAGAGGCAATTACCATGGGTGGATCGAAGGAAGCGGGGGGAGGGCTGAAGATAGATGAGATCTGCCTGGTACTGAATGGTGCCAGTGTGGGGAACTTTGAGCAATCGTGAGAATTTTATAGGCAAACTTGGATTCAATTGCGAGCCAGTGGAGATGCATAAGCAGGGGTGTGACGTGATCAGTTGGGGAGGAGTGGGTAAGGAGGTGAGCAGTGGTGCTCTGAACCAGTTGTATTCAGTGGAGGGATATTGGGGGAGGCTGGCAAGTACGATGTTACAGTAGTCGAGTCTAGAGATGACGAGTGACAAAACAAGAGTAACGAGGGAAATTGGAGAAAGAAAAAGACGGACGGCATGACTTTGGCAAAATGAAAGGAAGGAGCAGCGGGTGAATAAAGAAATATGCTGGTCAAAGGAGAGTGAGGAGTCCAGTGTGACTCCAAGGTAATGGAGGATAGGGACAAGAGGGATCGAGGTGGCGGACCAGTGGGAGACAAGGTGGACGAGGAGGCACCGAAGGAGAACCAGAGGGCCACAGGTTTAGAAGGATTCAAATGGAGAAAGTTGGCGTTCAGCCAGTAAGCAACACGAAAGAGGCAGGTATTAAGGGCGGTGAGATCGGGAGAGAGAGAGCTGGTGTGATACAAGAGGAGGATGTCATCAGTTTAATAGTACCAAGAGATCCCAGACTGCTGGACGATGAGGGCAAGTGGTGCGAGAAAAACATTAAAGAGGAGGGGGCGAGTACTGAGCCCTGGGGGACAGCACAGTGAAGAGGAGTCACTGGGGAGGTGGTGAGACGAGAGGAAGGAGTGAAACCAGCGATGGACTGATCCGTGGATCCCGATGTCATGGAGACAAGTGAGAAGTGTACGATCGACCAAATCGAAAGCAGCAGACAGGTCTAGAGAGACAGCCAGGGGAAAGATCACCGCATTCGTGGGACTGATTGACCTCGTTCAGGAGCGCAAGAAGAATGGTTTCGATACTATGACTGTATCTAAATCTGGATTGGCAGGGGTGGAGGGATAGTGGTATCGATGAGTGGAGATTTGTGAAAAGACTAGTTCTCCAGGAACAAGCAGGAAGTCGGTTCTCACTTATGGGTGACGTCGGCACCGCGGAACCCGCGCGGAGCAATTCCCCAGCTTTCAAAGAAAGCCTTTGGTATTGCTGCCACGCATGTGGGGTCCTCTTCCTGCCCAAGGGTGCTATCTTGCTCAGTCCCCCTTTTTATGCGGAGCCCTTCGGACACACGCCCTCATCCCTCGGAAAAAGTGTTTAGTTTTTGGCCTACTGGCCTTCTATTTTCCGGTTGCACCGGTCCTCTACCTGTTCTACCTTTTCTTAGAGCTATTATGGAACAGTTTTCTTTACCTTTTCTGCCCAATGGGCTTCGCACCCCTTTTTTCTTCCAACCACTGGCCGCGTGGGTCTTCGACCTCGCGGGGGCCATTTTTGCCCCATGGCCATCTGATTCAAAAAATGTGATAAATACTCTAAGAACATGTTGCTTACGGACGCCCATGACTGTTGCCTGTGGTGTCTCGTGGCTGATCATGATCCGGAGCTCTGTTCGCTTTGTAAGAAAATGTCCTCTAAAGTCCTGCTCAGTTGTAAGCAGAAGTCCGAAGACATTTTCAGAAAGGCCGCTTCGGAATCCCCAGTGGCGCCCTCAATCGTGTCGTCTCTGTGGGGTCCCCCATCTCGGCCTTGCGCTCTCGGCAGCACTCCGACCAGGGGTCCCCTGAAGTGGAGCGATGCAAGAAGGAGGCCTCAAAGTCACTGTCGGGGGCTCCGCCCCCTTCAACATGCCCAAGAGTCATACAAGGAGCAGGCCCCGCAAGGTACCTCACACAGATAGAGGCCTCCGGTTAAGGTGCCCGGTCTCCTGAGGGCCGTCCCAGCAAGGACACCCTCTCCTCCTTGACACCCGACCCGGTGACCCCGGGGTCGGCGTCATAATCCTGCATGCTGGCGCTGGAACGCAGCATTTCTGTGTTCATCCGCTTCCCAGCAGGCTCTCACAGCCAGCTTTGCTGACTCGCGCCCAGAGACCGTAATTCCCTCACGTGGGACACCAAAGTCCGTCCAGGAAACCCTGAGAGCTGCGGGCCTCGTGAGGGTCCTCGAAGTCAGTCTCACCCGCCTTCCTGTTCCTCGGGGGCAAGATCATCCAGGGCCTACGGCTCTTAGCGGGCCTCGGTCGCTGGACAGGGCGACCTGCCCGGCTCGGATTCCTCGTCCGAGTTCTCAGACTGGGATTCTGATGGGGACACCTCCCCAGAAACCTGTACCCACCAGCACCTTCTGTCGGACCCCTCCTCACCTGCGTCTCAAAGGCGCTTGCCCCCCGAGGACACCTCCTTTCTGGTGTTCGTTCGGGACATGACACGGATTCTTAACTTGGCCACCCAGGCCGAGGAGGATCCTCGAGCTGAAGAGCTCGACATCCTCCAGTAAGAGTCCCCACCTAGGGGAGTCTCTGACTGTCATGGTCCCTCCCATCCTGTCCATGCTGCTGCTCCGCATGTAGGAGGCACCCGCTTTTGGTCCCCATAGTGAGTAAGCACCTCGATACCATGTACAAGGTACAGCGCGGCCCTGGGTTAAGAAAGACCCAACTCCCCCACACCTCCATGGTGGTGGAATCGGCCATGAGAAAGCAAAAGAGCCCGAAATCACACTCTTCGGTTCCCCCGGGCCGGGAGTCAAGAGCCCTTGACGCCTTAGGCTGCAAGGCCTACCAGTGGTCCATGATCTCCTGTCGCATTCAAGCATACAAATTGTACATAGGTATATTCTTGCGTGACCTAGCCAAGGAGCTCGGAGGTTTCTCCACAGGTCTCGAGGGTGAACCTCTTAACAGGTTTAGTACCCTGCTAAAGTCTGTCGTGGACTGCTCAAAATACCTCTCCCGTGCTGCCTAAGATGGTTTCGAGTCCTATCCTCGTGTAGCAGCTGCGGGTATTGGGACCTGTCACCAGGCATGGCTCCAATCCTCAGACTTGGAGCAGTGGGTGCAGGAGAAGCTCCTGGATGTACCTTTCCTCGGCAAGCAATTCTTTGGCAAGCTGATGGAGGATAAGGCCGCGGAGATAGACGGAGTTCATCACCAGAGCCTGTGTCTCATGCAAGACATCCACGCTCCCTTGGAAGAAACAAGCCAAAAAGCCTTTCTTCCCGAGGAAAGGTCTTCCTTACCATGGCTACCCGCCGTACCCGACTACCTCCATGCCGACCACTCCGGCACAAGGGAAGTCTGGCCAGGGTCACTGCAAGCCAAAAGGGCCCAAAGCCCAGACCCTGGCTCCGCCGCAACCTGTACAGGGGTTTTGACGCCAGCCACATAGCCTCTCACCCTCTGGCGACTCAGCAGCCAGTGGGGGGGGGGGGCGCCTGTCCTCCTTTGCCCCTCAGTAGGTTTCCATCACCTCAGACGCCTGGGTCATCCGGAACAGCTATCGCCTCTGCTTGGACAGGTTTCCCCCAACCTTTTCCCTGGTGAAGCCTCCTCAACTTGCTGCGCACCAGGTCTTCCTGCAGAGGGAATTAGTCAACCTCCTCGCCCAACGGGCGGTCTAGAAGGTGCCGTCGCACCTCTGAGGTCGGGGCTTCTATTACCGGTACTTCCTGGTCCTGAAGAAGATTGGGGGGGGGGGGGTCTGCAGCCTATCTTTGACCTCCGAAAGTTAAACAAGTTTTTGGTGCGGAAAAAGTTCAAGATGTTATCCCGTGGCGTTCTGCTGCCCTTCCTCTGGCAGGGCGACTGGCTATGCTCCTTGGATCTAAAGGACGCTTACGTCCACATTTTGATTCACCCCCAGCACAGGCAATACCTGTGCTTCAGGGTGTGGGGAGAGCACTTCCAGTACAGGGTACTCCCCTTTGGCCTTGTGTCCGCCCTGCGAGTCTTCACAAAATGCTTCTCCGCAGTCACCACCTGTCTCAGGCGTCAGGGCGTACCAGTCTTCCCCTACCTCGACTGGCTTGTCATGGGATTCTCGGTGGAGCAAACCTGCCGGGCAGCGTCGCGCATGATTCTTCTGCTCGAGGGCCTGGGTTTCTTGGTCAGCTATCCCAAGTCCCACCTCGAGCCGATGCAGACTTTAGAGTTCATTGGAGCACACCTCGATACTAAGCAGGTGACTGCATTTCTTCCAGTGGATTGCACCGACTGCCTCCGAGCCCTGGCAGCTTGGGTCCAGAGCACCCCCCGGTCACAGCCCGAACTATGCTGTGCCTCCTGGGCCACATAGCCTCCACCATCCATGTGGTTCCCCACGCCCGTTTGCACATACGGGACAGCTCGGTGCCTCAGCCTTCGCCTTCCCTGGGTTAGTGGCAAAACACCTGCAACCACCTCCGGGGCAACCACCTTCCAGACCCCACAGCACAACATAGTGCTGACAGCGGTTGTCTCCCTGCTAGGTGTGGTGCCCAATGCGATGCACTGTGCATGCAGGGGCAGTGGTCGCCCGAGGAGTCTCAGCAGAAGATAAACTTGCTCGAGCTCCGGGCGATTTGGTGGGCCCTGAGGGCCTTCGAGGACCACCTCAAGGGGGAGGTCAGTGCTCGTGCAAACCAAAAACCACGTGGCGATGTTCTACGTCAACAAGGAAGGGGGGACCGGATCACGCTCCCTCTGCCGGCAAGCGGTCCTCCTCTGCTTCTTCTCCTCCTGTCCGGGGGATGACCCTCAGGGCGGCCTATCTCCTGGGCCAGGAGAATGTCCTAGCAGACAGGCTCAGCAGAATCCTCCGCCCTCACGAATGGCGGCTGGATCCGGAGCTGGCTGTTCCTTTGGTGGGGCACTCCGGCTGTGGACCTATTTCCCAGTCCACTGAATGCACAGCTCCCTTGCTTCTGCGGGACGGTGCCACACCCGAGCAGGGAGGGCACGGATGTTTTCCTTCTGAGCTGGTTCTCTGGTCTGCTCTGTGTTCTCTCCCACTCCTCTCATTGTGAGAGGAGTGGGAGAGGATCAGCTGGACCAGGCATCGATCAGCTGGACCAGGATCAGCTGGACCAGGCATCAATGATCCTCATAGCTCCCTCATGGCCTCAACAGCCCTGGTTCCAGCTCCTGCTGTCAATGGAGCCTCCAGTGCCCCAGGGCTCTGTCCTGGGCCTGCTAAAGCTGGAGGACGGATAGGTGCGGCACCCGAACCTGGCCTTGTTTTCCCTCACAGCCTGGCGGCTGAATGGGTTTCCCTAGCCCTGCTGGGTTTCCCAGAGGAGGTCGAGGAAGAGACCTTGACGAGGTGAGCTTTTGCCTTCAAGTGGCAGCGTTTCTTGGTCTGGTGCTCAGTGCTCCAGATCGACCCATTCTCCTGCTCCACTCGATGGGTCCTTCAGTACCTCCTCCATCTCTCGAAGGAAGGTCTGAAGTCTAACTCCGTTAGGGTGCATCCGAGGGCCATCTTGACGAATCACCTCCCTGTTGAGGGAAAGCCCCTCTTAGGGCAGCCATTGGTCTCCCGCTTTATGCGGGGTCTCTTAGTGTCCAAACAGTCCATCCGACTGCCCCGGTAGAATGGGACCTGAACGTAGTGCTCATGCAGTTCACGCATTCACCCTTTGAGCCGATGGCGACGTGCTCGCTTCGGCACCTATCCTGGAATGTGGTCTTCCTGGTAGCTCTGACCTTGGCCCGCCGAGTCAGTGAGCTCCAGGCTTTCATGGCTGATGCCTCTTACACTAGATTCTATCGGACTAGGGTGGTCCTCTGTACCCACCCCAAGTTCCTGCCAAAGATTGTTTCGGACTTCCATCTCAATCAGGAGATAGTCTTACTGACTTTCTTTCCGAGACCCCATGCCGACCAGGCGTTCGTGGCTCTCCATACACTCGACTGCAAAAGGGCTCTTGCCTATTTGCAGCGCACCCAGGCTCATCGCAAGTCTGGCTGACTCTTTGTGACCTACGATCCCAATCGACTGGGGCAGGCAGTCACTAAACACACCCTCTCCATTTGGGTGGCAGATTGCATCACCTTTGCTCACACGAAGGCGAGTGCCCCGTTAGATTGAGTCACCGCACACAGGGTCCGGGCCAAAGCGGCTTCGGTGACCTTACTACACTCCGTGCCCCTGATGGTCATCTGTCGGGCAGCAACCTGGTCTTCAGCAAACACCTTCGCTGCACTCTGCTACCTGGAGAGGGAGCCCCATTGGGACAGCGCCTTCAGCCAGGCCGTACTCCGTAATCTGTTCGGGGTATAAGCAACTTCTGCCCTCCGACTCTTCTTCACAGCTACTGAGGGCTTCGACCCGAGGACCCGAGCTCCTTCGGGCATCGGCTTCTGCTCACGACCTCGTGGAGGCGTTTTTGGTTATAGGTTCGGTAGCCTGTAGCTGGGGAGTCCCATAAGTGAGGACTGACTTCCTGCTTGTTCCTGGAGAAAGCATAGTTACTCACCTGTAACAGGTGTTTTCCAGGGACCGCAGGAATCAGTCCTCACTACCCTCCCACCTCCCCTGATGAGTTGCTGGATTTTTATCCTTCCCTTGCCATCTGCTTGGTAGGGCTTGAGCTAAGGGACCTGATTGAACAAGATGGTACCCTTGGACGGGAAGAGGACCATGCATGCGTGGTAGCAATCCCAAAGGCTTTCTTTGAAAGCTGGGGAATTGCTCTGTCGGTGCCGACGTCACCCATAAGTGAGGACTGATTCCTGCTGTCCCTGGAGAACACCTGTTACAGGTGAGTAACTACGCTTTTCTCCAAGATTTTCAAGAGAAAAGGGAGATTAGAAATGGGATGCCAGTTGGCCAAGATGGAGGGGGTCAAGACATGGTTTCTTCAGGATGGGCCAAATTAGAGCATGTTTCCAAACAGGGGGGAAAATTCTGGAGGAGAGGCTTGAGTTAATCATGTGTAGGATGTACAGTAGCAGTGTAAGGAAGGGAGGGTTCTGAGAGCTTGGCGGAAGGAAGAGGACTGAGTGGGCAGGTGGTCTTATGAGAGGAGGTAATGGCTTTAGTGAGTTCAGCAGTAGTGATGGGACGAAAGGTGTGCCAGGAATGGGGGAAGGCGGGGGAGGAGGCAGAGGGGGGACAGGGTGGGATGGGGAGAAGGAGGGAGGGCAAGAGGGGGAAAGAAGTACGAAGGGACTGGATTTTCTTGAAGGAGGCCAGGTGGGCTTGATCTGGGGTAGGAGAAGGGAGGAGGTGGAAGGCGTAGAGGAGGCATAGGGTGCTGAGAGGGACCGGAGGACATGGTAAAGCAGTCAAGAGGAATTGGAGGGAGAAGAAATCAGTTCTGAGTAATATGACTATTTGGCTGTATGAATCATAGAACAATATTACCACTGGCAAATGTGGAACGAGGCCAATGAGTCCAGAGTGGGGTGCTTATGCCATGCCCGCTCGGCGCAGCAAAGATACATAAGCTGTAAATACAGACCTGGATGGTACCAAGAATGAGTGGAGGAGCAGTAGGGCGGAGGGGAGCTAAATGTTCCAGGGTCTCAGAAAGAGTAGAAGTCCAGGTGTCCACTTGTTCATCCACCGGAAGGGCAGAGAAATCAGAAGGAAAATGTCAGTGGGGAGGGAACTGCTGCAATGTGAGAGGGGTAATGTGATGTTTGGATCTCAGAAAGGGTGGTTCATGAATGTTGGATGAAGTCTGCAAAAGGGGAAGAGGGAAGGTGAACTGAAGGCAGAGGTGATCCGACTAGGGGACTGAGAGGTGAAATGCAGGAGGGGACAAAAGGGGGGCATGGGTCGGGGTGAGAATAAAGTCCAGGGTGTGGCTTATGGTATGCATGGGACAGGAAAAGTGCTGTGGAGGGACAGGTCATTAAGAAGGGACAGGAGATCCCTTTGCCGAGAGAGAGAGTTGTCATGAATGTTAAAATCATCCAGGATCACAAGATGCGGGGACATGAGGGGCACCTCAGAGGGAGAGAGCATCCCACAGATCTGGTCGGGGAGAGGGGGAAGCATAAAAAGGAGAAGGAAATGGACCTCCAATCAGTCCGGTGCTCAGAATCCAGCTCCAGCTAGCCTCCCTGCTGCAACTTTAAAACTGAGCTGCGGGGGGCGGAGCTAGCCGCGGTGCAGAATGGACGTGTGAGTTAGAGCTCTCGAGGCTACTGAAGAATCCTGAGCTATTCCGGGGCGAATTTTGAGCTCTTTGAGTCCCCTTTTGCGATATTAATAAAGGAGAGCTGTTGATGTCAACCTTGAAACCAGCGCGGCTGGAGTTTCAACAGGGAACGGGGTCGGCAGCGAAGTGCTCTAAATCTGAAGCCGGGTCCCCACATAAAATGGCCGCGGCAGAGAAGGAAAGTGCAGCGGAAGGCCTACGGGAAATACTACAGGAACTAAAGAGCGTAAAGGACATGATAGCCACTAACGCGGCATCGCTGACTGCGATTCAAGAAGATGTCAGTGAAGTGAAAGAAAAAATGACGGAGATGAGCTCGCGCATCAGTGTGGTGGAAGGGAAATTGCAGATGCATGAAAGTGCGCTCAGTCAAGTAGGCCCTTTGATTAAACGCGTCAAACGCATGGAAGATTTGATGGAAGACCAAAATAATCGGGTCCGTCGCAACAATGTTCGGTTGGTGGATGTTCGAGGGAGCAGAAGGCTCTGATATGGTTGCCTATTTGGAGAAAGTCATACCGGAGGTATTGCAGCTTGCCTTTGTGAGACCTTTTGAATTGGAGCGGGCTCACCGCGTTCCTACACATAAAGCTGAGAATGTCAGGTATCCCAGACCTATAGTACTCAAAGTACTGCGACATTCGCAGGTCCTACAGATATTGCAAGCAGCTAGAAAGAATCCATCACTGTTGATACAGGGACAAAAAATTACTTTCTATCCCGACTTGTGCAGGCAAACCATGGACCGCAGGAGAGAGGAGTTGGCGTGTAGGCCCATGCTGCAGAGGGTACAAGCAAGATACAGCCTGTATTACCCCGGAACCATGCGAGTGACGCTGCACAACACGACGAGGAATTTTGTGGATGCTGACAAGCTAAGAGCTTTCCTGCAAGAGCACAGTGGTATGGAGTCCTAAGAGACTATGCCCCTATGGGATAGGTTTCCGATAGTAGTGGGAAATATAATGTGAAGACAATGGAATGGGACTATAAAAATGCATTTAACCTTCTGTTTTAAGTAGCATTGTTCCCCTTTTTCACCACTGTTTATTAAGTGCTTGATACTGGAACTCCCTCAAGATTTGATTACTAAAGGCTCTGTTGAGGGATATGTAAAGGATGTGAAAATCACCTAGATAGAATTTTGTTTTTGGGGACTAAGTGTGGTAGTTCTATATGATGTTCGCACGGACTTTGGTAGATAATATGAAGGGTAGCGAGGGGGGGGGGTTGTAGGAGCTGTGTAATGGCACGGGGGGTAGTTTTCACCTTAAAATGTGCATGTATAAAGTTTGAATGTTTGTTGGGGCCAATCCAACCCAATGAATCGCTCACGCTGCGAGGAGTAGTGGTCAAAAAAATCAATAGACTCCCCACATATATCACCATGCCCAATATCCGAGATGGCACTTGACTTGAATGTGCTCACTTTAAATGTAAAAGGGATTACTGACCCCATAAAACGAAAGAAAATACTGTCATATTGCCAACGGAAGAAAGCAGATATAGTATATTTACAGGAGACACATTTATCAGAGAAAGAATCATGGAAAGTAACATCGAATGTATATCAGGTAGCAGTAGTTTCCCCAGCTGCAGGACGGAAAGGAGGAGTGTTAATACTGCTACGAAGAACGCTAAATCCCTCTCTGAAAGATACGAAAGCAGATCCTGCTGGTAGATGGGCTAGAGCTACACTACAAATGGACCAGACTCCGGTCACGTTCCTGAATATTTACGCACCAACAGTTGACGATCCTGGCTTTTTCAGAAGTGTTGCCATGGAATTAACTGAAGTGGCTAACACAAATATAGTCCTAGGAGGAGATTTTAATCTAATATTGGATCCACTGTTGGATAGGACTCCATACAAAGCAATCACCAAAACTAAATCACATACAGCATTACAGGGAATGATAGAGGAATTACGTTTAGTGGATCCATGGCAACTTCTGCACCCCACAGACAGGGAATATACGTTTTATTCCATCCCGCACGATACCCAAACAAGAATTGATTACTTCCTGATTTCTGCTGGTCTGCTTAAGCAAGTGGTAGCAGCAACAATACAAGCTGGAACAGTGTCATATCATGCTGCAGTTTCCCTAGTCTTAGAACCGGGACAGCCACAGAGGGTACCCTCTAGGTGGACCTTTGACAAATCGCTGTTGCTGGACGAGGCCTTTGACGTTCACATAAATACAGTGATAGAGACATATCTCCAACATAATGATCCTTCAAATACCTCTATATGGGGGTGGTGGGAAGGTTTTAAAGCGATGCTCCGTGCTCATATCACAACGTACACCATACGAAAGAACAAGAGCAAGAAGACAGAAGGGAAGGAGTTAGAGGTGCAAATAAAAGCCGGGGAGCGACTATTGGCAAAGAAAACTGATCCGCTGATCTTGATCAAGTTAGAACGATTGAGGTATCGATATAATAATATACTGTATAAGGAAGCGCATTGTGCGGTTCGTACCCAGCAAAGTACCTATTATCATGAGAATAATCGTGCGGGCTCACTGTTATCTAACTTACTTAAAGCTCGAAAGAACATGACGCATATTGCTGCACTACAAGACCCGGGAGGGGACCTTCTAGTGCGAGATGAACAAATATTGAGACGATGTAAAGATTTTTATGAAGCATTATACCGCTCGGAAGTAGACTGCAGTGAGGAGGCCTTTACCGACTTTGTATCTAAAATAATAGGACCCAAATTCCCAACAAGCCAGGTTCAGGAGTTGGAAGGAGATATATCAGCAGCGGAGATACAGAAAGCGATTGGTCAGATGGCTCGGGGGAAGGCATCTGGACCCGACGGTATCCCATTGGAATTATACTATAAGTACCAGTCATTGATCGTACCGATGCTGCAGATTTATTACAATGGTCTATATGAGGCAGATCCGGAGGTAGGAGCACTGGCAGAAGCCACTGTAGTTATTCATCCGAAGCCGGGGAGAGACCTGCAGAAAATAGAAAACTATAGACCTATATCGCTACTAAATGCTGACTACAAAATCTATGCTAAGGTACTTGCCAATCGGTTGAATCCGATCCTGAACGATCTGATACATGCAGATCAGTGTGGTTTTGTGCAAGGGAGATCTACCACCGATAATGGAAGACTGCTGGCTCACGTCTTAATTACGGCTCAGAAGATGTCGGATCCTCTCATAGGACTGTCGCTAGATGCCAAGAAGGGTCTTAAAAGAATAGCTCTACTTTACGCCAAACCAACGGCACGTGTTGCAGCCAACTCTGGTGTATCGGATCCCTTTGCATTCCAAAGAGGAACCAGACAAGGATGCCCTCTATCTCCACTCCTTTTCAATCTGGCACTGGAATTACTGGCGATAGCGATTCGACAACACGAAAATATCGTGTGAGTGGAACTAGCAGACGGGCAATGTAAATTGTCAGCATATGCGGATGATCATCTGCTCTTTCTTCGGCCGGAAGCCTTACCAGGTGTCTTACAAGTTATTGACCGTTATTCTGCTATATCAGGATACAAAGTAAATCTAGCAAAGACAGTAATAGTCCCAATGAATGCACATGTAACTGTGGATATGTTGAAGACTTATCCTTTTCAATTTGCGCCATCGTCCTTCAAATACCTGGGAGTGGTTTATGGCTCTACTATTCAGGAGACATTGCACCTTAACATGACCGCTTGTAAAAAAAAGTGGTAAGTGATTGTATTAATAAATGGACCCCGCTGCATTTAACCTGGTGGGGGCGGTTGGAAACCATAAAAATGGTGCTGGTCCCCAAGATCGGGTACATCCTGAGTATGATCCCCGTGCTTTTCACTCAGAGTTTCTATAAACAGATCGACAGTATGCTTGTATCTTTTTTTATGGAGCAGTAGAGTTCCTCGGGTTGCATGGAAATTAAAGCTGCCAAAGGCCAAGGGAGTTCATTTTCCAGATGTTGAGTGGTTACATCTGGCCTCGTTGCTGAGACAGGGTTCACAATGGACTGCAGTGGAGAGTGAAGAAAATGGACCTAGATGGCTGAAGGTTGAACAAGCTATGAATGCACCCTTGCAGACTTGGATGATGGTAGGGATGACACAAGTGCCGGGTAAGCCACAGAATGCAATTGTGGGGGCAACACAACAAGCATGTAGGTGTATAGAAAAGTGTATTGAAGATGGTGACGTCTTTTCAATGGAAATGCCTATATCAATGAATCCAAGGCTGTGTATAGATGGAAAGCCAGTGCGATGGAGGAGGTGGATAGAGCATGGCATAGGGACCCTTGGACAATTGATGAAGGGGAAAGGAGTTCAAGACCTTTGGAGAGATGAGGACGGAGTTTGGACTGCCACATACCTGCTTTTTTCAATGGTGCCAGCTTAGGCATTGTCTGGTTAGAGCGGGTGTATCCCCTGTTTTGATGAGGCCGGGATGGCCACTGATGCAAAAACTTCGCTAGATACAAGAGGGCACGCGAGCCGTGTCAGTGTCTGGTATTGTTTCAATCGCGGGGGGACAAAGAATGTGTGAAGGTGCAGTCGGCATGGCTTGAGGACACAGGGGATTACCTGCCTACGGAGCAGTGGAGCACTTTTTGGGAGTCTCAAATAAGAATCACTAGAGCAGCATCTCTAACACAATCTATGTATTTCCTGGCATATCGTGCTTACCTCACTCCACTACGAAAGATGAAATGGGCAAAGCAGGAGGGGAATCGCTGCTGGTCCTGTAACGCAGCCACTGGAACGCTAGCCCATATGCTTTTCTATTGTGAACAGCTGCAGATATTCTGGAAGGGAGTCTGGCAACGTGTGTCGAGCATACTAGCCATACAGGTCCCCATCACATATCAGATAGTCATATTCAAATCTATGATGATCAGGCCCAAACTACCTAAACCAGACAGCCAACTACTGGATCTTATGTTAAACATGGCTTTGAAGGTCATTTTGATGCATTGGAAGAACTTGGAGAAGGTGCATTTTGAGCTGTGGTGGAACCTGCTGTGCCTACATAAGAGCTATGAAGAAATATATATAGTGAAATATCCCTGGGTAGGCAAACTGGGCAGGAAGTGGGACGCTTTGAGCAGATATGTTGGGGAACGACACTAGAGCGTTATTGCTGTCTTTTCTCATTGACGACGGGGCGGAGCGCTGGGTTGGATTGGTTATGGCTTGGTTTCCTTTTTTTCTTTTTTTTTGCTTGTGTAAACGGGGGTGCTGGTCGTGAATGTCCACAGTCTTGGCAAAGGCAAAATATGACTTGCACAGGAGTGTGGGGGTTGTAGTTCATTCATACCAGAATCAGCCGTTCACAAAATAATGAGTTGTGATGCTCGAGTGTAAGCAAAGAAAAACAGATTTTATTCATGGGGTTAATTCTCCCACACAGATTTACTTGGTAACACAAAAGGACACTTGCTTCAAGTATTGTACTCAGGAAAAACAAAACATGTTATAAGGTAACTGAACTTCTTAAGCAATAAATCAATAAAGACCTTGATGGGAAACAGAAAAGGTCTTTTTGATGGCTCCTGCTAATGACCACCTTAGCAGTGCTCCAAAAAGCAAAAACAAACCCAAAAGTAGAAAAACTGTTCTTTATCAAGGATAACTTTCTTCTATTCACACACACAAGGAAGAAGTTTCCTTCTAGAGCTCACGTGCACTTGTGCCTGGCTCAATTACAAATAGTTAGCCAGCTGCAAACCCCTTTGCTGGTTCACTCTCTCTACGTGGCTCAATCCTACCCTAAAGCTTTCTTGCAGAGACTTTTCTGGGTAGATAAAAGAACAAGTTACAGTTCCTTTTGGTGGTTGTATTAGTGAGAAACTACTTTAAAACAGCAGCCTGGACAGGGAGCAGTCCATGTATTCCAACTGATCATTTGATATATCGCCTTCTTCCTCAAATATCATGGAATCAATATCATGGTCTGGCTCAGAGGAATTCCTTAATTGATCACTCTCAGGATAATATTTGTTTCCCTGCTGTCTTCCAGATGAAGAGCTAGGGCATAGATCAAAGTTCATACCTGAGCTTCCCTTGCTGTTAGGTTTCCTATCCTGGCCAGTAAGTAGTCCAGCTTTTATGTCCAGCCTTTCAATCAAGATCCCTGGACACTGGGTCTCTCTTCACATACCTTCTTGCACCGGTCTTAGGGCCCCTTCCAAATGCAGCCGTCTCCCTCAAAGGTGCCGTTTGGAAGTTCCTGGCTCTATAACCCCAATCCTCTGGCTTCCTCCAGTCCAATGGAGTATGCTTGCCTCTGGAATCACTCCTAGCACACGTACTGCTGTGGGCTCCTTTAGACCTCCAAGATGTCTTTCTAGTCTTCCTTCTGCGTTGCTTCTGCTGTTGTAGTCCTCTCTCTTCTTTCTGTTCCTCCCTGTTCTGTCTCTGTGTAGAATATCTTTTACTTTTAAAGTGCTTAGAGGAACACTCCACCCTAGCACAGCCCAGGTGTGCTGAATCAAGCCCTGCCCTTGGAGATGAGTGATTGGGGATTACCTCATAGCTCTCCTGATTGAACACACGTTTCCCCACTTCAGCCCTTCTAAAGGCTGTTTGAAACCTGGTGCATTCTGGGACTGGTAGTCTTTTATGAAAACATTCTGTTTTAGTATTTCTACCAGCAAAGGCAGGTTGCTTGTTCAAAGCCAATTCACTTCTTTTATAGCTCCTTCCTGAACTGTGATAAGCTTCCTTATCACACTTGTTATTTTGTATTGATTGTTTATCTGGTTCTGTCGTATGCTGTAGATGGATATAGACGAATGTGAAGAGATACAATATGTAATTTCCATTCAATGTATGTGTGTCTTTAAAATTTGAATAAAGAAATGCTACAAAAAAACAAACAAACAAACAAACTGAGCTGCACCTGGCAGGCCCATGCCTGAGGGCCGCGCCTGGCAGTCCCTTTGGCGTGGCCCTTAGGTGGGGGTCGAAGGCCAGTCTTCCATCAAGAAATACAACCAAGCCCCATAGCTTGAAAGAAAAACTCCTAGGACACCTGGACACTTGGCCATAAATGTGTAAGTCTCTGCTTACGTACTCTGTATCTTCCTCCACTTATGTACTCTGTAGCTTCCTGAACTGTCTTCAACCAAATACAGCTTCAACAGCATTTGATTCCATTACACCCCTCAACCACCAGATTAGCAACCTCCCAACACTCTTAACAGCTCCGAAATCCAGGATAAGCAGATGCAGAAAGGCACAACTGATACCTTCCCACAGCTCTAACTCAAACCGCTTTGATTGAAATGATAAAGCAGTATATAAAACCTGTTAAATAAAATTAATAAATAAAAATAAATAAATAAACTGCTACCTGCTACGAGTGAACTCCTCCCATTACCAAACATGTTACAACTACACATCCTCATCTATTCCCTGCTAGCCCTACTTAATCCTACCTTACTCTACAAAATCCTTCCTACATCCCCACCCAAACCCCCCTGCTATCCTCACCACCCACCCAGGCCAGTGCGGGACGCCTTCGTGCAGTCCCCCGGCAAGGCGTCCGAGGCTATGTGGGGGACAGTACAAAGGCTGCTAGACCTCAGGGCGATAGTGCCGGTGCCTCCAGACCAATGCGGCTGCGGTCGATACTCCATTTACTTCGTGGTGCCAAAGAAAGATGGAGGTTTTCGACCAATTTTGGATCTCAAGGGAGTGAATTGTCTTCGAGTGTCGCATTTTCACATGGAGACGCTTCGATCAGTAATAGTGGCAGTTCAAAAATGAGAATTCCTTACGACCCTGGATCTGTCAGAAGCGTACCTTCATATCCCCATAAGACCAGATCATCAAAGGTTTCTCAGGTTTGCGGTTCCTTTCGGGCATTTTCAGTTCCGAGCGTTGCCCTTTGGCCTAGCGATGGCTCCGCAAAACCACCAGATTAGCAACCTCCCAAGACTCTAACAGCTCTGAAATCCAGGATAAGCAGATGCAGAAAGGCACAACTGATACCTTCCCACAGCTCTAACTCAAACCGCTTTGATTGAAATGATAAAGCGGTATATAAAACCTGTTTGGGTTCTCCAGTTTGATGCCATGTCGGGATGAATCTGTGTGATATTGTGCCATAGGAGCCCAGTATCATTCGGTTCAGTTATTTACTGGAATGCAAGTACTCCAAAATTCCTTCCTGATATCTTCATGTGGGTCTGCTGCCAGGAAGACCACCATTCAGGCTACTTTAGAGAGGACTCCTCAGTCTCCAGGCTGTAGTTATGATGCACCCTGCTGAATTGGCCAGGGGCTGTTTTTCCATTTACTTTGTGATGCCAGAGATGTTGGGTCCTTCTCTCCCCCCCCCCCTTTCTTGGACCTCAAGGGTGCCATGTTCACCTAAGGGCCTTTCACTTCTGCATGGAGACACTGAGAACATGAGAATATAAGAACATAAGATATGCCATACTGGGTCAGACAAGGTCCATCAAGCCCAGTATCCTGTTTCGAACAGTGGCCAATCGAGGTCACAAGTACCTAGCAGTCTCCCCAAAAGACACAGGTTCCTCAATGCTTGTATTGGGTCAAGCATTGATATCCTGGGTCCCTTTTAATAATGGTTTACGGACCTTTCCTCCAGGAACTTGTCCTAACCTTTTTAAAACCCAGCTACACTAACAGCTTTTACTACATCCTCCGGTAACAAATTCCAGAGTTTAATTATACGTTGAGTGAAAAAATATTTTCTTTTATTAGTCTTAAATAGGTTACCCTGTAGCTTCATTGCATGTCCCCTCATCTTTTTATATTCTGATGACGTAAACAGTCGATCTATGTTTACCCGTTCCACTCCATTCATTAATTTATAGATCTCTATCATATCTCCCCTCAGCCGTCTCTTTTCCAAGTTGAAGAGCCCTAATCTTTTTAGCCTTTCTTCATAGGAATATCCTTCTATCCCCTTTACCATTTTGGTGGCTCTTCTTTGTACCTTTTCTAATAACGCTATATCCTTTCTAAGGTACGGTGACCAGAATTGCGCACAATATTCAAGGTGCGGTCGCACCATGGAATGGTACAGAGGCTTTATAATATCCTTTGTTTTATTTTCCATTCCTTTCCTTATGATTCCTTGCATTCTATTTGCTCTCTTGGCTGCCTTTGCACACTGGGCATAGGGTTTTAACATGTTATCCACAATGACACCTAAATCTTTATCCTGGCTGGTGTTTCCCAATGTGGAACCTTTGATCGTGTAACCATAGTTTGGGTTGTTCTTTCCTAGGTGCATAACTTTGCACTTATCCACATTAAATGCCATTTGGATGCCCAGTCTTCCAATTTATCAATATCTTCTTTAAATTTTCCACAATCCTCTTGGATTTTAACAACTTTAGTTTTGTGTCATCTGCAGATTTGATAATCTCACTCGTTCCCTTTTCCAGGTCATTTATGAATATGTCAAAAAGTAGCGGACCCAGCACAGATCCCTGCGGTACTCCACTATTCACCTTTTTCCATTGGGAAAATTGGCCATTTAGCCCTACCCTCTGCTTTCTTTTAACCATTTCCTGATCCACAATAGTACACTGCCTCCTATCCTATGAACAAATAAGTATACAAACTCTTCCAAAAAAGACAAGACAGGAATTTCAGCATGACCAGACCTGCAACTCTAAAGATATGTTGCTGGGCAGACCACATCCAAAAGGGGCAACCTTAAGGGATCAAACTTTGAGCGCAGTCCTCAGCAAGCCTTCAAGGGGGCTTTTCATTTATAACTGAAAATCAGAAGCTTTAATGATAAGCGTCCAGATGACATGGGAAAGCCACTGCATCAGCTGGAAGAATATACTAAGTCAGTGGAGGATTTGACCAAACAAATGACAGCAGTAGATGATACCAAGAAATTAGATAGTGTTGCACAAGACTTTCAAGTTGAAGTGGACCAGTATCAGTAGTTGCGCCAGTGGAAAATCAGGAAATTTTGGAACCACCAGAGAGATTATGCTTCGAGCCGAGTATATCTGTGACTTATACAGCAAGAAGATGTGTTGCGGTTTGTGGTACCAGTGGCAAGTTCCACTGAGGATATCAAGTGATATACAGTCAGATGAAGAAGCAGCAAGGCAGAAGCATAAGAACAAAAAGCCTACCCATTACCAACGGGGAAACTTGCAAAGCTGCAGAGGGAATCGGGGCACTCTGCAGCAGGGATAGTCTCATACCCCAATGGGGAGAAGAATCGACCAATCACACATCTGTACTTCAGTCAGTCAGCAGTAATTAATCTCTCTCAAACCATTTTGACATCTGAACAAAAAGTCCTATTGAATAAAGGGCTGTCGTTTGTCTCCACAACTCGACATGATGCTTTTCAGGCCCGTTTAGATATCCATCGCTTGATAAGGATAATAGATTTAATAATTTTTTGCCAGTAAAGAATCCGATCAGGAGTCGGAACCCCCTCTGCAATCTTATTTTCAACCACAATCACAGTAGGTTCCCCCAGGTCCTATTGACTCATGTTATTGCCAGGTTTAGAGATTTGCTTCTAAAGGATATAGAGTTGATGGAGTCCCGGTTAGGTTAAGCCTGGAGAATAACAATCTGTCCCACTCTGAACGACGAGCTTTACAACAATTGATCCAATTGGAAGATCTTGTAATTAAACTTGCAGACAAAGGGGGCTCCATTGTGATACAACACCGTGACCAATATATAGCAGAGGCAATGCGCCAATTATCAGATAAAGATTTATAAGCCAGCCATAGAGGATCCAGTATTTGAGGTGCAAAATCATATCTTTCAACTTCTATAGGAAGCACTAGATCAGGCATGTCCAACAGGTAGATAGCGATCTACCTGTAGATCGCGGAGGGGTCAGAGGTAGATCGCCAGTCCCACTTGGTTCCATCTCTCCAGCAGCTTTCCCCATCGCTAGGAGAGAGCTTGTGCCGGCAGGTCGTCTGCTGAGGCCTTGCCGCCGCCGCTGCTGATCCTTTGCCTGTCTTTTTTCCCTGCCTGCGGAAATCTTGCCTGCAGATGTATTGGGGGCGCTTGTTTTCATGCGAATAGTTTGTGGGTACCCCAGGGGGCCGCCGCCCACACCCCGTGACGAGACGCCATAGGCCTGGCGTCATACCTGGTCTCCTGCCCCTCAGAATCACCCATTCCTGCCCCCGCCCCAACACCCCTTAGAAGTGTGTTATATACCGGGTGATATCCATTCGCCCGGGCTTTACCTGAATACACTTACCGTATTAGTTGTCATGTGCTGGTTGTTCGCTTTATAGTTCGCTTTCATTAAACGTTTTTGGGCAGACACAACAAAGTGTCAAGAATTTGTTTATTTTGGCGGGCTTTTCCAATTTTGTTCTAACTTGCCTATGCCTTGCCTTCGAATTGGTTCAAACCACTGTGACTTTTGCTTGCCTCTGCAATTTTATTTTGCCTAGCCTTTGCGTTGAATCTACACTGCAATTTTGTTTCGCCTTGCCTTTGTGTTGATTCTACACTGTGTGCAGAATTTATTAAATCACGTGTGGTGGTATTTGAACTTGTTTGGCGGTATTTGATTTTATCTGGTTTGCTGGGCAGGTGTTTGTTTTTTGATGATTGTTTGGTGGTATTGATGCCAGTGTGATGAATTCTTAGTTTTACTTTTAGAACTGCATGTGTGGTTTTGGCATCTCCAGTCCTTGTATTGCACATCATCCAGAGGTCTTCAGTTCCTGTTGATCTTAATACTTTGGGACAGTGTTTTGGACAGATTCAGCCACTGTTTATACTAACTTAGCAGATTTGGCCTCCTTACATCCAGCCACCCCAGTATAACGAAGATGAGTGTTCCAAAGAAGAGCAAAACCTACCACTTTCATGATGAATGGGAAATGGATTACTTCTTCATCATGGTGAAAGACAAGTGGTGGTATCTAATTTGTAACGCCCCAGTATCCTTGCCCAAAAAGGGTAATCTGGAACATCGTCATAAGGTTCTGCATAGCAATAAGTTTGATGCTGATTTTCCACCCAAAAGTGAAATTCGTAAACTGAAGCTCAAAGAACTTAAATCGAAATTGGCTACTCGGCAACAGTTGATGGTGAAGCCAAGGTCACATTCGGTCAGTGCAACCATAGCATCCTTCAAGGTTAGCAACCTGATCGCAAAGAAATGCAAACCTTTCACTGAAGGGGAATTTTGTAAAAAATTGTTTTCTTGAAGCAGCTGACAATCTTTTTGAAGGATTTAAAAATAAGAAAGAGATCATAGCTGCTAATCTCCAGGAACAAGCAGGAATGTAGTCTTCACATATGGGTATCATCGGTACCAGCGTCGCCTGCGCGGGAACGCTCCCCAGCGTCCAATTAGAAAGCTTTTGGGAGCATCCCACAGTGCCTGCATGCTGTCTTCTCACCTTTCCCAACTGCCTCTCTCCAGTTCTTCTTTTTCCGCGGAGCCAGCAGGTCATCGTTCCTGTCACCGCAAAAAATGTTTCCTTATTCTCCTTCTTTTTGTGGTCGCGTCTGCTTTCCTCGACGCTATACCGGTACCGACAGTTCTTCTTTCTTTTAAGAAAAAAAAATAGTATTTTTTTTCCAAACTTTTCTTTTTCAGGTGCACCTTAGGCCCAAAATTTGCTCCACTATGGAAAAACCCGCTTCGGGTTTCAAAAGGTGCACCAAGTGTGGCGGTACCATCTCCGTCACCGACACCCTTGAGTGGTGTCTTAAATGTTTAGGTCCTGGAGTCCACGTGACACATAAGCGGGTGAAGACGTGTCTCCGCTCGCTCCGGGGCCGCCTCGTGAAACTTGGCAAAAATCTACCTATTAATTCCCCAAAAAGTGGGCTAGGAGAGGAGAGAGGAGTGCCTCTGGCTATTGAGTAGTGAAATCGAGGAGAAAGCCACAGGAAAATGCCACCGCCGGCACGCAAGGAGAGAGAGAAAGAGAGAACGCCAAGGCCTGGAGCCCCAATGTCGGTACTGCAGCCTCCCTCACTGAGTAAAGAGATCATGGAGTCAGCCACCGAAGACTTGGCGAGAGAAGTGGTGAGACAGCTGGACCCCAAATTTGACCAGATACTGGCTAAACTGGAGTCCATGGGCACATCGATGGTGGAAATGAGCCAAAGAATAAGGGAACTGGAGAACAGAGTGGCGGCGGTTGAGGACGACAAGGGGAGGCAGGCGAGAGAGCATGATGGAATTCGGGAGAAAATGGAGGCCTTACAGCACAAGGTCGACGATTTAGAGAATCACTCCCGCAGAAACAACCTACGGCTGGTGGGCATTCCGGAGGCAACTACGGACCAGCAACTGCTGCCGCTGATAGAGCAATGGCTCCCGAAGGCCTTGGGGCTTGACTCCTTGGTTGGAGAACTTAAAGTGGAGTAGGCTAATCGCATTGGAGGGAAAATGGTGACCCGGCAGCAGCCGAGAGTAGTGATAGCGCGGATTCTTAATTTTTCACACAAGGAACAGCTGTTACAGGCGTTTCGCCGGCAGCGTCAGTTGGTTCTGGATAACCACACGCTACTTTTGTTTCAAGACTATTCGGCGTTAGTCACGGCGAAAAGAAAAGAATTTACACCAGTGTGTGCGGCTTTATTCCAGAAGAAGACCTGATTCACGCTAGCATTTCCCGCCACTCTTCGAGTGTTCAATATGGGGAAAAACTTTGTTTTCGAATCGGTGGGAGCAGCAAAGGCATTTCTAGCGGACTTGGACAAGATCGCACCGGAACAAGCCGGGAAAGCAGATTTGTGCCCTGAATCTTAAGAGCTGAGAGCTATTTTGGAAATCAAAGTGGAGCTGAGGTGAGACCTGGGGCAGAGAAAGACAAGGACTCCTTCAGGACTAACGAGGCTGGTGAATGTGTGGGGAGAGAAATATTCGCACTATGTTAATGCATATCAACTGAATTGGTTCTTGTTGATTTTACCTTGTTGCATTTTGCTTAGTGTATTTTGATTCTGTTCTGCTTTCTGTACTGCTCTCTTGCTATTCCGATAGGGGGGGAGACCTTATGCATGTGGGGGGGGGGGGTAAAGTGTTATAAAAATGGGAGAATAGTGCCACCCAATAGATAATTGGTATTTGAGGCATGGCGTAAGGGAGCCACTTTGGGGGCACCCTGGGTGGGGTAGACCTAGCACGATGTATCACTAAAGAGGGGTCGAGGCGGCCCCGTAGTGCACGATAGGGACGAGAGGTTCAGCCAAGATGGCTGAAGGTGGCATTGAGGGCTTTTTACTTGGGGAGAGGAGGGGGGAAGAAGGGGTACGAGGGGGGAGGGGATGGGGGAGAGGGGGGAAGGGGAGGAGGGGGAGGGAAGGGATCAAAGCATCAACGAGATGAAAGTTTAAGAAGGGGTTTGCAGGAATTAGTTACACAAGGGGACAGGATGGGCAATATTGTGCCACGAAGCGAAGGCACAGCCTACCTTTAGCAGATGCCGAGCTGGGGGTTGAGGCTGGGCGACCCCGGGCAGGAAAATGGGGAAAATGCATTGAGTCACCCTCTGATGGTGGGAACAAATGAGACAGGATATGAGATTCATAACTTGGAATGTTGGAGGGATAAATTCCCCGGTAAAGAGGACAAAGATATTGCAGGCCTTGCGGAAGAGTAAGGTCCACGTTGCGCTGCTGCAGGAAACGCATCTCAGCGTGAAGGAGCACTCCAAACTTAAAAAGGGCTCGGTGGGGCAAGTGCTTGCGGCTTCTTCAGGAAGCCAGAGAAGAGGGGTGGCCATTTTGATTAACAAGGAGATTCGAGTGGAGGTGTTGAGGGAAGAGTTGGACCCCTCGGGAAGGTTTTTGTTTGTGCATCTTAAAGCTGAATGGGGAGGAATTCTTTCTAGGAAATATATATGCCCCTAATGTTTATGATCACCGGTTCTTCCATAGAAACATAGAAATATGACGACAGAAAAAGACCACGTGGCCTATCTAGTCTGTCCTTCCATAACTACAACAGTCCCCTTTTTACCTTTAGAGATCCTCTGTGTTTGTCCCATGCTTTTTTGAATTCAGTTACTGTCCTCATCTCTACCACCTCCACTGGGAGACTATTCCATGGATCCACTACTCTTTCCGTAAATAAATATTTCCGCATATCACTCCTGAATCTATCTCCCTTCACCCTCATCCCATGTCCCCTCGTAGCAGAACTTGCTTTCAATTGAAAGAGGCTCTCTCCCTGAACATTTATGCCACGGAGGTATTTAAACATCTCAATCATATCACTTCTATCCCGCCTTTCCTCTAAGGTGTACATATTAAGATCCTTCAGTCTGTCCTCATATGCTTTATAATGAAGACCACTAATCATGTTAGTAGCCACCCTCTGCACCAACTCCATCCTGTTCACATCCTTTTGAAGGTGCGGTCTCCAGAATTGCACACTATACTCCAAATGAGGTCGCACCAAAGACTTATACAGAGGCATTATCACCTCCTTTTTTCTGCTAGCCATTCCTCTCCGTTTGCACCCAAGCATCCTTCTAGCTTTTGCCGTCGCCTTTTCTACCTGTTTAGCTACTTTAAGATCATCAGACACAACCACGCCTAGGTCCTGCTCTTCTTCTTTAGTGGACAAAAGTACTTCACCCCCTATACTATATTGCTCCCTTGGATTGCTGCAGCCCAAATGCATGACTTTACATTTTTTAACATTAAATTCCAGCTGCCAAATTCTAGACCATTCTTCAAGCTTAGCTAGATCCCTCCTCATGTTATCTACCCCTTCCTGGGTGTCTACTCTATTGCAGATTTTGGTATCATCCTCAAAGAAAACTTTTTTTTCTTTTGAAAAAGAAAATAGAAAAAAGAAAAACCACCGACGATACCGGTGCTAGTGTCAACGGGAAGGCAGACGCAACCACAAAAGATTTTCTGCAGTGACAGGAATTGCTCCCTGTTGGCTCCGCGAAAAATGAAAAACTGAGGAGGGAGAGTTGGAAAGGTGGGAAGGCAGCAGCACAGGCGCAGTGGGATGCTCCCAAAAGCCCTCCCACAGGATGCTGGGGAGCGCCCCCGTGCGGGCTCCATCGGTGCCGACATCACCCACATGTTAAGACTACATTGCTGCTTGTTCCTGGAGATAACTCACATCCAACACAGATAACACTTCATCAGACACATCCCTCAAGATTCAAACCACCACCAACAAAAGTGCTGGACGTCTTTTCACCCAATCTCAAAAGATCTACTGTATCACATAATGAACCTCCTGAACATCACAACATCCCCCTAAATCCATGTCCCCATATCTTGGATCAAGACCACCAAACATGTCGTCACCTTTCCTGATCAGAATGATAAATCTAATCACTTGGGCAGGGTTACTTACCCACAAGCTTAAAAACAGCCTCCATTCGATCATTGCCCAAAAACCTTATGTCCGACCCTAATTACCTTCCTCCTACCGACAAATATTAAGCATCCCACTCCTCGCTAAGTTGATAGAAAAGGCAGTCCAGCTCCAGAACTTCATAGATACATCTGCCCCCTTGGACCCAACAGCAACACTATTTCAGGCCGGACCACGGAGTGGAAACCCTGTTAACTTCACTAACACTTTACTCACAGGAATTGAGAACCCCAAATAGGGTTTCAGACTCGTTTTTCGAGATATAGCAGCCACCTTTGATTCACTAACTCACAAAAAGCTCATATCCAGACTGAAAGAATTAGGCATTAGTGATACCCCCCTCTCCTGGTTCATATCCTACATTTCAGACAGTGTCTTTCGGATGAAAGTAAAGGACAAAAAAAATCAAAGCAAGTGAAACAAGGTATACCACAGGGATCTTCCTTGTCTGCCACACTATTCAACCTATACATGCAGTCAGTCAGACTATTGTAATTCGATTCTTTCTTTCTCCCAACGCCTCACTAACAACGTTGTAATTGCGTTTCTCCCAACATTTTGAGGTTCTCAAAATGTTGGGAGAAACGCAATTACAACGTTGTTAGTGAGGCGTTGGGAGAAAAACAAATATTGTTGAGGAATAGAAGAGAAGATCATCAGAAGATGAAACTTTAAAATACACAGAAAATTGCACGAAAGTTAAGTGTGTGTTTTACTATCACCAAACATTAAGTTAAGAATAAGCAATGGAGAGAGGGTGTTAAGAAAAGTTAAAAAAACATGCCGGAATGAGTCATTGATGCCATTAGGCGCCGTTGGATATTTTAGAGTATTTAATATTCTACATAGGCAGCCGACTATTCTGAGACAATTTCCAGGCATTTAAACTGAATTTAAAAGTAAACCCTCCGATTTTTGCTGCAGTAGTCAGTTTTGTTTGGAGTAATTTATATATAATTAACTAGCATTATATTACTCTATAAAAACAGACCCAAACTCTCTTGTAAAATATAAGGCAATCATGATCACATTTAAAGATAAGTCAGAAGGTGGGGAATGCTCCGCGGATACCGATAATTGTGGCGGGAGATTTCAATTGCCCTCATGACCCTGAACTGGACAGATCCATTGTGAAGGAGAAGGGAGGCTGAAGCAAGAGGGGAATGAGTTATCTATGCCAGACGGGGGGGGGGAGGGGGGGATTAGTGAACACCTGGAGAACATTACATGGAGGGGAAAAGGACTTCACACATCTGTCTAGGGTACACCACACTTGGTCCAGAATTGATTATATTCTAGTAGTGGAGAGAGAATTTGGTAGAGTGATAAGCTCTGAAATTGAGCCTATATTGGTCTCTGACCACGCTATGGTGAGGATGGATTGGAGGGGGAGAGATAGGGGGGAGTCTCGGTGGGCCTTTCCTAGACAGATGTGGCAGAACAAAGACTTTCAGCAGTACTTAGAGCAAAGGTTAGGAGGAGTACCTGCAATTTAATGAGTCTAGTGCGCGGTCTGCAACGCTGTGCTGCGAGGCTGGGAAGGCGGTAATGAGGGGGCACATCATTGCATATGTCTCGAAGGAAGAGCGGAGAATAAATGATGCAGTATTGAAACTGATGCAGGAGATGCAGAGGTTAAAGCAGCTGTCTGTGGGGGTGCGTAGGAAGGAATGTGTTCAGGACTATCTGGAGGTTCAGCGGAGGCTTAATGGGATACTACAAGAGCGAGCGGTGTACATCATGCAGTATTATCGGCATCAATTCTTTAGATACGGAAATAAATCTGGCAGCTTGCTAGCTCGTTTGGTGAAAGAGGCGGGAGGATCTAAGGTGGTAACAACTGTTTGGGATAAAACGGGTCAGGCAATCGGACGCCGGGAGAGTAGTGGAGGTCTTCTGGCAGTTTTATGAGGAGTTATATACCCCAGAATCAGAGGGCAAAGGGAGGGAGACAGCATTTTTGGATAAAGCAGCGCTTCCGCAGATTTCGAGGGCAGAACTCGAGAAATTAAATCGACCGATAGAAGGAGTGGAAATCCAGAAGGTAATTAGGGAGGGGAAGCCACACAAGGCCCCAGGCCCAGACGGGTATGGAGTAGAATTCTACAAAATGTTAGAATTGAAAGTGGCCCCCTCCCTAGCTGCAGTATATAGTGAAGTGTTGAGTGAAGGAGGGGGGGGGTTCCCCAGGGACACGAGGACGGTCTCGATCACGGTGATTCACAAGGCCGGGAAGGAGCCAGAGGACACAGCCTCGTATAGGCCGATTTCATTAATCAATTATGATATGAAAGTACTAGCAGGGGTGTTAGCAAAAAGGTTGCAGGTGATTCTCCCGAAGCTAATAAGCCCACGTCAAACCGGCTTCGTCAAAGGCAGGGAGGCCTTCTACAATATCAGTAAGGTCCTTCTGGGGGCAGAGATATGTGTGCAGAGAGAGGTGCTTCTGCTCCTAGTAAGCCTGGATGCAGAGGCTTTTGATAGGGTGTCCTGGTCCTATATGTTTGAGGTGCTTCAGCGGTTTGGGTTTGAGGGGGCGTTTTTGAACTGTATACAGGCACTCTATATGGCGCCTTTGGCTTTTATAGTAGCGGGGGGACAGCGTTCGGAGTCTTTCGAACTACATAGAGGGACGCGGCAGGGCTGTCCACTATCGCCGTTGTTGTTTGTATTGCAGATGGAAGCTATGTTGAGAGTATTGATGCACACAGAGGGAATCAAGGGGGTTGAGTGGCCGAAGAGGGGAGTGAAAGTTAGCGCTTTTGCGGACGATTTGTTATGTTTGACGAATCTGCAGAGCTCCTTAGAACTTGCCTTATCCGTGATTGAGCAGTTTGGAGAATTTTCTGGTTTAAGAATAAATAGGGCCAAGTCGGTGGGACTAGACATAGGTGGGAAAGTCAGAGGAGGATGGGAGGGTACCTTTCCATTAGTGTGGGCCAAAGGATCCTTCCACTATCTAGGTGTACAGATCCCTGAGGATCTAAGCGATAGGTATGCCGCAAATGTAGAGCCAATGTTGTCTAGAACAATAGACAGGCTGAAGAAATGGAGAAAGTTGCCCATTTCACTAAAAGGGAGGATAGCCCTTTTCAAAATGGTCGAGATACCGAGATGGATATATCTGCTAAGAAATGCCCCCATATGGCTACTAAGAAAGGATTTAAAGATTCTGGAGCGGCATTTATCTAAATTTTTGTGGAAGGGGAAGAAAGCGCAAATTGCATTCATGACCCTATTAAGACCCGTGCGAGAAGGGGGGGGGGGGGGCGGGCCTGGTGTCTTTGCGGGAGTATAATTTGATCAGTCTGCTGAGACCTTTACGAGATTTAGTGGCGGGGACAGCAGAAGTAGTCTCGATTGAGTTGATCGACTACTTATCAGAGCCGTTTCATAGAATGTATTGGATGCATAAACCCAGTAGAGAATTGCCAGGGGGGTGGAGGCACTCGGGGTACCTAGGGGTGGTTCGCCAGGCGTGGAGGTTATGTCACTATAGGGGACTCGATTGGAGATGCTCTGATTGTCTCCCTTTGAGGGGGAATGGTGATTTCGTGCCAGGACAACGGGATAGTAGCCAAGCAGTGGGCGCACAGTGGGATAGAGTGTGTGGGCCATCTGAGGATGGAGCACACGGCAGAGTTGGACTCTTATCAGTCCCTGCGGGGGCGTTACCAATTGCGAATGCAGGACTTTTACTTTTACCTGCAGGTGAAACATTATGTGCAGAGCTTGCGGCACACAAAAACCGGGGGCCTACGCTGGGAGCTCAGAGGCATGGTAGATTTCTTTAGAGCCCTGGAGGAGAAAATTACAATCCGTAGACTGCGGGAAGAGTTAAATGGAGGGGAGGACATGAAAGGATTGGAGCTGTTAGAGAGGAGGTGGAGGGCCGATCAGATAATGAAAGGAACGGTAGAGCGGTTACGCAAAGCATTCCAGCAAATTACAACCGTGTCGGAATCAGTGCAGATGCAGGAGGTACAATATAAGTTTTTGTGGCGAGGATATGTACTGTCACGCCACCACCACTCGCCTCTAGGTTAGAGGGGCGTGGATTATTGAAGGAACTTTCGCTTTTTCAGCTTTTTTAAAACTATTTCCCTGCAATGCCCTCTGGGAAATGTAGTCCTTATTCAGCTGTATGAGTGCATCATGCAGAAAGCTGCAGTCAGGCTCAAGTAGGTAAGGCAAATGACAGAAATTTATTATTTTTATATACACAATGGTTCGATCATACCACACATAGGATTTTTGGTTCAGGACTCTTTGAAGCAAAAATTGTCCAAAACATATCCAACCACAAAATGCAGTTTTAAAGGTTCTCTCTATTGCAGGATACAGTCTTTACCAGCAAGCCTAATTGTATTCCCCCCTTAGCTTTGCTGGCTAAAGCACCAAACAAAAAGCACATTTAAAGTCTGTGGTAAACTTCCTCTTTATAAACACATGGGATCTCAGCCACCCTGCTTGTGATATAAGGGTACCTTTTTCCTGGGAATAACCTTTTAGGACTGGCTTGCCTTCTCTACGTTCCCAGGTTTATTGCTTGGCACAAAACAGTCCATGGGAGTGTCCTCAATCAGCTTCACCTCAGGCTCTCCCAGCTGCATAGGTTCTGACTCCCCACCTTGCTCAGCATGCTCAGCTAAGAGCCTCTTGGAGTCTCTCCTGTTCCTGGCTCCAAACTGTCCTGCAGCCAAATAGCACTCTCTCCAGCTGGAAGCTCCGTTCCTCTGCTCTGCTCAGACTGGCTTCCTGCTTCTCCTCTCCTCTTCTTTTTCCACTAAATCATACTCTGCTCTGGGTTTATACTTCCAGGGCTCTAGCTCCAATCCCACCCTACTCAGGTGACGGCAATCAACCTGACTCCAGGCACATGAGTGCTTGAAGCATTCACTGCCTGAAGGGTTCTAAGCTTTGTATCCTCTCCCCTTCCTTCCACTAGGGGGAGCCTGAAATGTTTTCCACGTGGAAGTTTTCTGATCCCTGGAGGTGTTTATGGCTTTCCTACCCTGATTTGAGTAACGGGGGCCCTTTACTAGGGTGAATTCCCTGTCTTTGTCCTCTCCCGGACTCTGGATAGGCCTCCTTGCCACAGTACATGATGTATGGGCGGCCAGGGCAGGAATATCCTCAACAGATATGTGTCAACTGTGTGGAGTGGAAAAGGGTACACTGGCGCATAAAGTTTGGCTGTGCTCAGCTATCCAAAGATTTTGGTTAGAGGTCAGTGGGAAACTTAGTGGTTGGATAGGCTAACCTGTGAGGATGGCGCCTGAATGATGTCTTTTTGGATCCTATGAGGATAAGGCATTTGTAGAAGGGGGTAAGCGTCAGCTTTGTGTGAGAGGCTTTCTGGTAGCCATGCAAGTGACCTTGGGGCACTGGGTAGCGTCCACGGAACGTAATGTACAAGAGTGGGAGCGCCGAATGCAGCTCTTACTGGTTATGGAACGCTGCACAGAGCGTTTGCTGGGCGCAAAGCGGATGGACAAATTTGGGGAGGTCTCGGCTCCAGTTCTAGAGATTGGGGGAGATGGGGTAGGAATCGAACGGTGGGGGCACGGAGAGGAGGGATCTGTGTAGGCTACTCTGCGTAGAACCGAAGGTATAAGGTGTGCAATCCTGCAAGGAGGGGGGGGGAGGAGGAGGGGAGGGGAGGGTGGGAAGAAGAGGGGGAGGGTAGAAGGGGGATGTTGCCAAAACTGAGTTGAAAGTGTTGTATTAAGTGAATTGGAAATGTCGTATTGAGTATGCTGTGCACAGAAAAGGATGCTTGACTTGATGAGCATTGTTACGGTTTTAAAATGTTGATGATAAAAATGATTTTCCATAAATGTTTAGGTCCTGACCACTCCATCTCGGAGTGTATGGCCTGTGCCATGATGTCCAAGAGGGGTCGACAAAACCGAGCTGCTAAGCTCAGCACCCTTTTTCCCTACGATGCAGCTTCTGTGGCATCGACATCTTCCAGGGCTTTGTCTTCCTCCCATGGATCTCAGGTAACTAAACATAAATCTGGCTGCTCCTCAAAGGGTAGATCTCCTTCCAAGCATCGAGATGCCTCTGGCGCTGCCCTTGAGGATTCTGTACCGGCAAAATTGCCCCGGCGGGAGGCTTCAGCTTCCAAAGCATTATTGGAGCTCCAGGATGTTCTCGAGGCCTCAACCTCGGCAGAACTACTGGTGCCATGCTCTGGGGTACCAGCTCCTTTCTCCGGTACCGATATCCAGGCATCAGCAGCATCAATAGACCAGAGGTTCCTGGCTATTGAACGCAGTCTGGTGGATCTCCTTGCGGCATTGACACCCTCGGAACCGCGTCAGACACTTCAAACGGTACCGGCACCGACTTCGGCACCGGTACTGACACCGACAGCATCGACATCGGCGTCTGCTTTGCTGGCACCCAGTCATGCTATGCCTTCCGGTACCGATACACCGGTACCGATTCCGGTCGGTACGGGTATCGTGCTCTACAAGAGCATCCGGACAGAAGGTACTTTGAATCCTCAGAGGAGTCTGAGGATTCTGACAGCTTTGTCGGTACCGGAATACTTCTCCCGGAGGAGCCTTCCTCTCCTAAACGTAGGATGTCTCCTCCAGAAGATATTTCCTTTGAGGATTTTATCAGGGAGGTGGCTCGAGGTCTTTCCATTACTGTGGCTCCCGAAACAGAGCCCAGGGCAAAGGAGTTTGAGATTCTACAATATCCCAAGGCCTCCTAAAGAGGCAGCTACTTTGCCTATCCATGAGATCTTACATGATCTCATGCTAAGAATGTGGGAAACGCCTCTCACTCTCGTAGACTGGACACCATGTATCGAGTCCCCCCTTGTCCTGGTTTCCAGAAGACTCAGCTTCCTCACCACTCTATTGTAGTGGAATCAGCTATGAGAAGGATCAGGAGTGCAAAGAAGCATGCCTCTATTCCTCCAGGACGTGAGTGCAGAACTTTGGATGCCTTTGGACGTCGCACTTTCCAGGCTTCCATGCTTTCTGCCAGGATCTGTTCCTATATTTTATATATGGGAATGTTCCTTAAAGAAGTCACAGGAGATTTGGAGATTTTAAACCCTCTCCTTCCTGATAAAGGACCAATTCCTTCAGGACACACTACCCCACCTGGACCTCGGAACCGAAAACTTGGAAGAACAAATTCAAAAATGGAACACTGTCATCCACACTGCAGCAAGAACCAGCGAACACAAAACAAGGAAAACCCCCAACCCCAGAAGGCAGCACACCCCATGGTACTCAAAAGACATACGCAATGCAAAGAGACTCCTAAGAAAGCTAGAACGCCGCTGGAGGCGCTCCAAATCTCCCGCCACACAGGCCTTATACACGGCAAAACAAAAGAAATACAATGAACTAATTGAGACAAAAAGGGAGCACCACACAAACATCATACTAAAAGCCTACAACAAACCTAGGGAACTATTCGAGATAGTAAAAAATCTAACAAATGAACCCACTCCCGAAAAAGACGTGAAGATTAACCCACAAGCCCCTACGCAGATCACCTACAAGAGAAACTGGACGCTAGACCACAGGCTCCTACAAACGGAACTACCAGCCCGACCAGAATCGCCACAACTTGGGAGAAATTCAACACCCCATCTAAAAAACAGCTGGCAGACATCATCACAGCACTCAACACAAGCACCGCACCAACAGACCCATGCCCGGTCACCTGGATCAAGGCCTCAAAGGACAGCTACATAAACACCATACACAACATAGTACGCAACTCGCTGACACAAGGCATCATGCCAGACCAATTAAAACTAGCTACCATACGACCAATCCCGAAGAAATCCACATTAGACAAGAGCAACCCAGCAGCGTACAGGCCAATCTCCAGCATACCACTAATGGCAAAAATCATAGAAAAATCTGTATAACACCAACTCCAGGACCATATTGACACTCATGCCCCGCTGGACTTCCGTCCAAACCACGGAGTAGAAACTCTGCTGCTTTACCTACTCAATGACATATTCCAAACCATAGATAACCACAAAAAAGGAACACTAATGATCTTCCTAGACATATCAGCTGCATTCGACACAGTGGACCACAAAATCCTCCTAACCAGACTACAGAGCATTGGAATAAATGGCACCACCCTAAGATGGTTCAACTCTTACCTAACTGACCGAACGTTCCAGGTCAAGATCGGTCCCAACTCATCTCAACAAGCAAGGATCAAGCAAGGGGTACCATAAGGCTCTGCCCTATCAGCACTACTATTCAACCTCTACATACAACCAATCTGCAACATCATAAGAGAGCACAAGATACACTACACTATATACGCAGATGACATGATCTACACCCCAGTTAACCTCGACAACCCAGACTATACCAGAATAACAGACTGCCTCAACATGTCCAACTGGCTACACGACAACAACCTGACCATAAATTACAAGAAGACAGAAGCACTGCTCATCACATGAAACAACAACTTCAACCCGCCACCCTTCATCAAGGTCAACAACGCATCCATACCACTCAAAAACGAGGTGAAATATCTCGGTGTAACACTCGATAAGAGGCTAGACTTTCAATCACACATCAGCAAGACCACCAAAACTGCATACTTCAAATTGAGAATAATCAGACGCCTCAAACCACTCCTCACACACGAGCACTTCCGCACAGTCTGTCAAGCTCTCATAACGCCCATACTTGATTTCTGCAACCCAATCTACACAGGCATGTCAAAACAGGCACTCAGACCACTACAAATGGTCCAAAACACGGCAGCACGAATAATAGCCGGTGCATCCAAACAAGGCCACATCACCCCCATACTAAAAGACCTACACTGGCTCCCAATCAACTCACGCATAAAATACAAGACAATCCTAAACATATTCAGGATCAAACACGGGAACTCTGCCCACAGCCTTCAACCCCTCATAAAACCCGACACCAGTACAAGACCCAGAAGAAAAGCCGCATCAGACACAACCAACACGCCTAAAGACTACACAAGAGCATGTAAATCCACCGCACGAAGAGCACTGTCACTGGCAGCACCTAGCATGTGGAACTCACTCCCAGACGAGCTGCGAGCCACTGAAGACACCAAGGACTTCAGGAAACAACTAAAGACTCTGCTATTCCTGGAGCACTACGGACCGAACACACAATGAGTGCTACAATCATGGACCAATCTTACCTGAACGCTCCCTACACTTCCCTGTATATAGCTCACGCTGTAAATAGCGCACACTATTCAACCCACCCCCACACACACTTTCATTGTACATGATGCACACACTGAACCCAAGCACCACTCCCACTGATTGTTTGCTGTGTAACCGCCTTGATTGAAGGATAAGACGGGATAGAAATACCATTAAATAAATAAAATAAATACATAAATAAATAAGAGGCAGGATTTTCTCACACTGGTTAAACATACCCAGGATGTTTCTAAGTTTGTCAGTCATGCATCTTTTGACTGTTTTGAGTGCATAAGCAGAACCTCTGCCATTGCCATAGGTGCACGTAGAATTGGCTGGCTCCAGGCATCCGATTTGGAGCTCTGGGTGCAGGACAAACTGGGCAATATCACTTGTACAGGTGAGAATCTATTTGGAAAAAATTGGCAAGAGAGCCAATGAATTAGATGCTGACAACTCCACTTTGGATAGATTATCCAAAGCCACAGCTGATCCTGCAAGGAAGAAATCTTTCAAGAAACCATTCTTCTCCAAGAAGAAGAGGTTTTATCCCTCTGATTCCCAGCAGGGACGTTCTGCAGGTCAATCTGCCCGAAAGACTCAGCAACCACCTAAACAAAGGAAAGCAAAGACTGCTAAGCCTCAACCGTCTCAGCAGTCTCAGCCACCACAAGGCCTTTGACTTCCATCTAGAGAACTTATCCTTCCTGGCTCTCAATGGACCAGAGCCTTCCACCATTCCAGGAAGGTTGTGTCACTTTGCCCCCAGATGGGGGCAGATAACAGCAGAACATTGGACACTCCATTATAAAAGAGGGGTACAAGCTTCACTTTCTGTGCATGCCCCCTCCTACAATGGTAAGACAGTTCAATTCTCAGACCTCTCTCATCAACCTGTTAGATCAAGAGGTCACTATGCTTCTTGCCCAAGGGGCAATAGAAGAAGTACCCATCCATCAACAGGGTGCAGGGTTTTACTCCCCCTATTTCCTTATCCCAAAGAAAACAGTGGGACACAGACCTATTTTGGACCTCAGATAACTGAACAAATTCCTGTTCAAAGAGAAATTCAAGATGATTTCTCTGGGAGCTCTGCTGCCATACCTTCAGAGTCCGGATTGGCTTTGTTCTCTAGATCTCAAGGATGCGTACACTCATGTTCTCATGCATCCAACTCATAGAAAGTTCCTTCGGTTCCTTTTTCAAGGAAAGCACTACCAGTACAGGGTGCTTCCTTTCGGCCTGGCCTCAGCACCAAGGGTGTTTACGAAATGCATGGCTGTGGTAGCAGCATTTCTGCACTCTAGGAATATTCGTCTTCCCCCTACTTAGACGACTGTCTCATTCGAGCCCCATCAGAGTCAGAGGCCAGGATTTCTCTATCTTGCACAATGCGTATCCTTCAGTATTTGGGTCTGGTCATAAACATCCCAAAATCCAGTCTAACTCCCACTCAGTCTCTAGAGTTCATAGGAGCTCTGCTGGATACAAAAAAAGCAAGGACCTATCTTCCCCAGGCCTGTTGCCTTCGCATGGTGCAGTTAGCTTCTCAAGCAGTGCTAAAGCCTCATCTCACTGCTCGAGAAATGTTACAACTATTAGGCCACATGGCATCTACCGTGCATGTGGTTCCTTATGCTCGCCTCCATATGAGAGCAGCCCAGTGGACTTTATCCACTCAATGGACCCAGGCATCAGGGTGCCTGTCAGACAAAATAGCAAACACAAATCGCCTTATTTTGTTCCTCCAATGGTGGCAGTCCACTCAAAACCTGTTGCTGGGGTCCCCTTTTCAACAACCTTTACCCCAGGCAACTCTCACAACAGATGCTTCACCAATGGGTTGGGGAGCTTATCTGCAAGACCTTTCCACCCAAGGCACTTGGGCTCCACAGGAGACTCATCTACATATCAATCTCTTAGACCTCAGAGCAATCTTCCTTGCTCTTCGAGTGTTCCACACTCTGCTCAGCTACAAGACAGTCCTCATTCATATGGATAATCAGGTAGCCATGTTCTATGTGAACAAGCAGGGAGGAACAGGCTCTCTGTCGCTTTGCAACGAAGCTTTGCTAGTATGGGCTCTCGCCTGAGAGCATCAGATTCATCTCCTGGCAGTGTATCTTCCAGGCATACAAAACTCTTGGGCAGACAGACTCAGTCGAGTTCTGCTTCCACACGAATGGTCTCTGCATGCAGACCAGGTGGCCAAGATTTTTCAAATTTGGGGAACCCCGGACATAGACCTCTTTGCAAATCCGTTGAATGCCAAACTTCCCCAGTTCTGTTCCAGAATTCCGGCTTAGGGCTCTCAGGCCAGGGATGCTTTCCTCCTTCACTGTCGTCAAGACTTCCTTGATGCCTTTCCACCCCTTCCCCTAATTCCCAAAACGCTGTTCAAGCTTCAGAGAGACAGAGGCCGTATGATTCTCATAGCTCCACATTGGCCACGTCTAGTGTGGTACCCTCTGCTTCTACATCTCTCTCAAGCTCCCTCTCTGGAGTTAGGGTCTGCTCCAGATCTCCTGTCTCAGGAGGATGAATGTTATGGCATCCCAATCCCCAGTCTCTGCATCTCAGGGCTTGGTTGCTGAAGGCCTAGATCTCCATGATCTTAACCTCCCTCAGCAAGTAAAGGATATCCTTTATGCTTCCAGGAGGCCTTCCACAAGACGCTCTTATGCTTTCAAGTGGAAAGGGTTTACCATATGGTGTTCGCAGAAGGGTCTTAACCCTCTTGCGATACCTCTGGAATCATTACTGGAGTATCTCCTTCATTTATCCAATGCAGGACAAGACTAACTCAGTAAGAGTCCATTTGAGTGCTATTGCAGCTTCTTTCAAGCCTCTAAATGGACAACCTATTTCCTCCATTCCTCTTATAGTAAGATTTATGAGAGGACTTCTTCTAACTAAGCCTCCCATTAGGCCACCAACGGTGGCATGGGACTTAAACATGGTTCTTGGTCAGCTCATGAAGCCACCTTTCGAACCCTTAGCTACTACCTCATTGAAATTCCTTTCTTGGAAGGTTATTTTTCTCATTGCAGTCACATCAGCACGTTGCATCAGTGAGTTGCAAGCACTAGTGGCTGATCCACCTTATACAAGGTTCCATCATGACAAGGTTGTCCTTACGACTCATCCACACTTTATGCCAAAGGTGGTCTCGCCTTTTCATCTAAACCAAGCGGTCTACCTGCTTGTGTTTTTTCCAAGGCCTCATGCATCAAATGCAGAAAGGAATCTTCATACTTTGGACTGTAAAAGAGCTTTAGCCTTTTACTTACAAAGAACACAGCAACATAGAAAGTCCTCTCAACTCTTTGTTGCTTTTGATCCTTCTCATTTGGGACTTCCAGTCTCCAAAAGAACACTGTCCAACTGGATTGCTCAGTGCCTTTCAGAGTAAGACTCTTCCTCTGGAGGGCCATGTCACAGCTCACAATGTGAGAGCCATGGCAATTTCAGTGGCTCATCTACACTTTGTGTCTATCGACGACATCTATCGAGCAGCCACTTTGTCCTTGTTTTATACCTTCACAGCCCATTACTGCTTGGACAAGGACTCCCACCAGGATGCCTTGTTTGGTCAGGCTGTTCTCCAACACCTGTTCCATACCTAATCAACTCCTACCCACCATCCCTGGTAGGATGCCAGAGATCCATGGGGGGAAGTGGAGCCCTTCTCAGGGGCACACAACTTCTGGGGTCTCTCCCTGGCATCTAAAGCTAGGGAGTCCCCATATGTGAAGACTACATTCCTGCTTGTTCCTGGAGATAGCATAGTTACTCACCTGTAACAGGTGATCTCTGGGAACAGCAGGAATTTAGTCTTCACAACCCACCCACCTCCCCTAGGAGTTGTATCTCTCTATCTTTCTCTTTCCCTCTCTCTCTCTTTGTCTCAGCTTTAAACTCAACTGGAGAGAGGCAGTTGGGAAAGGCGGGAAGGCAGCACGCAGGCGCTGTGGGATGCTCCCAAATGCTTTCTAATTGGACGCTGGGGAGCGTTCCCGCGCAGGCTCTGTCGGTACTGACGATAGCCATATGTGAAGACAAATTCCTGCTGTTCCCTGAGATCACCTGTTACAGGTGAAGTAACTATGCTTTCAAGATGTACAATTGTCAAACACCGTCGTGCGGCGAATAGAAAAGATATGTGGAGACACAACTGAACAGTTGTTGGAGGATGTTTCAAATTGTGTTGCTTTCTCACTCAAACTGGATGACTCTACAGACAATAAGAGACATAGCCCAGTTACTAGTCTTTATGCGGTTGTTTTTTGAAGACTTCAGTGTTAAAGAAGAACTACTTAGAATGATTTCTTTAAAAGGGAGAACTACCGGTCAGGAAATATTCAGTTCTTTCCATTCTTTTGTGACAGTGTAATCTTCCATTGTATAGACTTGTTTCCATCATTACTGATGGAGCAAGAGCAATGACAGGTGAAGTTAACGGTTTCATAGCCCTCTGTAGACAGCATGACAATTTCCCAGATTTCCTTTCTTACCGCTTCATCATTCACCAGCAAGTTTTGGCAAGCAAGAGACTCAATACATAGGCTGTCATGGACATCACTTTCAAAATTGTAAATTCAGTTCGTGGAAGATCACTTCAAAGACGGCTTTTCAATCTTACTCTCGATGAAGGGGCAGCAGAAATCATTTTGCACACAGATGTAAGGTGGCTAAGTAGGCACAAATTTCTGCAAATATTTTGTGATTTGCTGAATGAAATAAGTTTTTTGAAGGAGAAGGGAGATGACTAAGCAGAGTTGGAAGATAAGGAGTGGTTATGTGATCTGGCATTTCTCGCTGACTTTACAGGCGACCTATTTGATATGAACCTTGAACTACAAGCTAAAAACAAATGCATTGGTGAGATGAGTACAGTTTCAGCCTACAATAGCAAATTTGAGCTAATGATGACTGACCTTGCAAATAACACTTTTGATCATTTTCCTAATATGCAGGACCATCTGGGACAATATCCAAATTTTGTTTTTCAGAACGAGAAGTGTGTGACAGAAATCTGTTCTGTTATCCAGGAATTTGAAAATAGATTCTGTGACTTCCAAAAAATTGGAACAGTTGTGGAGTATTTGTCGTACCCATTCAAAGTAGATGTGGACATTAAAGAAACTGCTGCTGCTATCAGTAAAAATTATTCATTGAACAAGCCATCTCTTGAAAACGAAATATTAACCCTTAAAAATGACATTTTTCTCAAGACCCGTGCTGAGCAAGAATCGTTTTGGAAGCTAGTGCCTAGAGACAAATTTCCCAACTTGAGAAGATGCAGTGAAGCTGTACACTCCTGTTTCAGTTCAATTTATTTGTGCGAATCTGCGTTTTCCCATCTGAAAATGAGAGTACACAACGTTCCAACATGACAGAAGAACATCTCCAGGATTCCCTGAGACTGGCCCTCACGCAATATTCACCCAACTTCAAAAAGCTGGTGGATGAAATGTAGGCTCAGACGTCTCACTAATGAGCAAGAGCGAAATATTTAAGATTGTGCAAGATTAGCCTGGATCAATACCTGACCTAAATTTAATACAAATTACTCAATAAAAGTTAAAGAAAGTTAAGACAGTTAAAGTTATTACTCAATAAAACTTTAAGAAAAAAATGTACTTTCCATTTCCCCTCGCAGTTCTTACTGGATCTTCGTCTGTTTTGTTTTTGCTTAATTTGCTTAACAGCTGATCACATCCAAGTAAATGACAGAAGGTTCATTAAAAATGGGGGGGGGGGGGATCCTCCAACTTTATTGAGTTAAAATTTAATTTTCATGGTGATAGATCACCGACACTTTTGACCGTAAAAAGTAGATCACGACCTGTTCGAAGTTGGACATACCTGCACTAGATAACATTATCATGTTACTGGACAACCCATTGTATCCAGTAAATCATCGGTGTTTGAACCGTTGTCCACATTTTTTTGGACCATTTTTTTGCAGCCTTATGTGAAGAACACAAGATCTTACTTAAGAGACACATTAGACTTTTTACACCAATTATCGCGCACTTTATGGCCAGGGACAATAATAATGGCACTTTTGATATAATGGCATTATATACCAATATACTCCAAGCACAGAGCATAACGTTGCTATGAACTTTATTGGGGCAATGGTCAGTCAATGAGAGGGTCACTACAGGTTTTCTTATATCTTTAGCAGAGATACTGTTAACAAAAAATTTCTGTTTTGCAGAGAACATTTTTGTACAAATTCATGGGGTAGCGATGGGAGCTAGTGTAGCCTCTAGTATCGCTAACCTTAAATGGCAAACTTTGAAGAAACTGTTTTGTATCATTCTGATTTATTTCAACTTGTGTGTCTGTGGGTCAGGTTACAGATGACATTTTTTGCATTTGGTTAGATACTGAAGAAACTTTACAGCAGTTTGCAACCTGGCTCAACGGGCAGGTCCGTTGTCTTCAGTTCACCATGTCAAGTTCTGTTGCTCAACTTCCTTTTTTGGATGTCCTGGTTTCATGTGATAATGGAGTGTCGAGTACCTCTTCATTTAGGAAATTAGTTGATCGCAATAAACTGCTACATTTTAGCAGTAGTCATCCTTACAAGTTGAAACAAGCATTCCCTATAGAGCAGTTTTTGAGGATACTTTGAGTTTGCTCTAGTGATCTGGATTTCAACATCAGGCTAAAATCCTCACAACTGAGTTTTGCAGAGGAGTATCTCCAGGAACAAGCAGGGATGTAGTCTTCACATATGGGTGACGTCCGCTTCGACAGAGCCCACGCGGGAACGCTCCCCAGCGTCCTATAGGAAAGCTTTTGGGAGCATCCCACTGCGCCGGCGCTGCTGCCTTCCCACCTTTCCAACTCTCCCTTTTCAGTTTTCCGTGGAGCCGACGGAGCAGTTCCTGTCACCGCAGAAAATCTTCTCTTTTTGTGGTTCGTCTGCCTTCCCATCGACGCCAGCACCGGTATCGTCTGTGGTGGTTTATTCTTCTATTTTCTTGCTTACAAAAAAAAAGGGTTTTTTGGAGGGTCTTTGCTCTCTAGGTGCTTAGGCTCCATTTTGGGCCTTAGGCCCCTTTGTTCCTCAGAATGGAGAAACCAACTAGTGGTTTCAAAAAGTGTTCCAAATGCAGCAGTACCATTTCTGCTACCAACACACATGACTGGTGTCTTAAATGTTTGGGACCAGACCATTCACCGTCGGGATGTCTCCTTTGGAGAAAGATGATGGGGTCTGCAGAATAGAGCTGTGAAACCTGGCACCCTTTTTGCCTCTGATGCAATGTCCGTAGCATAGACATCGTCCAGGGCTTCATCTTCCTCCCATGGATCTCAGGTAATGAAACCCAGGTCGTCTTCGGAAACTGGTTAGTCCTCAAAGGGTAGATCTCCTTCTGAGCATCGAGATGCTTTAAGCGTTGCCCTAGAGGAGAATACACTGGCCAAACAGCCCAGACGGGAGGTCCTTGCCTCCAAAGCATTATTGGGGTCCCAAGATGTTCCTAAGGCATCCACCTCTGGAGAGCTCTTGGTGCTGTGTTTTGGGGTTGTGGTCTGCTGTTTGGGTATTTATACCCAGGCATCAGCTGGCTTATTGGCTCAACGTATCCTAGCCATTGAGCGGAGTCTTGCGGCATTGCTGGCGGCCTTGGTACTGCTTAAGCCTCTGCAATCTGTTTCGCAGCCATCGGTACCGTCACTGACCATTGTGCTGCTCTCCACGCTACCACCCATGCCGGCCCTAGAGTCAGTCTCAGGCATCGAGGGTCTGGTACCAAGGCATTCCGATGCTGATTTCGATTGGTACGGTTCAGGCAGGGCAGGAGCACCCAGCCCATCAATATTTCGAGGAGTCCGATTCTTCTGATGAATCCAGTCAACATCCCAGGCAGACTGTGTTGCTTTGCCAAAAGATAGCACCAGGTAATGGCAGAACATTGAACTCTCTCCATAGTGACAGAGGGGTACAAAGTTCACTTCCAAAGTATGCCCCCTCCCTCCACTCCAAGAGAATTCAGCTCCCGGCCCCCTCCTGCCACTCTCTTGTGCCAGGAGATCACCACCCTTCTCGCTCAGGGTGCGATAGAGGAAGTGCCACTTTCCCAACAAGGCCTGGGCTTCTACTCCCCCTACTTCCTTATAACAAAGAAAACAGGAGGATACAGGCCCATTCTGGACCTCCGAGAATTAAATAAGTATCTGCTCTGAGAGAAATTCTAATAATCTCTCTTGGAACACTTCTCTCTTACATCCATAGTCAGGATTGGCTAGACCTAAAGGATGCATATAGACACATCCTTATCCAGAAAGAACACAGGAGGTTTCTTTGGTTCCTCTTTCAGGGAAGACATTACCAGTACAGGGTTCTACCCTTCGGCCTGGCTTCTGCTCCAAGAGTCCTCACAAAATGCATGACAGTAGTAGCAGCATTCCGCTACTTAGTCGACTGGCTCATCCGAGCATAGTCAGCTGCAGAGGCTAGCTCTGCCCTCTCCTGTACAATGCAGGTTCTTCAACATTTCGGGTTTGTAATAAATCTTCCAAAATCCTAACTCACCCTTTCTCAAACCTTAGAGTTCATAGGTGTGGAGGCCCCTAGCCCAAGGCAACAGCCTATAAGCCTAGGGCTGCACTTGTTAGTCCTTTAATTAAAGAGTTTGCTTCCTCATCCAGCGCCGGGGCTGCTGGGATTTGTAGTTGTGGTGTTTAGAAAAAACAAGTAGTGTGGAGACCGAGGGTTTACAAGGCAAAACACAGGAATTTATTTCTTTTTCTAAAGAGCATTAAGGCTCAACGCAAAACAAACAGGATTCTTTCTCCAAACAATAATCCATAGGCATTTATACCAAACCAAACAACGAAACTGCTTTATGTAGCTTTTTAACATGTCGCTGTTTTTCAAAACCATTCAGCAATCAGCAAGGTTTCTCTTCTCTTCAAACCCAAAAGAAATATCCTTTCTTTAGCAACAGGGTTCTTTAGCATTCCTGGCTAAAACACATTTCTCCCTGTTTTCACACTGCCTTCTAGGACATTCAGGTTATAGGCTTTTCCCTTTTTTTATCCAAGAGCTTTTTATTCTGCCTTCTGGCACAGAGAACAATCCATTACTGAATCTTCAGACCCCTCATCAGATTCATGATAGTTTATCTGCATTTCCTCAGGACCTGTGTCCGGTAAATCTGGCTTTAAGCCAACATGAAAAACTTCAGGCTTAATATTCTCTAAAAGTTCCAGAACCTTTCTCCACTGAGGCTTTTCCCTATGCACAGGGTTTCCACCAGGAACGTGGAGATTCTTTTCTTGCATCAAATGACACAATGCCTCTAACTGGCTTACGGCACTTTTGGCTACCCTTTTATTCACACACCTTTTTGGAAGTTGCAGCTTTTTAGCTGGTTCAGGAACGGTTGGCACTGCAGCCTGACCCTTATCAACACTTCTCTCTGGCACAGCTCTCCTAGTTTTAAAACCAATTGCAGTTTCCCTGCAATCCTGGCTTTCCTTCTGACTAGGGCTTTCACCTCTAAGATTCCCTCGGAAGTCTCCACCGCTCTCCTCCACGGTGAACTCTCTGGGCCTTTCTCTGGTGCTTCTCTCCCCACTGAATTCTCCAGTGTTCTCCCTGGTCAGCTCCCTTGAGTGCTGGTTTCATGTATCTTTCCTTCCAGCATGCTGCTGCGTGTGCTGCCTCGTCCTGGTACTCCTGTTCCTATTGCCCTCTCTCTGGTTGTTCTCTCTCTCCGTTCTTTCCTCCAATATTTCCCTGGGTTTGTAAGAGTGTCTCCGAACTACCGTGCACTCCCCTTCACCCAGGAGTCCCTCATTAGTTTCCAAGCCTGCCCTTGGATTAGCAGAGCTTTGGTGTGTCCTATCCTCAGTGGCTGCGTGTTTTTTTTCCTCTGCCTGCAGTTTGAGAGTTACTGATTCCTTGCCTGTCTCTTTCTTTAAAGGTAGATGACTGATTTTCTTCCAATTCCATGGACTCAGCCATACTCTCCTCATCACACAGGGGCTTTTCTAGACATGCAGCAGTCAAGGACTTTTCTGCCACAGGTACTGAGTTTTCATAGCTGCTTCTCAAGCAGCTATGAAAACATCCCTAACTGCTTGAGAAATGCTTCAGTTGCTTGGTCATATGGCTTCCATGGTACATGTGGTTCCCTATGCTCGTCTACACATGCGTGCAGCTCAGCTCAGCTCAGTGGACCCTAGCTTCGCAGTGGACTCAGGCATCAGGTCGCCTGGGGGACAAAATCAGGAACTCTGCACATCTCATTTCATTCCTCCAATGGTGGCAATCATCAGAAAACCTACCCGTAGGGTCACCTTTTCAGAAGCCGCCACACCAGTCCACCCTGATGACAGATGCGTCCACATTGGATTGGGGAGCTCATCTGGACAATCTCTCCACTCAGGGTCTTTGGACTCAGCAAGAGGCTGAGCTTAACATAAACCTGCTTGAACTCAGAGCCATCTTCAATGCTCTGAGTATTCCAGGACTACCTCCGCTCCAAAACAGTTCTAGTCCAGACGGACAATCAGGTCGCCATGTTCTATGTGAACAAACAGGGTGGAGCCGGGTCTTGGATGTTGTGCAACGAAGCCCTACACCTATGGTCCTTTGCCATATGCCAACAAACACAAGGAGCAGGAGATGTTCGAAGAGAAGGGTCTTTATTGTGCACAGGACACCCCAACGCGTTTCGGCAACGCCTTCCTCAGGGGGAGAAACACTGACAAATACAATCAAAATATGTTCATTAAAAACAAAAAGAAAACTTAAAACACAATTAAAAACATATATTAAAATATGAAAGCACCGGCAGGATATGAAACATAGGATAATATAGTAATACATAAAAACATAGAATAATATAATAATACAATAACAAATTGCAATAAAAAATGCAATAAAAGATACAATAAAAAATACAATAAAAAAACACAAGAACACAGCAGGGCTGAGGAACCAGAATATATATAGAACAATGTATAAAGGAAAAAAGAGCATAACACAGAGAAGATGTGAAAGCATACTATATGTACCATATAAATGGAGCTAAAATACTAATGAAATTAACATAAAACACTGGGACTAAAATATAACTCTAATATAAACTAATGAAAAAACAAAGGACCCAATTAGGTCAAGACCACTGCATATAATTGTAATAAATAGATAAGCAATAAATACTATCCAAATAAAACTTAATACAAGAGAGAATAAACACGAAAATGGGTAAAAATGAATATGTAGTAATCAGTATATTAAAAAAGAAAGAATAAAATACAATAATCATCTTATGAAAGGGGATTGAAAATGACAATAAAAATAATTAATAAAAAATAAATAATAAATAAATTAAAAATAAAAAATTCAAATAAGTATGTTATAATAATGCAATAAAACAAGAATAATTATAAATTGCAATCGCAAATTTAAATGGACTAGGCTAATAAACTGAGACCATAAACATCAATAGGTCTGGCATAAAACATAACAATGACGTCCACCAGAAGTAAAATGAGTTGACTACACGTTAATAATAAGGAAATGAAATAAAAAACAGAAATAATAATAAAATATTAATAATAATAAAAAACCAACAGGTGAAGTCTTGAGAGTAAAAATACTAACAAATAAAAACTGAAAGAAATGGTAAAAAGGGGCACAACAAATACTTGACAGAATGACATATGTGACAATCAAAAATTTGTAGATACCCGCCCTTCTACAAACTAACACAGAATTACAGCTGTATACGAAAATATAAAACAGGGGGACCATGGTGTACCATCACAAACCAAAACATAAAACCATATAATGAAAAACAGGAAACTCTAAAAAATGCTAAAAACCAAGAAAAATATATATGCGATAAATAATAAAACAATAAATAATGATAAAATAATATAATAATATAAATGAATAATAATATTGGAATTTAAAAAAATATATACGTGGTAATGATGAGTATGTTATACATCCTATAATGGAGTAGTGAGGAGATGGTAATATTGTTTATTCACCAAACAGCTCATCGCAGTATAGCAGAAAAACATATATGAAACGCCAATGAGGCTGAAGAAGCAAAACGCTATTCATAAAAAGTGCTGTTTAAGAAAAAATTATTGTATTATACATATGCAATAATGGCAAACGTGCAGCGGTGGAGAGGAACAATGGATTAATATAAGTGTGCCCCGGAGATCGTCTGCACCGTATAAGCAGTATGCAAAGGAGTGAAGCATTGGTTGCCGTGAGTGCACGGCGAGCTATATGGAATTAAATGAATAACATCGAGCGTAACCTTATGAGGCCATGTACCAAAGTGCATAGCATAAGCAGCATTTAAATACATAAACATAATGGGGAAGCCGGAATTATGACCGCAGGGAGATGTACGGTGTCAACTTATAAAAAATCAATCAAAAACGGCTAATTGCCCTAGCAGAATCGCATGTTCAAGGGGGGACCGGAAAAAATATATATAATAAAAAGAAAGCCATGGGGGAGAGAGTAAACTCACGTGGATAACATAATCCAAGGGGTCGGTCATAAGCAATACTAACAAGAAGGGAAGGCAGGCTGACGCCGAGTGCACGGCGAGCTATAGGGAATTAATGAATAACATCAAGCGTAACCTTATGAGGCCATGTACCAAAGTGCATAGCATAAACAGCATTTAAATACATAAACATAATGGGGAAGCCGGAATTATGACCGCAGGGAGATGTACGGTGTCAACTTATAAAAAATCAATCAAAAACGGCTAATTGCCCCAGCAGCATCGCATGTTCAAGGGGGGACCGGAAGAAAAGAGAGCCATGGGGAAGAGAGTACGCTCACATGGATAACATAATCCAAGGGGTCGGTCATAAGCAATACTAACAAGAAGGGAAGGCAGGCTGACGCCGCGATATGAACTATACATAAAATGAGGCCACACCGGCTCCAGTGAAAGTAACAGTGTAGCTCAAAAAAAAGTATGTAAGACAAATAACAAATTAACCCAGAACAAAGGGCAGGAAGGTGATAGTTACTGCTACTATAAAGGAGATTTAAAAACTCACCCATATGCACGTTGGTAAAAATCGCACCAAATCAGTTTAAAACGAATCACAATGAATCTAAGGAAAAATAATGTACAATCAGACCAAAAGGAAACTCAGAGAAAATGGAAGTTTCATAAAGACTAGTCACCAATTGACAAACTCACGATCTGGAAGAACCTCAAAGTGCAAAGTCAGCCGTTGTAAACGGAGAAAGTAGCTTTCAGAGCGCACTCAAAACAGCTAAAGAAATTAGGTAGCTGGACTGCACTACTATTTAAATGACGATTTTGGCGCCAACTTTGAAACAGCGTGATACTTGGGGGAGGAGCCTCAAACATGTTGTGTTTCAAAAGTGATTGAAAGACAAAGGGGAGGAACTTATATTGTAAGCACTATAATGTTGGGGGAAGAAACTCAGTGTACTGCATTGCTAGAAGAAGGGAGTGATTATGCCTCTAATCAAGAAGAGTAAATGATGAAAAAATGATGAAAAATTATGAGAAAGGGGGGGGGGAGGGGGGAAGGAAAAAATGTGTACTGCAGGGGAGGAGGGGTGGTCAACCCAAAAAAACTGATAAATCTACCTCCTGATTCAAGCCAAAGGGTTCCAAAGTATTAAACTCATAAATGAACCTTTGCTCAAATCTTAACAGAGTTTTCTCTATGTTACCTCCCCGTCTTCAACAACACCCCATGGATTGGGTTGAGCTCAACCCAATCCATGGGGTGTTGAAGACGCAGATAAGGATTGCTTACAGCTTTTCTTTTTTTGATTATTGGACTTTCTGTATTACAAAAGCGTTGTTCAACTAGCTCCAGAGGTCATTGATGCTAATAGGGTTTCTGCTGTGATAACGGACGTCAGTCCCGGTGGCAGAACCGATTAAGTCTGAGACCTCTTTAAATGTTTGAGATTAATTTAGAGAAGATTGGATGAAATATTTTTGCCTATTTCACACGTGAACGACTGTTTTGATATAGAGTGGATCCCTTTATAGCAACAGGATAAAATCAAAATAAACTATCTCTCATCTCAAAAAAAGGGGTGACCTACACGGAGCGATGGGTATCCCCCAAAACAAAAGCATGGGTAGGGGTGATCTGCACGGAGCGGCAGGTGCACCTACTCTTACTGCCTTGCTGGGCAGACTAGATGGATCATACTGGTCTTTCTGCCATCATATACTGTTACATGGATGGTATATGACATTGTGCCCATGTGCAAGAATATATGTAAGGAAAACATGCCCCCAAGTGAAAGTATGCTTGTGTGAACATATACGGTTGTACAATAAGGTATTGACAGTCTTTATAGTTTCCCATTGTGTGACATTCCATCATCAATGGGAACATCTTCGATGATTAATATTGGACACTATTGGAAACCCTTCTGTTGGTTGGGCTGAGAAGTGTCTGGCCAAATTGGAGCAAAAGTGGATTTTCACTCTCAAAGCGGTGGATTTTGATTAACGGTGTTTTAAATCCATTGGTTAGAGGTCTGTTTACACACTACCTGCTTTCCTGTTAAATTATCCCACATTGAAGGGGAATTTTCATTCCTGAAGACATGAAAAGACACTGTTAGACCTGTCCTGAGGTAGCCCTTTAAAATTTGGGCGAAACACGAGTCAACCAAGGGTCTGACAGTATCATCAGCTCTGAGGGTCAGGGCTTTAGCAAGAACGGCAGCTACATTTTTCAAGTTTTTAAATGCATTTAAAAGTTGTGTAAAATTGTCTAATGGCCTATGAATGAAAATAAAGGTACATGTTTTAGCATGGTGCGTCGGTGAATGGTAACCAAAAGTGCAGCTCCCAGCCCTGTCACTGAAGCCACGCCATTCTCTGAGTGGGTCTGTTAATGCTGATAGAAGATCCAGTAGCAGCACTGATTCAGGACATTTTAAGAAAGTGGTTTGTTTCCACTTTTCCTTTCCTTCAGGCATGTTTTAGCTAGTTTAGTTTTGGAGATCACCTGCACTCTCTTTTTCTTTGGTTTATGTAGTGAGTCATTGGAGTTTTTAAAGTTGGCATATTCTTGGGGGTTAACAGCAAGGAATAGATATTCTCTTTGGGAGTTATTTAACATTTTTATACAGCATTTTCCGAGGTTCAAATGCGGTTTACATTAAACGAAAATTGAATTGTACAGGGAGGTACATATTCTTTACATGGAATGTTTAACTATGTACAGTAAAACAGGGTAACATAGTAACATTGTGTGCGTTAGTACACAATGTTACTATGTTGGTGGATACGTCATAGTGCCCTGGTTTAGCTGCTTTTGGAGATGAGATGCTGGGGTCGATAGACCTTTGAGCTGTCTCTGCATGCCATGCCTTACATCCTTAGGGTAGGAGAGAGAAGATAACATGGCTATTTTGGGTCCTCCTCTATCTCCAGGAACAAGCAGGAATGTAGTCTTCACATAGGGTATCGTCAGTACCGACGGAACCTGCGCTGGAACGCTCCCCCCTGTCCAATAGGAAAGCTTTTGGGAGCATCCCACTGCGCCTGTGTTGCAGCCTTCCCGCCTTTCCAACTCTCTCTTCAGTTTTTCGTTTTCTACGGAGCCGACAGGCAGCAAACCCTGTCACCACAGAAAATTTTCTTTTTGTGGTCACGTCTGCCTTCATCGTCGACGCCTATACCAGTACTACCGGTCTTTTCTTCATTTTTCTTCTACTTTTCCTAAAAAAAAAAAAAAAGCTTCTTTTTAGAGGGTCTGTCCCCTCTAGGTGCCAGGTGACATTTTGGGCACTAGGCCCTCTTTTCTTCAAGAATGGAGAAACCGTCTAATGATTTCAAAAAATGTTCAAAGTGTAGCGGTACTATTTCTACCGACACCCATGATTGGTGTCTTAAATGTTTAGGTCCTGACCATTTACCATCGGAGTCTCTCCTCTGTAGAAAGATGACCAAGAGGGGCCTGCAGAACAGAGCTGCAAAACCCGGCACCCTCTTTGCCGCAGATGCGATGTCCTTTGCATCGACATCTTCCAGGGCTTCGTCTCCCTCCCATGGATCTCAGGTAACTAAACCCAGGTCTTCCAAGACTAGCCGGTCCTCAAAGGGTAGATTTCCTTCGAAGCATCGAGATGCTACTAGCGTTGCCCTCAAGGAAAACATACCAGCAAAACGTCCCCGGTGGGAGGCCCTGGCCTCCAAAGCATTAACGGGGCTCCAGGATGTTCCCGAACCTTCCACATCTGGAGAACTCCTGGTGCCAAGCTCTGGTGTCATGGCCTGCTCCACCGGTACCGACATCCAGGCATTGGCAGGGGCTATGGATCAGCGTATCCTAGCCATCAAACGCAGTCTAGCAGCTCTCTTAGCAGCATCGGTACAGCTAAGACCGCTTCAGACAGTTCTGCAGTCATCGGTACCGGTACCGACAGCACCTGCTTTAACCAATGTGCTTCCTCCCATGCTGGCTCTTGAATCAATGTCCAGTATCGAGACAGTCCGATGCCGACTTGGATCGATACCGGCGTCAAGCAATGTAAGAGCACCTGGCGCGGAGATACTTAGTCCTCTGATTCCGATGACTCTGAAGACTGATGGTACCAGGGTGATTCTACCAGAGGATCCCTCTTTTTCCTCAGCATAGGATGTCTCCTCCAGAGGACATGTCTTTTCAGGATTTCATACATGATGTACCCCGAGGACTTTCAATCACGGTGACCCCTGAGAAGGAACCGAAAGCAGAAGAATTAGAAATTCTTCAGTACCTGGTAGCTCCTAAAGAAGCAGCTACTCTTCCCTTTCATTGAATCCTGCATGACCTCATGTTAAGGATGTGGGAAGCTCCTTTAACGGTGTCTCCACACTCTTGAAGACTTGATACCATGTACCGAGTTCCGCAATGTCCTGGTTTTCAGAAGACACAATTACCACACCATTCAATGGTAGTGGAATCGGCGATTCGTAGGATCAACAGTGCTATAATTTATTTATTTATTTATTTTATTTACATTCTCTTATATACCGCACTATTCTGCATCAGCGCGGTTTACATTGAACAAACTGAAATTACATTGAACAGGGTATTATAACTTGGAGAAAACTATTTTACAGGGAACATGGGCTATGGAGGGTTAAGTGGCTTGCCCAAGACCACAAGGAGCACCTGTGGGACTAGAAACCCCAGTCCTTCCAGCCCAAGGTTGCTGTCCTCTAGTGGGATTTGAACCCCCGACCTTCCGGCCTGAAGTACATTGCCCCAACCACTAGGCTACTCCTCCACTCCTTTCAATCCTCCAGGCCGTGAAGCGAGGACACTTGATGCTGTTGGGCGTCGATGCTTTCAATCCTCGATGCTCTCAGCCAGGATCAGCTCTTACATCCTCTACAGGGGAATGTTTCTTAAGGATCTAGAGCTCATGGCTCCACTTCTCCCGGATGATAAAAGAACAGACTTCCTCACTCTGGTCAAACACGCCCAGAATGTGTCTAAGTTCATGAATTGTGCAACCTTTGATTGCTTTGAGTGCATCAGCAGAACCTCTGCTATTTCCATTGGTGCACGTCGTATTGCCTGGCTTCAGGCATCAGATTTAGAACAATGGGTGCAAGATAAGCTGGGAAGCATTCCTTGCACAGTAGAAAATCTCTTTGGCAAGGATTGGCAAGACAAAGCTAATCAGCTTGAGTCGGAAAATACAACCTTGAACAGATTATCAAGGGTTGCAGCCAACCCAGCAAAGAAAGACAGCTAAGAAACCCTTTTTCAACAAGAAAAAGAAATTCTACCTATCTTACACCCAGGCGGTCCACTGTCTAGTTCATGCTTCCCAGAAGGGGCAACAGCCCAGACAGCAAAGGAAGGCACAAGTCCCCAGAGCTCAACCAGGTCAGCAGACTCAACCTCCTCAGGGGCTTTGACTCCTTCCTAGAGAACCATCCCCGGCAGACTTTGTCATTTTTGCCAGAAGATGGCAACAAATAACATCAGAAAGCTGGACTCTTTCCATTGTATGAGAGGGGTACATAATCCATTTTCACAGTATGCCCCCTCCCGCCCTCACAAGACAGTTCAATTCTCAGGGCCCTTCCACCACTCTCTTGTGTCAGGAGGTCACCTCACTACTTGCTCAGGGGGCAATAGAAGAGGTGCCTATATCCCAACAGGGCATGGGTTTCTACTCCCCCTACTTCCTCATCCCAAAGAAAACAGGGGGATACAGACCCATACTGGACCTCAGAGTTGAAAAAGTATCTGTTCCGAGAAAAATTCAAGATCTCCCTCGGAACACTTCTTCCTTACATTCAGAATCAGGATTGGCTATTTTCACTAGATCTAAAGGATGCATACACGCTTCTCATCCATACAGATCACAGGAGGTTTCTTCGATTCCTTTTTCAAGGAAGACATTACCAGTGCAGGGTTCTTCCCTTCGGACTGGCTTCTGCCCCAAGAGTCTTCACAAAATGCATGGCAGTGGTAGCAGCGTTCCTGAGAACTCTGGGGATATTCGTCTTCCCCTACTTATCTATCTTTATCTTTATTTGCTCATTTAATATACTGCTCTTTACCCAAAGGCACCAGAGCGGTGTACAATAACAAAAATACTTAGGCTGCTAGAAAGGAAAAGGAACGCCAAAAAAATTAAGAGAAAGGATAGAGTGAGAGGATAGAGTAGAGCGGCAGGACGAGAACAGAACAAGGTGCGCAGCGACAAAGGATAAATACATTCAGATTCAGCGGAGTGGAGGAGATATAAGGGAGCAGAGGGAGGAGGGAGATTAAAGGCGGTGCAGAAAAGGTGGGTCTTCAGCTTGGTCTTAAAAGATTTATAGGAGGGTTCTAAGCGGAGAGCGGGGGAGAGCGAGCTCCAGATTCGGGGGCCCAGGAAGAAAAATGCGGAAGAGCGGGTGGATTCAAGGTGGGCTTGTGATGGGGAGGGAAGGGACATACGATTCAGGTGAATCGACCTGAGAGAGCGGTGAGATGAGATGAATGAAGATGAATTAAGTCAGCGTGGTAGAGCGGAATACTGGTGTGGATGGCTTTATGCACATAAATGAGTACTTTGAACTGTATACGATAGACAAGGGGGAGCCAGTGTAGGCGAATCAAGATGGGGGTGATATGGTCGAAATGAGAAGCATGTGTGAGGATACGTGCAGCTGTGTGGTGGTCGAGTTGTAGTCTCCGCAATTGTTTGGGGAAGACCGGCCAGAACAATATTGCAGTAATCTAAGCGAGATACCACCAAGGACAGTAACAATGTGGTCATGGAGGAAACTGATACAAAGGGGCGAACTGCACGGAGTTGTCTTAAGGTGTGAAAAGACCGCCGCACGACAGAGGAAATATGTTCTTTGAAAGATAAAGCTGAGTCCAGAATGACTCCGAGGTAGCATAAGGAGGAAACTACTGGTAGCGGAGAGGAGGACAAGAGGAGCAAGAGAGGGAACTGGGGCGCCGGAGGTAAACCAGATGGCAGATGTCTTTGAGGGGTTCACATGCAAAAAATTAGAGGAAAACCAGGTAGACACCAAAGCCAAACAGGAGTTGAGGGGAGCAAGATCTGGGGCAGTGGGGTCCGTATGGTGAAGAAGAATAATGTCATTAGCATAATAGGGGGCTGTAATGCTGTGCTGCTGAACTAAAAGGGCAAGGGGGGGGGCATGAAAACATTAAACAGGAGAGGAGCAAGAACGGAGCCCTGGGGAAACACCACATGGAAGGGGGGTTGAAGGAGAGGAGGAAACACCTGTGGAAACGGAAAAGGTTCTGTGGGAAAGGAATGAGTGAAACCAAGAGAGAACAGAGCCAGAGAGCCCAATGTCGTGTAGGCGAGCTAGGAGAGTGGGGTGATCCACAAGGTCGAATGCAGCAGATAAGTCTAGAGAGACGGCAATGGAGAAGACCTCGGTCATGAGCAGTGCGTACGTCGTTAAGGAAAGAGAGAAGAATAGATTCAGTGCTGTGGTTGGGACAGAAGCCGGATTGACGGGGGTGAAGAGTGAAAGAAGCCTCAAGGTGGGTAGAGAGTTGTGCATAAACCAGTTTTTCAAGAAGCTTTGAGAGGAAGGGGAGATTTGAAATAGGACGCCAATTGGCCGGGGAGGACGGGTCGAGAGAATTGTTTTTAAGGATGGGGCGGATAATGGCATGCTTCCAGATGGCGGGGAAAGAACCGGATGAGAGGCTAGAGTTGATAATAGAGAGCATATAGGGGGAGAGGGCCAAGGAGGGATCCAAGAGCCATTGGGAGGGGATGGGATCTGAGATGCAAGTGGTCTTTCGAATGGAAGAGTATACCTGGGCAAGATCTGATGCGGTCATGAGTTGGAAGGAGGACCATAGGTGGGGGAAAAGGAGGGGAGTGAGAAGAGGGAGAAGAAAGGAGGGAAGCAGGAAAGAGGGGAGAGGGAGGAAGGGGGGGGGTGGGCAAGAAGGAAAAAGTGAGCGAAGATTTTGGATTTTGGTGGCGAAGTGAGAGGCCAGAAGAACGGGATCGGGGGATACCGGGGAAGGGGCAGGGGAGGTGAGGGAATGAGAGGCGGAAAGTGAGCGAAGTACAGAATAAAGTTGGCGAGTGGAGTTGGCTGATGAAGAGACGCGAGAAGAAAAGTAGTCCAATTTAACGGAATGTAATAAAGAGCGATAATGAGAATGACAGTGTCGAAAATGAGCTAGAGAAGCGGGGGACGGGTGTTTACGCCAGCGCCTCTCGGAGCGGCGCAGGTAAGAGCGGTGGAGAGAGAAACCTGAGTGAAACCAAGGGTAGTGATGGCGGATGCAAGGGGAGGGAAGGGGCTGGCGTGGGGCAAGCTGGTCCAATGCATCAGTAAAGAGGGTGGTCCAGGACTGGGCCTGGAGGTCCACAGAGAGAAGATGGAAATCCAGGGGAAAAAGGGAATTGGAGGAAGGAAATTGGGAGAGAGTAGCAGGCGTGATACGGCGAACAACTGGCTCATCCGAGCATCAACAGCTCCAGAAGCCAGCTTTGCGCTCTCCCGCACAATGCAAATCCTGCAGTACTTGGGACTGGTCATAAACCTCCCAAAATCTCATCTTACCCCTTCTCAGTCTCTAGAGTTCATAGGGCCTCAACTAGACACAGGGCAGTCAAAGGCTTTCTCCAGGACCAAGCAGGAAGTCAGTCCTTACATATGGGTGACATCGACGTCGATGGAGCCCTTGCGGAGCATTTCCCCAGCTTTCCATGAAAGCCTTGGGAATGCAGGCACACATGCGCGTTTCCCTTCCCGCCTAAAGGTGCCATCTTGCTCAGTCTCCCTTTTTCCGTGAAGCCCGTCGGACGTGTGTCCTAGTCCTCCCGGAAAATAGTTGGATTTTTTTGCGATTCCTTCGCTATTTTTTCTCCGGTTGGACGCCGGTTCCCCTCCCGCCGGGTTCGGTACACCGGTATCGAGCCTGATCTTATTTTTTCGGTTTTTGCCCTTCGTGGCTGGCGTTTGCGCCCTTTTTTCTTTTTCCCTGGAAAGCCGGTCCTTTGACCTCGCGGGGACTCTTTTTTTCCCCGATGGCTTCCAGTGGTTTCAAAAAGTGTGATCGGTGCAAGAAACTAATGTCTCTCACCGACACACACGACTGCTGCCTTCGGTGCCTGGGTCTTGACCACGATCCTAAGATCTGTGGACCATGTGGAAAGATGTCTTCCAAGGCGCTTCGAAGTCGTCAGCACCAAAAGGAAAGGCTTTTCTCCGACTCAGCCTCCGGCCGGGCCCGGACCTCGTCTGAGGCTTCAACATCTCGGGAATCGGATCCCGAGCACCGTTGGGGCTCCTCGGACAGGGGGTCCCCCAACCGGGAACGAAAGAGGAAGAAGCGGCTCGCGAGAGCGGCGGCGTCGGAGGTCCCTGGCTCCTCGAGAGCTAGGTCTCAGACCCCTGACTGTCGCCCCGGGCCCGTGGAACAGGAGAAGCCTCCAAAAGTACCTCGTGTGGAGCCGGAGTCTGCTGGACACGTAAGTCCTGTAGTCCTCGTGGATTCTCCTCCCAGAGAGCCACCGCCGGGGCCCGAGTCGATGGCTGCTGAGTCTCCTGAGCTGGGTCTCAGGCTGACAGCCTTGGAGAGCAGATTGTCTGCCTTCATGGAACAGCAGCGGGCACTGATGGCCAGCCTGTCTGGCGCATCTGCCCCGACCACCGGGACATCGACATCAAAATCGACCCCGGAGACCGAGCCGATACTCGACCATGAAGGCTCGAGGTCGACCTCGGTCGTGGTCTCCCTTGACCTCCCGTTCGGGCCCGAGGGCGTTGACACCTGTGCCTTCGGCGTCGGTGCGGGTGCTCACAGGCCCCGCGCGGTTGGACCCCGATTCCTCATTGGACGAGTCCGCGTGGGGGACGGAGGACGAGGAGTCCCCCGACACCTTCAGGACTCGGTGCGTCCCGTCGTACTCACCGCAGTCTGAGCCCCGGAGTAGATCCCCTCTGGCGGATACCCGGTTCTCGGAGTTCGTCCGGGATATGGCCACTGCGTTGGCTATCCCTGCGGACCCCGAGGAGGAGCCTCGAGCCGAGGAGCTTGAGGTCCTACAGCATGACTCTCCTCCGAAGGAGGCCTTTACTGTTCCGGTTCCTCCGATGCTGGAACGGCTCCTCTTCCGGATGTGGGAAGCACCGGCCTCGATGCCGGTTCTAAGCAAGCTGGTCGATTCTATCTATCGACTCTGGAAGAGCCCTGGCTTTCAAAAGGCGCAGCTACCACACCATTCCATGGTGGTGGAATCGACCATGCATCGCCTGAAAAGTCAGAAGATGCACTCCGCGGTGCCCCCTGGCCAGGGAGGCCCGGAACCTGGATGGTTTTGGTAAAGTGCTTCCAGGGCTCGATGCTTGCTTGCCGTGTCCAGTCTTACCAGCTATACATGGGCATGTACTTGCGGGACCTGGCCAAGGAGCTGGCCAGGTTCTCTGCTGGTCTCTCCGGGGAACCCTTGCAGAGGTTCAAGTCCTTGTCCTCGGGGATACGGGAATGCTCCAAGTTTGTCCTGCGCTGCCTACGATGGCTTCGAGGCTTCGGCCCGTGTTGCGGCAGCCGGCATCGCGGCTCGACGCCAGGCATGGCTGCAGTCATCGGACCTCGAGCCATGGGTTCAGGACAAGTTGGTCGATGTCCCTTGCCGAGGTGAGAACCTTTTTGGCAAGCCCATGACCGAGAAGGCTGCACAGCTTGAAACCGAGCACCTCACGAGGACAAGGCTGTCTAGAAAGACTTCTGCCCCTTCTCACAAAAAGAAGGGCTCGGGTAAAAAGCCCTTTTACCCGAGGAAGAGCACTGCCTACAAACAGTACCCACAGTACCAGGCCTCCCAAGCTCCCCCTCAGGATCAGCAGGCCAAGGGGCAGGGTAATGGGCCCTGTAGGCAGAGGACTCCCAAGCCTCTTGCCCCTGCTCCCACTCAGCAGGGTGGGGGTTTTTGACTCCTTAGGCATAGCCTCTCCTTCCCTGCTCTCCCAACCCTGCACAGGAGGTCGACTTACCCTGTTTGCCCACAGGTAGCCACTCATCACTGGAGACAGTTGGGTGCTAAGCATCGTCCACAAGGGCTACATGCTACACTTCCAACAGCTGCCTCCTCCATACTTTCCAGGGGAGCCTCCAAGGCCTCCCCTGCACACAGCTCTTCTCCTTCAGGAGCTCCAAGGTCTGTTGCGGGAGAAGGCAGTAGAGCCTGTGCCTCCCCACCTCCAAGTTCAAGGGTTCTACTCCAGGTACTTTCTCGTACCCAAAAGAACCAGTGGCCTCTGGCCTATTCTCGACCTCAGAAATCTCAACAAGTTCCTAGAGAAGGAGAAATTCAAGATGCTTACTCTTGGAACACTGCTGCCCTACCTCCAGCAGGGAGATTGGCTATGCTCCTTAGATTTAAAGGATGCGTACACGCACATCCTCATTCATCCAGACCACAGAAAGTACCTCAGGTTCATTGTGGGAGGAAACCATTATCAGTACAGAGTGTACTGCCTTTTGGCCTCACCTCCGCTCCCAGGGTCTTTACCAAATGCCTGGCAGTGGTGGCGGCCTACCTGAGAAATCAGGGAATCTTTGTCTTCCCCTATCTGGACGAATGGCTCATCAGGAGTCAGACGTGCCAGGAGGCCCGACAAGCCACCCTCCGAACTATTGCACTTATTCAAAACCTGGGGTTCATCATAAACTTCGCAAAGTCCACTTTGCTCCCCTCCCAGAACTTGGAGTTCATAGGGGCAAGGTTAGACTATCTTCTGGTAAAGGCGTTCTTGCCAGAAGACAGAGCTCAAAGACTGATAAACATGGCAAACCAGTTTCTCAGCAGGCCACTGGTCTCCGCCAGACTCTGCCTGAGGCTTCTTGGCCACATGGTTTCGACAGTACATGTGACCCCCAATGCCAGGCTCCATATGAGGCCTGCACAGTGGTGCCTTCGAACTCGGTGGTCACAAGTCACAGGCAACCTCAGAGACAGAATAAGGGTGTCCAGACAATTTCTGAACTCCCTCCGCTGGTGGCTGCACCCACCCAATCTACTGCAAGGGGTGCCTTTTCAGATTCCTGGGTTCACAGTGGTGTTGACCACGGATGCCTCCCTGCAGGGCTGGGGGGCTCATTGTCTAGGCAAGTGCACCCAGGGCCTGTGGTCTCCCTGGGAGGCCACACAGCAGATCAATCTACTGGAACTCAGGGCTATTTGTTTAGCCATCAAGACTTTCTCCCAAACACTGGCTCATCAGTCTGTCCTAGTTCAAACGGAAAACCAAGTAGCCATGTTTTATGTGAACAAGCAGGGCGGAACTGGGTCCAGGCTCCTTTGTCAGGAGGCACAGGACCTTTGTTTGTTTGCTCTCAGGCACAACATGCTCCTCAAAGCAGTGTATCTAAGGCAAGCATGAAGTGTTCTCAATTCACTAGATCCAGAGCCTTCTCCTTTGCTCCATCCTGCTGGAACGCACTACCAGCAACTATCAGAACCATCAGTGAACTCTCCCAATTTAGGAAGGCACTGAAACGGCACCTTTTTCTTCATCACTATGATGATGCAGTCTTCTCCCCACACTCACCCACTCTCACATCTCAATGCAGCACCTCAAACTCATGCACGTCACATTCCCAGACTGATCACTCGCAATCACACCTTCCCCTCCAACCACCATGAGAAACTTATGCAGTGCCGCATAACTCATTATATTGTTGCATAAAGTAGACTGTATTTATTCATCGTGTCTCCTTGTTAAGGGACTGGTTATTTATACCCTATTTTACCTGTTATACCTGCTTAATGCATACCCAAGTTTAATTTTCCTGTTTAATGTATACCCAAGTTATTATATCTGCTTCACTGTAAGCACAAATCACGAAATTGAGATGTGCAACTCTTATGTTCATTGTAAACCGCACTGATGTCGAATAGCGTGGTATAAAAGAGACTGCAAATAAATAAATAAATAAATATATATATATATCTACCTGGCCAGGACAACTACCTGGCGGACAGGTTGAGCAGGATTCTGCAGCCCCACGAATGGCAGCTCCATCCCTTAGTGGTTCAGAAGATTTTCCTGAAATGGGGACTTCAAACCATAGATCTGTTTGCCAGTCCATCGAACAAACAACTGACAAGGTTCTGTTCCAGGCTACCGCATCCTCTGCGGCTGGCAGCAGATGCTTTTCTGATTTCCTGGTCCCAGGGCCTCCTGTATGCATTTCCTCCCACGCCCTTGGTGGCCCGAACCCTGTTCAAAATTCTTCAGGACAAGGCCTCGGTCCTGCTGGTGGCTCCCAGATGGCCGAGACAGCCTTGGTTTCCACTTCTGCTTCAGCTGGCAGTGGATCCCCCACTGCCTCTAGGGTTGCAACCCGACCTTCTCTCTCAGGATCAGGGTTCCCTTCTGCACCCCAATCTCAAAGCTCTCAATTTGATGGCCTGGAGGCTGCAAGGGTAGTTTTGGCTCCCTAGGGCCTACCTCAGGAAGTTGAGGAGGTTGTCCTAGCCTCTAGGAAGCAGTCCACTAGGAAAACCTATGCTCTAAAATGGAAAAGGTTTTCTGTGTGGTGTCGGCTACGTACAGAAGATCCTTTCTCCTGTGCTGTACCAGTAGTGCTTCAGTACCTACTGCACTTATCAAATCAGGGACTTAAGTCCAATTCTGTTCGGGTCCACCTCTCAGCTCTAGCAGCTCACCACTCACTGGTGGAAGGACATTCTCTGTCGGTTCACCCCTTGGTGTCCTGGTTTCTCAGAGGCTTGCTCTTGCTCAAGCCTCCAATCCGTCCTCCAGCTCCTGAGTGGGAGTTGAATGTGGTCTTGCAGCAACTGACTTGCCCACCTTTTGTGCTGATGGCTACTTGTCCTCTCCGCTTCCTGTCCTGGAAGACACTCTTCTTGGTAGCCCTAACCTCGGCCAGGCGAGTGAGTGAACTTCAGGCCCTGGTCTGTGACAGACCTTACACCCACTTCTATAGGAACAGGGTAGTCCTTAGGACTCATCCGGAGTTCCTCCCAAAGGTTTTCTCCTCCTTCCACCTTAACCAAGAGGTGGTTCTTCCAACATTCTTCCCTAGGCCTCATTCAAGCCAGGCTGAAGCAGCTCTGCATACCCTGGACTGTAGGAGGGCCTTATCCTTCTACCTTGACCGTACACAAGGACATAGAAGAGCTACTCAGCTTTTCATATCTTTTGACCCTAATAATTTGGGGTTAGCTGTGTCCAAACGTACCTTGTCCACCTGGGTAGCTGACTGTATCACCTGGGCTTACAGGGCGGCTGACCTTCCTTTGCAGCGTCGGGTCACGGCCCATCGTGTCAGGGCGATGGCTGCCTCAGTGGCTCACCTCCGCTCTGTACCGTTGGTGGACATCTGCAGGGCTGCAACTTGGTCCTCAAGCCAGACTTTTGTGGCCCATTACTGTCTGGAGAGGGAGTCCCATAGGGACAGTGCTTTTGGCCAGGCAGTACTCCGGAATCTCTTTGAGGTTTAGGCAACTCCTGCCCTCCAGCCCTCCGTTGGGCTACCGGTGGAGGTTCTTTCAGTGGGGCTACCGGTGGAGGTTCTTTCAGCCTTTCTTTGATGCTGGGACTAGAGGGAGTTCTCTTGTTCAGCTTGGGTTCCCTGGTAGCCCAGAGCTAGGGAGTCACCCATATGTGAGGACTGACTTGCTGCTTGTTCCTGGAGAAAGAGTAGTTACTCACCTGTAACAGGTGTTCTCCAGGAGCAGCAGGAATCAGTCCTCACAACCCTCCCTCCTCCCCTGGGAGTTGCAGTTGTACATAGTTTATTTTTACATTTTTGTGTGCTGTTTTTAGCTATGTCATTTGACTGAGCAAGATGGCACCTTTAGGCGGGAAGGGGACCGTGCATGCGTGCCTGCATTTCCAAAGGCTTTCATGGAAAGCTGGGGAAATGCTCCGCAAGGGCTCCATCGACGTCGATTTCACCCATATGTGAGGACTGATTCCTGCTGCTCCTGGAGAACACCTGTTACAGGTGAGTAACTACTCTTTCTTAGCTTCAAATCCCATGGCCCATTCCTATTATCTTATCCATCCCTCCACCCCTTCTATCTCATATGACTGGACATATTCATGTCTTAAAAGCATAAACCTCTCCATTGATAAGCAAGAAGAATTGGCTACTTAAGTAGGTGATGTTATCCAGTGATTCTGAAACAGTTATGTAGAGAGCTCAAAGCCAAGGTTTTGAGCATGCACATGAGTTTCTTTACAACAGTTAACTCGTGAGTATTCTCAGTTTTTCTTCATTTGAGTTATTTGTAGTTCTGCTCTTCAGCAGTTGTTTTTCACTGATTTTTCCCTTTGTAGAAGCCCCTTTACATGTTCTTTTTCTTTATTCCTCCCTTATTATATCTCCCTGTCTTTTGTTTCTTTTTATTCCAGATAGAAGACCATTCTGTGTCTGTCTCTCTTTTTCTCTGTAGTTTAACTGAGCAGGTAGGTTATTCTGCATGGCAGGCGCAGGGAGTGGCTTCCAAAAGTACATGTGCATATGGCAGATGTCCATTACAAACACCTGCAGTGTTAAGGCATGTTTCAAATTGCACTCACTGTGTAGTGTCTCCCATAATATCAAATGCTTTATCAGTGGGCAAGAGACCAGAATCTACAAAGTGAAGCGAGGTGAGGGTCTTCAGTGGGCTGAAATCTCATACCGCACCAGCTTATAGGAACCTCTATACCTTCAGAAGTGAATCCTTGAGGGATGCTGAAAATCTTGCCTCAGCAAAGAGCATCACAAGGAGGAGCTCTCCAAGGACAATTGAGTCTCATCACACTAGTAACCTTGATGTGGAGATGCTCAGCACCCAAAATAGCTAGTAGTACACAAGAACTCTGTGATACAGCATGAACCATGACCTCAGTTCATTCAGTGCTGGCAGCTTTTCCATGCTTAACACCAAAGACGGCGCAGTACTTGAAAATTTCCTTAGTGCAACCTGTGCTGAAACATTCTGCATCAGCAAAGTTGGTGCCCTTGGCACTAAAGTAGTAGATATTATTTCTTTCCTTGTGACATGTTAACTCTGCTTTCTATTGGGGAAATGGTGAGACCAATGTTGTAGTTCTTTAGGGCCAGTTTCTGCCTTTTTTAGGTGATATGTTAAGGGGTCTCTTCTTGAAGTTCAGGAACAGGGCTCTCCAAGATCCATATTTTCATTGCTTTGGATTTTATGCCGGTGAGCAAGTGATCTTTCAAAATTGATTCTCCCAAATGTCTTTGGGATTTCTACTTTTTTTCTTTAAGCAAAGCCAGGGGCCATCTTTCTCATCTCAGGGTACTTCAAGCACTTCTGGAAAGAATGGCCTTAGTAATCAGGGAGGAGTCGGCTGCTATACCTTCTGACCCTTCATCTGTCCAACCTTCCTAGGAGTACTTCACCCCTAGAGAATTCTACCTAGCTCATACAGAAAATGTCAAGTTTGGTACCCTTTGCATGTCATAAAAGAGAACTCGGTGCAGTTGTATTTAGCCTGTTGTAATTTATTGATGCAGTGCAAACGTTTCTCAGAGTCCATTTATATCTCCAGGAACAAGCAGAAATGAGTCTTCACATATGGGTACGTCGGTACCGACGGAGCCTGCGCGGGAACGCTCCCCAGCGTCCAATCAGAAAGCTTTTGGGAGCATCCCTCAGCGCCTGCGTGCTGCCTTCCCGCCTTTCCAACTGTCTCTCCTCAGTTTTCGTTTTTCCGCGGAGCCGGCAGGACGTCTTCCTGTCACCGCAGAAAAGTTTTTCATCAAATCTTTTACTTTTTGTTTTCTTGTGGTCGCGGCTGTTTCCCCGACTCCACCGGTACCACCGGTGGTTTTTTCTTTTCTTTTTTCTAAAACTCAGGGAGGTTTTTTTCCCTCTGTTTCTGTCTTGAATTTTTGGGCCTGTAAGGCCTCTCCATTATGGAGCCGCCTTCTCCTAAGAAGTGTCTTAACTGTGGAAATAGTTTTCTTTTTAGACTCCAATAACTGGTGTCTAACCTGTTTGGGTCCTGACCCTTTTCCTCCAGAGCCATCAGGCTACAATTTTATGAGAAGAAATTCTCCATTTTGAGTTTCCCTCGATGCAGTTTTCCCTTCCAGTGTAAGGGCACCGAGCATTTCTTCTCTACAGGATCAGATAACCCACAAAACAGTCTGTTAAGACTAGCCAATCCTTGGGTGGTAGGTCTCATGCCAAGCATGATGACGGCTCTGGCCTTGCCCTCAAGACCCCATTGGCTTCAAAACCCCGGCGGGAGTCTTCGGTCTCCAAAGCCTTTCAGGGGTTTCAGGTTGTTCCTGGGGCTCACCCCTCACAGAACATACCTGAGCCATGCTGGGGGGTGGCATCCGCTTCGAGCGGTACCGATAACCCGGCATCGGCACTGGTGTTGAGCGATCCACTCCTCACCAGGGATCGTCATCTGGTGTACTCGGTGCCTTCGGGACCGATCGATACCCAGATTGACTTTCCAGTATCGGCAGCTCCGTCGATACGACCCCTGACGTCGGTACCATCTAGACATGCATCAATAGATTCGCTTCCTTCGATGCCGAGTCTAGAATCGATATCTAGTCTGGAAGACTGGGTACCGACGCGTCTCGGAACCGATACGCACCGATTCCGGATGCCCAGTACCGAGTATATTTACCTAGACATTTGAGTTTCCTCGGTGCTGTTTGAGCAGCCTCCGATGACTGTTTCGATGTCGGTATCGCCTTCGATTCCGGCTCAGCTACCGATATCGGTGTCGATGCTGGTACCTGCAGTAACATCGGGACCAGCTCCATCCATGCTTTTTTCACCAGGATCGCTCCTTTCTATACTTAGTTTGGAGTCGATACCTAGCATGGACGATACTGTACTGACGGTTTCAGGTCATACCCGCCAGTCCCAGTATCCATTCATTAGAGATCCTGTTTTGCACCGCACAAGTACTGGTGCCCAGCCTAGTTCTTCGAGTTTAGCCTGTCCAGGGATTGTTCCCATTGGAGATCCTTCTTTTCAGAAATTTCTCCTTGACATGGCAACATTCCTGGCTATTCCTATCCCTGGCTATGATCCTACACAAGGCTTTTCTGGGGAAAAAGGAAAATATAATGCTTCCTTTACATCATTCCTTACAGGATCTTCTTCTGAAAATATGGGAAACACCTTTAAGGGCTTCCTCACCTTCTACAGGAACTACTCTTCTGTATCAGGTGCCCCCCTCTCCAGGGTTTCAAAAGACTCAACTTCCCCATCATTCCCTTGTAGTGGAATCAGCAATGAGGAAGGTAAAAAGCAAGAAGAAGCATTCTTCTTTCCCGCCAGGTCGTGCATCTAGAACACTAGATGCCTTTGGTCGTCAAACCTTCCAAACATCTATGCTGGCAACAAGGATTCCCTCATATATTTTTTATATGAGTCTATCCCTTCAGGAGGTCACAGAGAAATTATCTCTCTTGACTCCTTTTCTTTCAGAGCCCAAGGCTGCAGACTATTCCTTGCTTCTTAGTCATAGCCAGAATATCTCTAGGTTTCTTTCTCGTGCTTCCCTAGACTCCGTTGAGTCTGTTAGCAGAACCTCTGCTATAGCCATAGGAGCACGACGTAGAGCCTGGCTCCAAGCTTCAGACTTGAGCAGATGGGCACAACAAAGACTGGGTAACACTCCTTGTACTGGAGAAAATCTCTTCAACAGGAGTCTTTGCGTCAGGTTGCTCATTGCTCCACTGACTTCCCTGCTTCAGAGGGCCATCCTAAACCTTCTCCTTCCCCAGCAGGTAAGAAATGCCCTACCAAACTTCCTTTTCCTAAAAGAAGACGATTTTATTCTTCTCCTTCCCATCATGCCGATGTTCCCAAACGGGGGAAACCTCACCCTGGTCTGAAGAATCCAAACTCAAGCCAGGAAAATTAACCCTCAATGGGGTTCTAATTGATCTCTTATAACATACAGTTCACTTCTTCTCAGCAGAAGTTTTTTCACTGTTTTTTCATTTAAAACTCTACGCTTGGATTCCTGTTTCCAGGACATCCACTTGCTCTTAAGTAGGCTGAGCTGTCAGGAGATTCATGTCTGTCGGTCACAAGGTTTTGCTCCTCTTCCTTCCATGAAGAGAGGTTTTCCAACTATCTCATGATAGTTTCCCTGTACCACCATGAATTTTTCCTTCTACAGACTTATCATATAGCAAGTCTCCCTTCAGCTCCTATTTTTTCTTTACCCTCTTTTTCAGGGACTCCCCTGTAAGAGTGCTACCATACCACTGGAAGGCTTTCTTAGCCTTTCTAGTCATAAGAACATAAGATATGCCAAGGTCCATCAAGCCCAGTATTCTGTTTCCAACAGTGGCCAATCTAGGTCATATGTACCTAGCAGTTTCCCCAAGAGACACAAGTTCCACAATGCTTGTACTGGGTCAAGCATTGATATCTTCGGTCACTTCTTAATAATGGTTTATGGACCTTTCCTCCAGGAACTTGTCCAAACCTTTTTTAAACCCAGCTACACTAACAGCCTTTACTACATCCTCCGGTAACAAATTCCAGAGTTTGATTACACGTTGAGTGAAAAAATATTTTCTTTTATTAGTCTTAAATAGTTTACCCTGTAGCTTCATTGCATGTCCCCTAGTCTTTCTATATTCTGATAACGTAAACAATCGATCTACGTTTACCCGTTCCACTCCGTTCATTAATTTATAGACTTCTATCATATCTCCCCTCAGCCGTCTCTTTTCCAGGTTAAAGAGCCCTAACCTTTTTAGCCTTTCCTCATAGGAGTATCCTTCCATCCCCTTTACCATTTTGGTGGCTCTTCTCTGAACCTTTTCTAAAATCGCTATATCCTTTTTAAGATATGGCGACCAGAATTGCACACAATATTCAAGGTGCGGTCTCACCATGGAACGATATAGAGGCATTATAATATCTTTTGTTTTATTTTCCATTCCTTTCCTTATCATTCCTAGCATTCTATTTGCTCTCTTGGCTGCCGCTGCACACTGGGCCGAGGGTTTTAACATGGTATCCACAATGACGCCTAAATCTTTTTCCTGGGTGGTGGTTCCTAATGTGGAACCTTGCATCGTGTAACCATAGTTTGGGTTGTTCTTCCCTAGGTGCATAACCTTGCACTTGTCCACATTAAATTTCATCTGCCATTTTGATGCCCAGTCTTCCAATTTATCAAGATCCTCTTGCAATTTTTCACAATCCTCTTGGGTTTTAACAACTTTAAATAGTTTTGTGTCATCTGCAAATTTGATAACCTCACTCGTTATTCCACTTTCCAGGTCATTTATGAATATGTCAAAAAGCAGCGGACCCAGCACAGATCCCTGGGGTACACCACTATTCACCTTTCTCCATTGGGAAAATTGGCCATTTAGCCTTACCCTCTGCTTTCTATCTTTTAACCAGTTCCTGATCCACAATAGTACACTGCCTCCTATCCCATGACTCTTTAGTTTTGCCAAAAGTCTCTGATGAGGGACCTTGTCAAAGGCTTTCTGAAAGTCCAGATACACAATATCAACCGACTCACCTTTGTCCACCTGTTTATTCACTCCTTCAAAAAAACATAACAGATTAGTAAGACAAGATCTTCCTTGTCTAAAGCCATGTTGGCTGTCTCCCATTAGGTCGTGACTATCTACATGCTGAGTAATTTTATTCTTTATGATGGTTTCTACCATTTTTCCCGGTACTGACGTCAGGCTCACCGGTCTGTAGTTTCCCGGATCACCCCTGGAAACCTTTTTAAAAATTGGCGTTACACTGGCCATCCTCCAATCTTCAGGTATTACAGATGATTTTAATGATAGTTCACAAATTACTAATAGCAGGTCTGCAATCTCATATTTCAGTTCTTTCAACACCCTTGGATGTATGCCATCCGGCCCAGGTGATTTGCTACTCTTCAGTTTATCTAATAGTTGTAAGACATCTTCCCGATGTATCGATATTTCCTTCAATTCTTCCGCACCTTTAAATACGACTTCAGTCATGGGTAACATCCCTACATCTTCCTCAGTAAAGACTGAAGCAAAAAAATCATTTAGTCTCTCCGCTATCGCCTTGTCGCCTCTTAGTGCTCCTTTAACCCCTTTATCATCTAATGGACCAACTGACTCTCTCACAGGTTTTTTGCTACGAATGTACTTGAAAAGGTCTTTATTTCGTGTTTTTGCTTCCGCAGCAAGCTTCTTCTCAAATTCTCTCTTTGCCTGCCTTATCAATGCCTTGCATTTGACTTGCCAGTGCTTGTGCTGTTTCCAGGTTTCGTCATTTGGCTCTTTTTTCCATTTCCTGAAAGATGCTTTTTTGGCAACAACAGCCTCTCTGACCTCACCTTTAAACCATGCTGGCAGTTTTTTGGACATCCTTCCACTTTTCTTAAAGCGTGGAATACAGCTGGTCTGGGCTTCCAAGATAGTATTTTTCAACAACATCCAAGCTTGATGTACGTCTTTAACCTTTGCAACTGCTCCTTTTAGTTTTTTCTTAACTGTTTTCCTCATTTTATCATAGTCTCCCTTTCGAAAGTTAAAGGGTAGTACTGTGGATTTCCTTACTATCCCTCCTCCACTAATTAAATCAAAGGCGATCATGCTATGATCACTATTGCCAAGTGGCCCCAACACCCTTATCTCTTGCACTAGATCTGGTGTTCCACTAAGGACTAGGTCTAATATGGCTTCCCCTCTTGTCGGTTCATGAACCAGCTGCTCCAAGAAGCAGTCATTTATTTCATCTAGGAACTTTATCTCCCTAGCATGTCCTGCTGTGACACTGACCCAGTCGATGCCGGGGTAATTGAAATCACCCATTATTATTACTGCACTGTAACGTTTGCTAGCTTCCTTGATTTCTTTGAGCATTTCATCATCCATTTGTTCATTCTGGCCAGGCGGACAATAGTACACCCCCACTGCCATCGCCTTCCCCTTTTTACATGGAATTTCAATCCATAGAGATTCTACAGCAAATTTTGTTTCTTGCAAAACTTTAATCCTTTCTGACTCAATGCCCTCTCTAACATAGAGCACAACCCCTCCACCAATTTGATCAGCTCTATCATTATGATATAGTTTGTACCCAGGTATCACAGTGTCCCACTGGTTGTCCTCCTTCCACCATGTCTCTGATATTCCAATCATATCTAACCTCTCGTTTAGTGCTATATATTCTAACTCTCCCATCTTGTTTTTTAGACTTCTAGCATTTGCATACAAGCATTTTAGAGACTGTATTTTATTCATATTAATTTGGCTATTGGTAGACATGGGTAATTTGGGATCTTTAAGCTCTGTCTGCTCCATGCTCGAGGGCATTTGGGCTACTTTACTCTTTTTTGGAACCTCTCTGCTTTTTTGGAACCTCTCTGCTGAAGGGTACATTCTTCCGAACCATGCGCTCTTGGGCGACTGTCGGCTTTCCCCTATTATCTAGTTTAAAAGCTGCTCTATCTCCTTTTTAAAGGTTAATGCCAGCAGCCTGGTTCCATCCCGGTTAAGGTGAAGCCCATCCCTTCGGAAGAGCACCTCCTTTCCCCAGTATGTTCCCCTGTTCCTAACAAATCCAAACCCCTCATCTCTGCACCATTGTCTCATCCACGCATTGAGACTCCGGAGCTCTGCCTGCCTTTTGGGTCCTGCGCGTGGAACGGGAAGCATTTCAGAGAATGCTACCCTGGAAGTTCTGGATTTTAACTTCCTACCTAAAAGCCTAAATTTAGCTTCCAGAACCTCCCTACCACATTTTCCTATGTCATTGGTACCGACCTGTACCAAGACAGCAGACTCCTCCCCAGCACTATCTAAGACCTTATCTAGGTGGCGCGTGAGGTCCGCTACCTTCGCACCAGGCAGGCATGTTACCAGGCGATCCTCACGTCCACCAGCCACCCAGCTATCTACATGCCTAATGATCGAATCACCAACTATAACTGCTGTCCTAACCCTTCCCTCATGGGCACTTGGCCCTGGAGAAACCTCCTCGGTGCGAGAGGGGTTTACATCACCTGGAGGACAGGTCCTAGTTATAGGATCACTTCCTGCCACACCAGGGTGATGCTCTCCTGTCACGTGACCTCTCTCCTCCATGACAACAGGGATGCTGCCAGACTGGAGGTGGGACTTCAGGACTATATCCCTGTAGGTCTCGTCTATGTACCTCTCTGTCTGTCTTATGCTTTCCAAGTCTGCTACTTTAGCCTCTAGAGAACGGACTTGTTCCCTGAGAGCAAAGAGCTCCTTGCACCTAGTGCACACGTAAGACCTCTCACCAGCTGGGAGAAAATCATACATGTGACACTCAATGCAAAAGACTAGAAAGCCCACATCCCGCTGCTGGACTGCTGTCTGCATCTTAGTTTTAAGTTTGTGTTTAGATCTTTAAGTTCTTTACGTACTAAAGGGTGCTATGGATATTTATACCACTAAAACTGTACCTAATAAGTTTAATATACCTTGTTCACCTGAAGCTTAATTAATCTCAGGTCCTTAGTGTATGACTGATTTGGGTAATGAGCTTCACCTGAGAGCACCTCCTGTCTTTTAAGTTGTGCAAGTACCTATAAAGCTGTGATTATCCCGGGTGGGGGGGTGGGGGTAGCGAGGGAGGGATATAACACTTATTAAAAGAGGGCTGCTACACAGTACCCTGTCCTGTGCTGCTGAGGTAAGCTATATTCTGATTTGATTTAAATTATAGCTCTTTGCTGCTGCTAGGCTCTAACCTATTATGAAATTTAAACTACAAGCTCTCTGCTGGATTCTAAATTTAACCAGAAAGCTCTCTTCTGTGTTTTAATTTGAAACTAAAAGTACTTTGCTGATGCTAGGCCATGAGTGACTATGAATTTTAAACTACAGCTCTCTACTGGGTATGAAAGGTAACCAGAACGTTCTCTTCTGTGTTTTAAATTGAATCTTAAACTGTTGCTACTAGGCCCTGACTGATTTAACAAAAAATAGTGGGTTCACAGATTTAGTAGCTTTAAAAGAAAAAAATTCCTTTCAGAAAAATTCCCAGAAGTATATATTCACAATTTCAGATTTCTCTCCAGAGGTAACAGCCCCCCCTTCTAGTCCTTCAAGTCTTCCTTTCCTTTCCAGTGTAGAGTTTTTCTCTGGAGTTACCTCCCTGCTTTCATTGGGCAGCTCATCAGACATGATCAGGATTTCTCCTCTTGTCCTGTCTGTTCTCTCTGTTACCAACAGAGGAAGTCTCTCTGCTGTTCTATTCAGCAGCTGCCCATGCAGGAGTTCCAGTGCTTTGACTACTGGTATTTTCTACGAGTTCCAGTCTTGTCTTCCACTACTTTCTCTAGTCTTAGTAGTGTTTCCAAGATAGTGCTCATCTATCTTGGAAAATCCTTATCACTTCTTTTCTGTCATCTCCAAATCCCTGGAGTTGGCAGCATAACTGAGGTGGCAGCTTGTTTCCTCCAACAGCCACTTTTATTCCCCAATTCTCCTGCATAGTGCTCTCTGCAATCCTACTGAGAAGCTTTCCACTATGGGCCCTTGCTAGAGAGCATGAGGATTTTTTCTCTAATTTCTATCCTATATGGTTGAAAAAGGCGTCCTCAGTCATTCCTTATGACTGTAGGGGTTCTTTATACCCTTCTGTTTCCTTTTAATAAAGGACTTAAGCCTTCTATATGTGACAGTCTAAAGAGTCACCCAGTTTCTACAGGAAATATGCTCTTTTTTCTTGCAGCTTGTCCTCATGGTATCCTAATCCTTCTTCGACAGCACATATTTAATTAAACAACGCATGATACCCCCCCCCCCCCTCTTGTTCCTCAAGTGGGTCAACCTGGTATCTCATCCTATGCGTTTTCTGTCCATTTACCATGCGAGAGTTCTATAGGACTCAGAACTTGCTGTTTACAGACTGATATTATCCTCTGTTTTTCACACAACCATCCTGGTTATTCCACTGGATGGCATTCCTGCACCATCCTAGCCAGTGAGAATAGATTCTCTATATATCTCCTGAAGTAGGTTCCACCTTCTTGTTAGATGAATCTTTCTCCTTCACATCTCCCATGTGAATGTTCTTATGAACATATCTCTATCTGCTTAGTTGCAGACATTTATCTTTAGACATCTCTATACATGTATGTATATATTTCTATATACTTCTCTATAGATACATATGTCTGTAAGCTGTGTGCATATCTATGCCCCTCCAGTTCACTATAGACATATATATATGTGTACACACACCCCTGTGTGTATATATGTATATATATATATAGAGAGAGAGAGAGTCAGAGAGAGGAGGACCGGAAAGTGAAGGAGGAAGACAAGGAGAAGAGAGAAGGAGTGGCAGTGAACCCAGAGGACCTGGAAGAGAGTCCAGACGAACTGGAGCTAGAGGAGAAGGGGCCCAAGGAGGTACGAGAAGTGCTGGGCTCAAGCTCAAAGACAAGCAGTGGGATCTGCTTGGAACCGGTCCAAGGCAGTCTCAGCAGAAAGGAAGTTTGCTACAACGGAGAGAAGTGTCTGCAGAAAGAAAGCAGCATGGCTCTGGCAAGGAAAGAGGAGAGCTACTAAACGGCCCTGAACTAAGGCAAGTGTGTCTTCCAGAATTCCTGCCTGAAAGAAAGTTAAGAGAATTAGTTTGTGATAGAAGGAATAATTATAATAACCAGCTAAGCTTTAGCAGTAGAAACAATAGCTTGTCTGCAGGTCAGCACTCCCAGCTCTCTGAAGAAATAGAGCAGAAAAGGTTCTATTAGAGAGATTGAATGAAATGCTCCAGAAACAAACTAGTCAGCTCTACAGCACTCTGAAGAATGTTGTGAGGATGCCATTGAGGAAATGGATATAGGAAGCTGCTATGAAGACTATGAAGATAGCTCCGATGAGATGCAGTGTTCTTATTGTAAAGCTAATGAATTAGAAGTGTGTTAAGCTTAAAACCTGTTTGAATGAGTGAATGCCATAGTAAGGAACTTACCTGATTGAAGGACGCAGCACAGAGAACAGCTGAACGTTGTTAATCAAGCTGTTTCTCTGTAAGGCCTGAAACTGAAGGGAAAGCTCAGTGGACATTTTTAAAGCTGTTTCTGTTATAAAGGAGCTGTGAAGTAAACACTCCCATAAGAAGTTAATGTGCCCATGAGAAGCTTTATAATCTGAGCTTTGAAAGCAAGTTCCTAAGAAGCTATCTATTGCTGATACCAGTAATCCTGTGCATACTTTTGTAAAAGTTATACCTTTGCTTTGGAGAAGAATCCCATTATTGTTTATTCAGCCTGTTACTTGTGAAAATGATGGAAACCCCAGAACACAACAAATAAATATTTCTCTGTTTCGCCTGACCACTTGTCTGCACAACTACTTTTGCCTAATATGGATAAGTGAAACTACATATCCCAGCAGCCCTCCTGGCAGCCATATTGGGAGGACTTATTCTAGGGCAGCAAGGCGACTCCATCCTGGTGCCCGGCTATACGCCCAGCCAGGTGGGGGCGACAATAAATATATATATATATAGTCCCTGTGTATATGTGTATCTGTCGAGATGCTTCCTTATAGGTAGATATGTATTACTATTCTTATCTCTCTAACTGTCTATGCTTATAAAGGGTTTTTACCTTTCTATAGGTTCCCGACAGTGGGCTTGCATATCTTCATACTGTCCCTCAGTATGTCTGGGTATTATGCACACAACCACTTCTGTGGTACTGACAGCTCCTACTTTAACCCTAGGTCTAGATATCCCTGAAGCTCCATGCTTCACTATCTTTCCTATCTCTCAACAGATAGGAAAGACAGCCTGTATCTTCAGTAGATCTGAAGTTTCCACCCTTCAGACATCTATCCTCCTTGGGAATATGGGCTTTTTTCCATACCCCTTCTTCCCTCCAGGACTGGGCTAGTTGTCTAAATCAGTCAGTCATCCTCTTTTGCTCCTAAATGTTACTAACTCTGTATCCAAAGGAGTTCCCAGTTTTTTCCATAAAGCTTCCACTGAAGACCTGACGTTTGAGTACTACCCCAGGTGACACCTGGGTCACCTGTCAATTCCAGATTTGGACCTTTGCCTTCACTTCAGTGAGATCACCTTGATCATTCCTCTGCTGGATCTCCAGTAGACTTTATCAGCCTCTCTACTTCCTGAAATCCAGTAGGTGAGGTCCATATTGTGTTTGTTCATGTCAATATTTTCATGGTAATTGTCATACATACAAGGACTCCTTACCTGTAGTCCTTAGGTTAGCTGTTTTCCTACAGCTCCTCTCTTTTCAACTCCTACCCTCCATCCTCAGGATGCCTTCCCATATGAGGTGTAGCATGTTCCGATCCTCACCATGGTGGAGCTCCGGGCATCTTAGCTTCGGAGTCCCCATATGTGAAGACTCATTCCTGCTTGTTCCTGGAGATAGCACAGTTACCTGTAACAGGTGATCTCTGGGAACAGCAGGAATAAGTCTTCACAACCCACCCACCTCCCCTAGGAGTTGTATCTCTCTATCTTCCTTTCCTCTTTCTCTTTTGTCTCAGCTATAAAACTCAACTGAGGAGAGACAGTTGGAAAGGCGGGAAGGCAGCATGCAGGCGCTGAGGGATGCTCCCAAAAGCTTTCTGATTGGACGCTGGGGAGCGTTCCCGCGCAGGCTCCGTCGGTACCGACGTACCCATATGTGAAGACTTATTCCTGCTGTTCCCAGAGATCACCTGTTACAGGTAAGTAACTGTGCTTTATCTACTTACAGATTTATAGATAATTATCCCAAATGATGATTGCCCATTGCCAAGTATAAACATTTAACACCCAGGCAATCATATAAAAATATAAAATTATAAAAGAACAAATAAAAACAATTCAACTTAAGCACTAACTGCCATTAGACAGACATCAAATCAACGGGGAAAATAGCCAAGCCTTGGCCCTTCACCTAACTGTCACAAAATTTGACAACTTTCCAGATCCCCATGGAGAGCTTAATCCAAGTAGATGAAGTAGGAGAAAATGTCTTGGAGAAATACATGCCTTCATCATGAACTCTACATTTGGGATAGTCTCAGGGTTCTTTCCTGGCTTTCTCAAATTTACGCCTTGACAGAAGACTGATAACTTGACTTAGTCTCATGATTGTGCTATGGCAAGCACCAAGATCTTAAACAGCCTGCATGCAAACTGGGAACAGATGAAGCTGCTATAATGGGATTGTTAAATCCCATCTTGGTCAGCCCATGTTCATCCTAGTGGCAGAATTCTGTATTACTTGAAGAATATGGATGAGTCTATTAGACCCAAGCATAGTCCATTTCAGTAATAGAGGATCCCGCTTGGACCATAAAGTTCTTGCCTGACATAGCTTCCAATATAAGAACATAAGATATGCCATACTGGATCAGACCAAGGTCCATCAAGCCTAGTGTCCTGTTTCCAACAGTGGCCAATCTAGTCATAAGTACCTAGCAGTTTCCCCAAAAGACACAGGTTCCATAATGCTTGTAGTGGGTCAAGCAGTGATATCCTGGGTCCCTTTTAATAATGGTTTATGGACCTTTCCTCCAGGAACATGTCCAAACCTTTTTTAAACCCAGCTACACTAACAGCTTTTACTACATCCTCTGGTAACAAATTCCAGAGTTTGATTACACGTTGAGTGAAAAAATATTTTTTCCAGGACCAAGCAGGAAGTCAGTCCTCACATATGGGTGACGTCGGCGCCGACGGAGCCCTCGCGGAGCAATTTCCCCAGCTTTCAAAGAAAGGCTTTGGGAATTGCAGCGCGCATGCACGGTCCCCTTCCCGCCCAAGGGTGCCATCTTGCTCAGTCGTCTTTTTTCCGCGGAGCCCTACAGACGTTTTTTGTGATCACCGCTGAAAAAGTTGATTTTATCTCTTATTTTTTATTCTTTTTCGGTTCGACGCTGGATCCTTTTTCCCGCCCGGACCTGCTACGCCGGTATCGGGTCCGTTTCTTTATTTTTTGGTTTTTTGTCCTTCGTGACAAGCGTTCGTGCTATTTTTTCCTTTTCACTGGCAGCCCTGTCTTTTGACCTCGCAGGGGCCCTTTTTCCCTCGATGGCTGCCAGCGGGTTTAAGAAGTGTGATCGCTGTAAGAAACTCATGTCTCTTACCGACACACACGACTGCTGCCTCCGCTGCCTCGGACCCGATCATGACCCAATGATCTGTGGTCCGTGTGGCAAGATGTCCTCAAAAGCGTTGAGTCGGCAGCATCAACGAGAACGAATCTTCTCTGACTCCGCGTCCGGCTGGGCCCGGATCTCGTCAGAGGCTTCGACGTCCCGGGACTCCGGTCCTGAGCATCGTCGGAGTTCCTCTGAGCGGGGGTCTCCTGCCCGGGAACATCATCGGAAGAAAAAACCTGCGAGGGCGGCGTCGGTGGACGCTCCTGGTTCCTCGAGGGCCAGGTCGCATAGCCCTGATAGCCGTCCCGGGTCCTCGAAGTCGGAGAAGCCTTCGAAACATCCTCGTCTCGAAATGGAGTCGCCTGGACACGTGAGTACTGTGGTCCTCGTGGACTCGCCTCCGAAGGAGCTGACGTCGGGGCCCGAGTCAGGGGCTGCTGGGTCTCCTGAGCTTGGACTCAGGTTGACGGCCTTGGAGAGCAGTTTGGCTGCCTTCATGGACCAGCAGCGGGCATTGATCGCTGGCCTTGCCAATGCGTCTGCCCTGCCACCGGGACGTCGACGTCCAAGTCGACCCCGGAGACCGAGCCGATCCTCGAGTCCATCCGAGCTCGAGTCGATCCTCGGTCGCGGTCTCCCTTGGCCTCCCGTTCGGGACCGAGGTCGTCGACGCCGACACCTTCGGCGTCGGGGCGGAGGACATCGGTGCCCGCCCGACCGGAGCCACTCGAATCCTCCTCCGAGGAGTCCGACTGGGATTCGGAGGACGAAGAGTCCCCTGGTAGTTTTCGGACTCGGTGTGTCCCATCGGACTCGCCCGAGTCCGAACCTCGGAGACGGTCCCCCCCGGAGGACACCCGGTTCTCGGACTTTGTGCGGGATATGGCCAAGGCCTTGGCATTCCCCACGGATCCCAAGGAGGAGCCTCGATCCAAGGAGCTCGATGCTCTCCAGTATGATTCTCCCCCGAAGGAGGCCTTTACTGTACCGGTTCCTCCGATGCTGGAACGACTTCTCTTCCGCATGTCGGAGAACCCGGCGTCGGCGCCGGTATTAAGCAAGCGGGTCGATTCCATTTATCGAGTCCGCAAGAGCCCCGGGTTCCAAAAGGCACAACTACCGCACCATTCCATGATGGTGGAATCGGCCATGCATAGACTCAAGAGTCAAAAGATGCACTCCTTGGTGCCTCCCGGCCGGGAGGCCCAGAGCCTGGATGCCCTCGGTAGAAAGTGTTTCCAGGGCTCTATGCATGCTTGTCGAGTCCAGACCTACCAGCTCTATATGGGCATGTATCTACGAGATCTGGCAAAGGAAATTGCCGGCTTCTCTGCTGGTCTCTCCGAGGAACCTTTGCAGAGCTTCCAAGCCTTGTCCACTGGGATTCGAGAATGCTCGAAGTTTATCTCTCGAGCAGCCTACGATGGCTTCGAAGCATCGGCTCGAGTAGCCGGAGCCGGCATTGGTGCCCGCCGACAGGCTTGGCTTCAGTCATCCGACCTCGAGCCATGGGTCCAGTTCAAGTTGGTCGATGTCCCCTGCAGAGGTGAAAACCTCTTTGGCAAACCCATGGCTGAAAAGGCTGCACAAATCGAGACCGAGACTCTGACCAGGACTCGGCTGTCCAGAAAAACCTCTGCCCCTTCTCAGAAGAAGAAGGGCTCGGGGAAAAAGCCCTTTTACCCGAGGAAGGTGGCTGCCTATAAATACTACCCTCAGTATCAGGCCTCAGCAGCTCCCCAAAAGGGTCAGCAGGCCAAGGGACGGGGTAATGGGTCCCGTAGGCAGCAGGCCCCCAAGCCCACTACGCCGGCCCCTGCTCAGCAGGGTGGGGGTTTTTGACTCCATCAGCATAGCCTCTTCCCCTCAGCTGGTTTCTCTCAGCACAGGAGGCCGGCTGGTCCACTTTGCCCACAGGTGGTCAGCCATCACATCAGATACCTGGGTACCTCATATAGTTCAGAAAGGCTATCTTCTACACTTTCACCAGGTACCTCCCTCCTACTTTCCAGGGGAGCCTCCAAGACTCCCTCTGCACAGGGACTTACTCCTTCAGGAGTTGGCAAGTCTTCTTCAGGAACAGGCTGTGGAACCGGTGCCCCACCACCTGAGAGGTCACGGCTTTTATTCCAGGTACTTTCTGATACCAAAAAGAACAGGAGGCCTCAGACTCATCCTGGACTTGCGAAACCTCAACAAGTTCCTGGCAAGGGAAAAGTTCAAGATGCTTTCCCTTGGAATCCTGCTGCCCTACCTCCAGCAGGGAGACTGGCTATGCTCCTTAGATCTAAAGGATGCCTATACTCACATCCTTATTCATCCAGACCACAGACAATCTCTCAGATTTGTTGTGAGAGGAAATCATTACCAGTACAGGGTCCTGCCCTTTGGCCTATCCTCCGCCCCCAGTGTTTTCACCAAATGCCTGGCAGTGGTGGCGTCCTATCTCAGACTTCAGGGCCTTTTTGTGTTTCCATACCTGGACGACTGGCTCATCCGGGCCCAGTCTTCCCAAGAGGCCACTCAAGGCACTCATCGCAATGTGTCTCTGCTCCAGCACTTGGGCTTTGTCATAAACTTCGCAAAGTCCACTTTGCTCCCCTCTCAAGATCTCGAATTCATCGGCGCAAGGTTAAGCACACTTCAGGCGCGGGCCTTCCTGCCTCTGGACAGGGCCCACAGGCTCATGAATCTCGCCAGCCACTTTCGCAGCAATTCCCTGGTCTCGGCCAGGCAATTTCTGAGACTGCTCGGCCATATGGCTTCCATGGTCCATGTGACCCCCAATGCCCGCCTGAACATGCGACCTGCCCAGTGGTGCCTTCGCACGCAATGGCATCAGGCCACGGGGAGCCTGACGGACTCAGTACAAGTCTCGGACCTGCTGGTCTCTTCTCTGCGGTGGTGGCTTCATCTGCCAAACCTAGTACTGGGAGTGGATTTTCAATCTCCTCCTCCTTCTCAGGTACTGACAACCGATGCTTCTCTCCTGGGATGGGGAGCACATTGCCAAGGGACATGTACTCAAGGCCTCTGGACTCCTTGGGAGTCTGCGCAGCAGATAAACTTCCTGGAGCTCAGAGCCATCCGCCTAGCTCTGAGAGCCTTCTCCCACCTCACTTCTCACCAGTCTGTACTGGTCCAGACGGACAATCAAGTAGCAATGTTCTACATAAACAAACAAGGAGGCACAGGCTCCTTCCTTCTCTGTCAGGAGGCACGACGGCTGTGCTCTTGGGCAGTCGGCCACGGCATACTCCTCAAAGCGATCTATCTCCCAGGTCAGGAAAATTACCTGGCAGACAAACTAAGCAGGATCTTCCAACCACACGAGTGGCGATTACATCCATTAGTGGTTCAGCAGATCTTTCTCAAGTGGGGACTCCCCACCATGGATCTGTTTGCCAGTCCTCTGAACCGGCAACTACCCAGATTCTGCTCTCGACAACCGCATCCTCTCAGAGTAGCGCCGGATGCATTTCTGATTCCATGGTCCCACAGGCCTCTTGTATGCCTTTCCTCCCATGCCGCTGGTGTCTCGAACGCTCTTCAAAGTTCTCCGGGACAAAGCCTCGCTGATCCTAGTGGCTCCCCGATGGCTGAGGCAACCATGGTTCCTGCTTCTAATGCAGCTGGCGGTGGACACTCCTCTTCCTCTGGGGTTTCAACCCGATCTCCTGACACAGGACCACGGGTCTCTCCTACACCCCAATCTCCGGTCCCTTCATCTGATGGCCTGGCTGCTGAAAGGGTAGTCCTTGCTCCCCTCCTGCTGCCTCGGGAGGTGGAAGAGGTCGTCTTGGCCTCCAGGCGGCCCTCCACCCGGAAATCCTACGCTCTTAAGTGGCGTCGCTTCTCCGTGTGGTGTGCTCAGCAGTCTGAGAATCCCTTCTCCTGCTTGGTGGCAGTGGTCTTGCAATATTTGCTTTACCTCTCCAATCTGGGCCTTAAGTCCAACTCTGTCAGAGTCCACCTCAGTGCTTTCTCTGCACATCACACACCGGTAGATGGCAGGCCTCTGTCCAACCACCCTTTGGTGGCTTGTTTTCTCCGAGGCCTCCTTCTGCTTAAGCCTCCTTTGCGTCCACCAGCCCCTGAATGGGATCTGAATGTGGTCTTGCAGCGGATTACCTGTCCGCCCTTTGAACCTATGGCTACCTGCCCTCTTCGTTTTCTTTCTTGGAAAACCTTGTTCTTGGTAGCCCTTACCTCTGCTAGGCGTGTTAGTGAACTGCAGGCCCTAGTGTCTGATCCTCCTTACACTAGGTTCTACAGGAATAGGATGGTCTTACGGACTCACCCTAAGTTTCTTCCAAAAGTGGTTTCTCCTTTTCATCTCAACCAGGAGGTGGTTCTTCCGACCTTCTTTCCCAGGCCGCACTCCAGCCGGGCTGAAATGGTCCTGCATACCCTGGACTGTAGGAGGGCCTTGTCCTTCTACCTTGACCGTACGCGGGAGCATAGGAGGGCTGTTCAGCTCTTTGTTTCTTTTGACCCCAATAACTTGGGGCTACCTGTCTCCAAGCGTACCTTGCCCATTTGGGTAGCTGACTGTATCGCCTGGGCTTATGGGGCAGCCGGCCTCTCGTTGGAGGGTCGAGTCACGGCTCATCGTGTTAGGGCGAAGGCTGCGTCAGTGGCTCACCTCCGCTCTATTCCGTTGGCAGACATCTGCCGGGTCGCTACTTGGTCTTCAAGCCAGACTTTTGCGGCCCATTACTGCCTGGAGAGGGAGTCCCGCAGGGACAGTGCTTTTGGTCAGGCAGTCCTCCATAATCTCTTTGAGGTTTAGGCAACTCCTACCCTCCGGCCCTGGTGTTGGGCTACCGGTCGGGGGCGTTTTCAGAGAAGTTTCCTTCTTTCTATGCTGCTGAGCTAGAGGGAGCTCATTTTTGTGCTTGAGGTCTCCGGTAGCCTTAAGCTTGGGAGTCCCATATGTGAGGACTGACTTCCTGCTTGGTCCTGGAGAAAGAGGAGTTACTCACCTGTAACAGGTGTTCTCCAAGAGCAGCAGGAATCAGTCCTCACAACCCTTCCTCCTCCCTTTGGAGTTGCAGTCCTATCATTTCGTTTTTGCTAATTTTTTTGCTGTCTTTTAGCTATGTCATCAGACTGAGCAAGATGGCAGCCTTGGGCGGGAAGGGGACCGCGCATGCGCGCTGCAATTCCCAAAGGCTTTCTTTGAAAGCTGGGGAAATTGCTCCGCGAGGGCTCCGTCGGCGCCAACGTCACCCATATGTGAGGACTGATTCCTGCTGCTCCTGGAGAACACCTGTTACAGGTGAGTAACTACTCTTTCTCTTATTAGTCTTAAATAGTTTACCCTGCAACGTCATTGCATGTCCCTAGTCTTTCAATATTCTGTTGACGTAAACAATCAATCTACATTTACCCGTTCAACTCCATTAATTTATGGACCTCTGTCATATCTCCCCTCAGCCGTCTCTTTCAGGTTGAAGAGCCCTAACCTTTTTAGCCTCTCTTCATAGGAGTATCCTTCCATCCCCTTTACCATTTTGGTGGCTCTTCTCCGAACCTTTTCTAATAATGCTATATCCTTTTTAAGTTACGGTGACCAGAATTGCACACAATATTTAAGGTGCAGTTGCACCATGGAATGATACAGAGGCATTATAATATCCTTTGTTTTAGTTTCCATTCCTTTCCTTATGATGCCTAGCATTCTATTTGCTCTCTTGGCTGCCACTGCACACTGGGTGGAGGGTTTTAACATGTTATCCACGATGATGCCTAAATGTTATTCCTGGGTGGTGGTTCCTAATGTGGAACTTTGCATCGTGTAACCATAGTTTGGGTGTTGTTTCCTAGGTGCATAACCTTGCACTTGTCCACATAAAATTTCATCTGCCATTTGGATGCCCAGTCTTCCAATTTATTAAGATCCTCTTGCAATTTTCCACAATCCTCATGGGTTTTAACAACTTTAAATAGTTTCATGTCATCTGCAAATTTGATAACCTCACTCGTTATTCCCTTTTCCAGGTCATTTATGAATATGTCAAAAAGCAGCAGACCCATCACAGATCCCTGGGGTGCACCACTATTCACCTTATTCCATTGGGAAAATTGGCCATTTAGCCCAACCCTCTGCTTTCTATCTTTTAACCAGTTCCTGATCCACAATAGTACACTGCCTCCTATCCCATGACACTTTAGTTCTGCCAAAAGTCTCTGATGAGGGACCTTGTCATAGGCTTTCTGAAAGTCCAGATACACTATATCAACTGACTCACCTTTGTCTACCTGTTTATTCACACCTTCAAAAAAACATAAGATTAGTAAGACAAGACCTTCCTTGACTAAAGCCCTGTTGGCTGTCTACCATTAAGCCATAACTATCTACATGTTCAGTAATTTTGTTCTTTATTATGGTTTCTTCCATTTTTCCGGTACTGACTTCAGGCTCACTGGTCTGTAGTTTCCCGGATCACCCCTGGAACCCTTTTTAAAAATTGGTATTACATTGGCGATCCTCCAATCTTCAGGTATTAGATGATTTTAATGATAGTTCACATATTACTAATAGCAGGTCTGCAATCTCATATTTCAGTTATTTCAACACCCTTGGATGTATACCATCTGGTCCAGTTGATTTGCTACTCTTCAGTTTATCAAATAGTTGTAATACATCTTCCAGGTGTATCACTATTTCTTTCAATTCTTCCGCAGTATCACCTTTAAATACCACTTCAGTCATGGATACAATCCCTACATCTTCCTCAGTAAAGACCGAAGCAAAGAATTCATTCAGTCTCTCCGCTATGGCCTTGTCCCCTCTTAGTGCCCCTTTTACCCCTCTATCATCTAATGGTCCAACTGACTCTTACAGGTTTTTTGCTCCTTATGTATTTGAAAGTCTTTATTACACGTTTTTTGCTTCCACAGCAAGCTTCTTCTCAAATTCTCTCTCTTCCTGCCTTATCAATGCCTTGCATTTAACTTGCCAGTGCTTGTCCTGTTTCCCGTTTTCGTCATTTGGCTCTTTTTTCCATTTCCTGGAAGATGCTTTTTTTTTGGCAACAGCCTCTTACCTCACCTTTAAACTATGTTGGCAGTTTTTTTTACTTCCTGCCACTTTTCTTAAAGCATTGGATACAGCTGGTCTGGGCTTCCACGATAGTATTTTTAAACACCCAAGCTTGATGTAAGTCATTAACCTTTGCAACTTCTCTTTTTAGTGTTTTTTTAAAACTATTTTTCTCATTTTATCATAGTCTCCCTTTTGAAAGTTAAAAGGTGGTACTGTAGATTTCCTTACCATCCCTCCTCCCTTAATTAAGTAAAACATGATCATGCTATGATCACTGTTGCCAAGTGGCCCTAACACCCTTCTCTCTTGCACCAGATCTGGTGTTCCACTAAGGACTAGGTCCAAAATGGCTTCCCCTCTGATCGTTCATGAACCAGCTGCTCCAAAAGCAGTCATTTATTTCATCTTAGAGTCTTTATCTCCCTAGCACAGGGGTCTCAAACACGCGGCCCGCGAGAGAACGTTGTGCGGCCCGCGACGGCTTCTGCTGCTGCCGTTGCCGCCGTGGCAACGGCAGAATCGACTGTCAATTTTTTTAAAAAAAAAAATGGCTTCTGCTGCTCAAGCAGCAAAATCAGCTGTCCTGCGGCCCCTTCCTCTCTGCCCGGAGATCCCCGAGAGTGCTTCCATCAGCGGGTGCTTTTCAAGCCGCGAAGAGAGTATTTCCCTCTCGCGAGGCTTGAAAAGTGACTAGGCTTAAGCCGCGCGAGAGGGAAATACTCTCTTCGCGGCTTAAAAAGCACCTGCAGATGAAGCACAACTCAGGGCTCTCGGCGCAGAGGGGAAGGGGCCGCGGGACAGCTGATTTTCTGCTGCAGCAGCAGAAGCCAGGGTTTTTTTTTTAATTTACCTGGGTTGATGGGGGGGGGGGTGTAGGACTGGAAATGGGCTATTGGCAGGAGGGGGGTTATGACTGGAAATGGGCTATTGGCAGGGGGGGTATGACAGGAAATGGGCTATTGGCAGGGGGGGTGATTAAAGGAGATGGGATATGGGCAGGGGGGGTTATGACTTGAAATGGGCTATTGGCAGGGGGGTTATGACTGGAAATCGGCTATTGGCAGGGGGGGGGTTATGACTGGAAATGGGCTATTGGCAGGGGGGGTATGACTGGAGATGGGCTATTGGCAGGGGGGGTTATGACTGGAAATGGGCTATTGGCAGGGGGGTTATGAATGGAAATGGGCTATTGGCAGGGGGGGGATATGACTGGAAATGGGCTATTGGCAGGGGGGGTATGACTGGAAATGGGCTATTGGCAGGGGGGGTTATGACTGGAGATGGGCTATTGGCAGGGGGGGGTTATGACTGGAAATGGGCTATTGGCAGGGGGTTATGACTGGTAATGGGCTATGGTGGGGGCTAGGACTGGAAATGGGCTATTGGCGGGGGGGGGGGGTTATGACTGGAAATGGGCTATTGGCAGGGGGGGTTATGACTGGAAATGGGCTATTGGCAGGGGGGTTATGACTGAGAATGGGCTATGGTGGGGGCTAGGACTGGAAATGGGCAGGTGGGGGTTAGGAAGGACTGGAGGTGGGCTGATGGGGGGAGTTAGGACTGGTAATGAGCTATGGAGGGGCTGACTGAAATGGGGTAATGGGGGTTAGGGCTGGAAGTGGGCTATTGGCAGGGGGGGTTATGACTGGTAATGGGCTATGGGGGGGGTAAGACTGAAAATGGGGTGATGGGGGGTAAAACTGGAAGTGCGCTATGGGGAGGTTAGGACTGGTAATGGGCTATGGGGGGTCTAGGACTGGTAATGGGCTGGGGGGGGGTTGCTAGGACTGGAAATGGGCTGAGTGGAAGGGGGGCTTGAACTGCAAATAACTGATGGGGAGGGGGGCTTGGAATGGAAATGGGCTGTGAGGGGAGGGAGCTAGGATTGGAAATGGGCTGATGGGGGGCTAGGATTGGAAATGGGCTGATGGTGAGGCTAGGATAGGACTGGAAATGGACTGATGGGGGGACTAGAAGGGAGCGGATGCTGGGTGGGGCTGGAACTAGAAGGGAGCTGATGTTGGGGGAGGATTAGAATGGGATGGAGCTGGGAAAGTGAAATGGAGAGGGGAAAAATATTTTGTCTGGGAGAGAAGACAAATCTACAATTGGCCAGGTATTGGGAGAGTAAGTGGGGATTGAGGATGGAGGGGTAAAATTTGAGTGGATGAAATAGGAATGAGGAAAGAGAAAAAGGAGAAAGATTAGTATGTTAAAGCAGATGTAGAGAGAGAATGGAAAAAAAAACTAGGAGAGAAGAAAGGGCAAATGGACAGCAGACGATGGAGAGTTAGCAGAAGACATGAAGAAACCAGAAGAAAGTGGCTGGAACAATTGCAACTGAAAAAAATGCACAAAAGGTAGAAAAATATCTCTTTATTTTGAATTTATTAACTGGAATATGTCAGCTCTGGGAAATGTGCATCATTAATGTTTGCGCTTTGTTTAGTACAAGAGGAAATTAATTTATAGTTTTATTTCTACAGTGTTGTTGTACATTCCAAGTTTGGCTTTTGGGGTTCCCAGTTTAATTATTGTCTTCTTGTTTCTAAATCTTTTAGTCTTTCTTTATCCATACTCATTAAAGAGGCATGTTTACTAAAAGTTAGTGTATGGTAACATTATGCAAATATTTATGCAAATGAGGCCCCGCGTCTTATGCGGCCCCCGGGTTACTTTACAAGTCCTCATTTGGCCCTCAAAGCAATTTGAGTTTGAGACCCCTGCCCTAGCATGTCCTGCCGTGACACTGACCCTGTCAATACCGGGGTAATTGAAATCACCAATAATTATTACTGTGTTGTAACTTTTGTTAGGTTCCCTAATTTCTTTGAGCATTTCATTATCCATTTGTTCATTCTGGCCAGGCAGTCGATAGTACATCCCCACTGCCATTGCCTTCCGCTTTTTGCATGGAATTTCAATCCATATAGATTCTACAGCAAATTTTGTTTCCTGCAAAACTTTAATCCTTTGTGACTCAATGCTCTTGCTAACATAGAGTGCAACCCCTCCACCAATTTGATCAGCTCTATCAATGCAGCATTAACATTTTGAGAACTGGCTTTTCACATTCCAAGCAGATTCCAAAAATTTCTCAAGATCCATAATCTTGGTATTGGAATTCATGCATGGTCAACTCCACTACACCATGGTTTTTTTTTTAATTGCTTAATTTATATATTGCCCCCTTCAATTTTTTATGCACCTCTTTGCACCCTCATAGGTTTATTACTTGGGTTATATTTGTCATTACTACGGCACTTTACTTTGACTGTATTGTTCTTACTTCACAAGCTTATCTCCATTTGTTCCCTTCGGTTACAGTATTTTCTTATCTCTATAGTCTCCCCTGGGCATTTTTGTTGACACGGGATTTATATACATACATGTATAGAGATTGTCTTTTTAGACCTTCCCTTCATCGGTTAATGATTTTTTTTTATTTTATTGTGATATGTTTTTATCTTCTGTTCAGCAGATGTTAGATTGCCCGATTCTAAAGTGTCCCATTGATGAGTTACTTACTGTTTTTATTGTTTTTCTTTTGTTTTATTACTATAGTGTTGACCCTTTAGCCATATCCTTGGCATAATATCCTAAGTTTCCCTCTGTAAGTGAGTTTACATACATTTATGTACCTTAAGACCAAAGTTGTTATACATCTGTGATATATTATGGTGTTCTATGTGTTCATTTTTTGTTCATGCATTTTAGTCCCTCTTATTTATGATTGAGATATGATTTTAATATATTTTATCAATATTTTTGATTATTTTAATCTCATGATACATTCTATTGTTTTGTTACCTATTGATTCCTTTAGGCTTTTGCTATTCTATTTTATATACATTTATTTTTCGTATTTATATGCATATGTATACTATTTACATCTTGCCCTCAGCGTAGTCCTGGTTTTATACTGTTTGTTTTGGACTTATGAGTGTATTTACTTGTTTTGTTTTGTATGAGGTCCTAAGCTCCTGACAAAGGCTTATGCCGAAATGTGTAGGGTTGACCTCGTTGGATACCCAAATAAACCTTTTGCTCCTATCCATAGTAACATAGTAAATGACGGCAGATAAGGACCAACATGGTCCATCTAGTCTGCCCAGCAAGATGGCAAGAGTAGGTGCACCTGTCACTCTGTGCAGGCCACCCCTCCCCATGTCTTTGTTTAGGGGTGAACCCACCACTCCATGCAGGATACCCCTATTTGTTGAGACATTAGATGGTTCAGAAGTTAGATGGTACAGTTTATTTTGTTTTTATCCTTTTGCTCTAAAGGGATCCACTGTGTTTGTCCCATGCCATTTTGAATTCTGTCACTGTGTTTGCCCCCACCACTTCCATCGGGAGGGCATTCCAAGCATCCACCACCCTTTCAGTGAAGAAATATTTCCTGACATTGCCTTTCAATTTACCACCTTGCAGCTTCATGTTATGCCTTCTAGTTTTATAGCTTCCCCGTCTTTGGAAGAGGTTTGTTTGTTCATCATTTCTCTAAGTATTTAAAGGTCTGAATCATATCTCCCCTTTCCCTCCTCTCCTCCAAAGTGTACATATTTAGGTCTTCAAGTCTCTTCTCATAAGGCTTCTGATGCAGGCTCCAAATCATTTTGGTCGCCTTCCTCTGAACAGTTTCCAGTCTTTTACATCTTTTGCAAGATATGGTCTCCAAAACTGAATACAGTATTCCAAGTGAGGCCTCACCAGTGACTTGTACAGTGGCATAAGTACCTCTTCCTTTCTGCTGGTAATCCCTCTTTGTATGTAGCCCAACATCCTCCTGGCTTTTGCCACCGCCTTGTCGCACTGGTTTGCCACCTTGAGATCATCAGAGATAATCATACCAAGGTCTTTCTCCTGAACCATGCATACCAACCTCTCGCCCCCTATCGCGTACATTTCCCTTGGATTTCTGCTATCCAAGTGCATGACACTTCACTTTTTCGCATTAAATCATAGTTGCCAAGCATTAGACCATTCTTCCAGCTTTTGTAGATCTTTCCTTATGTTAACCACTCCCTCGGGGAAGTCCACTCTGTTGCAAATTTTTGTGTCATCTGCAAAAAGACAGACTTTTCCATTCAATTCTTCAGCAATATCACTCACAAATACTGAATAGCAATATCACTGAATAGTACTGGTCCCAGGACCGAACCCTGGGGCACACCACTAATCACCTTCCTTTCATCAGAGTGAGCTCCATACACCATTACCTTCTGTCTGTCAGTCAACCAATTTCTAATCCAGTTTACCATCTTGGGACCCATCCCCAAGCTACTGAGTATGACAAGCCTCCTATGAGGAACAGTATCAAAGGCTTTGCTGAAATCCAGGTAGATGACATCCATTGCATGCCCCTGATCTAGTTCTTTGGTTACCCAGTCAAAGAACTCAATCAGATTTGTTTGGCAAGACCGTCCTTTGGTAAAACCATGTTGCCTCGGATCTTGCAACCTGTTGGTTTTGAGAAAGTTCACTATTCTCTCTTTCAGGAGCGCATCCATTTCTTTTCCTGCCACCGAGGTAAGGCTCACGGGCCTATAGTTTGACACTTCTTCCCTGTCACCACTTTTGTGTAGAGGTAGAACATCAGCCATTCTCCAGTCTTGAGGAACCTCTCCTGTTTCCAAGGATCTGTTGAAGACATCCTTTAACGGTCCTGCAAGAACCTCTCTGAGCTCTTTCAGTATCCTGGGATGTATCCCATCCGGTCCCATGGCTTTGTCATCTTTCAGTTTAGCAAGTTCTAACACCTCATCTTCTGTGAATGGTGTGGTATCTACTTCATTCCCATTTTTATATCTGGGAATCACAGCTGGTCCATCTCCAGGATCTTCTTTAGTAAAAATAGAGAAGAAGTATTTGTTTAGCAACTTTGCTTTTTCAGTGTCACTTTCCACGAGTCCTTTACCAGCACTTCTGAGTCCTACAATTCCAACTCTGATCTTCTTTCTTTCCCAAATATACCTGAAGAAAGTTTTGTCACCACCCTTAACATCTTTAGCCATCTTTTCCTCTGCCTTTGATTTTGCTATCCTTATTTCTCTTTTAGACTCTTTGAGCTTGATCCTGTATTCATTTCTTTTTTCTTCTGTTTGAAAACTTTTGAATTTTGCGAAAGCTGTGCTTTTTGCCTTTATTTGAGCAGCCACCTCTTTGGAAAACCAAATAGGTTTCCTTCTCCTCTTGTTTTTATTACTTACATATTTATCTGTTGCCCCTTTTATTGCCACCTTTAGTTTAGTCCATTGCAATTCCACTTCCCTTATTTCCTTCCACCCAGTCATCTCCTCCTTTCCAGGCCGAGCCCAAAACTCTCGGGATCCAAAATTCTGACTAAATATTCCTATCAAATGGTATATAATACATGACCATAGTAGAAGGAAAATCACTATTAGAACATTTTGAATAAGATGGGTACAATTTTCCTGAAATATGCAAAAATTAACCCGGCTGCAGAATGTAGATTAAAAATTTAAAGTAGGCCTTCAAAGGGTTAAGTACTCTGCCATTTTATTGAAGTCAGTGTTTTTGAAGTTTAGGACTTTGACCTTGCTATGATTGGCCTGTACCATGGCTTTTATCTCATACCACACTGTGTGATGATCACTGCTGCTCACAGGGGCACTCACGCAGACATTTGACATGCTATCACGGTTGGTGAACACTAAATCCAGCGTTGAGCTTTCCTTGGTTGGTTCCATCACCATTTGTCTAAATAATGCATCTTGGCGAGAATCCACAATTTTTTTTTTTTGCTCCTTTCCAGATGTGCAGAAGGAGTAATCCAATCCACATCAGGTAGATTAAAGTCACCCAATATGATTGCTTCCCCCTTTGTTGCTATCCTGGCAATATCTATAATCAATTCGTTATCTCTCTCTTCAATTTGAGTCAGAGGTCTGTAGACTATAGCAATATGGATGACAGTGCCATTTCCTTTTTCCAACGCAATCCAGAGCGCTTCTTCTTTTCCCTTTGTCCCCTGCATTTCAGTAGCTTTAATATTGCTTTTTTGACATACAAGGCTACTCCTCCTCCTTTTCCATTTTCTCTGTCTCTTCTGAATAGGTTATAGCCAGCTATGGCTATATCCCAATCATGTTATTCATTAAACCATGTTTCTGTAATGGCAACAATGTTGAAATCCATTTCCACCATTAGGGCTTCCAGGTCCGGAATTTTGTTGGCTAAGCTTCGAGCATTTGTGCTCATTGCTTTCCAGCATTTACCTGGCTTGTGTGTATTTTGCATTGATTTTGTTCTGCACACTTCTTCCCACTTGTTTTTGATGTGTGGTTTAAAAGTGTGGCTGTTTCTGATGATCTGCTTTTGCAGGGGGTGGCATGCAGATGTTGACCTTCCACATCCGTCATCCCCCTTTTCCTAGTTTAAATGCATATCCACATACTGCCTGAATTTTTCACTTAGGATTCTTTTCCCTGCGATAGAGAGATGTAGTCCATCAGCACAGTATAGTCTCTTGTTGGTCCATCTGTTGCCCCAGTCGCCAATAAATCTGAATCCTCTTTGTTTGCACCAGGTCTGGAGCCATGTTTTAAAGCCGTTAATGCGATGCAGCCTTTTTGTTCCCTTACCAAGAACAGGTAGAACGTCTGAGAATGCAACAGTGTTAACAATGGGCTTGAGTTTCTCTCACAGAGATTGGAAGTCCCTTTGGGCTGTAGAGGCACTGTTTCTAGCCAGGTCATTTGTGCCCAAGTGAATAACATCAAGTTTGGAGTGTTCACGTTTTGCGCTAAGTATTTCAACAACTTGGTTTGTATTCCTGCTGGCTGAAGAGCCTGGTAGGCACATGACTATCTTCTCTCCTTTGAACTGTGTTCCCAAGTTGGTGCCTCTGATAATGGAATCTCCAAGTAGTAATAGTTTTCTGTTTGGTGAGGTTTTCTTCATATTTGGTGCTTTAGCAGGAGATTGGGCATTGTCTGACTCATTTAAGGGCCCTTCAGTTTCTTTGGATTGGGCATCCTCATTAGTCAAGGCAGAGAAGACATTGTGCAGGGATATCTCTTGATCTATAGGATGTCTCAGTGTTACAGGTAGCAATCTACCAGAACGCACTGTGATCCATTTGTTCCTGTGGTGTTTGATTCTTTGTGGGAGCGGTGGTGGACTTCAGTTTGTATCCTAGAAGAGGTGAGCTTCATTGCAGCCAGTTCCTCCCTCGTAGAGACACTTCTTTATGCATGGCTTCTAGGTCTTTCCTTAGTAGAGTCAGTTCTTCATGCATGGCAGCTGACTTGAGGCATATAGGACAAGCTCTTAGGCTCCAAATGATTGGTCTTTGAATGAAAGTACCGCAGTTATTGCACTGAATACATGACATGTTGATTAAGCAGTCCCAGAAGAGGAAGAAGAAGAAGAAGAAAAGATGAAGATGTGGGCTTTAACCCAAGTTAGGAACGGTAGATGGCATGTATGTGACCACTATATAGGCAATGTAGCCCCTGGGGTGGGTGGGGTGAGGGGTAGGGTGGGTGGAAACATAAGTGTCTCTGGCCAGCAGGTTGTTCCTGAACTGTGGGGGCACACAATGGAGTAGGTAAGGGAACCCATCAATAAGGACAAATAGATGGATAAATATGTGGAGACAGACAGACAGAGAGAACTCAGTTAAGCAGCAAATTCAATAAAAATCACCTTTTGGGAGAGCTCTGGAGAGCACTCCTCTTCTCCACAGTGTGTTGAGTCCTATTTTCTTTTGCTCTCTGAACCCTGCAGGTTGGTGTATTCTTTGTTGGTTTCCTTCAAGGACTGCTCTAAATACATTATCTTGGCAGCCTGTGACTCCTTTGGATCAGCCAGCAGGGTTGCAGCTGTGGCATTGGGGCATGCCAGCTCGCCTGGCTCCAGTCATCAGAGCTGGAGCAGTTGGTCTAGGATGAGCTAGTGGCTGTGCCTGCAGGGGAGAGAACCTCTTCGAAAGGTTGGTAGTAAACAAGGCTGGAGAGATTGAAAAAGAGTATGTCGCCCTCTCCAGGCTCTCAAGGAAGACCACTGATCCCTCTCAGAAAACGTTCCACGGCAAAAAGACCTTTTACCAGCGCAAGCACCGGTGCTACCCAAGACCTCAGAGCTCTCAGCAGAAGCCGCAGGTTCCTCACCAGCAGTGCGGGAGAAGCCTTAGAAGGCCCAACCCACCCTACAGCCCAAATCTGCCTCTCATCACCTCAGATGCATGGGTACTGCATAGGAACATAAGATATGCCATACTGTGTCAGACCAAGGTCCATCAAGCCCAGTATTCTGTTTCCAACAGTGGCCAATCTAGGTCATACGTACCTAGCAGTTTCCCCAAGGGACACTGGTTCCACAATGCTTGTATTGGTTCAAGCATTAATATCCTGGGTCCCTTCTTAATAATGGTTTACAGACCTTTCCTCCAGGAACTTGTCCAAACCTTTTTTAAATCCAGCTACACTAACAGCCTTTACTACATCCTCTGGCAACAAATTCCAGAGTTTGATTACACGTTGAGTGAAAAAATATTTTCTTTTATTAGTCTTAAATAGTTTACCCTGTAGCTTCATTGCATGTCCCCTAGTCTTTCTATATTCTGATAAGGTAAACAATCGATCTACGTTTACCCATTCCACTCCGTTCATTAATTTATAGACTTCTATCATATCTCCCCTCAATCGTCTCTTTTCCAGGTTAAAGAGCCCTAACCTTTTTAGCCTTTCTTCATAGGAGTATCCTTCCATCCCCTTTACCATTTTGGTGGCTCTTCTCTGAACCTTTTCTAAAATCGCTATATTCTTTTTAAGATACGGCGACCAGAATTGCACACAATATTCAAGGTGCGGTCTCACCATGGAACGATATAGAGGCATTATAATATCTTTTGTTTTATTTTCCATTCCTTTCCTTATCATACCTAGCATTCTATTTGCTCTCTTGGCCACCGCTGCACACTGGGCCGAGGGTTTTAACATGGTATCCATAATGACGCCTAAATCTTTTTCCTGGGTAGTGGTTCCTAATGTGGAACCTTGCATCGTGTAACCATAGTCTGCAGTGGATACATGCTGCACTTCACAGGGCTGCTACTCCTTCCTCCCAGAGAGAGTATGTCCTAGACGCGCTGTTTCACACCTTGCTTCAGAAGGAGGTCTCCACTCTTCTCACCAAACTTGCTGTCAAGCAGTGCCCTTGACTCAGGTCAGGTAGAGATTCTACTCCAGGTAGTTCCTGGTCCCCAGGAAGATACTGGGAGAAGGATTCGGCCCATCCTTTGTCTCCAAGACCTCAATGTCTTCCTGGGATGAGAAGTTCAAGATGGTTTCGTTGAGGACCTAGCTCCCTTTCCTACAAAAGAATTATTGGGTATGCTCCCTGGATCTCAAGAATGCATACACACACATACTGATCCACCCCGCTCACAGAAAATACCTCAGGTTTGTTCTGGGGGCAGGGGTCTTTGGTTCAAGCATTGCTGCCACAGGGAACGCTGATGACTAATGCGCACAAGCTAGGCTGGCGGGCTCATCGGATGACTGGCGCACGCAAGGCCTGTGGTCTGCGCAGTAAGTTTTCACCAGATCAACTTCTTGGAACTGTGGGCTATTGCGAATATTCTTCAGGCATACTAAGTGGTACTGATCCAGATGGAGAACCAGGTAGTCATGTACTACATAAACAAGCAGGGCGGCACAGGATTGTACCTCCTGTGCTGGGAAACTGTCTGCTTCTGAAAGTTCGCCATCGCCTACGGCAGGGAACTGAGGGCGACTTACCTGTTTGGGGAACACAATTCCCTGGTTGACCAGCTGAGTCTCATCCTCCAGCTGCATGAGTAGACCCTCAACAGGGAGATTGTAGGTCGGATCTTTCAGGAGTGGGTTCTGACACGATAGATCTGTTGGCCACTCCGTGCAATGCCCAAGTGGACCCGTTCTGCTCCAGGGCAGCTTCCAGTAGATGGCTGGTGCCAGATGCCTGCTTTCCTTCACTCGAGGGTGGGCCTGCTTGAAGAATATCTTTCTATCCCTTTAGTGGTGAAAAACCCTGCTGAAGCTTCAGACCAACAGAGGCACAATTATCCTCCTCATACCATATTGGCCCAGGCAGGTAGTTCTCCCTGCTGCTTCAAAGTGGAAGCCTCTGCGTCTAGGTTCTGCCCCAGACCTCATCTCAGGAGGATGTGACCTTGCTGCACCCCAGTATCTGGTCCCTGGCCCTCATGGCCTGGATGTTGAGTAAATAGTCCTCTCTGAGCTCAACCTGCCCGACAGTGTCACAGAAGTACTGCTGGCCTCAAGCAAGGATTCCATGCACAGTCCATACATGTTTTAAGTGGAGTAGGTTTTCCTCCTGGTGCACTGACAGAGCTCTGGATTCCTTCTTCTGTGCTGTCTACGAGTTGCTTGAGTACCTCCTGCAGCTCTCAGACTCTGGTCTGTCAGGGTCCATCTGAGCTCAATTGGTGTCTACCATCGTGGCTTGGAGGGGAAGCCCAGCTCCACTGAGCCATTGGTGGTTCATTTCATGCATGGCTTGCTCTCTAAGCCTCCTTTCAAGTCCTCTGCGGTGGCTTGGGATCTCAACTTGGTCCTTGTGCAGCTCTTGGAGGCTCCCTTTGAGCCACTTGCTTCCTGCCCCTTGAGGTTTCTGACCTGGAAGCTCTTATCCTTAGTGGCAGTTACCTCGGCATGCTGCATCAATGAGGTCAGGCTTTGATGGCTCACCCACCGTACATCAGGTTCCACCACAATAGGGTGGTCTTGCGAATGCATCCACGTTTCCCCCCCCAAAGTGGTCTGATCAGTCTTTCTGCCAGTGTCCTTCCCCAGGCATGCCAACCAGGGGGAGGCTGCGCTGGACTGCAAGTGAGCTATGGCCTTTTACCGTGAGCTTACGAAGGCCCATTGATGGTCTACCCATTTTTGTCTCCTTCGACCCCAACAAGCTTGGATGCTGCCATCTCCAAATGCATGCTGCCCATTTGGCTAATAGACTGCATCTCTTTCGCTTGCACCCTGGCAGACTTGAGTTTTGAAGAAAACACACAGAGCAAGAGAATTGATGACACAGGCGCTTTATTGGGATCCCCAACGCGTTTCGGCAGGTTTTGCAAAATTCTCTGTGTCTAGTGTGGTTTTCGATCTCACTTAGTTTGCTGCGTTCAACTCGCTTTCCAGTTGCATCATCGCTATAATCTTCTGTGCAAGATCGTGGTGACTGCATTATATACTTGATTTGGAATCTAAAAGGTCCAATCAAGAGCCCTACAATATATCCGTTGCAGACTCGCGGTCTGTATGCGCTGATGATATCAACCCCCTGAAGAAGGCAACCTGCCGAAACGCGTTGGGGATCCCAATAAAGCGCCTGTGTCATCAATTCTCTTGCTCTGTGTGTTTTCTGCTTGGCCCTGCAAGAGCTTCCGCTCTCTCTGTGCCAGACTTGAGTTTTGGCCATGTCACGGCTCACAAATGTCCAAGCCATGGCTGCGTCGGTGGTCAACTTGCACTCTGTCTCCATGGAGGAGATTTGCAGGGCTGCAACATGGTCTTCTGTCCACACATTCAAAGCCCATTACTGTTTGGAGGGGATTCCTGACGTGACAGCAACTTCAGCCAAGCTGTACTCTGGCATCTCTTGGGTCTTAGGTTCAACTCTTTCCCACCAGCCCTTCTGTCTATCCAGGTTACCAAAAAGAGACCTTTCAATGTGGATGTTACTCACCTGTAGCAGATGTTCTCCGTGACAGCAGGAATAAGTCCTCACAACCCTCCCACCTCCCCGAGGAGGAGTAGTTCTGGCTACTGCTATACTATTATACTGGATAAGAGGACGCCGTGGCAGGAAGCGTAGAGGATCCTCCCTCCCAAAGGTTTCCAATGGAAGCTGGGGAGTGCTCCCGCACAGGGCTCAGTCGGGTATGTCACCCATGCATGAAAACATATTCCTGCTGTCCACTGAGAACCTCTGCTACAGGTTAGTAACTATGCTTTATTGGCACCTTTGCGTTTAGGTACATTGTGTGCAATATCTTGAGAAATAATTGGAAATATTGCAACTGTATGTCATAATTTTAATAGTATATTCAAAGGTATACAACAAAAAAGGTCTTTGCGACTTAGATGTAATTTCTGAGAAAAAGACCTGGACAGGATTAATGGCATCCTTCACTAATATTTGGATATGCAACTGTTGGCAGTGATTGCCTCCAAACAATTCTTGTAGCCATCTGTAATTTTCATGTATCTGTCTACTGGTAGTTTTTCTCACTCTTCAACTGCGATTTGTTTGAGCTCATTCATTTTTCCAGGATTCCTTTTACAGATGGCAGATTTAAGCTCTTTCCAAAGGTTCTCAATTGGATTGTGATAAGGACTCATTGCTGGTCATTTTTAAAAAGTCCATTTGTTTCTTTTTGACCATTCTTTTGCACTTTTGGATGTGTGTTTCGGGTCATTGTTCTGCTGGAGAACCCATGACATTCGACCTAGCATCTCCAGGAACAAGCAGGAATGTAGTCTTCACATATGGGTCTCGTCGGTACAGACGGAGTCTGCATCCAATTAGAAAGCTTTTGGGCGCATCCCACAGCGCCTGCGTGCTGCCTTTCAAGAAACCATTCTTCTCCAAGAAGAAGAGGTTTTATCCTTCTTATTCCCAGCAGGCACGTTCTGCAGGTCAACCTGCTTGAAAGAGTCAGCAACCACCTAAACAGAGGAAAGCGAAGACTGCTAAACCTCAACCGTCTCAGCATCTCAGCCTCCACAAGGCCTTTGACTTCCATCTAGAGAACTTAGCCTTCCTGGCTCTCAATGGTCCCGAACCTTCCACCATTCCAGGAAGGTTGTGTCACTTTGCCCCCAGACGGGGGCAGATAACAGCAGAGCATTGGACTCTCTCCATTATAAAAGAGAGGTACAAGCTTCACTTTCTGTGCATGCCCATCCCACAGTAGTAAGACAGTTCAATTCTCAGACCTCTCTCATCAATCTGTTAGATCAAAAGGTCACTATCTTTCTTGCCCAAGGGGCAATAGAAGAGGTACCCATTTCTCAACAGTGTGCAGGGTTTTACTCCCCCTATTTCCTTATCCAAAAAAAAACGGGGGGGGGGGGGGGAACAGACCTATTCTAGATCTCAGAGAATTGAACAGATTCCTGTTCAAAGAGAAATTCGATATTTCTCTAGGAACCCTTCAGAGTCAGGATTGGCTTTGTTCTCTAGATCTCCAGGATGCGTACACTCATGTTCTCATCCATCCAACTCACAGAAAGTTCCTTGGGTTCCTTTTTCAAGGAAAGTACTACCAATACAGGGTGCTTCCTTTTAATCTGGCCTCAGCACCAAGGGTGTTTACGAAATACATGGCTGTGGTAGCAGCATATCTCCAGGAACAAGCAGGAATAAGTCCTCACATATGGGTACGTCGGTACCGACGGAGCCCGTGCGGGAAAGCTCCCCAGCTTCTTAGAATAGAAGCTTTTGGGACCTCCCACTGCACATGCGCACTGCCTTCCCGCCTTCCTGAACAGCTCTCCTCAGTTTCTCTTTTTCCGCGGAGCCAGCAGGTCGTGTTCCTGTCACCGCTGAAGAAATTGTTATTTTATTTGTTTCTTTAGACCGCGTACCTGCCTTCCCCATACCGATACCGGTATCGCCGGTCTTTTCTTTCTTTCTTTAAAAAATTATAATTCTTTTTTCTTATTTTTTAGCTTTTTGGTCACTTCAGAGAGGCCTCTCGGCCTACTCAATTTCTCCTCATGGAGAAGCCAGCCCCTGGATTTAAGAAGTGTACCAAATGTAATGCTGTTATTTCAGTCACAGACACCCATGAATGGTGTCTGAAATGTTTGGGGCCTGACCATTCCATACCGGACTGCCCATCTTGCTCCCACATGTCTAAACGTGGGCTGCAGAACCGGGCCAACAAATTCCATGTGCTGTTTGCTTCAGAGAATACAGCATCACAGTCATCCAGGTCTTCTTCTCCGGATGGATCTCAGGTAACCAAACCTTCTGTGGGCAAGTCCTCAAAGAGCAAATCTCCTTCAAAGCATCGAGAGGCTCTTAGCTTAGAACTTGAGGACCCTGCCCCAGCCAAACAACCCCGGCGGGAAGTCCAACTTCCAAAAACGCCAATTCAGGGGTCTCAGGTTGATATCGATGCTACGGCCTCGACAGATCACCTGTTAGCCTGCTCTGGGGTACCGGGTCACTCCGGTACCGACATCCAGGCAGCTATGGCGTCCATGGGCGATACTGTACAGTCCATGCAGCAGGCCGTCATGGCTTTCATTAAAGCTGCAACGCCATCGGTTCCGCTTTCAGCGGTTCCGGGCCCGATACCGGTATCGTCCGCCATGCCGGTATCGAGGCCGTCCACCTCTAAACGCAAGTCGGTACCGTATGGGCTTTCGCTCCATACCGGTTCCATACCCGATACGCCCGATATCGATACCGATCGGTACGCGTATCGTGCGTTAGAGGAAAGCACCGATTCCTCTGAGGATTTTCACTCCTCTGATGATTCTGCTGAGTTTTCACTCAACTTACCTGAGGAGCCCTCTTCTCCTAAAAGGAGAATGTCCCCTCCAGAGGATTTGTCCTTCCAGGACTTTGTTTTAGATATGGCTACAGCCCTTTCTATTACCACATCCTCTGAAAAGGAACCCAGATCCAAAAAACTGGATATTTTGGGATACTCAAAGGCCCCTAAGGAGGCAGTTACCCTGCCTATCCATGAAATCCTTCAAGAACAACTGATGGATTTCTGGGAAAATCCTTTGACTTTGTCTCCTTATTCCCGTAGGTTGGACACCATGTATAGGGTCCCTCCTTCTCCTGGTTTCCAAAAGACTCAATTGCCCCACCACTCTATTGTGGTGAAGTCTGCAATGAAGAAGATTAGGAGTACCAAAAGGCACTCTTCCACCCCTCCAGGACGGGAATGTAAGACTTTGGACTCTTTTGGTAGGAAAATTTTCCAGGCTAGTATGCTTATAGCCAGGATTAATTCCTACAGTCTCTATATGGGCATGTTCCTGGAGGAACTTGCCAAAAAGGTGCGGCATTTTGCCCCCTTTATCCCTGAGGATAAAAAGCAGGGATTCCTTTCCCTAGTGAAACAACTCTTAGAGGTTTCTAAGTTCTCTAATAGGGCAGCATATGATTCCTTTGAGGGAGCCAGTAGGGCTTCGGGCATTGCTATTGCAGCCCGACGTCTTGCTTGGCTCCAGGCCTCTGATCTGGAACCTTGGGTTCTAGATGGCTTACGGAATCTGCCCTGTACAGGTGAGAACTTATTTGGGGAAGAGTGGCAAATCAAAGCCACCCAGATGGATGCTGAAAATGCCACCTTGGAAAGACTTTCAAAGTCCACTTCAATTCCTACTAAGAAAAAGTCTTTTAAAAGGCCTTACTATAAGAAGGCCAGAGTTGCTTCAAATACTGGCCAGCAGTCTTCTCAACCTCGCTATACTGCTAAGCGTCAGCAATCCAAACAAGCACGAGCTAAGCCTGCAGCAGCTACTGTAGCTCAGCAGGCTCCAACCCCTCAGGGGTTTTGACTTGCTCCTAGGGAACTTGCCACTTCTGGTTCTAACACAACCAGAACCTCTCACCATACCCGGAAAGTTGGTTCACTTTGCTCCCAGATGGGAACAAATCACAACAGAACAATGGACCCTCTCTATCATTCGAGAGGGTTACAAACTTCATTTCTCCAGCCTTCCTCCCCATCATATGGTGAGACCATTCAATTCTCCCCCATCTCTCCTAACCCTGTTGGGTCAAGAGGTTTCCTCTCTTCTTGCCCAAGGGGCCATAGAAGAGGTTCCTCTTCCTCAACAAGGGTCCGGTTTCTACTCCCCTTATTTTCTCATTCCAAAGAAGACAGGGGGATTCAGACCAATCCTAGATCTGAGAGAATTGAACAAATTTCTCTTCAAGGAGAAATTCAAAATGCTGTCTCTCGGCATTCTCCTTCCTTACCTCCAGGGTCAGGACTGGCTTTGTTCTCTAGACCTACAGGATGCGTATACACATATACTCATCCATCCATCCCACAGAAAGTATCTTCGCTTTCTGTTTCAGGGAAAACATTTCCAATACAGAGTACTCCCCTTCGGTCTAGCCTCTGCTCCAAGAGTATTCACAAAATGCATGGCAGTCGTAGCCGCATTTCTAAGAGGCATGGGAATCTTTGTCTTCCCATATCTGGACGACTGGCTCATCCGAGCTCCAACTCAGTCACAGGCCCAGATTTCCCTGGACCACACAAGGAGCCTTTTGCAGTATCTGGGACTGGTAGTAAACCTTCCCAAGTCCCAACTCATCCCTACTCAATCTCTAGAATTCATAGGGGCCCAGTTGGACACCATCACTGCAAGGGCCTACCTTCCACATGTTCGAGGCCAGCGCCTCCTGAGTTTGGCCTCCCAAGCTCAGTCCAGCACTCACTTGACAGCCAGGGAAATGCTACGCCTACTGGGTCATATGGCCTCCACAGTGCATGTGGTGCCCTATGCTCGTCTTCATATGAGAGCAGCTCAATGGACCCTGGCCACTCAGTGGACTCAGGCGTCAGGAGCGCTCTCAGACCAAATACAAACCTCCGATCGTCTGTTTTGGTCCCTCCACTGGTGGACTTCCACCAAGAATCTGTTGTTGGGGGCTCCATTTCAACCATTGCTACCCCAAGCAACCCTCACAACAGATGCCTCCCAAACAGGGTGGGGAGCCCATCTGCAAACTCTCTCCACTCAGGGCACTTGGTCTCTACAAGAGACCACCCTTCATATCAATCTTCTGGAACTGCGAGCAATTTACCTTGCCCTCAAGGTCTTCCACTCCCTCCTAGCCAACCTCACTGTCCTAGTTCAGACGGACAATCAGGTGGCCATGTTTTACATAAACAAACAAGGAGGGACGGGCTCTCTGTCGCTTTGCAACGAAGCTCTAAGACTATGGGCCTTCGCCAGAGAGCATCAGATTCACCTGCTAGCAGTGTATCTCCCAGGAGTTCAAAACTCTCGGGCAGACAGGCTCAGTCGAGTTCTGCTGCCACACGAATGGTCCCTACATTTGGACCAAATAAACCGAATCTTTCAGGAATGGGGGACCCCGGACATAGACCTCTTTGCAAGTCCGTGGAATGCCAAACTTCCCCGGTTCTGTTCCAGAACTCCGTGTCAGGGAGCTCAGGCTACGGACGCCTTTCTCCTGAATTGGAGTCAGGCATTCCTATATGCCTTTCCACCCATTCCTTTGATTCCCAAGACTCTGTTCAAACTCCAGAGGGATCATGGAACTATGATCCTCATAGCTCCACGCTGGCCACGCCAAGTGTGGTTCCCTCTACTTCTACAGCTCTCCCAGGGATCCTACTTGGATCTGGGAGCTGCGCCAGACCTCCTGTCTCAGGAGGAGGGGACTTTGTGGCACCCAAACCCCAAATCCCTTCACCTCAGTGCTTGGTTACTGAAGGCTTAAGCCTTCAAGACTTTCATCTTTCCCAACCAGTGAAAGATATCCTTTCTGCCTCTAGGAAACCCTCTACCAGGCGTTCCTATGCTTTCAAATGGAAACGTTTTTCCATTTGGTGTGCTCAGCAGGGTCTTGACCCTCTGGCACTTCCTTTGAATTCTCTTCTTGATTATCTCCTGCATCTATCCAATGCAGGCCTCAAGACGAATTCGGTAAGAGTCCATTTAAGTGCTATTGCAGCATCCTTGCAACATATAAATGGACAACCTATCTCCTCTCATCCTCTTGTTGCAAGATTCATGAGAGGCCTGACTCTCACTAAACCTCCCATCAGACCACCCCCGGTCGCATGGGATTTGAATCTAGTGCTCGGTCAACTTATGAAGCCACCTTTTGAGCCAATGTTTTCCACCTCCTTGAAATTTCTTTCCTGGAAGGTCATCTTCCTCATTGCAGTCACTTCGGCTCGCCGCATCAGTGACCTGCAGGCTTTAGTGGCTAATCCACCTTACACAAGATTTCATCATGATAAGGTGGTCCTTAGGACGAATCCCCACTTTATGCCTAAAGTGGTCTCGCCTTTTCATCTTAATCAAGAGGTATATCTACCTGTCTTTTTTCCAGCTCCTCATGCATCCAATGCAGAGAGGAACCTTCATACTCTGGATTGTAAAAGAGCTCTCGCTTTTTACCTTAATAGGACTCAGCCACATCGAAAGTCTTCTCAACTTTTTGTGGCCTTTGATCCTTCCCATTTGGGACTTCCAGTCTCCAAGCGTACACTTTCCAATTGGATTGCTCAGTGTATTTCTTTTGCTTACCAGAGCAAAAACATTTCTCTGGAAGGCCATGTCACTGCTCACAATGTGAGGGCCATGGCAACTTCTATGGCTCATCTGCACTCTGTTTCCATAGATCAGATCTGTCGAGCCGCTACCTGGGCCTCGGTTCATACCTTCACAGCCCATTACTGTTTGGACAAGGACTCCCGCCGGGATGCCTTGTTTGGCCAGGCTGTCCTCAAGCACCTGTTCCATTCCTAAACAACTCCTGCCCACCTTCCCAGAATGGATGCCTGAGATCCATACGAAGATGGCGAACCTTTACAGGGGATCCCATGCATCTAAGCTAGGGAGTCCCCATATGTGAGGACTTATTCCTGCTTGTTCCTGGAGATAGCACAGTTACTTACCTGTAACAGGTGATCTCTGGGAACAGCAGGAATTAGTCCTCACAACCCACCCACCTCCCCTAGGAGTTGTATCTTTTATCTATCTATCTTCCTGTCCTCTCTCTGTTGACTCAGCTATAAACTCGAAACTGAGGAGAGCTGTTCAGGAAGGCGGGAAGGCAGTGCGCATGTGCAGTGGGAGGTCCCAAAAGCTTCTATTCTAAGAAGCTGGGGAGCTTTCCCGCACGGGCTCCGTCGGTACCGACGTACCCATATGTGAGGACTAATTCCTGCTGTTCCCAGAGATCACCTGTTACAGGTAAGTAACTGTGCTTTCTTCGTACTCTAGGAATATTCGTCTTCCCCTACTTAGACGACTGTCTCATTTGAGCCCCATCAGAGTCAGAGGCCAGGATTTCTCTATCTTGCACAATGCGTATCCTTCAGTATTTGGGTCTGGTCATAAACATCCCAAAATCCAGCCTAACTCCCACTCAGTCTCTAGAGTTCATAGGAGCTTTGCTGAATACCAGGAAAGCAAGGACCTATCTTCCCCAGACCCGTTGCCTTCGCATGATGCAGTTAGCTTCTCAAACAGTGCTAAAGCCTCATCTCACTACTCGAGAAATGTTACAACTACTAGGCCACATGGCATCTACCGTGCATGTGGTTCCTTATGCTCGCCTCCATATGAGAGCAGCCCAGTGGACTTTATCCACTCAATGGACCCAGGCATCAGGGTGCCTGTCAGACAAAATAGCCAACACAAATCGCCTTATTTTGTCCCTCCAATGGTAGCAGTCCACTCAAAACCTGTTGGTGGGGTCCCCATTTCAACAGCCTTTGCCCCAGGCAACTCTCACAATAGATGCTTCACCAATGGGTTGGGGAGCTCATCTGCAAGACCTCTCCACCCAAGGCACTTGGACTCCACAGAAGACTCATCTACACATCAATCTCTTAGAGCTCAGAGCAATCTTCCTTGCTCTGCGAGTGTTCCACACCCTGCTCAGCTGCAAGACAGTCCTCATTCATACGGACAGTCAAGTAGCCATGTTCTACGTGAACAAGCAGGGAGGAACAGGCTCTCTGTCGCTTTGCAATGAAGATTTACGACTATGGGCCCTCGCCAGAGAGCATCAGATTCATCTCCTAGCAGTGTATCTTCCAGGTAGCGAAAACTCTTGGGCAGACAGACTCAGTCGAGTTCTGCTTCCACACAAATGGTCTCTACATGCAGACCAGGTGGCCAAGATTTTTCAAATTTGGGGAACCCCGGACATAGACCTCTTTGCAAGTCTGTTGAATGCCAAACTTCCCCTCTTCTGTTCCAGAATTCCGGCTCAGGGCTCTCAGGACAGGGATGCTTTCCTCCTTCATTGGGGTCAAGACTTCCTTTATGCCTTTCCACCCATTCCCCTGATTCCCAAAACCCTGTTCAAGCTTCAGAGAGACAGAGGCCGTATGATTCTCATAGCTCCACATTTGCCACGGCAAGTGTGGTACCCTCTGCTTCTACATCTCTCTCAAGCTCCCTCTCTGGAGTTAGGGTCTGCTCCAGATCTCCTGTCTCAGGAGAACGGAATGTTATGGCATCCCAATCCCCAGTCTCTGCATCTCAGGGCTTGGTTGCTGAAGGCCTAGATCTCCATGATCTTAACCTCCCTCAGCAAGTAAAGGATATACTTTATGCTTTCAGGAGGCCTTCCACAAGACGCTCTTATGCTTTCAAGTGGAAAAGGTTTACCATATGGTGCTCGCATAAGGGTCTTAGTCCCCTTGCGATACCTCTGGAATCATTACTGGAGTATCTTCTTCATTTATCCAATGCAGGACTTAAAACTAACTCGGTAAGAGTCCATTTGAGTGCCTTTGCAGCTTCTTTCAAGCCTTTAAATGGACAACCTATTTCCTCCCATCTTCTTATAACAAGATTTATGAGAGGCCTTCTAACTAAGCCTCCCATTAGGCCACCACCGGTGGCATGGGACTTAAACCTGGTTCTTGGCCAGTTCATGAAGCCACCTTTTGAACCCTTAGCTACTACCTCGTTGAAATTCCTTTCTTGGAAAGTTATCTTTCTCATTGCAATCACATCAGCACGTCGCATCAGTGAGTTGCAGGCACTAGTGGCTGATCCTCCTCATACAAGGTTCCATCATGACAAGGTAGTCTTTAGGACTCATCCACACTTTATGCCAAAGGTGGTCTCGCCTTTTCATTTGAACCAAGCGGTCTCCCTGCCTGTGTTTTTTCCAAGGCCTCATGCATCAAATGCAAAAGGAATCTTCATACTTTGGACTTTAAAAGAGCTTTAGCTTTTTACTTAGAACACAGCAACATAGAAGGTCCTCTCAACTCTTTGTTGCTTTTGATCCTTCTCATCTGGGACTTCCAGTCTCCAAGAGAACACTGCCCAACTGGATTGCACAGTGTATTTCCTTTGCCTAAGAGAGTAAGAATCTTCCTCTGGAGGGCCATGTCACAGCTCACAATGTCGAGCAGCCACTTGGGCCTCGGTTCATACCTTCACAACCCATTAGTGCTTGGACAAGGACTCCCGCCGGGATGCTTTGTTTGGTCAGGCTGTTCTCCAACACCTGTTCCATACCTAATCAACTCCTACCCACCATCCCTGATAGGATGCCAGAGATCCATGGGGGGCCCTTTCACAGGGACTCACAACTTCTGGGGTCTCTCCCTGGCATCTAAAGCTAGGGAGTCCCCATATGTGAAGACTACATTCCTGCTTGTTCCTGGAGATAGCATAGTTACTCACCTGTAACAGGTGATCTCCAGGAACAGCAGGAATTTAGTCTTCACAACCCACCCACCTCCCCTAGGAGTTGTATCTCTCTTTTTTCCTTTCCCTCTCTCTCTCTTTGTCTCAGCTTTAAAACTCAACTGGAGAGAGGCAGTTGTGAAAGGTGGGAAGGCAGCACGCCTTTGTGGGATGCTCCCAAAAGCTTTCTAATTGGACGCTGGGGAGCGTTCCAGCGCAGGCTCCGTCGGTACCGACGATACCCTTATGTGAAGACTAAATTCCTGCTGTTCCCGGAGATCACCTGTTACAGGTGAGTAACTATGCTTTTCTGACACTAGGTTGCAGGTTTCGCTCCAAAATACCTTGGTAGTCCTCTGATTTCATGATTCCTTTAATACGCTCCAAGCCTTCTGTTCTGAGGCAGGAAAACAGCCCCATAACACTATGGTATCTCTACCATATATAACTGTAGGAAAGGATGTGTTTTTTCCTTACGAGGTATAAGCTTCATTTCTTGGCTTGTAAATGTATCGCTGGTCTGCATTGCCAAAGAGCTCGTTTGATTTCATCTGTCCACAAATCTTTTTCCCAGAAGGATCGTGGTTTCTCAAGGTGAGTTTGGGCAAAGATCAGGCTTGCCGTTTTATGTCTGTGGGGTCCTCTTTGGCCTTTGCCCATTAAGTCCTCCTTTGTTTAGTGCGTGGTATATGGTAGAGGTTGAAATCACTACTTCAGATTGTTCTTTAAACCTTAATGCCATCATTCATTGGTTCATTTGTCAGTTGATCACAGGTGCGTCTAATGTTCTTGTAGTGGGAATGTGATTCTTCTTTTCAAACCGATTTGAATTATTTATAAGGGTGCCAATCATCATATCCTGTCAGTTCTCAGTTTTTATACTATTTCCTACTATTTCCTTTCTTAATTGGTTTGTTTTGTTTGCTATTGTGTGTGAAATGCGTGTGCATATATAGTCCAAAGCCATTTCACTGGGCACTTTTTTTTTTTAAAGGAGATATAGGACATTAAGGTGTTGAATTCAAGGGTGCCAATTATGATCATAATTGTAGTGGCAATCACCAGTCAGCATTTGGCTTGTAAGCCAGTGAACATTCATAGGCCCTTGCCCCCTCCTGGGTAAGTTTCCTGTTAGACTGAAGGCCCATGCTGGTGTCTGTGAAAACACTGCACGCTGATGCAAGGGACCCTGTGCTGATTGCTGCTGTTGCCATTACTGTTGCTGCTGCCTTCCTGCTTTAGATGAGCGGAGGGAGGGAAAGGAGGCTGAAGACTTTCTATGTTGATTTCATCATCTGCGGTCACATTAATTTTCATTTATTAAAATGGAATCATATGTGATCAAAGTTTAAAAAACCCCCACTGGCTTAGGCTTATCAGCCACCCAGATATCGACATACCTAATGTTTCAATCACTAACAGCAGCCATCAAACCTATTTCCTTTCAGAGCATACAGCCTCTGGAGAAACATGTTCTGTATAAGGATACTGCATCACTTGGAGGCCAGGTCCTAGCTGTGGGATCGATATTGCCATTCCAAGTGACCATTTATCTCCAAGGCTACTTGGAAGGTGCCAGACTGAACTTAGGATTGCTGAAGGTCTCTTGCTTTAGCTCTTCTAAGTCAGCTACTCATGCTTCCAGAGTTTGGACTTATGTTCTGAGAGCCATGAGCCTTTGTACCATGTACACACATCTCACAAAGACACAATACATGTGACACTTGGTGCAAAGGCTGGATAGCCCACTTGCTGTTTAGACTGCTGTCTGCATCTTAGTTTGTTGAGTTAATTATTTAAATTTCCAAGGAAGTAAATATGCTTAAACTGATTCAAATTGCCTTAAGTTTATTGGTACGTTTTTATGGTATGTTTTGTTTGTGACCTGCACAGGGACTATAGTTCATCTTTTGCTAATGCCAGTGGCTACACTTGTTAAATTGGATACCAGCCTATAAATCAAAGAATGTGACTCTGAGTGGTAGCTGAGAAAGAAGGGTGGGCATCAAACACAAGCGCAGATTTCCATGAATAAGCAAGCCATATCAACCTGAAAACACTTGTTCCTAACCTCAAACCACCATGTTTTTGTCTTGGTCACTACTATTAGGTATCATTTGTATACTAGGCATACGCAGTGCTGTACACATATACGTAAGAGACAGTTTTTGATCCAGAGTTTAGTGTCTATTCAAGATAGACAAATATACAAGGGGCTAGGATATTTCTTTTTGGGGCTTTTATTTTATGCCTTAGTGCTGCGTGGCACCCCGATATTAGACCCCGCCTACTCCTTATTGTGTATAAATTTGTAAGACAGGGCAACTTATAAGTAAAAAACAATCTAATTTATTGAACTAGAATAAACAGGTCTGCAAAAACATGTTAGAATATTTCGCAGCAAATATAATTCCTATTTGTCTCTCCGGGCCAGTCCAGGGTACCATTGGGTGTTGTCAATCCCCTTCAGCAGCTGAGGACTGAACTCCAAGTTCTTGCTGACAGGGCATAGCCACTCCCCCTGTGACAGCTCTCCAGTCTTCAGTCCTCAGCAGCTGAACAGGACATGGAAAGCTGACAGGGTCCCTCAACAGTGCAGCTGAACGCTTATTTAGCAGACTTTCTGAAGAGCATTAGTCCTAGCAGGGCTGTAGCCTCTCTGCTGTATTATTATTTATCTCTTCCCTTGCGCCTATTTTCAATTAAGCTAATTGGAAAAAAAAAAAAAAAACAGACGCACGAAAGACAAAGCAGGTCCGGGGCTGCCGGTTTTGGCAGCGGTCACAGGGGCAGAGCCTGTCTCCAGAAGTGACCGGATCCGTGCGTGCAGGGGGGATTGTGCCTGGGAGCCCCAGGTTTCACCCACCTTATGGTCTGCAGGTGAGATTCTGTGTTTCCCGCTAGTAGCGGGTTCCGGGGGATCGGTGCTGCCAGAGTTGCTCTCAGGTCAGTTTCTTCTTTGTTTTAGCAGCCGGAGTCTGCGGCGTGTGTGTGCCGGTGTAGATAGCTGTTTTTAGCATTTGTTTGTTTGGGTTTTTGGACGGCGGTTTGAGTCGTCAGGTGCAGTTTTCAGCGCGGTGTTGTCTGCTGCAGATATGGAAGGCAAAATGGAATCTCTGAAGCCTCAAAGCGTGGCTGAACAAGCGGGAACGGCGGCCATTTTAGGGGACAGTGCCGTTTCTCCTGCCAGGCAGCATAAGCAGGGGAAGAGGAAAATGAAATCGGTTAAAGAAACTCCCTCTGATTTAAAGGAACAGCGCAAGTCTCCTGAAGCTCAGGAGTCTTTAGCTGCTTTATTTTCCCCGGATTTTATTTTAGCTCTGCATAGGGCTTATACACTAAAACTTTCCCAGACCAACAGGGCTCCCTTGCCCCCTGGGAGAATCTAATTTGGATCCGGGAGAGGGTACCTCTCATTCAGGGGCAGGCACTGCGACTGTCTTGGAGAGCTTAGGACAGCAGCTGCCTGCATCTCATAAGAGGGATGAGACTGAGGTTTTTTCAGAGGCGAGTTTTGATCCTTGGTCGGGGGAGCTGGAGGATGGTGAGCTAGCTCCGGGCGAGGATCCCAATCTCTTTCGGGTCTTCCGAAAAGAGGAATTGGGGGCGCTCATTGGCCAATCTTTGGCTGCCTTGAATATTTTCCTACCTGCGGTGGAACAGGAGCCGCTGGAGGACCCCTTATTGCAAGGTTTTAAGACTGGGCAACGTTGTTCCCCGGTCCACCGGGTGATAAAGCAGATGATAGAGTCTGAGTGGGAGTGCCCGGAGGCTACTCTGAGGGGCGGTCGGTCCCTGGGTCGCCTTTATCCAGTTCCCCAAGAAGAGACAGATTTGTTGAAGATGCCTAAGGTGGACGCCCTGGTTTCGGCAGTGACGAAGAAGACCACGATTCCGGTGGAGGGCGGTGCTGCGCTTAAAGATCTGCAGGATCGTAAGCTGGAGGGGCTGCTTAAACAAGCCTTTGATTCTTGTGCACTAGCTCTATGGCCTTCCATTTGTGGAGCATATGTGTCTGGGGCTTCGATCCGTTAGCTCCAAGTAGAGTCGCCTTCAGATACTTCGGGAGAGTCTTCTGCAGAGGGAGCGAAGTTGGAATCGGCGGCAGTCTATATGGTGGATGTATTTTATGACTTGCTTCGTATCTCGGCGAAGTCCATGGCATCCTTGATTGGGGCTCGATGGCTCCTTTGGCTAAGGAACTGGTCAGCCGATGCGTCGTCGAAAGCCAGGCTCAGTAAGCTCCCTTATAAGGGCAAGCTGCTCTTTGGGGAGGCCTTGGAGAAAATTGTCAAGGATTTGGGTGATTCCAAAGGAGGTCGGTTGCTGGAGGATCGACCCAAGGCTTTTAGACAATTCTCCACGCAGCGGGGGCAAGGAAAGGAGTTTCGTAGATTTCGAGGAGTGCGTTTTTCTCCCTATCCCAGAGGTCGTTTTGTTTCTCGGGCTCAACCCTTTTGAGGGACCAGAGGTTTTGGTAGAGGTTTTTTCAATGCCCAGCAAGCCTCTGCAAAAAAGCCGCAATGAAGGTCAGCTGGTCCAGGTGGAGATACCGGTAGGGGGTCGCTTACACGGGTTTCTCTCTGCCTGGACCGCGATAACTTCCGACCAATGGGTGCTGGAGATAATCTGGGACGGTTAAGTGCTGGAGTACGCGCGGCCACTTCACGACGCCTTCTTAGTGTCCCCGTGTGGGCTCGGAACGAAAAGGCAGGCGGTAGAGGACACGCTGCTGCATTTAGTGCAACTGCAGGCGGTTGTTCCGGTTCCTCCAGACCAATTAGGGTCAGGTCGATACTCGATTTATTTCATAGTTCCCAAAAAGGAGGGATCCTTTCGGCCCATTCTGGACCTCAAATACGTGAACCGGGCTTTGAGAGTTCCTCATTTTCGCATGGAAACTCTCAGGTCAGTAATTCGTTCTGTATGCCCCGGGGAGATGCTCTCTTCGATAGATCTCACAGAGGCTTATCTGCATATCCCGATCAGGCCGGTTCATCAGCGTTTTTTAAGATTTGCGATCCCCTCTGGCCATTTTCAGTTCCGAGCGTTGCCTTTCGGCTTGGCGACGGCTCCGCGGACATTTACAAAGGTGATGGTGGTCGTCGCCGCAGCCTTGCGGATGGAAGGGATTTAGGTTCACCCTTATCTAGACGTTTGGTTGATCAGGGCAAGTTCTCGGCAGGAGTCAGTCGCGGCTACCTCATGAGTAGTGCAGCTCCTGGAACAGCTCGGTTGGGTAATCAACCGTGCGAAGAGTCAGCTGCAGCCGCAGTCCCGGCTGGTGTATCTCGGAGCAGAGTTCGACACAGAGCGCGGATTGGTCTTCTTGCCGGAGAGCAGAGTGCTAAAGATATTGGCTCAAGTGCAGGCGTTTCTGCGGCTCCAGGCCCCCTCGGCGTGGAGGTATTTGCAGCTCTTGGGGTCCATGGCGGCGGCCTTGGACCTGGTGCCCTGGGCCAGGGCGCACATGCGGCCCTTGCAGCAGGCGTTGCTGTCCAGATGGTCTCCGCAACTTCATCCCTTATCGAGCAAGCTGTTTTGCCCGGATGTGATGCGCAACAGTCTCAGTTGGTGGCTAGATCCCAGACATCTCCAGGCAGGAGTTCCGTTAGAGCTTCCGGATTGGATGTTAGTGACGACTGACGCCAGTTTATCAGGCTGGGGAGCTCGTTGTCATGCTCAAGTGACTCAAGGGCTCTGGACCCAGGAGGCGGCGGCGTTTTCGATCAACCTGTTGGAGCTCAGGGCGGTTCGACTGGCTCTTCTCGCATTCGCTCCGTTCCTCGCAGGGAGAGCGGTACGGGTCTTCTCCGACAATGTGGTGGCGGTCTCGTACATCAATCGCCAGGGGGGCATGGGCAGTGCTCTGTTGCTGGCGGAAAGTCAGTTATTGAGGCTCTGGGCGGAGGACCATCTCGCGGCCTTGTCAGCAGCTCATGTGGCCGGACAGGACAATGTTCAGGCCGACTATCTCATTCGCAATCTTCTCGATCCCGGAGAGTGGGAGTTGAACGCAGCGATTTTTCACGACATCACCTTACGCTGGGGCGGCCTGTGATGGATCTCATGGCCACGCGCATCAATGCAAAAGCGTCAAGGTTTTTCAGCAGACGCAGAGAGCACATGTCCGAGGGTCTGGATGGTCTGGTGCAACCTTGGCCATTGGGCAAGCTTCTGTATGTTTTTCCGCTGTGGCCGATGATTGGTCAGATCGTTAAGTGAATTACGGGCCACAGGGGGAAGGTGATTCTCATTGCACCGGATTGGCCCAGACGGCCTTGGTATGCGGATCTGAAGCGACTTCTAGTAGATTCCCCTTGGAGATTGCCGGCTCGGTGCAATCTGCTGAGTCAGGGTCCTGTTCTCATGCCGCAGGTGGAACGCTTCTTGCTTACGGTTTGGCTCTTGAAAGGGCATGGCTGAGACCCAAGGGATATTCGTCAGCGGTGGTGGACACGATGTTGCGGTCAAGGAGATCGACGTCTTTAGCGTATGTTCGCATATGGCGCGTGTTTGAATCTTGGTGTAGGCCACGTGGCGTTCCTCCGTTTTTGGCGGCCTTGCCTGAGATTTTGTCCTTTCTTCAGGATGGCTTGCAGAAAGGGTTGGCTCTTAGTACCTTACGGGTTCAGGTAGCGGCCTTAGCGTGCTATAGAGGAGCGGTGCAAGGCAGGAGATTGTCATCACATTCGGACGTGGTACGTTTTCTCAGAGCGGTGAAGCTTCTCAGGCCGCCGGTGCGTTCGGTGGTTCCGGCTTGGGATTTGAATCTGGTGTTGGAGGCTCTAACTCGACCTCCTTTTGAATCAGGTTCGTCAGGCGGTTTGAGAGAATTATCATGGAAGACTGCCTTTCTAGTGGCCTTGTGTTCAGCGTGGAGGATTTCTGATCTACAGGCTCTTTCTTGCAGGGAGCCATACCTTCAATTTTCGGTGGAGAGAGTGCTCCTACGGCTGGTGCCTTCGTTTTTACCCAAGGTGGTTTCTTTGTTCCACCTTAATCAGTCAGTGGCTCTTCCCACCTTTGCGGATCTGTCAGGGTCACGGATGGATAGAGCTTTGCGGAAGTTGGATCTGAGGCGAGTCTTGAAGAGGTACCTTAGAGCCACGCGATATTTTAGGAAGTCGGACAGGTTGTTTGTTCTGTTTGGAGGTTCTCGGAAGGGGCACGCGGCTACTAAAGCGTCGGTTGCCCGGTGGGTGAAACAGGCGGTGGTAGCTACTTATGAAGCGGAAGGTAAATCGCCTCCCGTTGGCCTCAAGGCTCATTCTACGCGGGGTCAAGCGACTTCTTGGGCAGAGTTGGCCTTGGTTCCGCCGGTGGATATTTGCAGGGCCGCAACGTGGTCGTCGCTGCATACATTCACGAAGCATTATAGGTTGGATGTTCAGGCCAGGGAGGATGCGAGAGTAGGGGCCTCTGCGGTTGTAGCGAGGCTCGTGGGTCCCTCCCGATTTTAGGCACTGCATTGGTACTGCCCAATGGTACCCTGGACTGGCCCAGAGAGACGAATAGAAAGGAGAAATTAGGCCTTACCTGCTAATTGTCTTTCTTTGAGTTCTCTCCTGGCCAGTCCAGGGCCCACCCGGTTTTGTTTTTTCACAAGGTTTGCAGAAGGTCGTCTTGGTGGTGCCGCATCCGTAGGTTCGAAGAGACTAACTTTACTCTGGTGGATGTGGTGTTTGGGGCTCCTTTGGGCTATTGGGGGGCTCCTTTTTGACGAAACAAAAAAAAAAAAAGAAGAATAAATAAATAAGTGATCCTAACAAGGTTGCTTTGTCAAACTCTTTGGGCTGAGGTAATGCATAATACAGAGGAAGAGCTGTGTTCTCTCCCGCACGGGCGCAGTGGCGTTAGCGCGGGAGGTGCATTTGCTAGGGGAGTTTTTCCCAAATTTAAGTTTTCTGATTGGTGTTTTGTGAGTTTTCTATTTTGTGCGGTAGTCATTTTTGCGGTCCTGCGGTTACACTGCTTTGCTAGTAAGGACTGGAGAGCTGTCACAGGGGGAGTGGCTATGCCCTGTCAGCAAGAACTTGGAGTTCAGTCCTCAGCTGCTGAAGGGGATTGACAACACCCAATGATACCCTGGACTGGCCCGGCGAGAACTCAAGGAAAGACAATTAGCAGGTAAGACCTAATTTCTCCATCTAATACCATATTGTTATCCTGTGTGACAGAAGTGACATTACTCCGTAACAAGCTTCAGTCACTGCCCGTTACATTCTACAAAACATTGTTATACCCTCACTTCAGACTTTCAACCCTTTTGACCCTATCTCCAAGAACAAGCAGGAATGAGTCTTCACATATGGGTACGTCGGTACCGACGGAGTCTGCGCGGGAACGCTCCCCAGCGTCCAATCAGAACGCTTTTGGAAGCATCCCAACACTCCTGCGTGCTGCCTTCCCGCCTTTCCCAACTGCCTCTCCTCAGTTTTTGTTTTTTCACGGAGCCAGCAGGACGACGTCCTGTCACCGCAGAAAATTCTTCTTTTATTTTTTGGTTTTCTTGTGGTCGCGGCTGCCTTCCCCGACGCCACCGGTACCGCCGGTGTTTCTTTTTTCTTTTTCTTGTAAAATTTTTCCTTTATAAGGAATACTTTCCTCCTTAGTGCCTCACGGTTTTCTTAGGCCTGCTAGGCCTACTCACTTTCCTTCATGGAACCGCCAGCCACTATTCCCAAGAAATGTACAAACTGTGGCGGTACAAAATTAATTTTAGACACTCACAATTGGTGTCTAACCTATTTGGGTCCTGACCATTTTCCTCCGGAGTGTCCCTCCTGCAATAGTATTGTGGGAAGAAATCTTCAGTATCGAGTTCCCCTCGATACCTGGTCCCCATCCAACTTCAGGGCACCGACCACCGCTTCTTCTACACAGCATCAGGTAACCCAAAAACAGTCTGTTAAGACTAGCCAGTCCTCGAGTGGTTGATCTCATGCACAGCATAGAGATGCCTCTGGCCTTGCCGTCGAGAACACACTGGCTTTAAAACCCCGGTGGGAGTCTTCAGCCTCCAAAGCCTGTGTGGGGTTTCAGGTTGTTCCTGAGGTTCACCCCTCACAGAACATACCTGAGCCATGCTCGGTGGTGGCATCCGCTTTGAGCGGTACCGATACCCCGGCATCGGCAATGGTGTTGGATGAAACATTCCACACCAAGGATCGTAGTCTGGCGTCCTCAGTACCTAAGGGGCCGTTGGATACGCTACAGACCTACTTTCCTGAATCGGTATCAAACCCGGTACCGATACTAGTACCGATGTCAGTACCCTCCAGATGTGCATCGATAGACTCACTTCCTTCGATGCCGAGTCTGGAATCGATCTCCAGTCTGGAGGACTGGGTATCGACTCGCCTTGGTACCGATACCAGACGGTACCGAAGGCACGGTTCCGATGATCCATGTCCGGCACTCTCGGTTTCTTTGATACCGTTAGAGTTGGCGCCGGCTGGCCTTCATCCATCGGTATCGGATACGGTACCGAACTTGGTACCGGTATCCACATTACCATTGTCTGTGCCTTCCATGCTTCTCTCATCAGGCTCGCTTCCCTCGATACCGAGTTTGTAATCGATCCCTAGCATGGACGATGTACTACTGACTGTTGCTGGTCCCGACCTCTGGCGGTACTGGAGACCATCCTCTAAGGATCCCATACTCCACCATTCAGGATCTTATATTCCTATAAAGTTGAATAGATCCCTTGGTGCCAATGCTAGTTCTTCAACAGATCTAGCCTATCCAAAAGATTTTACCTCTGGGGATTGTTCTTTTCAGGCTTTTCTTTTGGATATGGCAAAATCACTTGCCATTTCTATACATGGACAGGATCCTACTCAAAAGAATTCAGAATCCCTGTATATTCCTGGGAGAGCAAAGGAGAGCATCATGCTTCCTTTGCATCATTCCTTGCAGGATCTCCTTCTACGAATGTGGGAAGCTCCTTTAAAGGTACCACCACCTTCTAGGGCAACTGATCTTCTGTATCAGGTGCCCCCCTCTCCAGGGTTTCAAAAGACTCAACTTCCTCATCATTCCACTGTTGTGGAATCAGCAATGAGGAGGGTGAAGAGGACTAAAAAGCATTCTTCTTATCCGCCAGGTCGTGAGTCTAAAACGTTCGATGCCTTTGGACGCCAGACCTTCCAGTGGCAGTCTGCTTCTTTTCACTTGAAGTATCTGCACTAATTTTATCCTAACCTTTTCTAGATATCTCTTCATGAGACTTCATTTCTTTAACTCTGAGTCTTTATGATGATCATGCCCATACTTAACAGGTTTTCTTTTTCTCTTTGGAGAAAAGAGAAGTGCCAACTATCAATAAGACAGTTGTTTCCCTGCACTGGCATGTATCATCTTACCTGTCAGAGACTTCCTGCATAGTCAGTCTCTTTCAACTCTGTTTTACCTCCCTCTTACTACAACATTCGGTTTGTAAGACTGGCTCTTTTACACTGGTAAGCCCCTATGGTCCTCTACCTGTTCCACAGGGGGGATTCTCCCTTCGAGTTCTCTCCCCCTTTATTACCTTAGGGCAGCTCATCAGACAATAGAAACTGTCTGTTGTTTCTTTTCCCAATCTAAAAAGGCAGGGCAAAAAAAAATTCCCTCCGCTGCCCTGTTACTTGCTGCAGATACAGCAATTCCTAGTGGTTAAGCCACTGGTTCTTTTCACCACACAACCAGGGGTTCCCCTCCACTAGCAATTCTTCTAGCCTCAGTGCTAAACCCCAAACAGGTTATCAACCTCGTTTGGAAAACCCTATTATCACAGACTGGTTGGTTAACTTCTATTCTTCGCCCCCTTGTCCTTGGCAGAATAGTTGTTACCCACTGGCTTTATACAACCAGTTTTTTCTTCTAACCAACCTGCAGCATGCTCTCTGCAACTCTACAAGTAGCTTTGCACTATGGGCCCTTGCTAGAGAGCATTAGTATCTTGACTAGCAGATAACCCCCAGATGGTTAGGAGGGGTTCCCCCAGTCATGTTTTCATGACTGGTAGGTATTCCCTACCCTTACCATCTCATCTTAAATCTCTTTTGAGACATAAGACTCAGGCCTTTCATCACGTGAAAACCTAAAGAATGTCCAATTCCCTGGCTTGGCCCATATCTCCTTTGGTCTTCTCGTCAGAGATAATTCTCTTTCAGTGGCAGCTAAAGGACGCCTGATACCCATCTTGCCCTCATAGGCGGGTCACTATGGTATCTTCCTCCAGTGGCGTGTCCTATCCATTCTCCATACTGCAGTTCTGGAGAGCTCTGGACTTGCTGCCTGCAGACTGAAGTTATCCTCTGCATTTTTCATGTAGGCCATCCTGGTTATTCAAGAGCTAAAATTTTGAAAGGAATCTAGACTCCTTCTTGTCAGGGAGACCATTCCTCTGACTCTGCCAGTCATAACCAGAGAAAGAGTATTCTCTATGCATCTATTCAAGCAAGTGTCAACATTCTTGCTATTAGATTTATCTTTCTCTCTCCCCATATCCCTAGGGGGGATCTGATTCTATAAACATCTCTCCTTCCACATGCCTGGAGACATGTCTATATGCCTACATATTCATATATATATATATATGTATCTTCTGCCCATACATATCTCTCTCTGTGTGTATATATATATGCATATATACCCTATATGTGTATATATATTTATATATATATATATATGTGTATATATATTTATATATATATATATATATATATATATATATATATATATATATATATATATATATATATATATATAATCTAATAAATATATATATATAATCTAGTGAGATATATCTTTTAGATAGATATGTATCTACATACTTATCTATCTGTCTGTTTAGGTTCAGATATCCATACATTCCTATATGATCCTGATAGATGGGCACTACCCCTATCAATGCTATGCCAGCATATTTTGGGTTCTACACATGTAACCACTGCCTGTGGTACTTAACAAACCTTTCCTTACCATAACCTTTTAGGGTTAGGTAACCCTGAAGCTCTCCATGTACCTTGTCTTTCCTAATTGACCCCATTTAGGAAAGACATTGCGGTGCTTCACTTAATCTAAAGCTCAGCGCTTCCTAAGTCTGGCTTTACTCTCTTATCAGATACAAGGGTCTCCATGCCCTTTCTCTCCTACATTGGACTGATTCCATTGCCAGTCCAGTTGGGTCAGACTCATTTTTCTTTTGGTCCTAAGATTGTACTGTTTTTGGACCAAAACAGCTTAAGCTTTCTCTAATAGCACCTTCTGCGTTTTCCGCTGAAGCTCTACCTCTTATACTACCCCAGTTTTCCCCTGGGGTTATTTTCTCACCCTGAAGGGTTCTGACCTCCACTTGTTTTTTCTACTTTTATTACCTCTACTTCTCAGTGAGGTACTCCTTGAGGTTCTTCACTGGCTCTTCTAACAGATCCATATGAACCTCAGTAGACTTTTGCAGTGCCAACAAGGGAGGCCCATGTTATAATATTTTACTGCTCAATGCCCTCTATACAGGGTCTTCCCCTTTAGAAGCCCTGTTCTAGGCCAGCTGTTCCACAGCTCCTTTTTGTATTCAACTCCTACCCTCCATCCCTAGGATGCCTGAGGTCCTGAGGACTAGCATGGCTCTTCTACACTCGCAACATGCTAGGACTCCCTCTGGGCATCTCAGCTTGGGAGTCCCCATATGTGAAGACTCATTCCTGCTTGTTCCTGGAGATAGCACAGTTACTTACCTGTAACAGGTGATCTCTGGGAACAGCAGGAATAAGTCTTCACAACCCACCCACCTCCCCTAGGAGTTCCATTTCTCTATCTCTTTCTTTCCCTTTCTTGCTCTCTCTCTTTGCCTCAGCTTTAAAACTTAACTGAGGAGAGGCAGTTGGGAAAGGCGGGAAGGCAGCACGCAGGCGTGTTGGGATGCTTCCAAAAGCGTTCTGATTGGACGCTGGGGAGCGTTCCCGCTCAGACTCCGTCGGTACCGACGTACCCATATGTGAAGACTTATTCCTACTGTTCCCAGAGATCACCTGTTACAGGTAAGTAATTGGGCTTTCCCTTACAACAACCTTGGATATACATTCCTTTCTTTGTTCTCTTGTTTTATGGTCTTTTACAGGGTCTTATCTTTGTGTCCCAACTCCCTTAACCTCCCCAGTTCCTGTCTTTCTCAAATTTATGTATACTCATGGATAGAGCATTCTGTCTACAATTTGTCTTGTCAGCAGTTTCAAAGGTTCACAGCACACATATAGAGACACTGTTTTTATTCACTCATTTCAAAATGCAGTTTTCAGAGAGGATTCTAGGAGAGCAGACAGATTCATTCAGCCCTCTCTTCTTATTCTTAAAGGAAATGATTAAAAGCACATGGGCATTAAACAGGATAATAAGGGAATCAGAATCCAAAATCAGCCTCAGGTAGATTTTTAGCCTAGATTTGAATGGGGCCAGAGATTAAGCCTGGCTCAGGAAGTTTATTCCAGGCATATAGCGCACTTAATTGGAATTAATGGAATCTCGAGTTGGTGGTGGAAGAGAAGGGCACAGATAAAAGCAATTTAGCTGATGAGCAGAATTCCCAAGGAGGGAAGTGTAGGGAGAGAAGAGAAGAGGTAATCAGGAGCTGCAGAATAAATGCTTAGGTCAGTAGAAATTTGAACTGTGTGCAGAAATGGAAGTGTCTTAATTAGAGGGGTTATGTGAACGTACTGGCGGAAGATTAATTGTGCAGCTGAGTTTTAAATAGATTGAAGGGGGAGAGAGATGGTTCAGTGGGAGAATAGTGAAAAGCAGATTGCAGCAGTGGTGCCCTCTTTCCTCCCCCCCCCCTCCTTGCCAGGCACACTGAGGCATTGTGGCAAACTTACTGTAAAGCTGGCTTGCCACACTGCCTCCAGGCCCGGCCTTCTCTTCTCTCCCGGGCTTAAAATCTCACAATTCACGGGACTTCGGCCGGGAGAGAAGGCAGAGCATGGAACGGAGATGGTGGCAAGCCAGCTTTATGGTAAGTTTGATGCATTGCTTCTATAGGCCTGGTGGGGGTACACTCCCCTCCCGGCTAGCATCTGGGGCAGGCTGCACCCATCACCCTGTCCTTTATATGCCATTGAATTGCAGTAGTCTATGCGGGAGGTGATAGAGTGGATAAGGGTCAATAGTGTGTTCAGAAAGGAAGGGACAATGTTTGCTGATCTTAAACATAGAAACATAGAAATATGACAGAAAAAGACCACATGGCCTATCTAGTCTGTCCTTCCATATCAACAACTACAACAGTCCCCTTTTTTCCTTTAGAGATCTTCTGTGTTTGTCCCATGCTTTTTTGAATTCAGTTACTGTCCTCATCTCTACCACATCCACTGGGAGACTATTCCACGGATCCACCACTCTTTCCGTAAAGAAATATTTCCGCATATCACTCCTGAATCTATCTCCCTTCACCCTCCTCCCATGTCCCCTCGTAGCAGAACTTGCTTTCAGATGATAAAGGTTCTCCCCCTGAACATTTATGCCACGGAGGTATTTAAACATCTCAATCATAGATGTTTAAATACAGAAAGAAATGACAGGTTTTAGCTGTCTGTTAGATATGTGCTGAGAAACGGAGGAGTCCGATAACCACATGGTTACAAGCTGAGGAGACAGGGTGGCAGTGTTTGGAGTCAAGTATAAAGTAATTTTCTCGTAGACACAAGATGAAAAATCCTTCAGTATATTTGATACATGTCTTGCCATCTTATGTGATAACCTAGCTGATAGGGTGAAACTTTTCTGAATCTGACTGACCTAGAGATGATGGGTAATTTCAGTGGAGTTGTTTAAGAAATGTATTTGTATTAAAATATTTGATCCAGATCTTTGCCAACTAGTCACATGTCAGTTTTAAAATATTACAGTGGGTTCATCTTTCATGTAATGTTTATAATTTCTCCTGACCAAATAAATATTTTTCATCGGTTAATATAGAACTACATTTAAGTTTGCAGAAAATTTCAAAATTTAAAACTTTTTTCAAACTCTGTAATGGGTGTAGTCCAGAGTTCAGCTGTATGGGATGTGATCAAAAAGTATCTATATAACAATACATCGTATCACAATGCTATTAAGCATGCAGTGACCTAGTTATATTCACCGAATGTGCAGTGTGTAGCATGGTTGCAGCACATCTGTACTTTTTTTTTAAATCATGTGGTGTTTGGTATCATGTAAAAGCAGTTCAGATTTACAATGAGTGAAAAAATTGAAAAGAGAATTTGCATTAAATTCTGCTAGAAACCTGGAGATCTGTGCAGAGAGACTTATGACAAGTTACAGCAAATGTATGCGTCAAATGCATGAGTTGTGCTCGAGTTTGGTACAAACATTTCTAAGAGGGCTGCCAAAGTATTGACAGTGGACTAGCATTCTGGAAAGCTATCCATGAGCAGGATGAAGATGAAGTTGAAGCAGTGCATGCCGCAATATGCTCAAATCATTGATAGATTGTCAGGGAACTTGCTGAGGACATGGACATCAATTTCAGGTTGGTACAGTCCATTTTTACTGTCAATTTGGGGATGAGATGTGTTTCTCCAAATTCGTGCTGAAACTCCTGTCCCCTGACCAAAAAGATAGACCATCTGCAGCCAGGGAGGAGTTGGATAGCGTTGAAAATGACTCAGATTTTATCAAAAAATTACTACTGGTGAGGAATCATGGGTTTATGGTTTATGTTTATGTTTATTTTATTTGATATACCGCCCTTCCATGGGTTCTGACCCGGAAACTAACGCTCAGTCCTCACAATGGAAGACTCCAAACTCTCCCAGACCCAAAAAGCCCATTAGGGGACTACTTTTGAAGGAGACGGTGCAATAACCGTCAGCATTATATTTCTTGTGCTATTGTACACATCTCAATACTTTTTGATTGCATCTTGTATTACCTTCAATTTATTGCAGGGGTGCACAAGTTCAGTCCTCGAGAGCCACAAACAAGATATCCCTAAAGACTATACATGAGGTAGATTTCCCTACAACAGGTAATATGCATGCAGCTATATCTCTTGCATATTTATGAATATCCTGAAAACCTTACCTGTTTGCGGCCCTCGAGGACTGAACTTGTGCACCCCCTGGTCTATTGTGACAAAGTAAACAGACAGCTAAGCAGATTGTGTGGGGCCAAATTGTCATTTTTTATTGACAAATTTTACCTAGTAATGCATCATAATACAAATTGGCATGAGCTGCCATCATTCAAAAACACATTGGCATGGATTATGGCAGAAAAAGATGAAATAGCCCATCCAGTCTTAAATTACTCTGTCCAACCTACCAGTGATGCATCACAGCTGTCAAGCCACATTGTACAATCATCTTCCAATAACTCTCCATCTCTAGGATCTTTGTCTCTTTGGTGCTTTACCATCTTGGACAAATGGGTATACAAGAGACCTCTTATTTCTCTTGCATCCCACCATGATGAAGCACAAATATTGATTAACCTTCTTTTTGGTTTCTTAAATACTGAAAAGAGACTTCTACCTGCATTAGAGACTAAAGATCTTTAAATTAATGATAGCAAAAATAAAATAAGTGAGGTCACTATTCAGTAACCCTATATCCAGTTAAAGCTGTTAAGATAAATTATATTTAAGATTTATTAACTTCCTTTCTGAAGAGATTAACCTAAATTGGTGTACAGCAGATAAAACTGGACATAGGTAGTGACCAAATATCACGGTTGACACACAATAATAGCAGTGAGGTAAAATTAGAGCTTAACAGGTTTAAATTAAATAGCAATAATATAATACAGTACCCATACCATGCACATTAAAACTGCACAATAAAACATGTATGTAACACAACTGTGATACTGAAAATTGCAGTACAGTACAAGTGAAACACCTTAATGTGCAGCAGTTAGACATATAGACAGAGGCTGATGCAGTATGCTACTCTATCCTTCAGCACAGTAGTTTACTCTTGATTTTCCCGCTCTGTTAACTCCCAATGCAGCGCTGAATGTTCATGCCAGCTGATGTGAAGGAGCATGGGAGCAGAGGATAATAGTGTGACACTCTACCTCAGATCACCCATGATCCCCAGGAACAAGCAGGAATGCAGTCATCACATATAGGTAATGTCGGCACTGACGGAGCCTGCATGGGAGCGCACCCCACTGTTTAATAAGAAAGCCTTTGGGAGCACTCAACTGCATCTCTGTGTCTGCCTTCCCAACTCCTCTCCTCAGCTCTTCATTTTCTGCAGAGCCAACAGGACGTGTCCTGTCACCATTGAAAAACATTTTTTGTGTGGCACATCGTGTTCCTTATCGTCTCTCCAGTCCCTCTCTTCTGGGTTCTGCAACCCTTCCAGCAGCTTGGAAGCTGAGCCTATCATCGCTTTGATGATCGGGTATAAGTACCACTGGCACCACCCTGTGGCACCAGTAAGCTCAGCCTCCAAGCAGCTGGAGGTTGCCAGTAAGCCAGAGGGCTTACAGGAGAGATTAATTGTAAGCAGGGAGTTAGTGTTAGGGACTCCCAGGAGTTAGGTTTTATTTTAATCTGAATTGATTTAATTTTGGCTTTACTTTGCTTAAGATTTTTAAGCTCCGTAGCTTTAAATTTTAACTCCCTCCTCCTCCTACTCCTCTTACTACCACCTTACTCCATTCTGAGGGCGGCAGAAACACGATCTCCCGGAGAAAAGGAAGCCAAGTGAGGAGGAGAAGTACCAGCAGCCTGCCCCGCCTCGCGCCGAAGCCCTTTGGGAGGCTGAGCGCTAGAGGCAGTTCCCCCCTCCCCCCCTGGAGCCTCGGGGAGCAGCGGCAACAAGAGAGGCCATTGGAGCGCGCAAACAGGAGCCGCAAAAGCAGCAGGGAGACGGCGAGCGACGACGTGAGTGAGGCCTATCGCACGCCGGGCTCAACTCCACGTGGCCGTGGCCGTGGCCTAGCATGTGGGAAAATCAGCAGAAGCCTGCTGATTGCCACGCGGCAGCGAGACAAGGGAAGAGGAGCTGGATTAACAGCAACTATTTATTTTATTTAAAGCTTCTGTTAGTTTATGTAACTGTTTATTCAAGTTTAATTTTAGGTTGATTTAGTTATTCAAATTTAATTTTTTGATTGGATTAACTGGGAGCTAATGGATTAACTGGGAGCTAAGCTTCCTAATTTATCTGTTTCATTTGCTAATTTTATTTGCTTTAATTTAACTTAATTTTAATTTAATATCTGGACTCCTCACCATGCCCAGCAAGCCACGGTGTCTGGCCTGCGGCACGCATCAGGGCACGGGCTTGGAAGCAGGAATCTGCAGGGGTTGCACTGCAGAGGCTGCTTTCGTGGAAAAAGAAATCCAACTGGCGTTATCTCAGGATTCTCAGGGATCAGGAGACCCTCTGGAGGAGGGGGAGGACTGATCCTCCCCTCCTTCTCCAGCCATAGACTTGCCCGGAACTTCACGGTCCCACCCCTCCACATCCTCGGGGGATGACGGGGCCTGGGGACACTTCTCACCCAAATTTGTCCTCCTGTTGCACAAGGCCTATTGCATGCGCCGGCAGGGGGCTGGAAGTGCCGCACACAAGCAGGTCGTCCAGACGGGCGATGGCGGGGACCCAGGACACGGGGCTCCCTTCTAAGCGCGTTAGGCTGACCACCGAGGAGAGCCCTACGTCACCTATACCTGACGCCGGAGAAGAGGAAGCCTCAGACAAGGAAGGTAGGGGAAGATGAAGAAGAACTTGAGGAGGGAAAGATACCAGAGGAAGAACAAGCCCACATAGTACGAGTATTTCACCAGGAAGAACGCCCAGCATTCATTACTGAATCGCTGAGGGTACTTAATATGGCTCCTGACATGCCAGTAGACAAGGAGTCCTTGGAAGATCCATTGATCCAAGCCATTAGGAAGTCACAGAAGGTGTTCCCACTGCATAAAGTGGTACGATAGATGATCCAGGAGGAATGGAATCAACCAGAATCCAGCCTAAGGGGAGTACTTTCTATGGCTCGTCTGTATCCTTTACCGGAGCAAGACAAGGAGTTACTGAAGCCCCCCAGAGTGGATGTGGTGGTCTCGGCAGTCACAAAGAAGACTATCCCGGTGGAGGGCAGTGCGGCCCTGAAGGATACCCAGGATAGAAAACTTGATACGTTGCTGAAGCAAGCCTTTGATGTAAGTGCCCTCGCCCTACAGGCTTCCGTATCAGGGGCTTGGGTGGTGAGGGCCTGCCTGAGGTGGTCTCAACTTCAGTTAGCAGGTGGCCTGGCCGGGAACGCACAAGCTGAAGCGGCTAGGATGGAATCCGGAGCAGCCTACCTGGCAGATAGTCAGTATGACCTCATTAGAAGCCTAGCAAAGAATATGGCCTCAGTGGTGGCAGCTAGATGATACTTGTGGCTATGCAACTGGGCGGCGGATGCCTCTTCTAATTCACACCTGAATAGACTTCCCTTTAAGGGTGAGTTGCTCTTTGGAGAAGACTTGGATAAATTAGTAAAGGAGCTAGGCAAAACCAAGGGAGGCAAGCTCCCAGAGGATAGACCAAAGCAAAGCCGTTCCTCAGTCCCTGTGCGTAGTAAACCAGGAGGTTTCGACCTGCCAGGTCGACACCCTTCCACAGGGGACGTTTCCCCTTGAGGGGTCAAAGCTTCCGGGGGTTTCGCGGAGCGGGAAGAGTCTTTGGGGTCTCCTCCTCCTCTGCAGGTCTTAGAAAACCACAATGAAACAGGAGTCCGGGAGGGGTGCCTTCCAGTGGGAGATCAGTTAAGGCAGTTTCTTCCCGCCTGGACCCGGGTGACATCTGATCTAAGGGTTTTGGAAGTGATCAGAGAGGGTTACGCGTTTGAATTTGCAAAGCTGGTTCGACCAGCGTTCAATCTCCCTGCAGATCCCCAACAAAGAGAGCGGTGGTAGAAGACACCCTTTCAAGACTATTATTTCTTGGGGGCAGTGGCTCCCATTCCGGTAGACCAACGTGGGTCCGGTCGATACTCGATTTATTTTGTAGTGCCAAAGAAAGAAGGAAGCTTTCGGCTGATACTCGATCTAAAAGAAATCAATCGATGCCTCAGGGTACCACATTTTCGGATGGAAACCCTGAAGTCGGTAATTGTGGCGGTACGGCGGGGAGAGTTCTTGACCTCCTTGGACCTGACAGAAGTGCATTTGCTATTCCCATTCGAAAGGCTCATCAGCAGTTTCTGAGATTTGCAGTCCCGAGAGGACATTTTCAGTTTCAGGCTCTGCCCTTCGGCCTGGCAATGGCCCCCTGGACTTTCACCAAGGTGGTGGTGGTGGCCACAGCTCTGCGAAAGGAAGGAATTTTGGTACATCCCTACCTGGACGATTGGCTCATCCGGGCGAAATCAGAAGCAGAGAGTCACAAGGCGATGGCCAGAGTGGTGTCATTCTTGGGGGAGTTGGGGTGGGTCATCAATCGAACAAAGAGCAGATTAGTACCCACACAACAGCTCGAGTACCTCGGAGCAAGGTTCGACAACGCGAGAGGAAAGGTGTTCCTGCTGGCGCAAAGGCTAAAGGATCTGAGGAACCTCATGTCTCAGTTCCTGGGCAGGCGGAACCTTACAGCCTGGCATTACCTGCAAGTGCTAGGAACCATGGCAGCAACGATAGAGGTGATGCTGTGGGCCAGAGCACATATGCGGCCGCTTCAACGGGCTTTACTGTTACGATGGTCCCATCAGCATCATCCATGGTGCATGAGGTTACCCTGCCCCCACCTGACCAGGAAGTCCCTGCAGTGGTGGCGTTGCCCAAAGAACTTAGAACGCAGAATGCCCCTCGAACCTCCACTGTGGGTACAGTTGACTACAGATGCGAGCCTGACAGGATGGGGGGCTCATTGCGAGGGCCAGTTCGCCCAGGGCTGCTGGACTATGCTGGAGACTCAGTGGTCCATCAACAGACTGAAAATGCGAGCAGTGGTGTTAGCACTCAAAGCTTTCGAACCCCTAGTCCGACAAAGGGCAGTCCGCGTCCTCTCCGACAACGTCATGACAGTGGCCTACATCAATCGCCAGGGAGGAACAAGCAGTCCACCTTTGGAAGAGGAAGCAGACAGCCTGTTGCAGTGGGCAGAAGCCCACTTAGTAGCTCTATCAGAACAGCACATGACCGGCATAGACAACGTCACAGCCGACTACCTGAGCAGGTGCAAGATAGATCACGGAGAGTGGGAATTGGCTCAGGAGGTGTTCGAGCAGGTGGTAGCCTGTTGGGGGACTCCAATCATGGATCTCATGGCAAGATGGGAATCGGCCAAGGTGAGTCGATTCTTCAGTCGCAGGAATGAAAGGATGTCGGAAGGCCTGGACGCTCTGGTTCAGAAGTGACCTTCAGAAGGGCTCCTGTATGTTTTCCCTTCCTGGGCCCTCATAGGGAGAGTCCTGCAGCGGGTAGAAGCCCACCAAAGATTGGTAATCCTCATAGCCCTGGACTGGCCATGTTGACCATGGTATACAGATTTGGTGAGATTAATGGCCGGGCGTCCATGGCGGCTTCCCTGCAGGAGCGATCTATTATGTCAAGGTCCAGTACGGATGCCCCAGGTGGATCGGTTCTCGCTTATGGCCTGGCTATTGAAAGGGTGAGGCTACAGAAGCGGGGATATTCGGTAGCAGTAATCTCAACATCATTGAGCGTGCGGAAGCACTCCACCTGTCTCTCGTACTTGAGGGTATGGCGTATTTTTGAGGCATGGTGTGCGGGACAAGAGAAGAAGCCTCTCACGGCTTCCGTCCCGGAGATCCTGGAGTTTTTGCAAGCAGGATTCGAGAAAGGCCTAGCGGCTAGCTCCTTACGGGTCCAGTTAGCAGCCATTTCTTGTTATAGGGGTAAGGTATGTGGGAAGCCCTTGGGGGACCACGCTGACATTTCCAGATTTCTTTGAGCAGTTAGGTGCTTGAGACCCCCCAGCTGAGGTCGGTGATCCCCCCCCCTTGGAATCTCAATCTAGTCTTGAATGCCTTAACAGGGGAACCTTTCAAACTGCGGGGGCGGGGGGGGGGGGAGAGGGAGGGAATCCTCTTTGAAGGATCTGACCCTAAAAATGGTTTTTCTAGTAGCTATCTGCTCAGCTAGGTGTATTTATGAACTTGAGGCGCTGTCTTCCCTGCCGCCCTTTCTCTCTTCAAGGAGAAGGTGGTGTTGCGAACAGTTCCCTCCTTTTTACCTAAGGTCGTTTCTCCCTTTCATGTGAACCAGGTCATATCCCTCCCTTCCCTGTCTGGTGAAGAGCGGAAGGGGGATGGTGGGAAGCTACGCCTCCTGGATGTGCGCAGAGTATTGAAGCATTACCTGTCTCGCACGGCGTCCTTTCGAAAGTACGAACGGTTATTTCTTCAGTTCGGAGGGCCGTGCAAGGGGGAGGCGGAAGCTAAGCTGTCCATTTCTAGATGGATCAGAGAGACTGTTGCATCGGCTTATCTCCTAAAAGGGAGAAGGGCTCCAGAGGAGGGGCTGTGAGCCCATTCGACTCGAGCCCAGGCGATTTCATGGGCAGAACATAGCTTGGTTCCGCCGCTGGATATTTGCAGAGCGGCCACTTGGTCATCGCTGCATACCTTTGCCAAACACTACAGGTTGGATGTCCAGGCGGCTGCGGGTGCTGGTTTTGGGTATGCAGTGCTTCGGTTCGGGATGGCGAATCCCTCCCAGGCTTGAACTGCTCTGATACATCCCAGAAGAGAGGGACTGGACTGGAGAGAAGATAAGGAAGAAGTAATTAGACCTTACCTGCTAATTAGTGTTCCTGAAGGAACTCCATTCTAGTCCCTGATCCCACCCGGTTACTTCATTTGCAGGATTCCCCCTTTTTCAGAGGAAGAGCACCGGACCAAAGACAGGGAGCGAAGAAGATGACAGAGAGCTGCTTGTGAAAGTTCCGCTGTTGGGGTGGGATGCTATGGCAGAACTGTTGGCTAGTGGAGAGAGCTAACGCGGTTTCAGATATACCTCCTCCTCCTTCCTCCCCTTGCCCCTTTTTCCGAAAAATTCCTGCTGTGAGGGAGGGGAGAGGATAATCTACAAGTTTACAGTTTAAAAAAAAAAGTTATAGTTGCTTAATTGCTTTCCAATAAGTCTGATTTTACAATAGATTACTGGTGCCAGAGGGTGGTGCCAGTGGTACTTATACCAGAGCATCATCAAAGCGATGATAGGCTCAGCCTCCAAGCTGCTGGAAGGGTTGCACAACCCAGAAGAGAGGGACTGGACTGGAGTTCCTTCAGGAACACTAATTAGCAGGTAAGGTCTAATTACTACTTTCTGCCTTCCTATCGATGCCAGTCCGTTGAATCAGACACCAGTCCCAATAATTTTTTTTTTATTTTCATTTTTTTCTTTTTTTCTGTTACGTGGCTTTCACTGCTAAACTAGACCTTTAGGCCTCTATAGCCTTATCTTCATTCTGAAGACAACCTTTTTAAGGCATGGAAAAGCCAACTAGTGTGTTAAAAAGTGTACCAAGTGTGCTGGTACCATATCAGTCACTGATAAACATGACTGGTGTCTCAAATGTTTGGGGCCTGATCATCAACCCAATTCTTGTCGTTTGTGCCAGCAAATGAGAAAGAGGCCTAAAGAACCAAGCCATACAGTACAGATTGTTTGCCTCTGAATCTGACAGTAGCTTCCAGTTATTCAAGAGCATAGTCTTCATCTCATGGGTCTCACTTTTATGTTTGGACTTTGAAGAAACCTAAGTGTAAGTCTCTGGTTGCTCCAAAGTCATCTGCATTGAAGACCAATGCCAAAACCAGAAGAAAGTCCCCAGTATAGGCATCACAACTCCCCCAAGGGTGCTTCCAATGCAGACCAGCTAGCCAAATGGTGCTGGCAGGAGGATCTGTCCTCCAAAGCACAAGAGGGGCTCCAGGATGCTCCCATGGAACCAAGCTACTGGATACATATTCTGGGACAGTGGATCATAGCCCTTTGAGAGTTTCCACCCAGACATCAGCCATTTCCCTGGACCAGCACATGCTGACTCTCGAGAGGAGTTTGGCAGCACTCCTGGGATCCTTGATACTGATAACATAGCTCCAGGAGTGCAGGCATCGGCACCAAGCCTTCAACCATGTGTTTCAGCAACGATGCTGGCCCTTGAACCAGCATAGACACAAACCCCAAGTGCAGGACCGCCATTGGAACTGACAGTGTCCTCTGTATCCAGTTGGCTCAAACTGATGTAGCTCTCTGTTCCGATACTTCCGAGCATCTGTATCTGTATCGACCTGTGAGGTCTATGAAACAGAGGTCAAACTCATGACTGCCGATACTTTGATTTCTTGCTAGACTCTGATTCCAGTTCTTCAGAATCTGAAGAGGACTCACGCAAGTCCCAGGAACTACCAGACATCCCTTCGCTGCCTCAGGAACAGTGTCAGTCTCCACCAGAGGATATGTTCTTTCAGGACTTCATACATGACATGGCAGCAGGGCTTGCCATCACAGTTGTTTCAGAAAAGGAACCAAGGGTGGAGGAACTGGAGATACTCCAATACCCTCCCATGCCCAAGAAGACAGCTACATTGCCGGTGCATCAGATCCAACAGGATTTTATGCTCCACATGTGGAAGCCCTGCTCACAGTTTTGTCCATCAGCAAGAGGCTCGATACCGTGTACCAGAGTGCCCAAGCTTCCAAAGACCTCAGCTCCCCCACCACTCCATGGTGGTGGAATAAGCGATGTGCCACATAAAGAGCTCCAAGAACCATTCATCCATGCCACCTGGCAGAGATTCGATGCCTTTGTGCATCGATGCTTCCAAGCATGCATGTTAGCCTCCAGAATAAATTCTTACATGTTGTACATGGGCATGTTTCTGACGGATGTCACCAGGGATCTGGGGACTTTCACCCCCATGCTGCCTGAGGATAAGTGGAATGCTTTCTAGACACTCAAGGCCAAAATACTTCCTTCGGCAGTCTGCATTGGGGCTCATAGAATGAACTGGTTACAGGTATCAAATCTTGAGCAATGGGTTCAAGATAAACTTGTAAATATCCCATGTATTGGAGGAAACCTTTTTGGCAAGGATTTCAGAGATAAAGCAGAAGAGATTGAGATGGACGATCTTGGCTTAAAAAACCTTTCCAGGAAGATGGAAGAACCCATTCAAGAGGAAGCTCTTCCCAAACAAATCTTTCTATGCTAAAAAGACAACATACTATCCTCCTTACCTGCCATCTGTTGCCTATCAGCCTCAACATACTCAGCAGAGACAGCAGGGCCCTCGCCAGCCCAAGAAGCCCAAGGCTCCTAAGCCTCAACCAACTGCACAGGCACAACCAACCTGTGCCTGTTTTTTTATTCCTTCCTCGAGAGCATTGTCCATCTGCTCCTGGAGGATCCTCAGCCCCTCTACATAGCCGGCAGACTTTCACTATGCCCACAGATGGGCACCTCATAACATCAGAGCAGTGAACACTCCAGATTTTCAAAGGGATTATCCGCTTCACTTCAAAACCTTACCCCCTGACTGCTTTACTGCAACCCCTTCAAATCATTCTTAAAGGAAGAAGTGTGACCACCCTGTTCTTCCAGGGTGCCATAGAAAGTGTTCCTCTTTCTCAAGAAGGGATGGGCTTCTACTCCATTTCTAATTTCAAAGAAAACAGTAGGATTCAGGCCCATCTTGGTCTGAGAAAAATTCAAAATGATTTCTCTAGGAACTATTCTACCATACATCCAGAGACCGGATTTGCTATGTTCTCTAGACCTAAAGGAAGTGTACACTCATTTACTGATTCATCCCTCGCACAGACAGTATCTGCGCTTCATGTTTCAAGGAAACCACTATCAATACCAGGTTCTCTCATTCGGTCTCGCCTCTGCCCCAAGAGTCTTTACAAAATGCATGGTAGTAGTTACTGTCTACTTATGCACCTTGGGGGTATTTGTCTTCCCTGACTTAGACGACTGGCTGATCAGGGGGAGACTCCCCTCAAGCGGTAAGACTCTCCCTTTAATTGCACCGCCATGGTGGTCCAACACCTGGGCTTTGTCATAAACTTCCCAAAGTCTCACCTCACTCCAACCCAATGACTGGAATTCATCGGAGTGTTCTTAGACAACAGACCCAAGCTTTCCTTCTAATGGATCACTGTGCTCTCCTAATCAAACTGGCAAGGGGAATGCAACAGCAAAGCTGGGTAACAGCTCGAGAAATGTTATGTGTATTAGGACACATGTTCCCTGTCGTCCCCTATGCTCACTTGCACATGCAACAAGTGCAGTGGACTCTGTCTTCTCAATGGATGCAAGCAAAAAGGGTGTCTCAGACAAGATCCACATCACCCATCAACTGATCAAATTCCACAGAACCTACTCGTCGGGTCACCTTTTCAGATGCCTCCACCTCTATGTACTCTGACAACAGATGTTTCCAAGTTGGGTTGGGGAGCGCATCTGAACAATCTAATACAGGGACTGTGTGGACACAACAGGAATCTGCCCTGCAAATCAACCTCCTAGAACTACGGGCATTGACAAACACTCTTCGGGTTTTTCATCCCCAACTTTCAGAGCAACCTATTTTAGTCAGGACGGACAACCAAGTTGCCGTGTTCTGCATGAACATACAGGAGGGAACAAGATCCCAACCCCTCTGCGAGGAAGCACTTCACCTGTGGTCCTTTGCCATCGCACACTGCATTCACATCAGAGTGGTATATCTCCCTGGCAAACTCCATGTCCTTACAGACAGGCTAAGCCGTATCCTTCGTCCACATGTAAGGACCTTACATTGGGAGATGACTGCCTGGCTCTTCCACACATGGAGGACACCACGTATGGATCTTTTTACCACTCTGCAAAGCACACAGCTTCCACTCTTTTGCTCCAGGCTTCCATCATTGCACTGACCAGGCCCAGAATGCCTTCCTTCTACGTTGGGGACAGTGACTGCTGTAGGCATTCCCACCCATCCCCTTGATTCCCAAAATGCTTTTTCATGCTGCTGGCCGATAGGGGCTCCATGATCCTCATGGCCTCCTTTTGGCCTAGACAACTGTGGTTTCCTCTGCTGCTTCGACTTGTGCAGACTAAACCTCTGAGCCTGGGATTTGCGCTCATACTCCTCTCTCAGGATAATGAGATGCTCCTCCATCTCAATCTTCACTCCCTTCACCTGATAGCATGGCTGCTGAAGGGATAATGCTCACTGACCTCAACCTGCCACATTCGGTCAAAGATGTCTTTGCTTAAGCAAAGATTCCACTAGGCGATCTTATGCCTTTAAGTGGCATAGGTTTGCTCTCTGGTGCTCCCCAAAGGATCTTGACCCCTTCCCTTGCCTGGTGGAGTCCCTTCTAACAATATCGCCTCGACTTGACTTTAACAGATCTTAAGACTAACTCAGGATTCACCTTAGTGCCATTATGGCCTCTCTCACAGCCTACTGGACAGTAGCTTGCTTCCTACAGGGTCTGCTGCTGTCCAAGCCGCCTGGGATCTCAGTGTTGTTCTCGCTCAACGTCTAAAGCCTCCTTTCGAGCCTTTAGCCACCACTTCACTGAAGTTTCTGTCTTTGGAAGGTAATCTTCCTCATAGCCCTCACATTAGCTCACCGCAGCAGTGAACTGCATGCTCTGATGGTGGATCCGCCCTACATCCGATTCCACCATGACAAGGTGGTTCTGCATACCCATCTGCATTTCCTTCCGTAGGTAGTCTCTTCCTTCCATCTAAACCAATCAGTCATCTTACCGATTTTCTTCCCTAGACCACATGCATCTCAGGCTGAAGCAGCGCTACACACTTTAGACTGCAAGCGAGTGCTGGCTTACTACTTGAATAGAATGAAGAATCACAGAAGAGCCTCTCAATTCTTCTCCTTTGATCGTAGTCACCTATGCCTACTGGTGACGAAACATACTCTATCCAGATAGCATATTTCATTTCTTTTGCTTATGCACAGGCAGGACTCTTTGGAGAGTCATGTCACTGCTCATAATGTGCAGGCTATGGCAACCTCTGTAGCCAATCTCTATTCAGTATCCATTGAGATCATCTGTCAGGCAGCTACCTGGTTCACCATTCATACTTTTGCTGCACACTATTTTCTGAACCGAAACTCCTGTCGGGATGTTGTCTTTGGCCAAGCTGTACTCCAGACCAGACTATTCTTGAGGAAGTATTGCCTCCTGGAATAGAGTCCAATGGCCCACAGTTCTTCCAGACTCTTCAGCTACAATATTTTGGCCTCAGGGACCACTGCTCTCCCCCCCAACCAAAAATAGTCTAGTACCTGGGAGCTAGAGTCCCATATGTGAAGACTAAATTCCTGCTTGTTCCTGGAGTTAGCTTAGTTACTCACCTGTAACAGGTGATCTCCAGGAACAGCAGGAATCAGTCTTCACAACTTACCCTCCTCCCCTAGGAGTGTTAGAGTTTGTTTATATTTTCTTCCTCTCAGCTACAAACTCAACTGAGGAGAGGAGTTTGGAAGGTGGGAAGGCAGACACGCAGGCCCCATGGGGTGCTCCCAAAGGCTTTCATATTGGACGCTGGGGAGCGTTCCCTCGTGGGCTCTGTAGGTGCCGGTGTCATCCATATGTGAAGACTGATTCCTGCTGTTCCCGGAGATCACCTGTTAGAGGTGAGTAACTACACTATCCCTGGCGGCCCAGTCGGGCCCCCAGACACCCCTCCCCCAACCCTACGAAAGTAAAAGGGCCCCCAAACACCACAAAAGCAGTCTGTGATGGTGCAGGTGGAACTCCTGACCTGCCCCACCCTCACCCATATGCAAAATATTGGTAAGAGCCATGCCAACTTGCTCCTGTCTTTGCCATGTAAAATCTTAGTACCTGATCCTTATCAGTATGTCAGGATGCACCACTAGACTGTGCAAGGAAATAGTGCTATCATTTTGCAAGATGGTGTCATCTCTGCCTTCTGACTTTGAAAGTGCGTGGGGAGGCTAGAGAGCTCTGGACCACACTACAGGTTTTTTGGCCAAGGACCTCTGAAATAGAGGGAGCCTTGAATGTTGTCAGGGGGAGAACAACAAGGGTTCTAGGCCTACTGAGATACCAAGGACATTTTTCAGGGTGGTCTCAACAGTTGAGTCTCTTAAATCTCTTCCTGACAGTGCATGAGCCAATACCTATTCATTCACTAACAGGGAGATCATTTTACTCATGATGCAACAAACTGCTGTATGTTACTACAGGTGCACTTTTTTCTGATAGCACACACTTAATACAGTGGTAATCTGCCTGCCATTATTGCATTGGGACTAAACATTTTAGCGTATGTTAGAATGCTGTACACTGAAGCTTATTTGTGCTTATTTACCGCCTTTCATGAATCAAAGCGGTTTACATAGAACTTAAAATGATAACTATTACATTAAACAATGTTAACAGAATTAACCATTATACAATTTAACGTGAAATAATTGTTAACATGAGGGTTAAGGAGAAACACTTTAACAGCAACTGTTATTAGTGCAACATTCTAATGCAGCGCTTACTACATCAAAGCCATGATGGGCTAAGAAAGGCATTTGGATTTTTTTAAAAAAAAAAGTGAGAGGGTATAAGACTTTAATTGGGATATTCAGCTGACTTATGTGGTTAACGTTTGATATACCAATCTGATTAACTTTAGGAGGGCCACACAAATAGCAGTTCAAACTTAACCTGGACAGCACTGAGATTCAGCATTGTCTACATAAACTTTAGCCATGCCGCTAGCATGCCTCGTTTCCACTTCCAAATGTAGGCAGTCAGAGTGAGATTTTAAAAAGTCAAGATTGTCAAGTCACTGGTGTGGCCTCACTTGGAGTATTGTGTTCAGTTTTGGAGAACATATCTCACAAAGGATATAAAAAGACTGGAAATGGTTCGGAGGAGGGTGACCAAAATGATTTGGAGCCTGTGCCAGAAGATGTACGAGAAGAGACTTGAAGACCTAAATATTTATACGCGAGAAGATGGACAGGGGAGATATGATACAGAACTTTAAATGCTTAGAGTATTAACAAACAAACGACCCTTTTTCAAAGATGGGGAAGCTGAAAAACTAGAGGGCATAACTTGAAGCTGCAAGGGGGTAAACTGAAAGGCAATGTCAGGAAATACTTTTGCACTGAAAAGGTGGTGGATGTTTGGAATGCCCTCCTGATGGAAGTGGTGGGGGCAAATACAGTGACAGAATTCAAAATGGCATGGGACAGACACAATTGATCCCTTTATAGCAACAGGATAAAATCAAAATAAACTTAACTATCTCTTATATCTCAACAAATAGGGGTGACCTGCACGGAGCGGTGGGGTTCACTCCTAAGCCAAAGGCATGGGAAGGGGTGACCCGCATGAAGCGGCAGGTGCACCTACTCTTGCCACCTTGTTGGACAGACTAGATTGACCATGCTGGTCTTTATTTGCCGTCATATACTATGTTACAATGTTATGTTATCGTGTCCGGGTAACTTTCAAAGATACTTGAACAAATCTTTTGAATTTGTGTTTTACAAATGTTGTTTACCTGTTATGTGTTTCATATCAAAATCTTGTAATGGAAGGGCTGAATTTTAATTTATTTTACAGTCAAAATAAAATGTTCTCTTTCCTACAGACTATAGAATCTAACTGGCGATGTGGCAGGCACAACTTGCAACGAATTCAGTGTCGCTCAGAAAATAGTAAAGGGGTATACTGTTTGCAGTATGACGATGACAAGATAATCAGTGGCCTAAGGGATAATTCCATTAAGGTAAACACACTCATCCCATAGTTCTGAAAGCTTTCTTTATTTTCATTAACTTAATATAATCTTACTAGTCACTCTGTCACTGTATGTATTTATGTAGAAACGGACATTTATCATGAGCATGAAATAAGAAAAGTATTTACAAATTATGTTACCACTGACTAAGCATAGCACATATCATCAGAATATTGCTCTGCGTAATCCTACCTCTAGTCATAAACAGATTCCGTTAAAGTGCAAGATTTGAACTTAAAAATAGCTAGTGTGGTGGTGTGATTTATTGATGCCCCCTACACCTGCTTCCATATATATCAGAGAAAACTAAGATTACCCCTTCTATAGAATTTTTAAGGCAAACCAGCAGTATTTAACCACTGTCATTTCTTCCTGAACTGTTTTTCTGTTAAGTATTAGTCTCCTACCCTTACTTAGATGACTGCTCTGGCATAGGATTCCTCCATGACCGAGATGTACAGCAGTAATAGTATCTAGAGCCTTGAACACATTATGTCCATGAGGGCTTAGCCTTCATATGTTTTAGGCTCAAGGCCAGAAGAGATTCTTGTAACATAACCTGAACTCCAAGGATACTGAGCTGATGTTTTCATTTGTTGGATTCTGTTCCCAAATTAATCAGTTCAGAAAAAAACAGGCTGCCTGAGGTGACTTGTATGTGAAAACCTTAGATCTAGCTATCTGAATTTTAGGGTTTACATTTACATAATGCATCATATTGAAACTGTTTGTTTTTCCATTTCGTCTTGCTAGACCAGTTCAGACAAGTGGGTTGTGTTCCCCTACCAGCAGATTGGTGGAGGCTCGAACCAGTGAAAGTCCAGGTTTCAGTGACAATCGCTTCTGTGCCTCTATCTGCCTCAGCCACCAGAGGTCTCTTCAGTATTCTTTTATTTTCAGCAGATGGTGGATTTTCTCCACTCTGAAGAAAATCTGAATAATTGAGAGGAAAAGATTGATTTAAAGGCTCGTGAATGACCACCTTGAGGGTGATTCACTTGAGTGTGATGTGGGAGACAACACTAGACTGCGGTCTTTTTGATAGCCATAGGAGAAGGGAAAATTGGTTCAGCTCTGCGCTCTTATGATAAAAGCTTGTTGAGCAGCCTGAAAATTGGAAGGATTTGGAACAGTTCAGCAGCCTCACTCAACCTCAACGCCCCCTCACTCCTCCTCTTTCTCCCCTGCTATCTCTCGAAGATTGCAGAAGGCTCTCAGAGGAATCTGCTTGCCAGCCACCCCCGCCCCCTCACTCCTCCTCTTTCTCCCCTGCTATCTCTCGAAGATTGCAGAAGGCTCTCAGAGGAATCTGCTTGCCAGCCACCTTAAACACAGTGCCTGCAAAGCAAAGAAACTGTTTCAGGGGAGTAGAGCTGAGCCCAGCATAGATTTTCGGTCTAGGGCTCTCGGGGGGTGAGTACCCATTGTCCTTGTTGGGGGTTCCTGATTCTGTCAGTCTGGGGCAGAATTCAAGGTGACCACTGGCGACTGTTGGCGTGGTATGGGTTTCCCACTTTTTCCTACATGCGCTAATAGTGTCTTTACTATTGTGCACCTGGTAGTCGCACAGTCCGTTGGCACTTTCCGCCCAAGCAGCTCCAACATGCATTCCTATCCAAGCGCCCGTAACGCACATTGCTATGTAAGCACTGTTAATGTGCATCTTCCAGGCCGCCACAGCCTTAGCGCGTGCTGTTATGATACTTGACTTAACTCTGTCTTCTTCCAGGAAACATTGTGTTTTTTTTTTATTTTATTTATTTAACCGAATTTATATACCGTCTTTCTACAAATCAAGACGGTTTACATAGAACATTTAAGATAGTGTTTCCACTGTTTACATAGAACATATAACCAAGTAAAAAATGTATATAACATGTCTATAAATAACTAAGCATAAAGATAGAACTATTTACAAGGTAATTACCAAGGTATCAGAGGCCGTTAAGTAGGTTTAGAGGTGGTAGTAGGGACAAGGGGGAGGTAGGTGAGTGCGAGACTAAGGTGGAAGGGAAAAATGTTCCTGAAAAAGGAAGGTTTTTAAGTTCTTACGGAACTCAAGGTGAGTTCTAGAATTCCGCAGCTCATGAGGGAGGGAGTTCCATAGGGTAGGGGCATAGAGGGAAAAGGTCCTGTTACAGGTAAGTTGTTTACTATGTCTTATGGTTGCTGGGATAGAGATGAGGTTTTTGGTGATGGTACGGCGGGTTCTAGCACTAGAAGAGAGGGGAATGAGAGGGGAAAGGCAAGGGGCAGATTCGTTGGAGATGATTTTGTGTATGAGAGTAAGCACTTTGAATTTGATCCTGCAGTAGATAGGGAGCCAGTGAAGGTCATATTTGGCCTCTGGCAAGCAAGTAGATAGGGAGCCAGTGAAGGTCATGTTTGGCCTCTGGCAAGCAAGGAGCCTCATCTACGCTTCTGGACTCTGCTCTTCTTGCATGGCAGCTTCTGAGTCATCCCTGGACAGCTTGCTCTCCCCTCTCTCAGGCACTGGATGCAGTAAGTCTGGCCTTGTCTGCCTTGGGGCAGGAAGTGATGAATTGCGCTGTGGATAAGGATAACCAGGCGACTGGAGGTTCCAGCAACCATGCTATCTGCTCCTCTCCATCCTTTTAGGGCAGGGGTGGGCAACTCCGGTCCTGGAGAGCCACAGACCAGTCAGGTTTTCATGTTGTCCCTAATGAATATTCATGAGATCTTTTTGCATCCACTGCCTTCCATTGTATGGAAATAGGGTCATGAATATTCATTAGGGACATCATGAAAACCTGAATAGTCTGCGGCTCTCCAGGACCGGAGTTGCCCACCCCTGATTTAGGGGATCGGCAGCAGCTATGTCCCCTGGTGGGGGGGGGGGGGGAGTGTCATTTCTGTGAGGGAGAGTTTCCGGAGTCCAGATTGTCCTCCCCAGAATTCTTTTTCTTTTTACACCAGGCTCCATCCTAGGAGAGTATGCAGCTGCAGACATCACACAAGAGGATACAATAGCTTCCCCTTCAAATGCATGATTCACAGTTCAAGACCAGGCAGGGGAATTGTGCGAAAGCAAAACCAAGAGCAGGGCATCAAACTTGCACACAAAATATTGAGTCTTGAAGGGACTACAAAAGGGGGACTGCTACTTTTGGAGAGAGATCTGCAATTGTAAGTACTTACTTCTGGGAATTTTTCTAAATCTTGGGGGGAAAAGAATTCTTTAGATTAAAGCAGATGAATCTGTGAACCCAGTATATTTGTTAAATCATTCAGGGCCTAGTAAGCAGCAAAGAGCTTTCAGTTTAAATTTAAAACACAGAAGAGAGCTTTCTGGTTAAATTTAGACCCCAAGACTCCCTCTATCCAAGCAAGGGCTGTGGGACTCCCCCTGGAAATTGGTCAAAGATGACCTTAGAAGCACAGGACAGGGTACTGTGTAGTAGCCAGCTTTTAATCTCTTCTTTCCCCCTCTCCTCATAAATCAGAAAACAAAGAGAATTTGAGAAGAAGCGTGCTGTGGAAGCAAAAATGCGTAATAAAGACTTTTTCAACTACATTGTTAGCAAAAAACCTCAATGTCATTTGGACCATTAGATGATAGAGGGGTAAAAGGGGCACTAAGAGGGGACAAGGCCATAGTGGAGAGACTGAATGAATGAATTATTTGCTTTGGTCTTTACTGAGGAAGATGTAGGGATGTTACCTATGACTGAAGTGGTGTTTAAAGGTGATACTGCGGAAGAATTGAAAGAAATAATACACCGGGAAGATGTATTACAACTATTTGATAAACTGAAAAGTAGCAAATCACCTGGACCGGATGGTATACATCCAAGGGTGTTGAAAGAACTGAAATATGAGATTGCAGACCTGCTATTAGTAATCTGTGAACTATCATTAAAATCATCTGTAATACCTGAAGATTGGAGGATGGCCAGTGTAACGCCAATTTTTAAAAAGGTTTCCAGGGGTGATCCGGGAAACTACAGACCGGTGAGCCTGATGTCAGTACTGGAAAAAATGGTAGAAACCATCATAAAGAACAAAATTACTCAACATATAGATAGTCATGGCTTAATGGGAGACGGCCACCATGGGTTTAGACAAGGAAGATCTTGTCTTACTAATCTGTTATGCTTTTTTGAAGGTGTGAATAAACAGACAAATGTGAGTCGGTTGATATAGTGTATCTGGACTTTCAGAAGGCCTTTGACAAGGTCCCTCATCAGAGGTTTCTGGCAAAACTAAAAAATCATGGGATAGGAGGCAGTGTACTATTGTGGATCAGGAACTGGTTAAAAGAGAGAAATCAGAGGGTATGGCTAAATGACCAATTTTCCCAATAGAGAAAGGTGAATCGTGGAGTACCCCAGAGATCTGTGCTGGGTTTGCTGGTTTTTGACATATTCATAAATGACCTGGAAAAGAAAATAACGAGCGAGCTTATCAAATTTGCAGATGACACAAAACTATTTAAAGTCGTTAAAACCCATGAGGATTGTGGAAATTTGCAAAAGGATCTTAATAAATTGGAAGACTGGGCATCAAAATTGCAGATGAAATTTAATGTGGACAAGTGCAAAGTTATGCACCTAGGAAAGAACAACCCAAACTATGGTTACACGATGCAAGGTTCCACATTAGGAACCACCACCCAGGAAAAAGATTTAGGCGTCATTGTGGATAACATGTTAAAATCCTCTGCCCAGTATGCAGCGGCAGCCAAGAGAGCAAATGGAATGCTAGGTATCATAACGAAAGGAATGGAAAATAAGACAAAGGATATTATAATGCCTCTGTATCGTTCCATGGTGTGACCGCACCTTGAGTATTGTATAGAGTTCTGGTTGCCGTATCCTAAAAAGGATATAGCGTTATTAGAAAAGGTACAGAGAAGAGCCACCAAAATGGTAAAGGGGATGGAAGGATACCCCTATGAAGAGAGGCTAAAAAGGGTAGTGCTTTTCAACCTGGAAAAGAGACCGCTGAGGGGAGATATAATAGCGGTCTATAAATTAATGAATGGTGTGGAACGGGTAAACGTAGATCGATTCTTTACATCATCAGAATGTAGAAAGACTGCGGGACATATAATGAAGCTACAGGGTAACCTATTTAAGACTACAAGAAAATATTTTTTCACTTAACATGTAGTCAAACTTTGGAATTTGTTACCGGAGGTTTATTAAAAGGTATTAGTGTAGCTGGGTTTAAAGAAGGTTTAGACAAGTTCCTGGAGGAAAGGTCCATAAATCATTATTAAAAGGGACCCAGGATATTGCTGCTTGACGCAATACAAGCATTGTGAAACCTGTGTCTTTTGGGGAAACTGCTAGGTACTTATGACCTAAATTGGCCACTGTTGGAAACAGGATACTGGGCTTGATGGACCTTGGTCTGATCCAGTATGGCATATCTTATGTTATGTTCTGATCATTCTGGCAAGGAAGTTCCAGATCCTGTTGCCTCTGGGTTCTTCTTAGCGCAGTTTCGTATAGGGGCAGGCTGAGAGAGGAAGCCCTGTTTGTTTGCCTATGGCTAAGCATCCCCAAATGCAACTATTAACATACTTACAAGGCTCTGCCAGGAAATTTGGAAGATGACATGGTCAACTGAATGGAAATGATTTTATGTTTATGCCTGTACTGAAGAAAAGTGATCTGACTGACCGTGGAAATTATTGCACAGTCGCTCTGATCCCACATGCCAGGAAGATTTACTCGGGATCATTCAGTAGAGATTCTAACCATATGTGGAATGAGAACTGCTTGAAGTGCAAGCAGGGTTCAGGAAAGGGCGATGAACGAAAGACAACATCGCAGATGTGGGATGGATCCTTGAAATAACAAAAGGATATTTGTGTTTTATTGACTACTGCAAAAGGTTTGACTGTGGTAAGCCATGAGAAAACTCTGGGCCACGTTAAGCATGAGTATACCAGAACCCTTGATAGTTCTGTTACACATAAGAACACAAGATATGCCATACTGGGTCAGACCAAGGTCCATCAAGCCCAGTAATCTGTTTCCAAAAGTGGCCAATCTAGGTCATATGTACCTAGCAGTTTCCCCAAGGGACACAGGTTCCACAATGCTTGTATTGGTTCAAGCATTGATATCCTGGGTCCCTTCTTAATAATGGTTTATGGACCTTTCCTCCAGGAACTTGTCCAAACCATTTTTAAACCCAGCTACATTAACAGCCTTTACTACATCCTCTGGTAACAAATTCCAGAGTTTGATTACACGTTGAGTGAAAAAATATTATCTTTTATTAGTCTTAAATAGCTTACCCTGTAGCTTCATTGCATGTCCCCTAGTCTTTCTATATTCTGATGATGTAAATAATCGATCTACGTTTACCCGTTCCACTCCGTTCATTAATTTATAGACATATCATATCTCCCCTCAGCCGTCTCTTTTCCAGGTTAAAGAGCCCTAACCTTTTTAGCCTTTCTTCATAGGAGTATCCTTCCATCCCCTTTACCATTTTGGTAGCTCTTCTCTGAACCTTTTCTAAAATCGCTATATCCTTTTTAAGATACGGCGACCAGAATTGCACACAATATTCAAGGTGCGGTCTCACCATGGAACGATATAGAGGCATTATAATATCTTTTGTTTTATTTTCCATTCCTTTCCTTATCATACCTAGCATTCTATTTGCTCTCTTGGCCTCCGCCTCACACTGGGCCGAAGGTTTTAACATGGTATCCACAATGACGCCTAAATCTTTTACTTGGGTGGTGGTTCCTAATGTGGAACCTTGCATCGTGTAACCATAGTTTGGGTTGTTCTTCCCTAGGTGCATAACCTTGCACTTGTCCACATTAAATTTCATCTGCCATTTTGATGCCCAGTCTTCCAAATTATCAAGATCCTCTTGCAATTTTCCACAATCCTCTTGGGTTTTAACAACTTTAAATAGTTTTGTGTCATCTGCAAATTTGATAACCTCACTCGTTATTCCACTTTCCAGGTCATTTATGATTCTCCAGGACCAAGCAGGAAGTCAGTCCTCACTTATGGGTGACGTCGGCGCCGACGGAGCCCTCGCGGAGCAATTTTCCCCAGCTTTCAAAGAAAGCCTTTGGGAATTGCAGCGCGCATGCGCGGTAGTCTTCCCGCCCGAAGGTGCCATCTTAGCCAGTCTTCTTTTTTTCCGCGGAGCCCTACAGACGTCCCCGTCTTGTCCCCGCGAAAAAGTTGATTTTCCTCTGTATTTATCCTTTTTTCTTTCGGTTCGACGCCGGTCGTTTTCCCGCCCGGACTCGCGACGCCGGTCTCGAGTCCTCGAACGGTTTTTCGGTTTTTCTGACTTAGTCAGCTTTCGTTTTCGTTTTTTCCCTGGCAGCCCGGTCCTTTGACCTCGCAGGGGCCCTTTTTCCCCCGATGGCTGCCAGTGGCTTTAAGCGGTGTGGTCGGTGTGACCGAAATATGTCACTCACCGACTCACACGACCTTTGCCTCCGCTGCCTGGGCCCAGATCACGAGGAACTGATCTGTGGGCCCTGCAGCAAACTGTCCTCGAAGGCGTTGAGAAGTCGGCGGCATCAGCGCGAAAGAATCTTCGCTGACCCCAGCCGTACCCGGACCTCGTCGGAGGCCTCACTGTCGAAAGGCTCCAGTTCGGACCGTCGACGGAGCTCCTCCGACCGGGGTTCTCCCTCCGGGGACCATCGACGGAAGGAAAAACCCGCGAGGGCGGCGTCGGTGGACGCTCCTGGCTCCGCGAGGGCCAGGTCGCATAGCCCCGACAGCCGCCCCGGGTCCTTGGAGAAGGAACACCTCCCGAAGCGACCTCGCCTGGAGTCGGAGATGCCTGCCCGGGTAAGTCCTGTTGTCCTTCTGGACTCGCCTCCGCGTCAGCCGACGTCGGGCCCGACGCCGTCGGGGCCCGAGTCGGGGGCTGCTGGGTCGCCTGAGCTCGGACTCAGGTTGACGGCCTTGGAGAGCAGATTGTCTGCCTTCATGGACCAGCAGCGGGCACTGCTCGCTGGCTTCGCTGGCGTCGCTGCCCCGACCGCCGGGACGTCGACGTCCAAGTCGACCCCGGAGACCGAGCCGATCCTCGAGTCGATGAGAACTCGAGTCGATCCTCGGTCGAGGTCGCCCTCGGCCTCCCGTTCGGGACCGAGGTCGCCGACGCCGACTCCCTCGGCGTCGGGGCGGCTGGCGCCGCACCCTGCCCGAGCCGACCCCACCGAGTCCTCGTCGGAGTCGGTCTGGGAGTCTGAGGAGGAAGAGTCACCTGATTCTTTCCGGACTCGGTGTGTCCCATCGGACTCTCCGGAGTCCGAGCCTCGGAAGCAGTCCCCCCCGGAGGATGCCCGGTTCTCGGATTTCGTTAGGGATATGGCCAAGGCTTTGGCCTTCCCTGCGGACCCCGAGGAGGAGCCTCGAGCCGAAGAGCTCGACGCCCTCCAGTATGACTCTCCCGCGAGGGAGCACTTTACTGTGCCGGTTCCTCCTATGCTGGAACGACTACTCTTCCGCATGTGGGAGAGTCCGGCCTCCTCGCCGGTCCTGAGCAAGCGGGTCGATTCTATCTATCGAGTCCGCAAGAGCCCTGGCTTTCAAAAGGCGCAGTTGCCACACCATTCCATGGTAGTGGAATCGGCCATGCATCGTCTTAAGAGCCAGAAGATGCACTCCTCGGTGCCTCCTGGAAGGGAGGCCCGTAACCTGGATGGCCTTGGCAAAAAGTGCTTCCAGGGCTCTATGCTCGCCTGTCGTGTCCAGACTTACCAGCTCTACATGGGCATGTATCTCAGGGATCTGGCTAAAGAGCTAGCCGGCTTCTCCGCTGGTTTGTCCGAGGAACCCTTGCGGAGGTTCCTAGCCTTGTCCACAGGTATTCGGGAATGCTCAAAGTTCATGTCCCGAGCAGCCTATGATGGCTTTGAAGCCTCGGCTCGAGTAGCCGCAGCCGGCATCGGTGCCCGCCGACAGGCTTGGCTTCAGTCGTCCGACCTTGAGCCCTGGGTACAGGACAAGTTGGTCGATGTCCCCTGCCGAGGCGAAAACCTCTTTGGCAAGCCCATGGCGGAAAAGGCTGCACAAATTGAGACTGAGACTCTCACCAGGACCAGGCTTTCTAGGAAGACCTCCGCCCCTTCCCAGAAAAAGAAGGGCTCGGGAAAAAAGACCTTTTACCCGAGGAAGGCGGCTGCCTACAAACAATACCCCCATTATCAGGCCCCTGCAGCTCCCCAACAGGGCCAGCAGGCCAAGGGACGGGGTAACGGGTCCCGTAGGCAGCAAGCCCCCAAGCCTGCGCCACCAGCCCCTGCTCAGCAGGGTGGGGGTTTTTGACTCGCTCAGCATAGCCTCTCCCCCCCCGCTGGTTCCCCCCAGCACCGGAGGCCGGCTGGTTCACTTCGCCGACAGGTGGTCCAGCATCACCGCAGATGCCTGGGTGCTTCAGGTCGTGCGAGAGGGCTACCTTCTCCACTTCCATCAGGTCCCTCCCTCCTATTTTCCGGGAGAGCCTCCGCGCCCCCCTCTGCACAGGGAGTTGCTCCTTCAGGAGTTAGCAGGTCTTCTGCAGGATCAGGCGGTGGAACCGGTGCCACACCACCTGAGAGGTCAGGGCTTCTATTCAAGGTATTTTCTGATACCAAAGAGAACAGGAGGCCTCCGACCCATCCTGGACTTGCGCAACCTCAACAAGTTCCTTGTGCGGGAGAAGTTCAAAATGCTTACCCTTGGAATCCTTCTGCCCTACCTCCAGCAGGGAGATTGGCTATGCTCCTTGGATCTAAAGGATGCTTACACGCACATCCTCATCCACCCAAGCCACCGCCAATACCTAAGGTTTGTGGTGGCAGGAAATCATTACCAGTACAGAGTACTGCCCTTCGGCCTGTCCTCCGCACCGCGAGTCTTCACAAAATGTCTCGCGGTCGTGGCGGCCCATCTCCGGCTTCACGGCCTCTATGTTTTTCCGTACCTCGACGACTGGCTCATCAGAGCAGCATCCGCTCAGGAGGTCACCACCGCCACGTGCCGCACGGTGACTCTGCTGCAGCACTTGGGCTTTGTCATCAACTTCGCAAAGTCCACTTTGCTCCCCTCACAGGATCTCGAGTTCATCGGCGCAAGGCTGTACACCCCTCAGGCGCGAGCGTACCTACCGCTCGACAGGGCTCAGCGGCTCATGGACCTAGCCGACCGCTTTCGCAGCCAGCCCCTGGTCTCCGCCAGGCGCTTCCTGAGACTGCTCGGCCATATGGCTTCCACCGTCCATGTGACCCCCAATGCCCGCCTGAATATGCGGCCTGCTCAGTGGTGTCTCCGCCAGCAGTGGCGACAGGCCACGGGCGGCCTAGCAGACCTGGTGCGCGTCTCCGAGCCGCTGGTCTCGTCTATCCGGTGGTGGCTCCGGCAGCCGAACCTGGTATTGGGAATGCCTTTCCAGTCACCTCAGCCGACCCGGGTGCTGACCACCGATGCATCCCTCCTGGGCTGGGGAGCCCATTGCCAAGAGGCACGTACTCAGGGCCTCTGGACCAAGTGGGAGTCTGCTCAGCAGATCAACTTCCTGGAGCTCAGGGCGATCCGCCTAGCTCTCAAGGCCTTCTCCCACCTGACCTCCCAACAGTCCGTCCTTGTCCAGACGGACAATCAAGTTGCCATGTTCTACGTGAACAAGCAGGGGGGCACGGGCTCCTTCCTCCTCTGCCGGGAGGCACAGAAGCTCTGCTCTTGGGCCGTCAGTCACGGCATTCTCCTCAAGGCAGTTTATCTCCCGGGCCAAGAAAATTGCCTGGCGGACAAACTCAGCAGGGTCCTCCAGCCGCACGAGTGGCGTCTGGACCCCTTGATCGTTCAGAAGCTCTTCCTCAGGTGGGGCCTCCCCACAGTGGATCTCTTTGCCAGTCCTCACAACCGGCAGCTTCCTCGCTTCTGCTCTCGTCAGCCTCACCCCCTTCGGGTGGCGGCGGACGCCTTTCTGATCTCATGGTCGGGGAGCCTTCTGTACGCTTTCCCTCCCATCCCGTTAGTCTCTCGGACCCTTTTCAAGGTTCTCCGAGACAAAGCTTTCATGATCCTGGTGGCCCCTCGCTGGCCCAGGCAGCCGTGGTTTCCGCTCTTGCTGCAACTGGCGGTGGAGGATCCAATCCCTCTGGGGGTGCAACCGGATCTCCTCACCCAGGATCAGGGGTCCCTACTGCACCCCAACCTCAGGTCTCTCAACCTCATGGCCTGGCTGCTGAGAGGGTAGTCCTTGCTCCTCTCCTCTTGCCGGCAGAGGTGGAGGAGGTCGTCTTGGCTTCGCGACGGCCTTCTACCCGCAAATGCTACGCCCTTAAATGGCGTCGCTTTGCAGTCTGGTGTACCCAACAGTCTCAGGATCCCTTCTCCTGCCCGGTGTCGGTGATCTTACAGTACTTGCTACACCTCTCTAATCTGGGACTTAAGTCCAACTCCGTCAAAGTTCACCTCAGTGCTCTTTCCGCACATCATGTGCCGGTGGACGGCAGACCTCTCTCCAACGACCCTCTCGTAGCGAGGTTTCTCCGAGGTCTCCTACTACTTAAACCACCTCTGCGCCCGCCAGCGCCTGACTGGGACCTGAATGTGGTTTTACAGCGGATCACCTGTCCGCCTTTTGAACCTATGGCTACCTGCTCTCTCCGTTTTCTGTCTTGGAAAACGCTGTTCTTGATAGCCCTCACTTCCGCTAGGCGCGTAAGTGAATTACAGGCCCTCGTGTCTGATCCCCCCTACACTCGGTTCTACAAGAATAGGGTAGTCCTACGGACTCACCCAAAGTTTCTGCCTAAAGTGGTCTCCCCTTTTCACTTGAATCAGGAGGTGGTACTTCCAACCTTCTTTCCCAGACCACACTCCAGCCGAGCTGAGACGGTCCTCCATACCCTGGACTGTAGAAGGGCGTTGAACTTCTACCTTGACCGTACGCGGGAGCACCGTAAAGCTGCGCAGCTTTTTGTGTCCTTTGACCCCAATAAATTGGGGCTCCCGGTCTCCAAGCGTACTCTGTCCATCTGGGTTGCGGACTGTATCTCTTGGGCTTATGGGGCAGCCGGACTCGCCTTAGAAAGTCGAGTCACGGCTCATTGCGTTCGGGCAAAGGCCACGTCAGTGGCTTACCTCCGCTCTGTTCCGCTGGCAGACATCTGCCGGGCCGCTACTTGGTCTTCGAGCCAGACTTTTGCGGTCCATTACTGTCTCGAGAGGGAGTCCCGCAGGGACAGTGCTTTCGGACAGGCAGTCCTCCGTAATCTCTTTGAGGTCTGAGCAACTCCTACCCTCCATCCCGGATGTGGGCTACCGGTGGGTGATAATTCAGCGAAGATTCTATCCTTCTGTGCTGCTGAGCTAGAGGGAGCTCATTTTTGTGCTTAGGGTCTCCGGTAGCCTTGAGCTTGGGAGTCCCATAAGTGAGGACTGACTTCCTGCTTGGTCCTGGAGAAAGCGTAGTTACTCACCTGTAACAGGTGTTCTCCAGGAGCAGCAGGAATCAGTCCTCACTACCCTCCCTCCTCCCCTTGGAGTTGCAATCGTCTGCTTATGTTCTTTTTGCAAATTTTTATGCTGTCTTTTTAGCTATGTCATCTGACTGGCTAAGATGGCACCTTCGGGCGGGAAGACTACCGCGCATGCGCGCTGCAATTCCCAAAGGCTTTCTTTGAAAGCTGGGGAAAATTGCTCCGCGAGGGCTCCGTCGGCGCTGACGTCACCCATAAGTGAGGACTGATTCCTGCTGCTCCTGGAGAACACCTGTTACAGGTGAGTAACTACGCTATATGTCAAAAGCAGCGGACCCAGCACAGATCCCTGGGGTACACCACTATTCACCTTTCTCCATTGGGAAAATTGGCCATTTAGCCCTACCTTCTGCTTTCTATCTTTTAACCAGTTCCTGATCCACAATAGTACACTGCCTCCTATCCCATCACTCTTTAGTTTTGCCAAAAGTCTCTCATGAGGGACCTTGTCAAAAGCTTTCTGAAAGTCCAGATACACAATATCAACCGACTCACCTTTGTCCACCTGATTATTCACTCCTTCAAAAAAACATAACAGATTAGTAAGACAAGATCTTCCTTGTCTAAAGCCATGTTGGCTGTCTCCCAGTAGGTCATGACTATCTACATGCTGAGTAATTTTCTTCTTTATGATGGTTTCTACCATTTTTCCCGGTACTGATGTCAGGCTCACCGGTCTGTAGTTTCCCGGATCACCCCTGGAACCTTTTTTAAAAATTGGTGTTACATTGGCGATCCTCCAATCTTCAGGTATTAGAGATGATTTTAATGATAGTTCACAGATTACTAATAGCAGGTCTGCAATCTCGTATTTCAGTTCTTTCAACACCCTTGGATGTATACCATCCGGCCCAGGTGATTTGCTACTCTTCACTTTATCTAATAGTTGTAATACATCTTCCCGATGTATCGATATTTCCTTCAATTCTTCCGCACCTTTAAATACCACTTCAGTCATGGGTAACATCCCTACATCTTCCTCAGTAAAGACTGAAGCAAAGAATTCATTCAGTCTCTCCGCTATCGCCGTGTCGCCTCTTAGTGCTCCTTTAACCCCTTTATCATCTAATGGACCAACTGACACACTCACAGGTTTTTTGCTACGAATGTACTTGAAAAGGTCTTTACTTCGCGTTTTTGCTTCCGCAGCAAGCTTCTTCTCAAAGTCTCCCTTTGCCTGCCTTATCAATGCCTTGCATTTGACTTGCCAGTGCTTGTGCTGTTTCCAGGTTTCGTCGTTTGGCTCTTTTTTCCATTTCCTGAAAGATGCTTTTTTGGCAACAACAGCCTCTCTGACCTCACCTTTAAACCATGCTGGCAGTTTTTTGGACTTCCTTCCACTTTTCTTAAAGCGTGGAATACAGCTGGTCTGGGCTTCGAAGATAGTATTTTTCAACAACAGCCAAGCCTGATGTACGTCTTTAACCTTTGCAACTGCTCCTTTTAGTTTTTTCTTAACTGTTTTCCTCATTTTATCATAGTCTCCCTTTCGAAAGTTAAAAGGTAGTACTGTGGATTTCCTTACTCTCCCTCCTCCGCTAATTAAATCAAAGGCGATCATGCTATGATCACTATTGCCAAGTGGCCCCAACAACCTTATCTCTTGCACTAGATCTGGTGTTCCACTAAGGATTAGGTCTAATATGGCTTCCCCTCTGGTCGGTTCATGAACCAGCTGCTCCAAGAAGCAGTCATTTATTTCATCTAGGAACTTTATCTCCCTAGCATGTCCTGCCATGACACTTACCCAGTTGATACCGGGGTAGTTGAAATCACCCATTATTATTACTGTGCTGTAACTTTTGTTAGCTTCCTTGATTTCTTTGAGCATATCATCATCCATTTGGTCATTCTGGCAAGGCGCTCGATAGTACACCCCCACTGCCATTGCCTTCCCCCTTTTACATGGAATTTCAATCCATATAGATTCTACAGCAGATTTTGTTTCCTGCAAAATTTTAATCCTTTCTGACTCAATACCCTCTCTAACATAGAGAGCAACCCCTCCACCAATTTGATCAGCTCTATCATTACGATATAGTTTGTACCCAGGTATCACAGTGTCCCACTGTTTGTCCTCCTTCCACCATGTCTCTGATATTCCAATCATATCTAACCTTTCATTTAGTGCTATATATTCTAACTCTCCCATCTTATTTTTTAGACTTCTAGCATTTGCATACAAGCATTTTAGAGAATGTATTTTATTCATATTAATTTGGCTATTGTTAGACATGGGTAATTTAGGATCTTTAAGCTCTGTCTGCTCCATACGTGAGGGCATTTGGGCTAGTTTACTCTTTTGTGGAACCTCTCTGCTTTTGGTAGTATCCTTCAAAGATACATTCTTCCGAACCATCCGCTCTTGGGCGACTGTCGGCTTTCCCCTAATATCTAGTTTAAAAGCTGCTCTATCTCCTTTTTAAAGGTTAATGCCAGCAGCCTGGTTCCATCCCGGTTAAGGTGAAGCCCATCCCTTCGGAAGAGCCTCTCCTTTCCCCAGAATGTTCCCCAGTTCCTAACAAATCCAAAACCCTCATCTCTGCACCATTGTCTCATCCACGCATTGAGACTCCGGAGCTCTGCCTGCCTTTTGGGTCCTGCGCGTGGAACAGGAAGCATTTCAGAGAATGCTACCCTGGAAGTTCTGTATTTCAACTTCCTACCTAAAAGCCTAAATTTAGCCTCCAGAACCTCCCTACCACATTTTCCTATGTCATTGGTACCGACATGTACCAAGACAGCAGACGACTCCTCCCCAGCACTATCTAAGACCTTATCTAGGTGGCGTGTGAGGTCCGCTACCTTCGCACTAGGCAGGCATGTTACTAGGCGATTCTCATGTCCACCAGCCAACCAGCTATCTACATGCCTAATGATCGAATCACTAACTATAACGGCTGTCCTAACCCTTCCCTCATGGGCACATGGCCCTGGAGAAACATCCTCGGTGCGAGAGGGTTTTACATCACCTGGAGGACAGGTCCTAGTTACAGGATCACTTCCTGCCACACCAGGGTGATGCTCTCCTGTCACGTGACCGCTCTCCTCCATGGCAACAGGGATGCTGCCAGACTGGAGGTGGGACTTTAGGACTATATCCCTGTAGGTCTCGTCTATGTACCTCTCTGTCTGTCTTATGCTTTCCAAGTCTGCTACTTTAGCCTCTAGAGAACGGACTCGTTCCTTGAGAGCAAAGAGCTCCTTGCACGTAGTGCACACGTAAGACCTCTCACCAACTGGGAGAAAATCATACATGTGACACTCAATGCAAAAGACTGGAAAGCCCCCATCCCGCTGCTGGACTGCTGTCTGCATCTTAGTTTTAAGTTTGTGTTTAGATCTAAGTTCTTTACTTATTAACGGTTGCTATGGATATTTATACTAATAAAACTGTACCTAATGCGTGTAATATACCTTGTTCTCCTGAAGCTTAACTAATCTCAGGTCCTTAGTGTATGACTGATTTGGGTAATGAGCTTCACCTGAGAGCACCTCCTGTCTTGTACGATGTGTAAGTACCTATAAAGCTACGATTATCCCAGGGGAGGGAGGGAAATAACACTTATTAAAAGAGGGCTGCTACACAGTACCCTGTCTTGTGCTGCTGAGGTAAGCTATATTCTGATTTGATTTAAATTATAGCTCTTAGCTGCTGCTAGGCTCTAACTTCTTATGAAATTTAAACTACAAGCTCTCTGCTGGGTTCCAAATGTAACCAGAAAGCTCTCTTCTGTGTTTTAAATTTAAACTAAAAGTACTTTGCTGTTACTAGGCCCTGAGTGACTATTAAATTTAAACTACAAGCTCTCTGCTGGGTATGAAATGTAACCAGAAAGTTCTGTTCTGTGTTTTAAATTTAAACTTAAACTGCTTGTAGTAGGCCCTGACTGATTTAACAAAAATAGTGGGTTCACAGATTAATTAGCTTTAATACAAAGAATTCCTTTTAGAAAATTACCAGAATTATATACTCACAGTTGCAGATCTCTCTCCAGAAGTAACAGTCCATTTTTCTAGTCCTTCAAGTCCTACACAACCTTTACATTGATCAATGAATAGTCTCCACTCATCTGGATGATGAATGATGTTGAGGGCTGCCATCAGACCATCGATGTTGTTGCAGGCTATAAGATCACCTTCCATGAAGAATGTAACCAGATCCTTTTGATGTTCATGGAACATGGAAACCTTATCTGACGGGAGATTTCACTGCTGCAGTCTGGAACCCAACAGCTCTGCCTTACTCTTGTTGTTAAGTGCCATGTCTGTGACGACTCAAGGCGACCCTCTGGATAGCTGTCCTAAACTGTGTTCAGTCTTCAGTCAGGCGGCTCATTGTTGAGAGTTGTACCCATAGCTGCTGCTGTTGTATCAATCCACCTCATTGCTGGCCTTCCCTCTTTTACATTGATCTATCTTGCCAAGCATATCTCTCTAATGATCTCTCTCTTCGCATAACGTGTCCAAAGTATGAAAGTCTAACATCTGAGCTTCTAAAAAAAAGCTTAGGTTTGATCTCCTCTAGGACTAACTGGTTTGTTCTTTGGGCAGTGCATGGTATACGCAGTATTCGTCGCAAGCACCATAATTCAAAAAAAGACATCAATTATCTTCCTATCTTTTTCACCGTCTAACTTTCACATCCATATGTCATCACTAAAAATATCATGGCTTGAGTAAGTCAAATCTTTGTATGAAGAGACATCTCTGCTTTTGAGAATCTTATCTAGGTCCTTCATAGCCATTCTGCCAAGAGCAATGTGCCGCCTTATTTCTTGACTGCTTGTTTCTTTTTGATAGTTGATCCAAGTAGGTTAAAAGTGGACCACTATTTCAATTTCTTCTCCATCAACGATGAACTTGACTTTGCCAGTTGTCAGGATCTTTGTCTTTTTTACATTAAGGTGCAGGCCCATTTTAAGACCATGTTCCTTGATCTTGAGAAGCAAATGTTTCAGATTGTCTTCACTTTCAGCCAGTAATGTGGTATCATCAGCATAGCTAAGGTTCTTGATAAGTCTTACACAAATCTTCACACCTCCTTTGTCCTCATACAGTCCTGCTTCTCTGATTTGTTCTGCATATAAATTAAATAGGTAGCTAAAGTATGCAGCCTTGTTGTACCCCTTTGCTGATTTTAAACCATTCTGTTTCTCCTTGTTCCATTCGAACTGTTGCTTCTTGATCAATGTAAAGGTTGTGCAAGAGAATGGGTATACCAAAACACCTGATCAATCTTCTTAATGTAGCCCAGAGGTTCTCATGGTTTACACAATCAATCAATAGCCTTGCTGTAGTTGATAAAACACAAATATCCTTTTGGTATTCTTTTATCTTTTCAAGGATCCATCTCACATCCGCGATGTCTATTGTTCGTCACCCTTTCCTGATCCTGTTTGCACGTCAGGTAGTTCTCGTTCCAGGTATGGTAGTAGTCTCTGCTGAATAATCTTCAGTAGAATCTTGCTGGCATGTGGGATCAAAGCGATTGTGCGATAATTTCCAGTCAGTTGGAACATCTTTCTTTAGTATTGGTATAAACACAGATCTTTCCAGTTAGCCATAATGTTGTCTTCCAAATTTCCTGATTATTGTAAGTATGGTAACAGTTGCATCAGATTGCTGTAATACTTCAATGGGAATGCCATCAATGCCCTGCGTTTTGTACTTTGATAAGGCTTTCAATGCTGCTTTGACTTTTCATCACCAATGGTTTCTGATCATTTGGTACAGGTTGAAACAGATGTTGGTCCACTTGATCCTTACTTAGGTAGTTCCAAATCCCTGACATGGTCATTCAGTTCATCTCTGGTTATGAGGTGTGGTTCAGAGGAGGAGGATGGGAGAAACTCTGGGTCATGTGACACTGATGGTTCGAACAAAAGTTTCATCCCCTAACTCTTCTGACTCAAGTGAGACTGATTCTGGACCATCAGGAACCGAAAGCCCTCCTCTGTGGGCTACTGGACGTACAGCTGATGAAATATTTGGCTACTGCAAAGTCCACTTTTTCTTCTTCGACAAACCTTTCCCAACAGGAAGAACCATGCAGAAGTAAATTGCTGATATGATCTGTCGGCCATTTCCAAATCATTGACACTGCAAAAGGCACTGACTTCCTTTTTTTTTTATTGAACCATTGGCGAAGATTTGCTGCAGAAATGTTGCAGCCTATGTGGGGAGGCCCAGCTTTTGTCCTGATCTCCAAATTTGCAGCCAAAGTAAAAGTGGTAGGATCTCTTAAAACAGTTACACTGCGTGTTTGTGATGTAAAAGTCTCTTCACCACAAACATAGCAGAAGTGATCTGCATTGTTCAAACAATTACAAGGCATCTCTCACTTTGACTAAACAGGGGGAAAAAAAAATCACACCAAGACTGGTACAGCCAAAATACTACAGGCACATGTTCATTAAAAAAAATATATTGCACAATTTGTTCTGCAGATGTAATTAAGTCAAGTAAGGTTTACATCTATGACTTCTAGGAATAACATGATGCAATTCATATCATGTATGACACAATAGCACCTTCAAATTGCATCATTCATTAACTGTTTTGCCTGAAAAGCAATTACTGTCCAAACAAGAACAGATTTATCACAAATCCAGTTGAAGATGCGTTTGTACTTTAGTAATTTATGCTTTAAATTGAGATCCCTTCCCATTATAACTTGCATGTCCTTAGTTCTTCCGAAGTAGAGGTCGTATGTACTGAACTAATACTGTAAATTGAAAACTAGAGTCAACAAATAACACAGGTACACTACCAAAAAACTGCCTCCAGTTTTGCAACTGATTCCTATAGATTTTGGGGTGCTGAATCCAGGAAAAATAGCCAAAATGTTCCATCACGTCACGTTTTCTTGCAAAATTAGATTTCTTACCCATATAAGGAATGTTCACATAATTTCTTTTTAGCCGACTGCAGTTTATTTTCTTGGCCCAAAATAGAGGTTGTAATGGTTAACTAACTAGAAACACTCCCTCATGATATTTTAGAGTGTTTTGTATTCATTTTATACATTAACAGGACAATTGGGAGGCGGGGGGCTAAATCCAGTACTCGCGCTGGCGCATGTTCTTTCCTGTTCGCCTCGCCTCGTTCGCTCGCTCAAACACGGTGGTTGCGACATGAACGTTCCTGTCAAATTTCAGTTTCTTGCAAGTTCATTATTACCTTTTGTTTGCTCAGTCGTAATCCAGCTTTATTCCGAAGTGGTTCACTACAGTTGTAGTTTGCAGTGCTGTGTATTTGTGATGGCTCACAGAGCCAGAGGTTGCGTCAACTCTCCGGACAGTTTTTGTTTTATTTGTGGGGAATATACCGTGAAAAAGCGGCAGAGGAACATTTCTGCATTTATTAAAAAAGTATATTTCGCCTATTTCGGTTTGAAGTTAGGCGATCAAGACAAACCGTGGGCTCCTCACAAAGTGTGCAAGACATGTGAGGAAGATCTACGCTTATGGATGAAAGGTAAAAAACAAGCATTTCGTTTCGGAATACCTATGATGTGGCGTGAACAAAGAGACCACAGCAGTGACTGCTATTTTTGCTCTTGCATTGTGAAGGGATACAACTTAAAAAATAAGAACGTAATAAGTTACCCCAACCTTCCCTCAGCAATTAGGCCTATGCCTCATAGCAACGAAGTACCTGTGCCTGAACCACCAAAATCTTTGGATCATATTTGTGTGGACGGTTCTGATCATGATGAGACTCATCAGATGGCTTTTCCCGATGAGTCCAGTACTTCCGAGTTTGAAACTGAACCAGATCCGAAACCTGAACTTTTCTCTCAAGCTGAATTGAATGATTTAGTCTGGGATTTAGGACTCCCAAAAGATGCTGCCCAACTGCTAGGTTCTCGGCTTAAACAGAAAAATCTATTGTCACCAGGAACAACTTTTTATTGGTACCGCAACCGCGAGACACAATTTTTGAAGTATTTCAGCAAAGAGGAAGATTTGGTATTTTGCAACGATATATACGGAGTGATGGAAAAGTTTAAACTCAAGTATGATCCTGCTGAATGGCGGCTGTTCATTGATTCGTCAAAAGACAGCATAAAAGGTGTTCTTCTTCATAATGGCAACACATTCGCTTCAGTTCCTATTGCTCACTCTGTTATTCTCCAAGAAAAATACGAGAATTTGGCCCTGATTCTTCAGAAGATTCGTTATGATGAGCATAAGTGGATGATTTGTGGAGACTTTAAAATTCTATCCATGCTATTAGGGCAGCAATCCGGTTTCACCAAATATCCCTGCTTCCTTTGCTTGTGGGATAGCCGGGCCCGCGACCTACACTGGGGGAAAAAAGACTGGCCAATTCGGGAGTATTTGAGACCCGGTGAGAAAAATGTTCTTCATGAGAGCTTGGTACCTCGTGATAAAATTCTATTACCACCTCTCCACATTAAGTTGGGTCTCATTAAGCAATTCATCAAGTCCCTTCCAAAAGATGGTGAGTGCTTTCGGTACCTTTGCTCAAAGTTCCCCCGACTTTCTGAAGCAAAGCTAAAGGAAGGAGTGTTTGTTGGCCCTGATATAAGGAAACTCATTTCAGATGGAGCATTCGCTGAAACGATGTCTGAGAAGGAAAAAGAAGCCTGGGATTCCTTCAAGGATGTTGTTCTCAAATTCTTGGGGAACAGGCGGGATGAGAACTATAAGGATATTGTTGCCAGGATGCTCAATGCCTTCAAAGAACAAGGCTGTAACATGAGCCTGAAAGTCCATTTCTTGCACTCCCATGTGAACTACTTTCCCGAAAACTTGGGGGCGTACAGTGAAGAACAAGGTGAAAGGTTTCACCAGGACATCAAGGACGCAGAGAGAAGGTACCAAGGAAGATGGAACACCACTATGATGGCTGATTTCTGCTGGTTGCTGCTGCGGGAAACCCCAGATGAAAAATACGCCAAGCAGCGCACCAAGAGAAGCATTCGGGGGAAGAAGAAACGGGCCCACCAGGAGATTGATTGACCCAAGAATGACTTTAAAATCTAAACTGTGTTGACAAATATCGTGTTTTTACTAAACTTTGAAATAAAAATTTGCTAGTTATTACCACAGTGTCGGATCTCATTTATTAGAATTTTATTTTCACACCATCGGGTGTTTGTCTTCATGTATTGCAATGGTGCGGTTTGTGTTTTCTATTCTTACATACATACCTGTACAACATTTTTTGCACATTGCTTTGCTTTGCTTTGTGTCTAACCTCGCTCTTATATGCTCAATGTTTGTGCACATGTATGTGGCTGTTTTAAGTGCAGACAATTTTGCTACCATCACAGTGTGTTTTGTTGACATTACTCTATTCTTATGTGCTGCCTTGTTACAATTTTCTTTATTCTTATTTGAATAACTACTAAACAATTAGTATAAAGAATTCATCCAAGAAACTTTTATCTCGATCGCACTCAATCTGAAACGTTCACCTCAAACTGCTAACCCAATGTAGCAAAAAATCTGTACGTGATGGAGCAATTTGGTTACCAGATTTGGATTCAGCGCACCAAAAAACGTAAAAATCAATTGAAACATTAGAGGCAGTTTAAAAAATATATTTTTAGTGTACCTGTGTAATCAATAAAGAAACAACAAACAGTTGAGATATCAGATGATGCATTGCCGTTGGCAGAATGGCAATATAGGACCTAGACAAGATTTTCAGGAGCAGAGATCTCTCTACATACAAAGATTTGACTTGTCCAAGCCATGGTATTTTCAATAATGTCATGGATGGAAAAGTTGAACAGTGAAAAAGAAACACAGGAAGAAAATTGATCTCCAGGAACAAGCAGGAATGAGTTTTCACATATGGGGTACGTTGGTACTGACGGAGCCTGCGCGGGAACGCTCCCCAGCGTCCAAAAAGAAAGCCTTTGGGAGCATCCCACATGCGTGTGTGCTGCCTTTCCCGCCCATTCACTTCCCTCTCATCAGTTTTCCGCAGCGCCGGCAGGACGTATTCCTGTCACCGCAGAAAATTCGTCTTTTTATTCTTGTTTTTTTGTGGTCGTGTCTGCCTTCCCTCAATGCCACCGGTTCCGCCAGTGCTTTTCTTTCTTTTTACTAGAAATTTCTTCTTTTCTCTAGGAATTTTTCCTGTTTAGTGCCTGACGGTTTCTAGGCCACTAGTACTCTATCCTTCCATTATGGAAAAGCTAGCCACTATCCTTAAGAAATGCTCAAAGTGTGGCAGTACAAATATATTTTTAGACACTCATACTTGGTGTCTAAAATGTTTAGGTCCTAACCATTGCCCACTGGAGTGTCTCTCCTGCTGGAGCTCAAACAGAAGAAGTCTTCAGGATCGAGCACAACTCAATACCCGGTTCACATTGGACTCTGTCACCAGCCAGAATATCTTCTTTTTCACAGGATCAGGTAACCAAACAAAAGTCTGTTAAGACTAGCCAGTCCTCGAGTGGTAGATCTCCTTCTAAGCATCGAGATGCCTCTGGCGTTGCCCTCGGACATTGGCAATAAAGCCCCGGCGGGAGTCTTCGGGCTCCAAAGCATTAACGGGGCTTCAGGTTGTTCCCGAGGTTCTTACCTCCATGGGCATACCTGGGCCATGCTCGGTGGTTGTGGCCGCTTCGAGCGGTACCAACACCCCAGCATCGGCTATGGTGATGGATGAAATACTCGTCACCGATGAACGTAGTCTAGCGCTGTCAGCTACTTCGGTACTGCTAGAGTTGCTGCAGACCGTTCCTCGAGTATCGGTATCGGTGTCGGTACCGTCGATGTTTTCTTGGACAGACTCGCTCCCTTCCATGCCGAGCCTGGAATCGCCCTCTAGCATGGAGGATTCGGTACCGACTCATCTCGGTACTGACCTCGGGCGGTTCCGAAGACATCTTTTTAAAGAAAATCCGATGCTTCATCCTTTCAAGTCTTCCGATCCCGATGACTGGGATGAATCCATCGGTGCCAAGGCTGAATTTTCAACAATTTCAGCCTTTACCCCTCATTTCAGAGGGTCCTCTTCAGGAGATATTTCTTTTCAAGCTTTTTTGCTTGATACGGCAAAGTTACTTGCCATTTCTATACCTGGTAAAGAATCTATACCAGGGGATTCAGAGACTCTGCAATTCCCCTGGATTCCAAAGGATGTGATCATGGTTCCTGTGCATCAGCAAAACAAGAGTACCTAACCTCTCTAACTTCCTTTTCCACCCCTTCAAAGAAAATTATCGAAGACACCATTTCAGCTCTAAACACCATCACTGCACACACAGATCCATGCCCAGCATATTGGATAAAAGAGTTGCGCAGTGACTTCGCCCCAATCATAGCCAACATGATAAAGCTATCCTTTAGCACTGGGTCATTCCCCTCTACTCTCAAGCAGACCTCCGTTAGACCTCTATTAAAGAACGCCAAGCTAGATCCCCAAAAGGTGGAGTCGTACAGGCCAATATCCAGCATCCCGATGCTTGCAAAAATCATTGAAAAAACAGTCTACAGGCAACTCCAAGATCATATCGACACCAATGCCCCACTGGATTCATCTCAACATGGATTTAGAGAGTCACATGGAGTTGAAACATTACTCACAACTCTCCTCAACACTGTAATCTCAGGCATTGACAACATACGACATGGCTTTGCGCTCATCTTTTTAGATATAGCAGCGGCTTTCGACTCTGTTTGCCATGAGATTCTCATATACCGGCTAAGAGAAAAAGGCATCAGCGGATCAGCACTAGAGTGGTGCAGATCTTACCTGTCAGGAAGATGGCAACATGTTCGATCAGACGGGGCCACATCCGAACCATTTCCTCAAACTCAAGGAGTGCCTCAAGGATCCTCCCTATCATCCTTGATGTTCAACATATACATTCAACCCATCTGCAACATCATCAGATCGTTCAACGTGAGTTGTATGCTATACGCCGACGACGTACTGTTGTACATGCCGATTTCACTTGACTGCCCAAACCTTACCCCTCTGATTGCATGCTTCAACACCATATCCGATTGGCTGCTATCACAAAATTTAAGAATTCAACACAAGAAAACTGAGGTGCTTTTCATCTCGAGAAACCCTAACTTCACACCACCCAGTTGTTTGAAGGTACACAATGCCGAGCTACAAGTGAAATCAACTATACGTTACCTTGGGGTGACGTTGGACCAACATCTTGACATGAAGCAACACATAGCTAACACTGTCAGAGCGGTCTACTTTAAAATTCGATCCCTCAGACACTTACGCCCGTTACTCGAACCAGATGATTTCCGCACCATTTACCAAGCCCTCATCATTCCTCATTTCGATTTTGCAAATGCCATCCTTCAAGGACTTCCCCGAGCAACCTTAAACCCCCTGCAACTGGCCATGAACAGTGCAGCACGGATACTATTCGGAGCCTCAAGGAGAGAACACATCACACCTCTCCTGAAACAGCTGCATTGGCTCCCCATTCAAGCCAGGATCAGTTTTAAGACCTTGCTGATGACGTTCAAAGCTATCAAGGGGCTATCATCCCCCTCTCTCTCTGACGTCATACAATCGCCCGCCCCCTGCAGACTAAGAAGAACTGCAGAGACCAATATGTTATCTATACCTAAGGAAACAACAAACTGTACCAAAACAACATCCAACCGAGTCTTCAGTATTTGCGCCCCAAGTCTATGGAACACCCTACCACCACACATCAGAGCAATCCCCAACCTGAGCCAGTTCAGGAAGGCCCTGAAACATTTCCTCTTTATCAAACACCTTACTTACAGCCCTGAACCCCAGCCACTCTCATATAGTTCGTCCCCAAAAATGTAAAACACCAAACAGGAGCCTTTTCCATTGAACTTCTTATGTATATAGTTCACCTTTGTTCTCCAAGTTCCTTTATATAGTTGATACTTGTTCTCCAAATCCCATTCCCTGTTCAATGTAATGACCAGACATATGCATTTTGTCGGATGTTTTTTGTTACATGTAAACCGCGCTGATTGCAAATAGTGCGGTGTATAAGAATTGTAAAATAAATAAATAAATAAATAAAATCAGATCTTACAGGATCTACTATTAAAAATGTGGGAAACTCCTTTAACGTTATCCCCAACTTCTAAAACACTTGATACTGTGTACAAGGTGCCACCTTCTCCAGGTTTTCAAAAGACTCAACTTTCCTCATCATTCTATTGTAGAATCAGCAATGAGGCATATTAAGCGTGCAAAGAAGCACTCCTCTTATCCACCAGGTCGGGAGTCTAGGATTTTAGATGCCTTTGGACGTCGATGCTTCCAGGCATCTATGCTTTCAGCAAGAATTATCTCATATATTTTCTATATGGGATTATCTCTTGAAGAGGTCACAAAGAATTTAAAACTTTTGAACCCTTTGCTTCAAGAACATAAAAGAGCAGACTATCTCTTATTAGTCAGTCATGCTCAAAATGTCTCTAAGTTCCTTAATCGTGCTTCCCTGGACTGTTTTGAGTCTATTAGCAGAACGTCTGCTATAGCCATAGGGGCACGATGTATGGCCTGGTTCCAAGCTTCAGACTTGGACAAATGGGTACAAGAAAGGCTGGCAAATACTCCTTGTACTGGTGAAAATCTCTTTAACAAGGATGCTTTATTCCAAGCTAATCAGTTAAACACTGATATTGTTGCTTTCAGAGGATTGTCAAAACTTTCCTCTATTCCAGCTAGTAAAAAATCTCCTAAAAACCTTTATCCCCCTGGGGGAAAAAGTTTTATCCATCTTCTACCCATCATGCAGATGTTTCCAAATAAGAAGGGCAACATCAAACCAGGCTAAGAAAATCAAAACCTCAACAGGCTCAGCAAACCCAGCAGTCGCAGGGTTTCTGATATTTTATTCATTAAATCTATTTTTCCTGTTTGAGGTTTAGAACCGCTAACCTACTTATCAACAGAAGCATCTACAGTTCATCTCATCCTTACTGAGAGATCAGTGATACACTGACTCAATCCTCGACTCTAGGCATGAATCTCTTGCCACAAGAGAAATCCATTCTTTTAGCTCCTAGAGCTATTGAGGATAATCATGCCCTACAGGTAACAGGTATCTCCAGGAACAAGCAGGAATGAGTCTTCACACGTGGGAGACGTCGCCGACGGAGCCCGCACGGGAATGCTCCCCAGCATCCAATCAGAAAGCCTTTGGGAGCATACCCTGCGCCTGCGCGGTGGCTTCCCGCCCTTCCTACTGCCTCTCCCCAGTTTTTCGTTTTCCGCGGAGCAGGCAGGATGTCCCTCCTGCCACCGCAGAAATTTTTTCCTTTTTCTGTAGTCGCGGCTTTCCCGCCGACGGTGGCACTTCCGTGCCCCCCCCCCTTTTTTTTCTTTCTTTCTTTTAATTATTTTTCATTTAATTTTCGTCGCCCCCTTCCGGGCGCTGAGGACTGGGGCATGGAGCCTTCTTCCCCCCAGCCTCGCGGCGGGGACTCAATTTTCCACCTGGACTCCAATGCCTGGTGCCTCTCCTGTGTGGGGCCTGACCCCTCTTTCCCGGATTCCCCGGGCTACAGTGTCTGAAGAAGACCCTCCCTCTTTCGGGTATCCCTCGACGACGTCTTCGCGCCCAGGGCGCGGTCGTCGGGTTGTTCTTCTCTCCAGGATCATGTAACCACACAACAGTCTGTTAAGACTAGCCGAGTCTTGAGGGGCAAGTCTCATGCGCGGCATGGCGACGGCTCCGGCCAACCCCTCAAGTCCTCCTTGGCTGATATACCCCGGCGGGAGTCCTCGGGCTCCAAAGCATTTACGGGGTTTCGGGATGTTCCTGAGGTTCGCTCCTCACAGAACATTCCCGAGCCATGCCCGAGGGAGGTACCCGCTTCGAGCGGTGCCGATTCATAGGCGTCGGCGTCGAGTGTTCCACTCTTCGCCAGGGATCGTCAGCCGGTGTCCTCGGCACCTTCGGGGCCGGTCGGCTCGACCGGGTCTGACCTCCCTACATCCAAGCTATGCTCGGGCGTGGTAGCCGCTCCGGGCGGTACTGAGCCCCCGGCATCGGCGTCGGTGTCAAGCGCTCTGCTCCTCACCGAGGATCGTCGGCTGCTGTTCTCGGCGCCTCCAGGGCCGATCGACTCGGTCCAGCCTGGCGTTCCTCCATCCCTGCCATGCGCGTGGGCGGTACCTGCTTTGGGCGGTACCGACCCCTCGGCGTCGAGCGTTCCGCTCCTCACCGGGGATTGGCGGCTGCGGTCCTCGGCGCCTCCGGGGCCGACCGATTTGCGCCGGTATGGCGTTCCTACGGGGGTGGTATCCGCCTTGGGCGGTGCCGACCCGTCGGCGTCGAGTGACCCGCTCCCCACCGGGGATCGCCAGCCGCTGCCCTCAGCACCTCGGGGGCCGATCGACTCGACACTGTCTGACAGCCCTATGTTCAGGTCATGCGCGGGGGTAGTACCTGCTTCGAGCGCGTGGGCGTCGGTGGTTCCGCCCCGCGCCGGGGATGGTCATCTGGCCTCCCTCCCCTCGGGGCCGCTCGCTTCGACCCACGCCGGGTCGCCGGTTTCCCAGCCCTGCGCAAGGGTGGTACCAGGTTCGAGCGGCTCCGCTCCGCCGGCGACGGCAGGGGCGTCAAGCACGAGGGGCCGCCATCGACCTTCCCCGGGGACTTCGGGGTATGTCGGCCAGCGCTCGGGCGACTCCCCGGCATCGACGTGGCCGTCGAGGGCCCCGCCCTTTCCTAGAGAAGGGGCCTCGGGGTCTTCGACCGCTTCGACCCAATCTGGATCTGCGCCGCCCCGCAACGGTACACCGACGTCGGCGCAGGGGCTTTGCACTCCCCCCCCCCCCCGGCAGATCGGCGCGGTTCCGATCTGCACTCCGGGATCTCCACCACCGGCGCGGTCGCCCCCGCCGGGGCCCTCTAGAAGGGAGTCTATCTCCTCGCTCGGTTCGATGCCCAGCCTGGAGTCGGTATCCAGCCTTGAAAGCCTGGACACTACACGTCTCGGGATCGGTCCCTGTCCCCTCCCGCGACGCAGAGTGGAGACCGCTGGCCCCTGCCCTCCGGCGGCCGCGGAACCGCTTCGATCGCCGGGAGCAGCGCCACCCCCGGGTTCGGGGCCGAGGCCGATTCCTGCGGCGCCGTCGGTGCCATCGACCCCCTTCGATGCCTAGTATGGAATCAATCCCAGGAGCCGACGACACCATGGGGACTGCCCCGATCCGGGTCGGTTGGTCCCCTCCTCTGCCCAGCAGGCATCGGCCCGAGCAGCCTCTGTGTGCCCTGGCAGCCTCCCCTGCCATAACTCCTCTGGCAGAGCCACCTTTTCAGGATTTCCTCCTTGACATGGCGGACTTGCTGGCCATCCCTACCCCGAGCCCGGGCCCTGCGGAACAGGCAGCCGTGATGCTTCCTCTGCATCCCTCCCTGCAGGATCTCCTGCTGGGGGCTTGGCGGTCGCCTTTGAGTGTTCCGGCACCGTCGACTGCGATGAAGGCTCTATACCTGGTGCCTCCGTCCCCGGGTTTTCGGCAGCACCAGCTTCCACATCGGTCCATTGTGGTGGAATCGGCGCTGAGGAAGGCCGGAAGCAAGGAGAAGCATGCTTCTCGCCCCCCAGGCCGCACCTCAAAAACGCTCGATACTCTAGGACGTCAAGCCTTTCAGACGTCTATGCTGACGGCCAGAATTATTTCATATATATTTTATATGAGTCTGTCGCTCCGGGAGGTCACCGAGAGGTTGTCTCGGTTATCCCTCTTCGTGTCTGCGACCAAGGCCTTTGAATATTCCCTGCTCCTTTATCACTGCAGGAATATCTCCGGGTTCCTTTCTCGTGCTTCGCTGGACTCCTTCCAGTCGGTCAGCAGAGCCTCTGCTGTTGCCATTAGAGCATGCCGTGCAGCATGGTTGCAGGCGTCCGAGTTGTGTAGACGGGCACAGCACAACCTGGGTAATTCTCCCTGCGACGGAGATCACCTCTTAAATAGCGAAGCCTTGCGTCAGGTCGCACAGTGCTTCGCTAACCTTCCCAGGGTTAGCAGCCAGCCTAGGGCCCGGCCCCCCGGCGGTGGTAAACGCCTCTCCAGATGCCCCTTCCCTAGGAAGAGGAAATATCAGCCCTCCGCCCACCCTCCAGGCGCGCCCAAGCAAGGGACCTCTCACCCCGGGTTGATGCCCCCGGGCCCACGCCAGGACTCTCATACTAAGCATTTTTAGGCTCAGGCGGGCAGCTGCCTGCACTTAACCCTCTTATCGGAAGTTTAAAAATTGAGCTCTGCTCTGGGGCTCGTTCAGTTGACAAATGGTTCGGAGGCTTATCTAGGGGTTCAGGTATTCTCCTTCCGTTGGAAGGGAGACCACCTCTATTCTGTGATAGCTATGGCCAACGGCCAACTTAATTACCCTTCGGTATGTCTCCGAACCCTTCTCAGCCGGTATCCCCCTGCTGATTGCTTCCGTACCGGAATTCCCCTCCAGCCGCTATAGTCCCCCAATGCTTGCCAGGACTATACCCTCCTGTCCTCCATCTGTGCGGGGGGCGAGTTTTCTGCGTGCAGGTCCTGGGGACACATATAGGGCCTCCAGCCTCTGTGGCGTTCTACCGGACTGATGCTATCCTCTGTCCCCCACGCTACCGCGCTGTTGGTTTGCCGATCTGCCCTTGTCCTCCGGAATAGATCCCTCTACTGACGGATCTTGCTGCCACCTCCCAGGTGGACGTTCTGTGGATCAATGGCAGATCCGCCTTACCAGGGTGATGCTCAGGGAGGTAGGCCCCTCGGCATACCTGCGTTTGTACCGGAGTGGGCGTCCTCATGCCCACCGGCTTAGATATACTAGATATCACCTGCGCGATAGGCACATATTGGGGGGATGGCTGCAGTACCTGTGTTCTACCGCCTAATTTCCCTATGGCCGGTACTCACGCCCCCCCCCCCCCCGGGGTCCAGCCAGCCCGCCTGCCTATTCCTCAATCGGGCCGCGGGTTGGTGGTACTCTACCGCTGTGAAGTCTACAGCTCCCTTTTCAGTTAGGTCCTCCTCCCGGGGGTTCGGACCCTTGTCTCCCTATCTCTCGCTAGGGTAGCCTGTGTACTCCTCCTGCTCCGGGGTACACCCCTACTCTTCTCCGGAATGGGCTCTCTGGTTCGGCCAGTCTTCTATTGTTAGTCCTCTGAGTTCTGGACTCTACTCCTAAGGGAGTGCTCAGCTTGCACTAAGCCTCCTGGAAGACCTGCCGTCCTTCTCCTGACCCAGCTGACGCCTGGATCTCCTAGCCTTCCGGATTTGGAACTTCCTCCTCGCTGCGGCGAAGTTTCCTTGACGACTTCGCTACTGCGTCTACGGTGCCTTCATCACAGGTCTGCTTCCGGCAACCCGGTAGGTAAGCTCTACAGGGTCCACACCATTAATTCATTAAGACTTAATGGCCGGTAAGCTCTATATGGTACTAGGTCATTTACTCATTAAATGCTTACTGATACTATTTATTATAAATCTTTTTATTAATTTTTGAACATATTATAACATAAAAGCAGCTTACATGTTTAAACATTACAAACATATTAAAATACTGTAAGCAGAATACAAATTAAGACATAAAATTATAACCCAAATCTGAAAATAATCAGTACTTATATCTTCTTACACAATTATACCCATTACCATCCTTCCCATTTCCCACCTTTATCTCCCTTCCCCCAAAACCACCCAACCCTTTATTCCCTCCCAATTCCCACCACGTTCTCCCCCTTCCCACTCCCACCCTTATTCCCAACCCATTCCATTCTTAAATCCTAATTATGCCAACTTAATCACTTAGTTCAAAGTTATACCAAATTACACCGTTAAAATATCATTTCTTGCCCTGGCCGACAACTTTTCAAGATAAGGAGACCATATCATCAAAAAATTTGCTCTTCTACGAACATGTTTCCTAGAGGCCTCTCCCTCCCATAATACTAATTGATGCATTACATTCCTCCATTCCCAATATTCTGGACCTCCAGAATCTCTCCATTTTCTAAGAATACAATGTTTTGCAAGCAGACAACATTTCCTTATTAATAATCTACTCCCTAAAGAATAAAGTCCCTGTAAAGGAGCATCTAAAACAACAAAACCTGAGGTTAAATTCAAAGTTTGCCCTAAAATACCTATTAAAAATTTTTGAATCCTATCCCAAAATTTTTTTTACACGTTTACATCCCCAGAACATATGCCCCAAATGTGCCCGCTCCAATCCACACCACGGACAATTACCATGCTGAGCAAAACCTGCCTTCCAAGCTTTATAGGGAGATATATAAGCACGCTTTATTATTTTAAATTGCATATCACGCAACTTAGCTCCTATAATTATTTTTGGAATACTCCCAATAGTTTTTTCCCAATCATACAATTCAAGATTAATTCTAAGATCTCTTTTCCATTTCAAACTCAAATGACTATAACTCTGAACTTGTGATATGTTTCTCAATGCTTTACTATATTCTGCTACTGAAATACGTTCTTTATCTTTTATCATAAACCATTTTTCTAATTTATCAAAATTTTCCCTTCTCAAACCTCCTATCACATCTTTCATTGAAATCAAATAATATTTTAAATGTAAATAAACATGAAAATGTCCCTGCGATAATCCATAGAGTTTTTTTAATTCATTAAAGGGTTTAAGAGCACCCTCATCATTTATTACTTGCCACAATTGTTTTAAACCTTTTTTCTCCCAACCCTTTAAAAAAGTAGATGTTATACCTTTTTGAAAGGCTAAATTGCCTTGCAAAGGCAAAAATCCAGAAATTTCACTCGAAATATCCAATTGTTCACAAAGTAACTTCCAACTCCAACGAACCCCTTGCCATAAAATATTATTTTTAAAATCTTTTGGTAGTTTTATATTTGTTACATGTAACACATATAAAAGTGAATATGGAGCTACTAACGCGGATTCAAAATCATAAGGTGTATATATTGATGTCCCTATTAACCAATCTCTTACATGACGAAACTGACAACCTAGATTATAATGTTCTATTTTTGGCAACCCTATACCACCCTGATTCCACGGCCCATATAATTGATCAATTTTTAATCTTGGTTTTTTCCCATTCCAAAGAAAATTTTGGAGTAAACTTTCCATTTTTCGAACATCTTGCCTTAGTAGTCGCAACGGAATAAGTTGCAAGACATATAAAATTTTTGGAAAAATCATCATCTTGTAAGCAGCCACTCTACCACCTAAAGATAAAGGCAATGGTGTCCAAAACTGCAATTTGTTTTGCATATCATGTAGAAGCATCCTAATATTTTGCCTATACAGATGATGAGGATCTTTAGGTAACCAAATCCCTAAATATTTAAATTTATTTTTAGCCCAGCGTAAAGGAAAATCTGTACCCCAATCATTTTGTAAATCTCCAATAATATCTAATGCTTCTGATTTATCCATATTTAATTTAAAACCAGCTAACCGTCCATAACGTTCAATCACATCCATTAATTTTTTTAAAGAATTTCGTGGTTCAGTCAACATAACTAATAAATCATCCGCGAAAGCAGACACCTTAAATATACAAGTCCCAACCTTTACACCACGTATTTCATCACATGCATTAATCATTCTTAGCAAAGGGTCTAATGATAACACAAATAACAAAGGAGACAATGGGCAACCTTGTCTCGTTCCTCGAGCTATATTAAAGCTATTCGTGACCAGCCCATTAACTCCCACAACTGCTTTTGGGTTCTCGTATAATCCTCTTATCCCTTGAATAAAACCATCTCCTATACCATAAGCCTTTAAAGTTTCAAACAAATATGTCCACCCCACCCTATCGAAAGCTTTTTCAGCATCAAAACTAATTAATATTGAAGGACTAGCAAACTTCCTTACCCAGCTTAAAGCACCCAATATTTTCCTTACATTTTTAGTAGGATAACGACCTTTAACAAATCCCATCTGACAATCATGTAACAAATCTGGGAGATATTCAGCTAAACGATTTGCCAATATCTTAGCAAACAACTTAAGATCATAGTTGATTAAAGATATAGGTCGATAAGACCCAACTTCTGTTACATCTTTCCCAGGTTTTGGTAAAACCACAATATGTGCTGTATTGCTATTATATCTAAACTTCCCTGTTTCCATCCATTTATTAAACAATTTCTCTAACACCGGTGAAACTTGTGTCTGTAACAATTTATAATATTCAACCCTAAAACCATCCATACCTGGAGCCTTACAATTTTTTGCATTATCAATTCCTCTTTTTACTTCTTCCAATGTTATGGGAGACGCCAATTTACTCTGCTGATTCTGAGTTAGATGTGGTAAATGTACCTCAGACAGAAAATGTCTAATGTTCATTATGGGAACATATTCTTTCAAATATAGCTTAGGGAATATTTTTTTAAAATTTTATCATATTTCAGTAGCATCCTTGTGTATTACACCTTTCTCATCTTTTAATAATGGCACAAACCTCGATCTTTGTTTGCGAGCCAGACAACGAGCTAAGAGCTTCCCTGCCTTATCCCCAAATTGATACAAATGATACTTATAATAAAATAATGACTTTTTTGTTTTCTGATGAATTAATGTATTCAAAGTTGCCTGGGTAGTAAGCAGTTGTTCTTTATTAGCAATATTTGGCCTATTAGCTAAGATTTTACGTTCTTTACAAATTTGTTTTTCTAACCTCAGGATCCTTGCAGCTAACATTCTTCTCCAGCGAGCCGTGTATGCAATAATTTCCCCCCTCATAACCGCTTTTGAGGCCTCCCAAAATAGCTCTGGATCACATTTATGAGCACGATTATGATAATCATAATCTTTCCAAATGACCAGTAAAAACTCTTTGAACTTAATATCATGGCATATATCAAGTGATGAACGCCAGAGACTTTTTTTACCCCCGGATTGTCCCTCCTCCCAATCTACCCATATAAGAGCGTGATCAGAAATCTCATAAGGTCCTATTACCGCATCCTCAATCAATGGAAAAAATTCCTCTGAAACAAAGAGAGCATCCAAACGAGAGCTTGTGCCATGAGCTCTAGACAAGTGAGTATAATCACGCTCCATTGGATGAAGAGATCTCCATACATCCAAAAGTCTACATTTTTGATTAAAACTTCGTAAAAGTCTTGCGATATTGTGACGATTACTCCCACTACTCCCGGATACATCCATCTGTGGATCTAAAACCCCATTCCAATCACCTCCCAATATCTTTAAAGATTCCGGCAATGCATCAATTTCAGCCAGTAATCTTGCAAAAAAATTTGGATCAGGCACATTTGGGGCATATACACTCCCCACCAAAAGTTTTTCTCCCTTTTAGATTTCCTTGAACCAAAATAAATCTTCCCTCAGGATCTGTAATTGTCCGCTCCATTTGAAAATTTACCCTTGATGTAATTAATATTGCCACCCCACCTTTCCTCCCTAGAGCAGAGGCCCCATAAATTTGATCTATTTCTTTCTTTTTTAATCTAGACAAGTCTCCTATAGCCTGATGTGTCTCTTGTAATAATACAATATCCCCTTTATGCCTTTTTACTGCTTGCAAAATTTTATTTCTTTTAAAAGGGCTTGCAAGACCGCAAACATTCCATGAAATTATTCTTATTCCCATAACAAGTTAAATAATATGGTATTAAAACAGAATTTTATCATATAAAAACATGGAGAGTTCCCCCAGCCTAGAACCCTCCTTTTTTCAACTAAGGATACTCTTACTTTAAACTTTTTCCACTTAACATTAAGTTGGCTTTGTATATATATAAACTTAAAAATTCCCTTATGTCCATCCCTCAGGGGATGCCGGGGATTCAGGCTGGGCAAATGCCATCCCGTCCTGGGCTACGCGTATGGGATCTCCCCGGGCATCCTTAGCTAGGGAGTCCCCACATGTGAAGACTCATTCCTGCTTGTTCCTGGAGATAGCACAGTTACTTACCTGTAACAGGTGATCTCCGGAACAGCAGGAATTAGTCTTCACAACCCGCCCACCTCCCCTAGGAGTTGTATCTCTATTTTCTCTGTTCCTTCCTCTCCTCTCCTTCTGGCTCAGCTATGAAACTCAACTGGGGAGAGGCAGTAGGAAGGGCGGGAAGCCACCGCGCAGGCGCGGGGTATGCTCCCAAAGGCTTTCTGATTGGATGCTGGGGAGCATTCCCGTGCGGGCTCCGTCGGCGACGTCTCCCACGTGTAAAGACTAATTCCTGCTGTTCCGGAGATCACCTGTTACAGGTAAGTAACTGTGCTTTCTCCTCTCCTTTTTGAAGGAAAAAGAGGAGTAACAACTAATAACAAGGTAGGCTATGCCCTTCAGCTTGACAGTTTTCTTGTACGAGGATATCTCTAGTTTTGACTGCAAGGGGGCTTTCTTTACCTTTTTCAGGGACTTACCAAATTGTAAGTCTCCTCAACTCTGTATTACTTTCTATCCCTCTTAGTCGAGACATTCAGTCTAAGAGTGATACTATTCAACTGGAGGGCTTACTTTTTAAGCCCATAAGATTTTCTTCAATACCTACTCCAGTAAGTGGTTTCCATACAGAGCTTTTTTCCCCTTTGCAATCTTCTCAAATATTTCTTTAAGACAGCTTATCAGACGATAATTGAGTTTTACCACTCCTAATTATGTCTGTCGGTCCTTTTCCAATCTATATGAACTAACTTTTTCTGCTGCCTTAATAACAAATAATTCCAAGAGAGGTTCCAAAACCCACTTGGACAGTTTATCATTGCAGGCAATCGGCCTGTCTGCTATTCTTAGCCATCTTCAATTCTTTTTGGCTCCAACAGAATAGATTAGGTTGCACACTGGCAATTAAACAGCCAGATCTCACCTAAGCAACCTACAACATGCTCTCTGCAATTATACAAAAAAGCTCTGCAACTATGGGCCTTTGCCAGAGAGCGTCAGAGCCATTCCTAGTAGGTAACTTCCAGATGGTTAAAAAGGCTTTGCCCAGTCATGCTTCTACATGACTGTTTGTTTTTTTCCTACTCTTACCATCTTCCTTAAAATTTCCATTTAAGAAAAAGGAACCAGGGCTTAGACCACGTGAAAGCATAAAGAATTGCTCAATTCCCTGGGTTGTTCCACATCTCCAGTGGAACTCTAACAACAGGGATGCATTCCTTTTCACTGCAGTCAGTCCTTGTCTAGTGCATTCCTTCTAATTCCCAATACTTCATTGAAGCTTATGCTGAACAAAGAACGCATGATACTCATATTGCCCTCATAGAGGGGCAAACATGGTATCCCCTTATATTGCTGCTTCTTCTCCACACTGACGTTATAGAAGGATCCGGACTTCTTGTCCTAAGACTAAGGATCTCCTCTGCACCCCTTCATGTAGGTCTCCATTTCTGGTTATTCAAAGGCTAGAATTTTTAAAGAAATCTAGACCTCTCCTTCTAAGTAAGAACATTCCACTGGTTTCCATGTAACCTTCTCCATGGTTCTTCCACTTGTAACCAGAAAGAGATTCTCTATCTGTATTCCCAAGCAGGTCTTACCCCTTCTTGTTATTAAGTGAATCAATCTCTCTCTCTCTCTCTCTCTCTCTCTCTCTCTCTCTCTCTCTCTCTCTCTCTCTCTCTCTGACTCTGACTCTGACTCTGAGAGATTGCTACTGTCCATATTAATGCTGTTTTCAGCATACCATAGGGTTTTAAATGGACAACCAATTTCTATGGTAATTAGAAACTACCTTATTTTACTGTAACCTTTCCGGTTACGTTACATCTGAAGCTCTCCATGTAAAGTCATTATCCTAAGTGACATCATTTAGGGAAGACATTACTGATCTTCAAGAAATTGGGGGCTACACCGCCAACTACAAACGTTTCTTTCATTTGGATAGAGGGGTCTTAAAGACCCATCCTTTTCCTGCAAACCAGTCATAAGAACATAAGATATGCTATACTGGGTCAGACTAAGGTCCATCAAGCCCAGTATTCTGTTTCCAACAGTGGCCAATCTAGGTCATACGTACCTAGCAGTTTCCCCAAGGGACAAACGTTCCTGGGTCCCTTCTTAATAATGGTTTATGGAACTTTCCTCCAGGAACTTGTCCAAATCTTTTTTAAACCCAGCTACACTAACAGCCTTTACTACATGCTCCGGTAGCAAATTCCAGAGTTTGTTTACACGTTGAGTGAAAAAATATTTTCTTTTATTAGTCTTAAATAGTTTACCCTGTAGCTTTATTGCATGTCCCCTAGTCTTTCTATATTCTGATAGGGTAAACAATCGATCTACCTTTACCCGTTCCACTCCGTTCATTAATTTATAGACTTCTATCATATCTCCCCTCAGCCGTCTCTTTTCCAGGTTAAAGAGCCCTAACCTTTTTAGCTTTTCTTCATAGGAGTATCCTTCCATCCCCTTTACCATTTTGGTGGCTCTTCTCTGAAACTTTTCTAAAATCGCTATATCCTTTTTAAGATACGGCGACCAGAATTGCACACAATATTCAAGGTGCGGTCTTAACAAGGAACAATATAGATGCATTATAATATCTTTTGTTTTATTTTCCATTCCTTTCCTTATCATACCTAGCATTCTATTTGCTCTCTTGGCCGCCGCTGCACACTGGGCCGAGGGTTTTAACATGGTATCCACAATGACGCCTAAATCTTTTTCCTGGGTGGTGGTTCCTAATGTGGAACCTTGCATTGAGTAACCATAGTTTGGGTTGTTCTTCCCTAGGTGCATAACCTTGCACGTCCACATTAAATTTCATCTGCCATTTTGATGCCCAGTCTTCCAATTTATCAAGATCCTCTTGCGATTTTCCACAATCCTCTTGGGTTTTAACAACTTTAAATAGTTTTGTGTCATCTGCAAATTTGACAACCTCACTCGTTATTCCACTTTCCAGGTCATTTATGAATATGTCAAAAAGCAGCGGACCCAGCACAGATCCCTGGGGTACACCACTATTCACCTTTCTCCATTGGGAAAATTGGCCATTTAGCCCTACCCTCTGCTTTCTATCTTTTAACCAGTTCCTGATCCACAATAGTACACTGCCTCCTATCCCGTGACTCTTTAGTTTTGCCAAAAGTCTCTGATGAGGGACCTTGTCAAAGGCTTTCTGAAAGTCCAGATACACAATATCAACCGACTCACCTTTGTCCACCTGATTATTCACTCCTTCAAAAAAACATAACAGATTAGTAAGACAAAATAGATTTATCTCCTCTTTCCTTGAGCCTTATTCTGCTCCAAGGACAAAGAACTTCAAACTTTGGCCTACAGATCTCCTCCAAGGTCTAACCTCATTAAACTCCCCCAGTTTTTTCTTCTGGGATTAGTTCTAGCCATTAAGGCTTCTGACCTCTGCCTGTATTGCAACATTTATTTTCCTCTACTTCACAGGGAGGTAATTTCTTTGAGGCTAATGCCTCGGTCCAGACAGAGGTCCTAATGCCATTTCAAGGACCGGTTCCATGTGCAGGGTGCCTGCATGCTGAAGCTCTGAGGAAACAAGTGGAGGAACTCAGAGAGGAGGTGGCGAGGCTGAGGAGCATTCAATACAGTGAGAAGTACATTGATGAGATGCTTCTTGCAGCAACCAAGCTCTCCAGCAGAGGAGAAGATGGGTGCCAACAGAATGTCGATGGTTGGACACAAGTCACCAGGGCCTGCAAAATCACCAATCCAACTTCTCCAGCCCTTGAATTGAAGAACCATTATGCAGCCCTGGACGTGGAGGAGGTGAAAGCATCCCTGGAAAGGGAAGAGCCAGAGCTCAAGTACCCCAAAGTTGCAGAATCAGTAACCACAAGGAAACAAAGGGTAGTGGTGGTTGGAGACTCTCTTCTGAGGGGTACTGAGGCTTCCATCTGCCGACCAGACTTGATATCCAGAGAGGTATGCTGTCTGCCTGGTGCCAAAATCCAAGATGTTACGGAGAGTTTGCCGAGACTCATCAAGCCCACTGACTATTACCCAATGTTGCTAATCCATGTTGGAACAAATGATACTGCCAAGTATACCTCGGAACGTAGTTTTCGTTTTTCCGCGGAGCCGGCAGGACGTCCTCCTGTCACCGCAGAAACTTTTTTCTTTAATTTTTTAATTCTTGTTTTCTTGTGGTTGGGTCCTGACCCTTTTTCTCCTGAACCGTCAGGCTACAATACTGTGAGAAGAGATTCTCTTTTTCGAGTTTCCCTCGATACCGTTTTCCCTCCCTATGGCAGGGCACCGGCGATTTCTTCTCTACAGGATCAGGTAACCCACAAACAGTCTGTTAAGACTAGCCAATCCTTGAGTGGTAAGTCTCATGCTAAGCATGCTGACGGCCCCGGCCTTGCCCTCAAGACCCCATTGGCATTAAAACCCCGGCGGGAGTCTTCGGGCTCCAAAGCATTTCAGGGGTTTCAGGTTGTTCCTGGGGCTCACCCCTCACAGAACATACCTGAGCCATGCTTGGTGGTGGCATCCGCTTCGAGCGGTACCGATACCCCGGCATCGGCACCGGTGTTGAGTGATCCGCTCTTCACCAGGGATCGTCATCTGGCGTTCTCGGTACCTTTGGGACTGACCGATACGTCCCAGATTGACTTTCCAGTATCGGCAGTACCGCCGATACCACCACCGACGTCGGTACCCTCTAGGCATGCATCGATAGACTCGCTTCCTTCGATGCCGAGTCTAGAATCGATTTCTAGTCTAGAGGACTGGGTACCGACGCGTCTCTGAACCGATGTTTACCGATTCCGCATGCACGGTACCGAGGATAATCACCAAGGGTTTTTAGTTACCTCGGTACCGTTTGAGCAGCCTCCGATGACTGCTTCGGTGTCGGTTTCGCCTTCGATTCCGGCACAACTACCTGTATCGGTATCGATGCCGGTACCTGCAGTATCATCGGAACCAGCTCCTTCCATGCTTTTTCACCTGGATCGCTCCTCTCTATACCTAGTTTGGAGTCGATACCTGGCATGGATGATGCACTACTGACTGTCTCAACTCATAACTGCCAGTTCCAGTGTCCATCCATTACAAGTCCTGTTCTGCACCGGACAGGTACATCCTCCGGTGCCCAGGCTACCTTTTCAGATTTAGCCTGTCCAGGGATGGTTCCCATCGGAGATCCTTCTTTTCAGAAATTTCTCCTTGACATGGCAACCTTCCTTAATATTCCTATCCCTGGCTATGAGTCTTCTCAGGGTTTTTCTGCAGGAAAGGAAAATATAATGTTTCCTTTACATCACTCTTTGCAGAATCTTCTTTTGAGGGTATGGGAAAAACCTTTAAGGGTTTCTTCACCTCCTACAGCAACTGATCTTCTGTATCAGGTGCCCCCCCTCCAGGATTTCAAAAGCCTCAACTTCCCCATCATTCCATTGTAGTAGAATCAGCAATGAGGAAGGTAAAAAGCAAGAAAAAACATTCTTCTTTCCCGCCAGGGCGTGCATCTAGAACACTGGATGCCTTTGGACATCAAACCTTCCAAACATCTATGCTGGCAACAAGGATTCTCTCATATATTTTCTATATGAGTCTATCCCTTCAGGAGATCACAAAGAAATTATCTCTTTTGACTCATTTTCTATCAGAGCCCAAGGCTGCAGACTATTCCCTACTTCTTAGTCATAGCCAAAATATCTCTTGGTTTCTTTCTCGTGCTTCCCTAGACTCTTTTGAGTCTGTTAGCAGAACGTCTGCTATAGCCATAGGAGCACGTCGTAAAGCCTGGCTCCAAGCATCAGACTTGAGTAGATGGGCACAACAAAGACTGAGTAATACTCCTTGTACTGGAGAAAATCTCTTCAGTAAGGAGTCCTTACGTCAGGTTTCTCATTGCTCCACTGACTTTCCTGTTTCTGAGGGCCATCCTAAGCCCTCTCCTTCCTCAGCAGGTAGGAAATGCCCTACCAAACCTTTTTTCCCTAAAAGAAAGAGGTTTTCCTCTTCTCCTGCCCATCATTCGGATGTTCCCAAGCAGGGGAAGTCTCGCCCTGGTCTGAAGAATCCAAACTCTAGCCAGGCTGAATAAACACAGTAACCATAGGTTTCTGATTATTATTTTTATACCTACAGTTAATTTCTTTTCAGCAGAGGTTTTCACTGTTTTTTCCATTCAAAACTCTGCTCAGGGATTCCTATTCTCAGGAAATCCATTTACTCTTCAGTATGCTGAACTGTCAGGATATTCATGTCTGTAAGTTACAGGGTTTTCCACCTCTTCCTGACTAGAAGAGAGGTTTAGCAACTATCACATGATAGTTTTTCTGTACTAGCATGAATTTTTTCCTTCCAGGGACTTACCATGTGGTAAGTCCTTCTTCAGCTTCTATCTCTACCCTCTTCGCCAGGGTTTCCCCGGTAAGAGTGGTACCATACCATTGAAAGACTTTTCTTGTCTTTCTTTTCACTGTAGAGTTTCTTCTCCTGAGTAAACTCCCTTCTTTATCTGGGCAGCTCTGCAGACAGAGACAGCTTGCTCTCTTTGTTCAGTCTGTTCTCTGTTTGACACAGACCGACTCTCTCTGTTGTCCTATTCAGTAACTGCCCATGCAGGAGTTCCAGTAATTGACTACTGGTACTTTTCCACAAGTCCCAGTCTTGTCTTCCACCACTCCTGTCTCACCTTAGTAGTGATTCCAAGACAGTTTTCTACATCTACAGCTTTCTACAGTTTTCTACAGCTTCTTACACTATCTTCTACCCTTGCCATCTCCAATCTCTGGGTTTGGCAACGTAGTGTACGTGGCTGTCAGTTTTCTCCATCAGCCAGTTCTACATCCCAGTTCTCCTGCATAATGCTCTCTGCAATCCTACTGAGAAGCGTTCCACTATGGGCCCTTGCTAGAGAGCATAGAGTTTCTCTAATGGCTATCCATCATGGTTGAAAAAGGCTTCCTCAGTCATCCCCTATGACTGTGAGGGTTCTTCACACCCTACTATCTTCTTTTAAAAAAAAAAAAAAAAATAGGAGGGTAAAGGACCATAAGCCTTCTCCACGTGAAAGTCTAAGAGTTATCCCATTCCTATAGGGAATATAGTCTTTTTTTTTTTTTTTTTTTTTTGCAGCTTGTCCTCATGGTTTCCCAATACTTCAAGGACAGTACATATTAATCTGGAAAACGCCTGATACCTCCTTTGTCCCTCACGTAGGTCAACCTGGTATCTCATTCTATGCGTTTCTGTCCTTTTACCATGCTGGAGTTCCACAGGACTCCGGACTTGCTGTTTACAGACTGATATTATCCTCTGTTTTTTCACGTAACCATCCTGGTTATTCACTGGATAGCATTCCTTTACCATCTTCTCTGGGGGAATAGATTCTCTATATATCTTCTCAAGTAGGTTTCACCTCCTTGTTCTTAGATGAATCTTTTCCCTTCACATCTCCATGTGAATGTCCTGATATGCATAGCTCTGTCTGCTTAGTTGCAGGCATCTATCTTTAGACCTATATATACAGGTATCTATCTATCTATCTATCTATATATATATACCTATATACATCTCTGTAGATGTATCTGTCTGTCAGCTAAGTGTGCATATGCTATGCCCTTTTGATCTCATTATATATATATATATAGATATATATACCCGTATATAGATATATATACACATATCTACATATATGTGTATATCTGTCCAGATACTTATTTATTTATTTATTTTATAACTTTTATATACCGCGCTATTTGTTATCAGTGCGGTTTACATACAACAAGGGTGCACAGTCAGAAGTTATAGGTAGATATGTATTTCCATACTTATCTCTCTGTCTATGCTCATAAAGGTTTTTACCTTCCTGTATGTTTCTGACAGTGGGCTTGCACAGCTTCATACTGTTCCACAGTATGTTTCGGATATTATGCACACAACCACTGCTGTGGTACTGGCAGCCCTATCGTATCCTAGGTTTACGTATCCCTGAAGCTCCATGCCCCAATGTCTTCCTACCTCTCACCAGTTAGGAAAGACATGGTGGATCTTCAGTGGATTTCAGATTCAATTCCTCAAACATCTGTCCTTTCTTGGGAGTATGGGGTTCTTCTCATACCCTTTCCTCCCTCAAGGACTAGGTCTGTTTGTCCACATCGGTCAGTCTTCCTCTTTTGCTCCTATCTCTGAATACTTCTGTAGCCAAAAGAGTTTTCAGCTTTCCATGAAGCTTCCCACTGAAGACCTGCCATTTGTGTGCTACCCCAATTGAATCCTGAGGTCACCTCTCACTTCCAGATGTTGACCTCCACCTTCACTCCAGTGAGGTCACCTTGAACATTATTGTACTGGATCCCCAGTAGACTCCATCAGCCTCTCTACTTCCTGCAATCCAGTAGGTGAGCGTCATATGGTGATTGTATATTTCCTTGTGGGTAGTCCTTTCTTAGGTTAGCTGTTTTTTCTGCAGCTCCTCTCTTTTCAACTCTTGCCCTCCATCCTCAGGATGCCTAGCCATATGGGGTGTAGCATGTTTTCAATCTTCAACATGTTAGGGCTCCAGGCATCTTAGCTTGGGAGTCCCCATATGTGAAGACTCATTCCTGCTTGTTCCTGGAGATAGCACAGTTACTTACCTGTAACAGGTGATCTCTGGGAACAGCAGGAATAAGTCTTCACAACCCGCCCACCTCCCCTAGGAGTTGTATTTCTTTATCTATCTTTCCTTTCCTCTTTATCTCTTTGTCTCAGCTATGAAACTCAACTAAGGAGAGACAGTTGGAAAGGCGGGAAGGCAGCATGCAGGCGCTGAGGAATGCTCCCAAAAGCTTTCTGATTGGACGCTGGGGAGCGTTCCCGCGTAGGCTCCGTCGGTACTGACGTACCCCAATGTGAAGACTTATTCCTGCTGTTCCCAGAGATCACCTGTTACAGGTAAGTAACTGCTTTTTCAGATATATTAGTGAGAAGAGGAAGGGCAAGAGTGGTGTATTGTCAGACTCAAGGGTGCAGGGGAGGAATATGTAGAAGCTGATAAGGATAAAGCGGAATTGCTTAACAAATATTTTTGTTCTGTGTTCACAGATGAAGAACCAGGAGCAGGACCTCAGAAAACACCCACAAATAGGAACAGAAGCAAAGGACATCTTGAACAATTTTCAAAAGACTGTGTTCGTGAGAAACTATCTCAACTTTAAGTAGACAAAGCGATGGGACCGGATGGGATACACCCAAGAATACTGAGGGAACTTGGGGACGTTCTAGCAGCTCCACTGACTGACCTTTTCAATGCCTCGTTGGAGTCGGGAGTGGTTCCAAAGGACTGGAGAGAGGCTCATGTGGTGCCTTTACACAAAAGCGGAAGTAAGGATGTGGTTGAAAACTACAGGCCAGTTAGTTTAACTTCAGTGGTGAGTAAATTATTGGAAACGCTGCTGAAAGAGAAAATAGTGAGGTTTCTGGAGTCCAGCGGATTACAGGATCCGAGGCAGCATGGATTCACCAGAGGCAGGTCTTGTCAGACAAATCTGATTGATTTCTTTGACTGGGTGACCAGGGAGTTGGACCGAGGGAGAGCCCTAGATTTGGTGTATTTAGATTTCAATAAAGCCTTTGACACTGTTCCTCATAGGCGACTTATAAACAAACTGAGCACCCTAGGGATGGACCCTAAAGTTACTGCTTGGGTTAGAAATTGGTTGGGTGGGAGGCGACAAAGAGTACAAGTAAATGGAGCTCACTCTGAGGAGAAGGGTGTTATCAGTGGTGTGCCCCAGGGATCTGTCCTTGGTCTGATTCTTTTTAACATCTTTGTTAGTGATATAGCGGAAGGGCTTTCAGGTAAGGTTTGCCTCTTTGTGGATGATACCAAAATCTGCAATAGAGGAGACACCCAGGAAGGGGTAGATAACATGAGGAGGGATCTAGCTAAGCTTGAAGAATGGTCTAGAATTTGGCAGCTGGGATTTAATGTTAAAAAATGTAAGGTCATGCATTTGGGCTGCAGCAATCCAAGGGAGCAATATAGTAGAGGGGGTGAAGTACTTTTGTCCACTAAAGAAGAGCGGGACCTAGGCGTGGTTGTGTTTGATGACCTTAAAGTAGCTAAACAGGTAGAAAAGGTGACGGCAAAAGCTAGAAGGATGCTTGGGTGCATACGGAGAGGAATGGCTAGCAGAAAAAAGGAGGCCATAATGCCTCTGTATGTCTTTGGTGCTACCTCATTTGGAGTAGAGTGTGCAATTCTGGAGACCGCACCTTCAAAAGGATGTGAACAGGATGGAGTCGGTGCAGAGGGTGGTTACTAAAATGATTAGTGGTCTTCATTATAAAGCATATGAGGACAGACTGAAGGATCTTAATATGTACACCTTAGAGGAAAGGTGGGATAGAGGTGATATGATTGAGATGTTTAAATACCTCCGTGGCATAAATGTTCAGGGAGAGAGCCTCTTTCAATTAAAAGCAAGTTCTGCTACGAGCGGACATGGGATGAGGGTGAAGGGAGATAGATTCAGGAGTGATATGCGGAAATATTTCTTTACGGAAAGAGTAGTGGATCCGTGGAATAGTCTCCCAGTGGAGGTGGTAGAGATGAGGACAGTAACTGAATTCAAGAAAGCATGGGACAAACACAGAGGATCTCTAAAGGTAAAAAGGGGACTGTTGTAGTTGTTATGGAAGGACAGACTAGATAGGCCATGTGGTCTTTTTCTTGTCGTCATAGTTCTATGTTTCTATGTACTGGCTCTTAGCACCAGACCCATATTAGCCTCAACAAATACTTTCGCAATACTTTTGAATAAGGTCCACATTAGAAAATTGGAATTCAATATTTATTAACATTTATGATCTACACAAGGACTCGCCTTTAAACGCCTTGTTTAGTCAAGCTGTTCCATAGCACTCCTTTTTTAATTTAACTCCTACCCTCCATCCCTTAGATGCCTGAGGTTCTGGGAAATAGCATGGCCCATCTATTAGATTTGCAACATGCTGGGACCTCCTCTAGGCATCTCTAGCTTTGGAGTCCCCATATGTGAAGCCTCATTCCTTTTGTTCCTGGAGATAGCACAGTTACTTACCCTGTAACAGGTGATCTCTGGGAACAGCAGGAATAAGTCTTCACAACCCATCCACCTCCCCTAGGAGTTGTTCTCTCTCTCTCTCTCATTTGTCTACTTCCCTCCTTCGGTCTCAGCTACAAACCCAACTGATGAGAGGGAAGTGAATGGGTGGGAAGGCAGCGCACATGCGTGTGGGATGCTCCCAAAGGCTTTCTTTTTGGATGCTGGGGAGCGTTCCCGCGCAGGCTCCGTCAGTACTGACGTACCCCATATGTGAAGACTTATTCCTGCTGTTCCCAGAGATCACCTGTTACAGGTAAGTAACTGTGCTATATCTTTGAATTATGGTTCTGATGAAGAATACTGTTAAAGCATGGACTGCCTGAAGGACAAATCAGTCTGTACTAGAAGAGATCAAACCTAAGCTTTCTTTAGAAACTCAGATGACAAGATTTTACCTTTCATACTTTAGACACATGTGAAGAGAGATTATTAGAGACAGACGTCATGCTTGGTGAGGTCATTGTAAAAGAGGAAGGCCAGCAATGAGATGGATTGATATAATAACAGCAGCTATGGATGCCACTCTGTATACTATGAGCCACCTGACTGAAGACTATATACAGTTTAGGACAACTATCCAGAGGGTCGCCATGAGTTGACATACTCTATTGCACTTAACAGCAAGTAGCATCCCTGGCGAAGGGTGCCCTTGGAGATGAGGATCGGTTGGGATCTATCCAAGTTTTTGATTGTGACTTGGATTCAAATGTCTGAGTTCTGGACTCTGATGTGGGTGAAGAAGTACATTCTGAAGGATTGTGAAGAGGCCAGTGTTACCTGCCTGTTCCAGAAGAAGGAAATGGTGACATTAATTGCCAGGGTCGCATCAACCTTGAACTTGGCGCGGATGCTTCAGGCATGGAGCAGAAGCTGAAGGTGTATCCACTCCTGCAAAGGAAGCAGAAATCCACTACTTTATTCCATTCGTGGAGGTGAGCAAGGACATGATCTGGTCAGAGTGGGATTCCCCAACTTCCTGCCTAAGAGGATATGAAGATATATGCTCTATAAGCTGTACTAAAAGACGTATGCTCTCCCAGAGTAGGAGTGCATTGTTTGTTTTGATATTCCCAAGGTGATTACCAGACAGACCACCATTCCTGTGGAAGGCTGATCAGCTTTAAAGGATGCTCTGGACCAAAAGGATGTATTTGATGAACCATTCGCTGTGGCAGCTATTCTTCAGTTGGCGATACGAGCAGGCCTGACATCTTGAGTCCTGCTCAAGTAATTCAGTCTCTTCTGGCAGATGATACTTTCCCTCTTTGGGTTGACTATGGCCTTCCTTTCTGATACCATGTATGACGTGATACATATAGCAGCCAGGGATAGTGCCCTGTCGACAGTGGCACACAGCATTGGATTTGACTCAGACACCGGGCAGCGGACACATCTTCCAAAGCCTGGGTGACCCAACTAATCTTTTAAGGGAACCTTTTTTTTTTTTTTGAGCCAGTTTGGAGAAGCTGGTGAAGGACTTGGGTGAGATGAAATCTTACTGCCTTCCAGAGAATAGGTCCAGGGGACCTGGGATGTGGGCAGGAGTCTTTTCTGTCAGCCTCCACCCACTCATCGCAGATGCGCTGGTCAGACTCTTGGGGGGTCTCAGGACTCGCATCACTATCGGCCTGGAAAGCCTTTCTTCCCATCTGCTTCTGGACAGTTGGCTCATTCTTGGTCCTTCATGGAGCACATGGGCCGAGGGTCCCCTCCAGAGGACCCTCCTGGGTTGCACAACGAAGGATTGGGATCCCATTCCCTGGTTCCTCGGTCTGGTCACTTCCTGGGATCTGTCTGGTGCTCAGGGCCACGCTGTTCTGAAGGTTTTGTTGCTCAAGATGGTCATCTTGGTTGCAATTTGTTCTGCAAGGCGGATTTTCGAGCAGCAGACTCTGTTTCGCTGAGATCTTTACCTATTTGTTTTTGAGGAGGCCACTTCATTCGGCCTGCGCTTTCCTTCTTTCCTAAGACTATTTTTCCTTTCATGTTAACCAGGTGGTTTTCCTGCTTTCCTTCTCTAAGGAGCAGTATCGGGTGGGGGGGGGGGGGGGAGGATAAGGGTCTTCACCTTGTGGATGTTTAGAGGGTGCTTCTCTGATACTTGAAGGTTATGAATTTTTTTCGTAAGTCAGACAGTCTTTTTCTGCTGTTTGCTGGCCCGCGCATAGTTGTCAGTGGCTGTCTACATGGGGTGCAGGACTAAGTAGGCCATTGCCTCAGTGGATTTGTTGCAGAACCAACCGGTTCCAGAGGGTTTGCCCACCCATTCTACCCAAGCACAAGGGTCCTCATGGGTGGAGCGGAGCTCTGTAGCCCCTGCAGACGTTTGTCAGGCAGCAAGCGGGCATCACTTTCCACTTTCGTCAAGCATTGTTGCTTGGATGTCCATGCTCGGTCGGACATAGCCTTTGGCTCTAAGGTTTTGCAAGCTGCTGTTGTCTTCCTGCTCAGTGGAGGCCTAGCTTTGGTACATCCCACTTGTCTGAACTGGTCTAGCAAGATGATATGGAAGGTAACATTTTACTTACCAGAAAACATCCTTTCCTTGAGTCCTGCTAGACCAGTCCAGGGTCCACACCCTGGAACTGTTTGCCCTGAGGTCCGCTATAATTTATATACTTGGCTTTGCAGGTCAATTTTTTACTGACAGCCATCTGTTTATGCCTTCCTGCACATAGTTCACTAGTTTGATTGCTCTTTGTTGCCCACATAGAGGTTGTGTGAAGCTTTCCAAGTTCTCCCATATTTTTGGGATGGTTACTGAAGAGACCTCTGGTGATTGAGGCAGATAGAGGCATGGGAGTGTTGTCATTGAAACCTGGGCTTTTCATTGTTTATGTCCACCAGTCTGCTTGTAGGGGGGAGCACAACCCACTTGTCTGGACTGGTCTAGCAGCACTCAAGGAAAGGAGATATCCTGGTAAGTAAAATGTCACCATCTTGGCTAGATTGAATCAAAGATATGGTTTCACTAGGTTCAAAATAGATGAAATCCATCCCTGAGTGGGTATTTATTCAACTTATCTCCTTTCAGACTCTATTTTATTTTTTTCCACAGTAGTAATTTTCTGATACCAAGCAAGAATGATGAACCATACACGGTCATGTAACATGCATCACAAGCATTGTTCAGAACTCTTCTATTGCTAAGAAAGTTTTGGGCATGTTGAGGTGATTCCTGCATGCTCTTGGATCATTTGTTTTCTGATGTATGAGGAGAGGGAGAAAGAAGAATAGCTGCTACTGTTCGGCCATTGCCATTTTTTGACTTGGAGTCAGTGTCACCATATAGGTTAATTTTGTGCATATCCATTGAGTAATAGAAACATAGAACTATGATGGCAGAAAAAGACCATATGGCCTATTCAGTCTGCCCTTCCGTAGCAGCTACTATAGTCTCTTTTTTTCATTTAAAGATATTCTGTTTGTCCCATGCTTGCTTGAATTCATATACTATCCTGGTCTCTACTCATGGGACAAACACAGAGGATCTCTAAAGGAAAAAAGGGGATTGATATGGAAGGACAGACTAGATAGGCCATGTGGTCTTTCTGCCATCATGTTTCTGTGTTTCTACTGGGAAACTATTGAATGCATCTACCACTCTTTCCGTAAAGAAATATTTTTGCATATTAGTGCTGAGGCTATCTCCTTTCACCTTCATCCTATTCCCCCTCATTGCAGAGCTTTCTTTCAATTGAAAAAGGCTCTTCTCCTGTGCATTTATGCGAGGTATCTAAATGTCTGACATATCTTGTGTCTACTACCTTTCCTCCAAAGTATACATATTGAGATCTTTGTCAGTACCCATATGCCTTAGATGAAGTCCACTGACCATTTTGATAGCCACCCTCTTGCATGACTCCATCCAGTTTATATCTTTTTGAAGGTGTGATCTCCAGAATTGCTACAATACTCCAAATGAGGTCTCACCAAAGACTTACACAGAGGCAATATCTTTCTTCCTGCTTGGCCATTCCTCTCCCTATGCACCCAAGCATCCTTATGGCTTTCACCATTGCCTTTTGTACCTGTTTAGCCACCTTAAGATCATCAAACAATCACGCCCAAGTCCTGCTCGTCTTTCATGGACAGAAGTACTTCACCCCCTATACTGTACCCATCCCTTGGAATTTTGCAGCCCAAATGTATAACCTTGCATTTTCTAACATGACATTTCAGTTGCCAAATTGTCGACCATTCTTCAAGCTTAGCTAGATACCTCCTCATGTTATCTACTTCTTCCTGGGTATCTATTGCAGATTTTGGTATCATCTGCAGAGACTCAAATTGTTTCCCAACAACCCTTCCGCAATATCACTAACAAAAATGTTAGAGAATTGGACCATGGAAATATCCCTTTGGCATACCACTGGTAGCATCCTTCTTGGAAGGAGCTCCATTTAGCTGTATCTTTTGTCACCTCCCACTCAATCAATTTCTAACCTAGTCAGTCACTTTAGGGTGCATCTCTAGGGTGTTAAATTTATTTATAAGTCGCCTGTGCAGAGCAGTGTCAAAGACTTTACTGAAATCTAAGTACACCACATCTAGAGCTCTCCCTTGATCCAGCTCTGTGATAGCCTGGTCAAAAACATTCGATTTGTCTGATAAGACCTGCCTCTAGTAAAACCGTGCTGCTTTGGATCCTGCAGTCCATTGGACTAAAGAAACCTCACTATCCTCTGTTTTGGTAATGTTTCCATTAATTTATTCACCACAGAGATCAGATTAACCGGCCTCTAGTTCCCAACCTCATCCTTACTTCTGCTTTTGTGTAAAGCAGGTCTTTACAAGTATTGTTTGGATTTAGGAGCCAGGCCTGAATCTTAGGAGCTAGTAGCTGTGATCCCTTTATGTCCCCCCTTTGCCTCCATTCGCCATTGACATTCCTCCATTTGCAAACTCATACATGTCTGAGAAGGGTGGAAGAGTTTGAAAAGAGATGATAAAATGTTGTCTTATGGCAGCAGGGGCTGTATGAGGCATCTATAGACAAATACAGAGACAGCAAGTGTGTGTGTGGTGCAACAGTGGTTTACCTGCCTGTATGTGGTGGTGAGTGCCTTTGTGTGTGGGATGCAGGGAGTGAGTGTGTGTGCACACGCACTGCAGAGCTGGGGAAGCCTCTGTGTGCATGTGTGCTGCAGGGCTGGGTGTGTTTGGTGGAAGTGGGGTGACTGTGTGCATGTAATGTGGTGGTGGAGTGCTTGTGTATGTTCGGGGGGGGGGGGGATGCACCTTGTTATATATACAGAATGTATCCTTTTGTCCACATACACCTTGCTCTCTTCCCTTTCCAGGTTTTTGCCTTTTCTCCCTCCCGCCACCTACCTCTGTCCTCCATTCACCCATCCTCCATGTTTTTGGAAGATACTGTCCTTTTAAATTTTTTGCTGCCTAACTTCCCCGTCTGTTTTTGCAGCGTCCATGGACAGGCTGCCCTGTTCTGCCCACAGGAGATTGGATCCCTGCAGGCAGCCTGCTGCCTTGCAAGCCGTGATCATGACCTTCCCTTAATGTTACGCCCATGGGGATGTATCCCATCCGGCCCCATTGCTTTGTCTACTTTTAGCTAGTTCCTCGCAAACAGAATCTTCTGAAAATCATTCAGGATCCCCTTCACTTATATTCCTAGAGACCAGACTTCAATTCCCACTAGCATTCCTTGTGGCTTTGGGCAAGTCACTTAATCCTCTATTGCCTAAGAAAGGTCTGGCAATCTACTTCCGGTCACACAGCCAAGCACAACCCAGGAGCTGCTAGGTCGTCAGGAGTTAATACTGACTTGTAGGCACACATTGCATTTATATTCCTCCCTTTTGCCCTTGAGTCTGACACATACACTTTTGCACTTCCTCCTCTCACTGACAAATCTGAAAAATGTCTCCTCCCCTCCCACTCCCATTTTACTGCATTGGCTTTTTTTCTTCCATTTGTATCTTTGCTTTCTTGGCTAGTTTCCTAGCTTCTTAGTTTTTCCAACTATAGATTCTTGTCTTACTCTTTTTGTGATCTTTTGTATTTTATGAAGGCTGCCTTATTTTTCTTAACCTTTTCAGCTGCTACTTTTGCAAACCATAGGGGCCTTCTATTTGAAACAAAAAGGTTTGTTGCCCTTAAAATATCCCTCTTCAGTTCTGCCCACTGCTTTTCTACATCCCACAGCTGTTCCCATCCGGCTAATGACTCCGTGAGGTATTGTGCCATATTGGGAAAGTTAGTTTTCCTAAAGTCTAGAATCTTCACTTTTTAGTGGACTTTATCTGCCCGAGTCCTAATACTGGACCACACCATCTGGTGATCACTAGATGTGAGATGTTCACCCACTATAACATCAGAAACACTTCACTTCTAATGCTTGCTGTAGTGCTTGCATTGTGACAGAGAGCTTACTTCTGTTACTTCATAGTAAGTAACCTAGGCAACATGAAACATTCCTCACCAAGGATTGTAGTCTGGCGTCCTCGGTACTTTCGGGGCCGTTGGATACGCTGCAGACCGACCTTCCAGTATCGGTATTGATCCAGTACCGATACTAGTACCGATGTCAGTACCCTCCAGATGTGCATCGATAGACTCGCTTCCTTTGATGCCGAGTCTGGAATCGATCTCCAGTCTGGAGGACTGGGTACCGACTCGTCTTGGTACCGACACCAGACGGTACCGAAGGCACAGTTCCGATGATCCATCTCCGGCACTCTGTTTCTTCGATACCGTTAGAGTTGTCACCGGCTGGCCTTCATCCACCGGTATTGGATACGGTGCCGGAGTCGGTACCGGTATCCACATTACCATTGCTGTTGGTGTCTTCCATGCTTCTCTCATCGGGCTCGCTTCCCTCGATACCGAGTTTGGAATCGATCCCTAGCATGGACGATGCGCTACCGACTGTTGCTGGTCCCGACCTCCTGTGGTACCAGCGACCATCCTCTAAGGACCACCATTCAGGATCTTCTATTCCTATAAAATTGATTAGATCCCTCGGTGCCAATGCTAGTTCTTCAGCAGATCTAGCCTGTCCAAAAGAATTTCTCTCTGGGGATTTTTCTTTTCAAGCTTTTCTCCTGGATATGGCAAAATCACTTGCCATTTCTATACCTGGACAGGATCCTACACAAGGGAATACAGAATCCCTGTATATTCCTGGAAGAGCAAAGGAGAACATCATGCTTCCTTTGCATCATTCCTTGCAGGATCTCCTCCTACGAATGTGGGAAGCTCCTTTAACGGTACCCCCACCTTCCAGGGCAACTGATCTTCTATATCAGGTGCCCCCTCTCCAGGTTTTCAGAGGACTCAACTTCCTCATCATTCCATTGTTGTAGAATCAGCAATGAGGTGGGTGAAGAGTACTAAGAAGCATTCCTCTTATCCGCCAGGTCGTGAGTCTAAGACTTTAGATGCCTTTGGACGCCAGACCTTCCAGGCATCCATGCTTTCAGCAAGAATTCTCTCATATATTTTCTATATGGGTTTATCTCTTGAAGAGGTCACAAAAAAAATTACTGTGTTTGACTCCTTTTCTTCAAGAGCCCAAACGTGCAGACTATTCCTTACTGGTTAGTCATGCTCAAAATATTTCTAGGTTCCTTACTCATGCTTCCCTAGACTCCTTTGAGTCTGTTAGCAGAACCTCTGCCATAGCTATAGGGGCACGACGTAAAGCCTGGCTCCAGGGTTCAGACTTGGACAAATGGGCACAAGAAAGACTGGGAAATACTCCTTGCACTGGAGAAAATCTCTTTAACAAGGAGTCTTTAATCCAGGTTGCTCAGTTAGTCACTGACATTTCTGTTTCCAGAGGCTGTTCTATGCCTTCCTCTTTCCCAGTTGGTAGGAAATGTCCTACCAAACTTTCTTCCCCTAGGGGGAAAATGTTTTATCCATCTTCTGCCCATCATACAGATGTTCCCAAACAAGGGAAACATCACCAGGGTCAGCAAACCCAGCAGTCGCAGGGTTTCAAATAGATCATCATTACCCCTCTTGAGGTACTCTGGTTAGAGTGGCAGTCTGCTTCTTTTCACTTGAAGTATCTGCACTAATTTTATCCTGACCTTTTCTAGATATCTCTTCATGAGACATCTTTTCTTTTACTCTAAGAGTCTTTATGATGATCATGCCCATACTTAACAGGTTTTCTTTTCCTCTTTGGGGAAAAGAGAAGTGACAACTATCAATAAGACAGTTGTTTCCCTGTACAGGCATGTATCATCTTACCTTTCAGAGACTTCCTGAATAGTCGGTCTCCTTCAACTCTGTCTTACCTCCCTCTTACTACAACATTTGATTTGTAAGAGTGGCTCTCTTACACTGGTAAGCCCCTATCGTCCTCTACCTGTTCCACAGGGGGATTCTCCCTTCCAGAGTTATCTCCCCCTTTATTACCTTACGGCAGCTCATCAGGCAATAGGAAGTCCTATTATGTCTGTTTCTTTTTCCCAATCTAAAAAAGGAGGGCAAAAGAAATTTCCTTCCGCTGCCCTGGTACTTGCTGCAGATACAGCAATTCCTAGTAGTTAAGCCACTGGTTCTGTTCACACAACCAGGAGTCCCCCTCCACTAGCAATTCTTTTAGCCTCAGTGCTAAACCCGAAACAGGTTATCAACCTCGTTTGGAAAACCCTATTATCACAGACTGGTTGGTTAACTTCTATTCTTCGCCCCCTTGTCCTTGACAGAATGGTTTGTTACCCACTGGCTTTACACAGCCAGTTTTTTCTTCTAACCAACCTGCAGCATGCTCTCTGCAACTCTACAAAGTAGCTTTGCACTATGGGCCCTTGCTAGAGAGCATTAGTATTTTGACTAGCAGATAACCCCAGATGGTTAGGAGGGATTCCCCCAGTTATGTTTTCATGACTGGTAGGCATTCCCTACCCTTACCATCTCATCTTAAATCTCTTTTGAGACATAAGACTCAGGCCTTTCATCACGTGAAAACCTAAAGAATGGCCAATTCCTTAGCTTGGCCCATATCTCCTTTGGTCTTCTCGTCAGAGATAATTTTCTTTCAGTGGCAGCTAAAGGACGCCTGATATCCATCTTGCCCTCATAGGCGGGTCACTATGGTATCTTCCTCCAGTAGCATCCTCTATCCATTCTCCATACTGCAGTTCTGGAGAGATCTGGACTTGCTGCCTGCAGACTGAAATTATCCTCTGCATTTTTCACGTAGGCCATCCTGGTTGTTCAAGAGCTCAGATTCTGAAAGGAATCTAGACGACTCCTTGTCAGGGAGACCATTCCTCTGACGCTGCCAGTCATAACCAGGGAAAGAGGATTCTCTATGCATCTATTCAAGCAGGTATCAACCTTCTTGCTATTAAAGGAATCTTTCTCTCTCCCCATATCCCTAGGGGGGGGGATCTGGTTCTATAGACATCTCTCCATCCACATACCTGGAGACATGTGTCTATATGCCTACATATTCATATCTATCTATCTATATCTATTTGTGTATCTTCTGCCCATACATATCTCTCTCTATATATATGCATATTGTCGCGCACCCCCCTGGTGGCCAGTGGTCGCAAGGGCAGGTGGGACATAAAATTTTATTGTTATGATAGGAGAGTCCTTTAAGAACCTAGTGGAACTTGGTCTTAGTGGTTTCTAGCTCCAATCTTTAAAGAAATTCATGAAAGGAGAGTGGTGGGAAGAAAAAGGCATTTATTCCCTTTACGCATGGGTTCAAAATTTGGGTTACAACTCAAAGCAAATGTCCTTAAATTCAGGAATGAAAGAAACTCTGTGTTTAAGGAAAAACTGTTAAACTTCACAGTATTAGCAGTGCTCAAAAACAACTTCCAGCTTGAAACCACATTTTCATTATTCTTCAGCTTAGCAAATTAAAGACACTCTGAAGACAATACAGGCAGTTCATAAGTCTAGCAAAGACTCTATGCTACTGGAAACACAGAGAGAGCAATCCATCTCTTCCTCTGATAACTTCAACCAGTTCCACTTGCATCGGCTCTGGAGAAGATATGTCTAACTCTGTGTCATCAGTTTCTTGGATAATACGTTCTGGAGGTTTATATATCTCCTGAAGTACTTGCCAGTGTCTTGGGCCTAGCCTGGGGCTTCGGCCACATGCTATATTAGGAGTTGCTGTGCTTTCTCTTCTCAAAGGTTTTACACTACTTTCCAAAGAACTTTTAAAACATAAAGCTTTCTTCAAAGGAATGTAATTAGCATACCTTGTATTGCAGCAGCATGAAGACGAGAAGTTTTCTCCTTTTGCTTGCTTCCCACACTCAGAAGCTTGGTGCCAATCTTTTCTTTGAAAGTTTGGTTTACCTTTCAGCCTTGGAATCAAGTCCCCTGGTAAGCGCCTGCTTCTGCATAAGCCCAATTCCTGGCTTCCCTGCTCAGCCTGGCTCTGCTTTCCCAGCTGATTCTCCTTTGGTTCCTGCTTGCAATTAGTGCATTGTTTTCGCCTCTGCCAGCAAACAGCTTTCTCTCGAGCTTGACCCGGTCCTTCCTTAGCCTGAACCGGTCCTTCTTTAGCTCCTGGTGGTGGTTCTTTAAGTCCTGGTGGTCCTCCTTTCCAGTCTTCCTCCCTCTCCTTTTAAAGCACTCCTGCCTTTGAGGAATGTGAACTGTTTGTCAGGTGCTCTTGACCAGCTGGGCGTGGCCCTTCAGTCTCTCTGAATGTACTCCTGCTCCCTCTAGCTGGTCCCTGTGAATATTGCATTCTGTGCACATCTTTTCCTTTCTGACAGACAGCTTCTTTTTTTTCATCTTGGCTTTCATCAGCCCTCGCTGCATGACAATATATACCCTATATGTGTATATATATATATATATCTAAAATCTAGTGAGATATATTTTTTAGGTAGATATGTATGCACATACTTATCTATCTGTCTGTTTAGGTTCAGATATCCATACATTCTTGTATGATCCTGACAGATGGGCACTACCCCTATCAATGCTGTGCCAGCATACTTAGGGTTCTACACATATAACCACTTCCTGTGGTAATTAACAAACTGTTCCTTACCATAACCTTTCAGGGTTAGGTACCCCTGAAGCTCTCCATGTACCTTTTTCTTTCCTAATTGACCCCATTTAGGAAAGACATTGCGGAGCTTCAGTTAATCTAAAGCTTAGCGCTTCCTAAGTCTGTCCTTACTTTCTTATCAAATAAAAGGGTCTCCATACCCTTTCTCTCCTACATGGACTGATTCCATTGCCAGTCCAGTTGGGTCAGACTCATTTTTTCTTTTGGTCCTAGGTTTGTACTGTTTTTGGACCAAGACAGCTTAGGCTTTCTCTAGTAGTACCTTCTGCGTCTTCCGCTGAAGCTCTATCTCTTATACTACCCCAGTTTTCCCCTGGGGCTATTTCTCACCCTGAAGGTTTCTGACCTCCACTTGTTTTTTTCTACTTTTATTACCTCTACTTCTCAGTGAGGTACTCCTTGAGGTTCTTCACTGGCTCTTCTAACAGATCCATATGAACCTCAGTAGACTTTTGCAATGCCAACAAGGGAGGCCCATATTACAATATTTTGCTACTAAATGCCCTCTCTACAGGATTTTTCCCCTTTAGAAGCCCTGTTCTAGGCCAGCTGTTCCACAGCTCCTTTTCTGTATTCAACTCCTACCCTCCATCCTCAGGATGCCTGAGGTCCTGAGGAATAGCATGGCTCTTTCTAGACTTGCAACATGCTATGACTCCCTCTGGGCATCTCAGCTTGGGAGTCCCCATATGTGAAGACTCATTCCTGCTTGTTCCAGGTGATCTCTGGGAACAGCAGGCATAAGTCTTCACAACCCACCCACCTCCCCTAGGAGTTGCATTTCTCTATCTCTATCTTTACCTTTCTTGCTCTCTCTCTTTGCCTCAGCTTTAAAACTTAACTGAGGAGAGGCAGTTGGGAAAGGCGGGAAGGCAGCACGCAGGCATGTTGGGATGCTTCCAAAAGCATTCTGATTGGACGCTGGGGAGCGTTCCCACGCAGACTCCGTCGGTACCGACGTACCCATATGTGAAGACTTATTCCTTCTGTTCCCAGAGATCACCTGTTACATGTAAGTAACTGTGCTTTCCAGGCTTCCATGCTTTCTGCCAGGATCAGTTCCTATATTTTATACGTGGGAATGTTCCTTAAAGAAGTCACAGGAGACTTGGAGATTTTAAGCCCTCTCCTTCCTGATGACAAGAGGCAGGATTTTCTCACACTGGTTAAACATGCCCAGGATGTTTCTAAGTTTGTCAATCGTGCAGCTTTGACTGTTTTGAGTGCATAAGCAGAACCTCTGCCATTGTCATAGGCGCACATAGAATTGCCTGGCTCCAGGCATCCGATATAGAGCTCTGGGTGCAGGACAAACTGGGCAATATCCCTTGTACAGGTGAGAATCTATTTGTCAAAAATTGGCAAGAGAAAGCCAAAGAGTTGGATGCTGACAACTCCACTTTGGATAGGTTATCCAAAGCCACAGCTGATCCTGCAAGAGAAATCTTTCAAGAAACCATTCTTCTCAAAAAAGAAGGTTTTATCCCTCTTATTCCCAGCAGGGACGTTCTGCAGGTCAGCCTGCCCGAAAGAGTCAGCAACCACCTTAAATGATGTAGTATTGTAAACCGCTCTAATACCTTTTGGTCTGAGCGGTATATCAAATTCAAATAAACATAAACATAAAGCAAAGACTGCTAAGCCTCAACCATCTCAGCAGTCTCAGCCTCCACAAGGCCTTTGACTTTCATCTAGAGAACTTAGCCTTCCTGGCCCTCAATGGACCAGAGCCTTCCACCATTCCAGGAAGGTTGTGTCACTTTGCCCCCAGATGGGGGCAGATAACAGCAGAGCATTGGACCCTCTCCATTATAAGAGGGGTACAAGCTTCACTTTTTGTGCATGCCCCCTCCCACAATGGTAAGGCAGTTCAATTCTCAGTCCTCTCTCATCAACCTGTTAGGTCAAGAGGTCACAAACGTCAGCAACCACCCATACAGAAGAAAGCAAAGGCTGCTAGGCCTCCACCGGCCCAGCAGCCTCAGCTTCCTCAGGGCCTTTGACTTTCAGCTAGAGAACGTAGCCTTTCTGGTTCTAGAAGGACCAGAACCGTCCACCATTCCAGGAAGGTTATGTCATTTTGCCCCCCAGATGGGGGCAAATAACAGCAGAGCATTGGACACATTCCATCATAAAGGAGGGGTACAAACTTCATTTTTCAAGCATGCCCCCTCACACAATAGTGAAGCAGTTCAATTCTCCAACCTCTCTCATCAACCTGTTAGGTCAGGGGGTTGCCATCCTTTTGCCCAAGGGGCAATAGAGGAAGTACCCATTCATAAACAGGGTACAGGGTTTTACTCCCCCTATTTCCTTATCCCAAAGAAAACAGGGGGGCAAAGACCTATTTTAGACCTCAGAGAATTGAACAAATTCCCGTTCAAAGAGAAATTCAAAATGGTCTCTCTGGGAACTCTGCTGCCATACCTTCAGAGTCAAGATTGGCTTTGTTCTCTAGATCTCAAGGATGCGTACACTCATGTTCTCATCCATCCAACTCACAGAAAGTTCCTTTGATTCCTTTTTCAAGGAAAGCACTACCAATACAGGGTGCTTCCTTTCGGCCTGGCCTCAGCACCAAGAGTCTTTACGAAGTGCATGGCTGTGGTAGCAGCATTTCTCTGCACTCTAGGAATAGTCATCTTCCCCTACTTAGATGACTGGCTCATTCGAACCCCATCAGAGTCAGAGGCCAGGATTTCTCTATCTTGCACAATGCGTATCCTCCAGTATTTGGGTCTGGTCATAAACATCCCAAAATCCAGTCTAACTCCCACTCAGTCTCTGGAGTTCATAGGAGCTTTGCTGGATACCAGAAAAGCAAGGGCCTATCTTCCTCAGACCCGTTGCCTTCGCATGGTGCAGTTAGCTTCTCAAGCAGTGCTAAAATCTCATCTCACTGCCCGAGAAACGTTACAGCTACTAGGCCACATGGCATCTACAGTGCATGTGGTTCCTTATGCTCGCCTCCATATGAGAGCAGCCCAATGGACTTTATCCGCTCAATGGACCCAGGCATCAGGGTGCCTGTCAGACAAAATAGCAAACACAAATTGCCTTATTTTGTCTCTCCAATGGTGGCAGTCCTCTCAGAACCTGTTGCTGGTGTCCCCATTTCAACAACCTTTACCCCAGGCAACTCTCACGACAGATGCTTCACCAGTGGGTTGGGGAGCTTATCTGCAGGACCTCTCCACCCAAGGCACTTGGACTGCACAGGAGACTCATCTACATATAAATCTCTTAGAGCTCAGAGCAATCTTCCTTGCTCTTCGAGTGTTCCACACCCTGCTCAGCTACAAGACAGTCCTCATTTAGACGGACAATCAAGTAGCCATGTTTTGCGTGAACAAGCAGGGGGGAACAGGCTCTCTGTCGCTTTGCAACGAAGCTTTGCGACTATGGGCCCTCTCCAGAGAACATCAGATTCATTTCCTGGCAGTGTATCTGCCAGGCATACAAAACTCTTGAGCAGACAGACTCAGTCAAGTTCTGCTTCCACACGTATGGTCTCTACATGCAGACCAGGTGGCCAAGATTTTTCAAATTTGGGGAACCCCGGACATAGACCTCTTTGCAAGTCTGTTGAATGCCAAACTTCCCCGGTTCTGTTCCAGAATTCCGGCTCAGGGATCTCAGGCCAGGGATGCTTTCCTCCTTTACTGGGGTCAAGACTTCCTTTATGCCTTTCCACCCATTCCCCTAATTCCCAAAACCCTGTTCAAGCTTCAGAGAGGCAGAGGGCATATGATTCTCATAGCTCCACATTGGCCACGGCAAGTGTGGTACCCTCTGCTTCTACATCTCTCTCAAGCTCCCTCCCTGGAGTTAGGATCTGCTCCAAATCTCCTGTCACAGGAGGATGGAATGTTATGGCATCCCAATCCCCAGTGTCTGCATCTCAGAGCTTGGTTGCTGAAGGCCTAGATCTTCATGATCTTAACCTCCCTCAGCAAGTAAAGGATGTCCTTTATTCTTCCAGGAAGCCTTCCACAAGACGCTCATATGCTTTTAAGTGGAAGAGGTTTACCATATGGTGTTCGCAGAAGGATCTTAACCTCCTTGCGATACCTCTGGAATCATTACTGGAGTATCTCGTTCATTTATCCAATGCAGGACTTAAGACTTAACTCAGTAAGAGTCCATATGAGTGCTATTGCAGCTTCGTTCAAGCCTCTAAATGGACAACCTATTTCCTCCCATCCTCTTATAGCAAGATTTATGAGAGGCCTTCTTCTAACTAAGCCTCCCATTAGGCCACCACCGGTGGCATGGGACTTAAACCTGGTTCTTGGTCAGTTCATGAAGCCACCTTTCGAACCCTTAGCTACTACCTCATTGAAATTCCTTTCTTGGAAAGTTATCTTTCTCATTGCAATCACATCAGCACGTCGCATCAGTGAGTTGCAGGCACTAGTGGCTGATCCTCCTTATACAAGGTTCCATCATGACAAGGTAGTCCTTAGGACTCATCCACACTTTATGCCAAAGGTGGTCTCGCCTTTTCATCTTAACCAAGTGGTCTACCTGCCTGTATTCTTTCCAAGGCCTCATGCATCAAATGCAGAAAGGAATCTTCATACTTTGGACTGTAAAAGAGCTTTAGCCTTTTACTTGCAAAGAACACAACAACATAGAAAGTCCTCTCAACTCTTTGTTGCTTTTGATCCTTCTCATTTGGGACTTCCAGTCTCCAAGAGAACACTGTCGAACTGGATTGCTTAGTGTATTTCTTTTGCCTCTCAGAGTAATTATCTTCCTCTGGAGGGCCATGTCACAGCTCACAATGTGAGAGCCATGGCAGCCTCAATGGCTCATCTGTACTCTGTGTCTATCGATGATATCTGTCGAGCAGCCACTTGGGCCTTGGTTCATACCTTCACAGCCCATTACTGCTTGGACAAGGACTCCCACCGGGATGCCTTGTTTGGTCAGGCTGTTCTTCAACACCTGTTCAATACCTAATCAACTCCTACCCACCATCCCTGGTTGGGTGCCAGAGATCCATGGGGGGAAGTGGAGCCCTTTCACAGGGACACACAGCTTCTGGGGTCTCTCCCTGGCATCTAAAGCTAGGGAGTCCCCATATGTGAAGACTACATTCCTGCTTGTTCCTGGAGATAGCATAGTTACTCACCTGTAACAGGTGATCTCCGGGAACAGCAGGAATTTATTCTTCACAACCCACCCACCTCCCCTAGGAGTTGTATCTCTCTGTCTCTTTTTCTTTCCCTCTCTCTCTCTTTGTCTCAGTTTTAAACTCAACTGGAGAAAGGCGGGAAGGCAGCACGCAGGCACTGTGGGATGCTCCCAAAAGCTTTCTAATTGGACGCTGGGGAGCGTTCCCGCTCAGGCTCCGTCTGTACCGACGATACCCATAGGTGAAGACTAAATTCCTGCTGTTCCTGGCGATCACCTGTTACAGGTGAGTAACTATGCTTTATCCACATTCATGCTACTCAAACTCCTAGGGGCCAGGGACACACGTAGGTACTGTCCCAGCAAGTCCCACTTCTCTGTTTCAGGCTTTCAGTCACAGAGTCGGCCCTTTCGTGGACCTCATGGGCCCTGGGATTTTACCATCTCCAAAAGTGCCTCCTCCCATTCAGGTGGTTGACTGGTTGGGCGCCCTTTCTGGAATACCTCCAATGGGCGGCAGGCCTTGTTACCAGGAGTGGGCCTGTGTCACCAAGAATCACTGAGTGCTGAACACTATTCAGCTTGCCTATGTTTTGGAATGCAGATAGCCTATCCTGGATGCTTTCATTGTCTCCCTGTATGGTTCGGCAGCCAAGGAAGCTGCTATTCAGGACATGCTGGAAAATTTGATTCGGCTACAACCAGTAGTACTGGTTCAGAGCAGGACAAAGGCCGTTACTACATTTACTTCATGGTGCTGAAGAAAGATGGTTCCTCATGACCAGTTCTAGACTTTGAAGGAGTTTATGCTTATCTGCGCCCTACACTTCTGCATAGAGACTTTGCGATCAGTGATTAAAGCTGTGTGCCATGGGGAGTTTCTTGTTTCTCTGGACTTAGCTGAAGCAAATTTCCACATCCTAATTCAGGTGTTTCAGCAGTTTCCTCTGATTCGCCATATTGGGATTTCATTTCCAGTTGGCTGCTCTTCTGTTTTGGCTTCTCTACCATACCAAGGACATTCTCAAAGATCATGGTGGTAACGGCGACTGCACTAAGGTGTCAAGAGACCTGTGCTCACCTGTATCTGGAAGTTTGGCTCATTTGAGCTAGGTTATCACCTGAATTGTCTCTAATTGCAACTTGTGTGGTGCACTTCCTGGAGAGTCTCTGTTAGGTAATAAATTGTGGAAAAAGCCATTTGGAGCTTTCCTAATCACTGAGAGTATCTGGGAAGTATATTTCAACACTCAGGGAGAGTCTTCCTGTCCAAGAAGAGTGAAGAAATTGTTGGCTCAACTAGCGGCCGCCTGAGATCACAGCAAGTGCTCAGTGTTGGACCATCTATGACATCTTGGTCTGATGGACGGCAGCAATCGAGATGATGCTTTAGGTGCGAGCCCATATGAGGCTGCTTCAGAGATCCTTGCTGACTCAATGGTCTCTGACCTCTCAGGCTTCCCCCCTCACCCAGCTGGAGATGGTGTCTAGCCAGCAGTCACAGCATCTGAGGAAGGGTATGCAACTGGAAGATCCATCATGGCTTCTCCTGTCGACGGATGCCAGCCTATTCAGCTGGGAAACCCATTGCAAGTGTCACAGCTCAAGGCAGATGGAGCAGCCAGGAATTGGTGTGGCCCATCAACTGGCTTGAGGCAAGAGCCATACACTTAACCCTTCTGCACTTTCGGACAGTAGTCAAGGGAAGAGCGGTCTGGGTGTACTAGGACACTGCCATAACTGTGGTGTACGTTAGTCATCAAGGGGGCACAAAGAGTGCCTGAGTGGCTCTAGAGATGACCCTCTTTATTGCCTGAGCAGAAAGGAACCGCCTAGCACCACTGGCATAGCACATTGCCAGAGTTGACAACGTAAAGGCAGACTTTGTCATCACTCTCTGGATCCTGGAGAATGGGAGTTGAGTCAGGAGGTGTTCCAGCAAATTTGGCATCATTGGGACTAGCCTGATGGACCTGATGGCAACTCAGTCCAGTGCCAAAGCTTGCGGGTTCTTCAGTCGCTGCAGGGAAGTGGGCTCTGAGGGCATTGGCATTCTAGTTCAGTCATAGCCAAAGCACTGCCTGTTTTCTGTGGCTGCTAGTGGGAGATGTTTTTCAGCACATAGAGCAGCATCTGGGCTGGATTGGCTGCAGAGGCCGTGGTTCATGGACCTGATGCAGTTCCTGCTGGAACCTGTGTCTGTCCCTGGCTTGGGGGCTGTTATGCTAGGGTCTGGTCTTTCTGGACAACCCAGCTCCCTTCACGGCTTGGCTCGTGAGAGGCATTGCTTAGTGAGCAAAGACTATTCTCCTGCATGGTTTCCATGATCCTCAATGCAAGGAGTGGTTCCATCAGCCTGGCCTACATGGGGATCTGGTGTCTCTTAGAGTATTGGTGCTATGGGCATCAGCTTAGTCCTAATATGGCAGACTTGCCATCCTTTCTTGCTTTCCTGCAGGATGGCTTGGGCAAGTGTCTGTCCCTTAGTTCCCTGAAAGTTCAGGTTGCAGCCTTTTCATGCTTCTGAGGGCTGGTAGCAAGGCAGTCTATAGTCTGACACCCAGATGTTTTCTATTTTTTCTTCAGGGGATTCAACATCTGCGTCCTCCCCCATGTTCAATTGTTCCCTCATAGGACCTTTGCCTGGTGCTCCAAGTCTTGATGGCAGAGCATTAGGAGCCCTTGAAGCTTAAGGATCTGACACTTAAGACTGTTGTCTTAGTCGCAGTCTGTTTAGCATATCCTTACTTATCCTTTTCGGAAGAGGCTGTCTGTATTCAGCCCGTTACTTTCTTTTTATCATTGTGATATCTTTACATGTGAATCAAGTGTTTGTCCTTCCCATGGCACTGCTCCTTAGAGGAGGGCAAAGACCTTCACCTGGTGGATGTCCAGAGTACTCTTCCTGGTACTTGAAAGTTACTAATTTTTTTCATAAGTCAGACTATTTGTTTTGTGCTGTTTGCAGGTCTGCATAAGGGTGACACGGCAGCTTAGTCTATCTTGGGGTGCTGCATCAAGGAGACCATTGCCTCAGCATATCTGTTGCAGAGCCAGTTGGTTCAGGTGAGCTTGTATGTACATTCCACTCAGTACGAGGATTGCTGCAATGGCCCTTGTCCTTGTTAGTCTGACTATTGCAACCTCTTCCTTCCTAATGAATCATCTCTCTCCACTTCAATCATTTTAAAACTCAGCTGCATGGCAAAGCTTCTGCCATTGTCATGCTCACATCATCCCTCTTCTCAAGTCACTTCATCTTCTCCCTATCCATTTCTGCATTCCATTCAGACTTCTACTGTCCTATGAATAAGAACATTACATATGCCATACTGGGTCGGACCAAGGTCCATCAAGCCCAGTATCCTGTTTCCAATAGTGGCCAATCTAGTTCGCAAGTACCTAGCAGTTTCCCCAAAAGACACAGGTTCCACAGTGCTTGTATTGGGGCAAGCAGTGGATATCCCGGGTCCCCTTTAATAATGGTATCTCCAGGAACAAGCAGGAATGTAGTCTTCACATATGGGTGACGTCGGCACCGACGGAGCCTGTGTGGGAACGCTCCCCAAGGACCTATAGGAAAGCTTTTGGGAGCATCCCACTGCGCCTGCGCTGCTGCCTTCCCGCCTTTCCAAGTCTCCCTCCTCAGTTTTTTTTTCCGTGGAGCCGACAGGGAGCAATCCCTGTCACCGTAGAAATTCTTCTCTTTTTGTGGTGCGTCTCCCTTCCCGTCGACGCCAGCACCAGTATCTTCGGTGTTCTTTTCTTCTTCCATTTTCTTGCTTACAAAAAAAAAAAAAGGGTTTTTTTTGGAGGGTCTTTGGCCCTCTAGGTGCTTAGGTGCCATTTTGGGCCTTAGGCCCTTTTGTTCCTCAGAATAGAGAAACCAACTAGTGGTTTCAAAAAGTGTTCCAAATGTAGCAGTACCATTTCTGCTACCGATACCCATAGCTGGTATCTTAAATGTTTGGGACCAAGACCATTCACTGTCGGAATGTCTCCTTTGCAGAAAGATGACAGAGGGGCCTGTAGAATAGAGCCGCAAAACTTGGCACCCTCTTTGCCTTGGATGCAGTGTCCATGGCATCGACGACATTCAGGGCTTCATCTTCCTCCCACTGATCTCAGGTAAGGAAACCCAGGTCATCTTCGAAGACTGGTCGGTCCTCAAAGGGTAGATCTCCTAAGCATCGAGATGCTTTAAGCATTGCCCTAGAGGAGAAATACTCTGGCCAAACAGCCCCGGCGGGAGGTCCTTGCCTCCAAAGCATTATTGGGGTCCCAAGATGTTCCCGAGACATCCACCTCTGGAGAGCTCTTGGTGCCGTATTCTCGAGTCGTGGCCCACTGTTTGGGTACCGATACTCAGGCATCGGCTGACTCCATCAATCAACATATCCTAGCCATTGAGTGGAGTCTTGCGGCATTGCTGACAGCCTCGGTACCGCTAAAGCCTCTGCATTTGGTTCCGCAGCCATCAGTACCGGCATTGACCATTGCACCACGCTACCACCCATGCTGGCCCTGGAGTCAGTCTCCGGCATCGAGGGTCCCATACAGAGGCATTCCAATGCCAATTTCGATTGGTACCGTCGTCGGGCTGGGTAGGAGCACCCCGGCCCGTCGATACTTTGAGTCATCCGACTCCAATTCTTCCATTGAATCCATCGGTACTGGAGAGGCTCTTCCGGAAGATCCTGCTCCTTCCCCACAACGCCGGATGTCTCCACCAGAAGACATGTCTTTTCAAGACTTTATACGGGATTTTGCTTGGGGCCTCTTGATTACGGTGACCTCCGAGAAGGAACAGAGAGCTGAAGAACTTGAAATTCTTCAGTATCCGGCAGCCCCTAACGAGGCTGCGACCTTACCCATTCATCGGATATTGCATGACCTCATGCTTAGGATGTGGGAAACACCTTTAACGGTGTCTCCACATTCTTGAAGACTCGATACCATGTACCAGGTACCAGAGTGTCCTGGTTTCCAAAAGACGCAGTTACCACACCATTCCATGGTTGTTGAATCAGCATTGAATTAAAAGTGCTAAGACACATTCTAATAGTCCACCGGGCCGTGAGGCAAGAACCCTCGGTGCCTTTTGCAGTCGATGCTTCCAGGCCTCCATGTTGTCGGCCAGAATAAGTTCATACATACTCTACATGGGTATGTTTCTTTGGGAGGTGACTAAAGATTTGGAACTAATGGCTCCTCTTCTCCCAGATGACCAGAGGGCTGATTTCCTGACACTTGCTAAACATTCCCAGAATGTTTCCAAGTTCATGAACAGGGCAACCTTTGATTGTTTCGAGTGTATTAGCAGGACTTCTGCTATTTCCATCGGTGCAGTCGGGTTGCTTGGTTACAAGCATCTGACTTGGAACAGTGGGTGCAAGATAAGCTGGGTAATATTCCTTGCATGGGAGAAAACCTCTTTGGCAAGGTTCAGCAAGACAAAGCTTCTCATCTTGAGTCCGAGAATACTACCCTAAACAGGCTCTCTAGGACCATTGCCAACCCAGCTAAGAAACAGACAGTTAAGAAGCCCTTTTTCAACAAGAAGTAGTTTTATCCTTCTTACACCCATGTGGTCCACTGTCCAGTCCATGCTTCCCAGAAGGAACAGCAACACCCGAAGCAACAGAGGAAGTCTCAGGCCCCCAGAGCTCAACCAGCTCAGCAGACCCAGCCCCTCCACAAGGTCTTTGATTTCCTGCAAGAGAACTTAGCTATCCTACCCTTGGAAATTCCCTACCCTTGGAATAAAATACAGTCTCTAAAATGCTTGTATGCAAATGCTAGAAGTCTAAAAAATAAGATGGGAGAGTTAGAATATATAGCACTAAATGAGAGGTTAGATATGATTGGAATATCAGAGACATGATGGAAGGAGGACAACCAGTGGGACACTGATACCTGGGTACAAACTATATCGTAATGATAGAGCTGATCAAATTGGTGGAGGGGTTGCGCTCTATGTTAGAGAGGGCATTGAGTCAGAAAGGATTAAAGTTTTGCAGGAAACAAAATTTGCTGTAGAATCTCTATGGATTGAAATTCCATGTAAAAAGGGGAAGGCGATGGCAGTGGGGGTGTACTATCGACCACCGGGCCAGAATGAACAAATGGATGATGAAATGCTCAAAGAAATCAAGGAAGCTAACAAAAGTTACAGCACAGTAATAATAATGGGTGATTTCAATTACCCTGGTATCGACTGGGTCAGTGTCACGGCAGGACATGCTAGGGAGATAAAGTTCCTAGATGACATAAATGACTGCTTCTTGGAGCAGCCGATTCATGAACCGACCAGAGGGGATGCCATATTAGACCTAGTCCTTAGTGGAACACCAGATCTAGTGCAAGAGATAAGGGTGTTGGGGCCACTTGGCAATAGTGATCATAGCATGATCGCCTTTGATTTAATTAGTGGAGGAGGGATAGTACGGAAATCCACAGTACTGCCTTTTAACTTTCGAAAGGGAGACTATGATAAAATGAGGAAAATAGTTAAGAAAAAACTAAAAGGAGCAGTTGCAAAGGTTAAAGACTTACATCAAGCTTGGGTGTTGTTGAAAAATACTATCTTGGCAGCCCACACCAGCTGTATTCCACGCTTTAAGAAAAGTGGAAGTAAGTCCAAAAAACTGCCAGCATGGTTTAAAGGTGAGGTCAGAGAGGCTGTTGATGCCAAAAAAGCATCTTTCAGGAAATTGAAAAAAGAGCCAAATGATGAAACCTGGAAACAGCACAAGCACAGGCAAGTCAAATGCAAGGCATTGATAAAGCAGGCAAAGGGAGAATTTGAGAAGAAGCTTGCTGTGGAAGCAAAAATGCGAAATAAAGATTTTTTCAAGTACATTCGTAGCAAAAAACCTGTGAGAGAGTCAGTTGGTCCATTAGATGATAGTTAAAGGGGCACTAAGAGGCGACAAGGCGATAGCGGAGAGACTGAATGAATTCTTTGCTTCGGTCTTTACTGAGGAAGATGTAGGGATGTTACCCATGACTGAAGTGGTATTTAAAGGTGCGGAAGAATTGAAGGAAATATTGATATATCGAGAAGATGTATTACAACTATTAGATAAACTGAAGAGTAGCAAATCACCTGGGCCAGATGGAATACATCCAAGGGTGTTGAAAGAACTGAAATATGAGATTGCAGACCTGCTATTAGTAATCTGTGAACTATCATTAAAATCATCTCTAATACTGAAGATTGGAGGACCTCCAATGTAACACCAATTTTTAAAAAGGGTTCCAGGGGTGATCCGGGAAACTACAGACCGGTGAGCCTCACGTCAGTACCGGGAAACAAGGTAGAAACCATCATAAAGAATAAAATTAGCATGTAGATAGTCATGGCCTAATGGGAGACAGCCAACATGGCTTTAGACAAGGAAGATCTTGTCTTACTAATCTGTTGTGTTTTTTTTGAAAGTGTGAATAAACAGGTGGACAAAGGTGAGGCGGTTGATATAGTGTATCTGGACTTTCAGAAAGCCTTTGACAATGTCCCTCATCAGAGACGTTTGGCAAAACTAGAGTCATGGGATAGGAGGTAGTGTACTACTGTGGATCAAGAACTGGTTAAAAGATAGAAAGCAGAGGGTTGGGCTAAATGGCCAATTTTCCCAATGGAAAAAGGTGAATAGTGGTGTACCCCAGGGATCTGTGCTGGGTCCGCTGCTTTTTGACATATTCATAAATGACCTGGAAAATGGAATGATGAGTGAGGTTATCAAATTTGCAGATGACACAAAACAATTTAAAGTTGTTAAAACCCAAGAGGATTGTGGAAAATTGCAAGAGGATCTTGATAAATTAGAAGACTGGGCATCAAAATGGCAGATGAAATTTAATGTGGACAAGTGCAAAATTATGCACCTAGGGAAGAACAACCCAAACTATGGTTGCACAATGCAAGGTTCCACATTAGGAACAATCACCCAGGAAAAAGATTTAGGCGTCATTGTGGATAACATGTTAAAACCCTCGGCCCAGTGTGCAGCGGCAGCCAAGAGAGCAAATAGAATGCTAGGTATCATAAGGAAAGGAATGGAAAATAAAACAAAAGATGATATAATGCCTCTATATCGTTCCATGGTGGGACCGCACCTTGAATATTGTGTGCAATTCTGGTCGCCGTATCTTAAAAAGGATATACAGTTATTAGAAAAGGTTCAGAGAAGAGCCACTAAAATGGTAAAGAGGATAGAAGGATACTCCTATGAAGAAAGGCTAAAAAGATTGGGGCTCTTTAACTTGGAAAAGAGATGGCTGAGGGGGAGATATGATTGAAGTCTATAAATTAATGAACGGAGTGGAACAGGTAAACGTAGATCGATTGTTTACCTTATCAGAATATAGAAAGACTAGGGGACATGCAATGAAGCTACAGGGTAAACTATTTAAGACTAATAAAAATATTTTTTCACTCAATGTGTAATCAAACTCTGGAATCTGTTACCGGAGGATGTAGTAAAGCTGTTAGTGTAGCTGGGTTTAAAAAAGGTTTGGACAAGTTCCTGGAGGAAAGGTCCATAAACCATTATTAAGAAGGGACCCAGGATATCAATGCTTGACCCATACAAGCATTGCGGAACCTGTGTCTTTTGGGGAAACTGCTAGGTACGTATGACCTAGATTGGCCACTGTTGGAAACAGGATACTGGGCTTGATGGACCTTGGTCTGACCCAGTATGGCATATGTTATGTTCTTATATTATGTTCAGAGCCAGTCAACATCCCAGGCAGACTGTGTTACTTTGCCAAAAGATTGCACCAGATAACATCAGAACATTGGACTCTCTCCATAGTGACAGAGGGATACAAACTTCACTTCCAAAGTATGACCCCTCTCTCCACTCCAAGAGAATTTAGCTCCCGGCACCCTGTTACCACTCTTATGCCAAAAGATCACCACCCTTCTCGTTCAGTGTGCAATAGAGGAAGTGCCACTTTCCCAACAAGGCCTGGGCTTCTACTCCCCCTACTTCCTTATACCAAAGAAAACAGGAGGATACAGGCCCATTCTGGACCTCCGAGAATTAAACAAGTATCTGCTTGAGAGAAATTCAAAATTATCTCTTTCGGAACACTTCTCCCTTACATCCAGAGTCAGAATTGGCTATGTTCTCTAGACCCAATGGATGCATATACACACATCCTTATCCACAAAGAACACAGGAGGTTTCTTTGGTTCCTATTTCAGGGAAGACATTACCAGTGCAGGGTTCTACCCTTCGGCCTGGCTTCTGCCCCAAGAGTCTTCACAAAATGCATGGCAGTAGTAGCAGCATTTCTAAGTAGTAGGGATATTTGTCTTCCCCTACTTAGACGACTGGCTCATCCGAGCATCGTTGGCTCCAGAGGCCAGCTCTGCCCTCTCCCGCACAATGCAGGTTCTTCAACATTTGTAATAAATTTTTCAAAATCCCAGCTCTCTCTCAAACCTTAGAGTTCATAGGGGCTTTTCTAACATGCAGCAGTCAAGGACTTTTCTGCCACAGGTATACTGTGCTCAAATAGTTCAACTGGCTTCTCAAGGAGCTATGAAAACCTCCTTAACTACTGGAGAAATGCTTCAGTTGCTCGGTCATATGGCTTCCACAGTACATGTGGTTCCCTATGCTAGTCTACACATGTGTGCAGCTCAGTGGACCCTAGCTTCACAGTGGACTCGGGCATCAGGTCGTCTGGGGGACAAAATCAGGAACTGCACGTCTCATTTAGTCCCTCCAATGATGGCAATCACCAAAAAACCTACTCGTAGTGTCACCTTTTCAGAAGCCACCACACCAGTCCACCCTGACGACGGATGCATCCAAATTGGGTTGGGGAGCTCAACCTGCTAGAACTCAGAGCCATCTTCAATGCTCTGAGTATTCCAGGACTATCTCTGCTCCAAAACAGTTCTAGTCCAGACAGACAATCAAGTCGCCATGTTCTATGTGAGCAGTGTGGAGCAGGGTCTTGGATGTTGTGCAACGAAGCCCTACACCTATGGCCCTTTGCCATATGCCTTCAGATACACCTACTAGCGGTGTATCTCCCTGGCAAGCACAATCTCCTGGCAGACAAACTCAGTCGAATACTACTGCCACACGAATGGTCTCTCCATTCCGAGCAAATTGCTCTAATCTTTCAAATTTGGGAAACCCCAGATATAGATCTGTTTGCAAGTCCTCAGAATGCCAAACTTCCCCGCTTCTGTTCCAGAATTCTTGCTCAGAACAGTCAGATGATGGATGCTTTCCACCTTCACTGGGGTCAGGACTTCCTATATGCCTACCCGCTCATTCCCAAGACTCCGTTCAAGCTTCAGAGAGAGAGAGAGGGGCCATATGATCCGCATAGCCCCACACTGGCCACGACAGATGTGGTATCCACTGCTTCTACGTCTCTCTCAAGCCAAACCTCTGGAGTTGGGATGTGCTCCAAATCTTCTATCCCAGGAGAACAGGACACTTCTACACCCGAATCCTCAGTCTTTGCACCTGATGGCATGGCTGCTGAGAGCTTAGAACTCCAGGATGTCAACCTCTCTCAACAGGTTAAAGATATCCTTCTGGCCTCTTGGAAACTTTCCACAAGGCGTGCTTACGCTTTTAAATGGAGAAGGTTCTCAATTTGATGATCAAAACGGATCTTAATCCTTTTTATGTTCCAGTAGAGGCATTACTGGAGTATCTCCTCCACCTTTCATCCTCTGGACTTAAAACTAATTCAGTAGGAGTTCACCTCAGTGCCACCGTGACTTTTCACATGCCCTTTGATGGACAACTTATCTCTTCTCAGCCGCTTGTAGCGTGTTTTATCAGAGGTCTGCTCTTAACTAAGCCTCCCATTAAGCCACCACCTGTGGCATGGGATATCAATCTTGTCCTTGGACAGCTCATGAAACCGCCCTTCGAACCCCTAGCCACCACATCCATGAAGTTTTACCTGGAAAGTCCTCTTCCTAATTGCCCTCACTTCTGCATGATGCATCAGTGAGCTCCAAGCTTTAGTGACTGACCCGCCTTATACACAGTTTCCACCATGATAAGATAGTCCTTAGGACTCATGCCCACTTTATGCCGAAGATGGTTTCGCCTTTTCATTTGAACTGGTCTGTTTATCTGCCTGTTTTCTTCACTAGACCTCATGCCTCTAGTGCAGAAAGGAATCTGCATACTCTGGATTGCAAGCATGCTTTGGCTTTTTATCTTCAGAGAACTAGGCAGCACAGAAAGGCTTCACATCTTTTTGTTGCCTTCGATTCCAGTCACCTCGGTCTACCAGTTTCTAAGAGAACACGCTCCAAGTGGATTTCAGACTGTATCTCCTTTACCTATGAGAATAAAGGACTTTTCTTATCACGCCAGTCCAGTCCCGAAACCTCTTGGTTGTGCACCTCCTCCAGCAGCTTGGAGACTGAGCATGCCACCCTTTTGATGACACTGGTATACTTAAGCAGCTGGCACTGCCCAGCAGCCCCCCAGTAAGCTCAGTCTCCAAGCAGCTGGAAGAGGTGGTGAGCCAGGGCTGGACTCGCTACAGAACAAATAAGGAGATTTAGTGTTAGCTTTGTTTGTAGGTTCAATCTGATGTGTGTTCTGCAGCAGAGTCCTGTTTAACCCATTTTGGACCAATGTATGTTTTACATACATAAGGTTTCCATACTTACTACTCAACTGTTTACTAATTAATGGTTAAAAATTCAATGGAACTATGTTTATCTATTATCGTTATGTCAAAAAGCGTTATATACAGATTTTTTATCTGAGATCTAGTTAATTTAATAGGTATTCGAAGTTTGCTGATTTTGACGGTACTGGTGGCTCAACATAAAAAGATCACAAAAAATAGTAAGTAGCTTATAATGCTGTAATAGCTACTATTTTGCAAATAAAAGTATTTGTAGACTTTAGAAAATAGGTTTAGATAACTGTAAGTTACTTAGTGTCAGTTATTGGTGCGTCTATCGGCCTTGTATGTTTTTCATACACTGGGCTAATATCTTGTCGAAACTAATTGCTGTCAAGCATTCTGTTCTAGGTGTTTCAGTGGTGCAATATTGACGCACTGCATCAGAAGTGTTTTCACGTGTATCATATTCCGCTGTCAGAATGGACTGCTGCCAAGCTATATTACATCATAATAAAGTGTTTTACATGAAAACTGCAGTTTCAGTAGTATCATACGGTATGTTTGTCAATGAATATTGGAACTGAATCCTATCTTTTCTGAAGACGGACAATATACTATATTGGACCAGTGTATGAAAAACATACACTATGTGAAACTTCTATTTTCTGCAAAGTTTTAATATTTTTTATTATTGCTGGTATTTCATAGTTGTTTGAGTGTAACAAATCTAATAAATATCCAGAACAGAGAGAGAATAGGCGAGCTGTCCAAAACGGGTTAAAAAAAAAAAAAAAAAAGGAAGATAGTAATTTAGGTATGAGGACAGGATCTCTGGGCTCCTTCCGTCCTCATGGGGTGGGGACAGGCAGTGGAGTTTTGACAGTGTGCCAGGACAAGGTGGCTCCCGATCCTGTGAGCGGGTGAGGAGCCGCCAGCAAAGCCGCATATGCAGCTGCGGGCAGGCAGTTTTATTTTTATTCCTTCGGCACCGAAGCCTTTGTCAGCAGGGTGAGCGCAAGGGAGAGCGGCACGAAGAGGAGCAGGAGTTAAGACCTCGGCGTGAAGTAAGCCGGGGGGACTCCATTTGTGGCCGGAAATGTGCGGGAGCGGTGAATCGCATGGTCTTGGCTGCGAGCGGCAGCAGGCAGTAGCAGGCCCAGCCATGTGGTGGATTGCTGGAAATGGCGCGCGCGGGTGATGCGGCCTGTTTCCCGCATGTGCAGGACGCTTGTTGGCTATCTGCAGGATGCGTTCCCCCCCCCCCCCCCTCCCCGACACTGATTCTTAGTTTAATTGTTTTTATTTTGGTGGTTATTTTGGTTTGCTGGATTTTTTATTGGTTTATTCCCAGTTTTTATTTCCAGGGCCTTGGGAGTCTTACTGGTGGTGTGAGGGTAGTGGGGAACACCTCTATTCCTAGGATAAGATTCAGATCTCCTCTCAGGGGACATGCCTTCTAGGCCTCAGTGTCTGGTCTGCGGAACAGGGTGGGGAGCAGTCTCCGACAAAGGAGTCTGTCGGGGATGTACTCATGAGACCGCTACTGTGGAGAAAGTGATTCAGGAAGGTTTGGAGGAACCTCCCTTCCCAGTTAAGTAGCGTCAGACATGGTTGATGTTGGAGGTGCTGGAGCCAGCCTCCCGCCATTGTCTGAACCCAGGCCCTCTTCGGCACGCCAGAGCGGGGCAGGGCTTCTGTGAGATTTTTTGCCTGAGTTTTTGTTGCTCCACAGGGCCTTTTGCCTGTGTCAGCAGGGGCAGCAAGATGCCCCACACGCTTGAGATATGGGGACTAAGAGGTCTTTGGCGGACGAGGGGCCTATGACAGAGGTGCGAGCGAAGATGTGCTCCTTGGGGTCGGAGGTACCAGATCTGGAATCAGAGCTCTACCCTCAGGAGGAGTTGGAAGAGGGTGAGCTCCAAGAGTAAGATCAACAGTCACGAGTAGTCAGGGTGTTTCATAGGGAGGAATTGGCAGCTCTCATTAGAGAGTTTTTGAAGGCGCTGAATATGCCAGCTTGTCAGCCAGCAGAGGATCAGGCGCTGGAGGACCTGCTTCTTCAGGCGGTGCGGAAGCCACACAAGGTCTTTCCGGTCCACAGAGTGGTGAAGCAGATGATCCAGGATGCGTGAAGTCTGCCTGAGGCGGGTCTTAGTGGGGTAAGAGCCATATCAAGGCTGTACCCTTTGCTAGAACAAGAGCGTGAGTTGCTTCAATCTCCCAAGGTGGATGCCGCAGTGTCTGCGGTCACCAAGAAGACTACAATCCCGGTGGAAGGTGGCGCAGCCCTCAAGGATGCCCAGGACAGAAGGGTAGACACCCTGCTGAAGCAGGCCTTTAATATCAATGCCCTGGCTTTGCGGGGCATGGGTGGCAAGGGCATGTCTCCGCTGGTCTCAGCGGGTGCATCAGGGAGAGCCGGGAGCAGACTCCTCTGAGGAGGCAGCAAAGTTGGAGTCAGGGGCTGTGTATCTGGCGGATTCCCATTACAACCTCAAGGGGGCTCTCGAAGAGCATGGCCTCCCATGGTGGCAGCCTGGCATTGTCTGTGGCTAAAGAGCTGGGCGGCAGGCGGGTCCTCCACGGCCCGGCTGAGTAAGCTCCCTTTCATGTGCAAGTTGCTCTTTGGGGAGGATTTGGAGAAATTGGTTAAGGATCTGGGGGAATCCAAGGGGGGTTGCCTGCCCAAGGATAGGCAGAGGCAGACCCGTACTACCTCAACAGGGAAGGGGCAGACTTCAGACATTTTTGGCCCTCCAGGTTGGGGTCTTCTCAAAGAGGCAAGCCTGCCTTTTGTGGGCAGGGCTGTCGGGGCTTCCGGGGAGCAGGAAGGGGGTTTGGATCTCCTTCCTTCTCGGGGGCTAAGAAGGCACAATGAAATTTGGGGGGGCTCAGGTGGAGTTGATTCCCATGGGGGGCCGGCTGTGGGAGTCTTACTCCACTTGGTTCCAGATCTCGTCGGACCAGTGGGTTCTAGAGGTCATCCGAGAAGGATATGCCCTCGAGTGGGTGTGCCCAATCAGCCACGCCTTTGTGCAGTCCCCTTACCAGGCAAAGCGGCGGCAGTAAAAGAGACCCTAGCAAGGTTGTTACTACTAAGGGCTGTGGTGCTGGTATCCAGAGACCAACTAGGGTGCATTTGATACTCCATTTATTTTGTGGTGCCCAAGAAGGAAGGCTCCTTTCGGCCAATTCTCGATCTCAAGGGCGTAAACCGCTGCCTCAGAGTTTTGCATTTTCGCATGGAAACTCTATGGTCTGTCATAGTGGCAGTATGGAGCGGGGAGTTCCTGACGTCACTGGACCTGTCCGAGGCGTATCTGTACATTCCCATGCGGCCCGGGCACCAGCAGTTCCTCTGGTTTGCAGTGCCGATAGGACACTTCCAATTTTGAGCATTACCCTTCGGTTTGGCGACAGGCCTGCAGACCTTCACCAAGGTCAATGGTGGTGGTGGCGGCGGCGGCACTCTGCAAGGACAGGGTTCTGGTACATCCATACCTGGATGATTGGCTCATTCGGGCAAAGTTCAGGAGCAAGAATGTGAGAACCACGGTGAAGGTAGTGCAGTTTCTGGAAAGTTTGATGTGGGTGGTCAACATGGCCAAGAGCAGGTTGACTCCATCCTAAGAACTAGACTATTTGGGGGCATGCTTAGATACCAAGGAAGGAAAGGGTTATTCTCCAGGACCAAGCAGAAAGTCAGTCCTCACGTATGTGTGACGTCGGCACCGACGGAGCCCCCGTGCAGAGCATTTCCCCAGCTTTCATAGAAAGCCTTTGGGAATGCAGCACACATGCGCGGTCCCCTTCCCGCCCAGGGGTGCCATCTTGCTCAGTCTTCTTTTTTCCGCGGAGCCCGACGGATGTATATTCGTTTCACCCAAGGAAGAAGTTGATTTTCTCTGCGTTAACCTGTTTTTCTTCGGTTAGACGCCGGTGTCCCTTTCCCGCCTGGGCCCGATACGTCGGTATCAAGCCCGGATCTCTCTTTCGGATTTTGTCCTTAGTGACTAGCGTTCGCGCCATTTTTTCTTTTTTCACTGGCAGCCCTGTCTTTTGACCTTGCAGGGGCCCTTTTTCCCCCGATGGCTGCCAGGGGTTTAAAAAGCGTGATCGGTGTAAGAAACTTGTCTCTCACCGACACACATGACTGCTGCCTCCGGTGCCTCGGACCCGATCATGACCCGATGATCTGTGGTCCATGTGGGAAGATGTCCTCTAAGGTGTTAAGGAGTCGGCAGCACCAAAAGGAAAGAATCTTCTCTGACTCCGCGTCCGGTAGGGCCCGGACCTCATCAGAGGCCTTGACATCTTGGGACTCCGGCCCCGAGCAGCGTCGAGGCTCCTCTGAAAGGGGGGGTCTCCCTCGTGGGAGCATCGTAAGAAGAAAAAACCCACGAGGGCGGCGTCGGTGGATGCACTTGGCTCCTCGAGAGCCAAGTCGCATAGCCCCGAGCGCCATCCCGGGTCTTCGGAGTCGGAGAGGCCTGCAAAACAACCTCGTGTGGAGATGGAGTCCCCGGGTCACGTGAGTACTGTAGTCCTCGTGGACTCACCTCCAGGGGGAGCCGACGTCGGGGCCCGAGTCAGGGGCTGCTGAATCTCCTGAGCTCGGACTCAGGTTGACGGCCTTGGAGAGCAGCTTGGCTGCCTTCATGGAACAGCAGCAGGCACTGATCGCCGGTCTCACTGGTGCATCTGCCCCGACCACCGAGACATCGATGTCCAAGTCGACCCCGGAGGCTGAGCCGATCCTCGAGTCCATGCGAGCTCGAGTCGATCCTCGGCCAAGGTCCCCCTCGGCCTCCCGTTCGAGACCGAAGTCGTCGATGCCGGTACCCTCGGTGTCGGGGCGGATGGCATCGATATCTGCCCGACCGGAGCCGCTCGATTCCTCCTCCGAGGAGTCCGGCTGGGAGACGGAGGATGAGGAGTCGCCCGACACCTTTCGGACTCGGTGCGTTCCTTCGGATTTGCCCGAGTACGAGCCTCGGAGAAGGTCCCCCCCGGAGGATACCCGGTTCTCGGACTTCGTGCGGGACATGGCCAAGGCTTTGGCATTCCCCGCGGATCCTGAGGAGGAGCCTCGAGCCGAGGAGCTCAAGGCCCTACAGTATGACTCTCCTCCGAAGGAGGCCTTTACTGTTCCGGTTCCTCCGATGCTGGAACGGTTGCTCTTCCGCGTGTGGGAGGCGCCGGCATTGACGCCGGTTTTAAGCAAGCGGGTCGATTCCATCTATCGAGTCCGCAAGAGCCCCGGGTTCCAAAAGGCACAATTACCGCACCACTCCATGGTTGTGGAATCGGCCATGCATCGTCTGAAGAGTCAGAAGTTTCACTCCTTGGTGCCTCCTGGCCGGGAGGCCCGGAACCTGGATGCCCTCGGTAAGAAGTGCTTGCAGGCCTCTATGCTTGCTTGCTGTGTCCAGACCGACCAGCTGTACATGAGCATGTACCTTCGAGACATGGCAAAGGAGATTGCTGGGTTCTCTGCTGGTCTCTCCGAGGAACCTTTGCAGAGGTTCAATGCTCTGTCCTCGGGTATTCGTGAGTGCTCAAAGTTTATATGTCGAGCAGCCTATGATGGCTTTGAGGCTTCGGCCCGAGTAGCCACGGCCGGCATCAGTGCACGCCGTCAGACTTGGCTACAGTCATCGGACCTCGAGCCATGGGTGCAGGACAAGTTGGTCGATGTCCCCTGCCGAGGTGAAAACCTCTTTGGCAAGCCCATGGCTGACAAGGCTGCCGAACTCGAGACCAAGACTCTTACCCGGACAAAGCTGTCCAGAAAATCCTCTGCCCCTTCTCAGAAGAAGGGCTCGGGAAAAAAGACCTTTTACCCGAGGAAGTCATCTGCCTATAAACAGTACCCTCATTATCGGGCCTCTGTAGCTCCCCAACAGGGTCAGCAGGCCAAGGGGCAGGGTCATGGGCCCCGTAGGCAGAAGGCCCCCAAGCTTCCTACTCCAGCGCCTGCTCAGCAGGGTGGGGGATTTTGACTGCATTGGCATAGCCTCTCCTTCTCAGCTGGCCCCCATGAGCACTGGAGGCAGGCTGGCCCTGTTTGCCCACAGGTGGTCAGCCGTCACAAGGGATACCTGGGTTCTAAGTATAGTCCAGAAGGGCTATCTCCTCCACTTCCACCAGGTACCGCACTCCTATTTTCCAGGAGTTGGCAGGTCTTCTGAAGGAACAGGCAGTGGAACCGATGCCCCACCACCTGAGAGGTCACAGCTTCTATTCCAGGTACTTCCTGGTACCAAAGAGAACAGGAGGCCTCAGACCCATCCTCGACTTGTGAAACCTGAACAAGTTCCTGGAGAGGGAAAAGTTCAACATGCTTATCCTTGGAATCCTACTGCCCTACCTCCAGCAGGGAGATTGGCTATGCTCCTTAAATCTAAAGGATGCTTATACTCACATCCTTATTCATCCAGACCACACACAATATCTCAGATTTGTAGTGGGAGTAAACCATTATCAGTACAGAGTACTGCCTTTTGGCTTTACATCCACCCCCAGGGTATTCACCAAGTGCCTGGCGGTGGTAGCGGCCTACTTCAGGGTTCAAGGCCTCTTTGTCTTTCCATATCTGGACGATTGGCTCATCAGGAGTCAGTCCCCCCAAGAGGCCAATCAAGCCACCCTTCGCACTGTCGCTCTGCTTCAGCACCTGGGGTTTGTCATAAACTTTGCAAAGTCCATTTTTCAACCCTCCCAGAACATGGAGTTCATAGGAGCTTGACTGAACACCTTTCAGGCAAAGGCCTTTCTACCAGTGGACAGGGCCCACAGATTGATGGCTCTAGCCAGGCTATTCCACAGCAATTCTCTGGTCTCCGCCAGACAATTCCTGAGGCTCTTAGGCCACATGGCATCCGTGGTCCATGTGACTCCAAATGCCCGTCTACACATGCGGCCAGCTCAATGGGGCCTCCGGACTCAGTGGCACCAGGCCACAGGAAGCCTCGCGGACAAAGTCTACTACAGACTTCTCTGCAATGGTGGCTTCATCTTCCAAATCTAGTGCAAGGGGTGCCTTTTCAGGCACCTCCACACTCTCAGGTGCTGACAACCGATGCTTCTCTTCAAGGTTGGGGTGCACATTGCCAAGGGGCATGTACTCAAGGCCTGTGGACTCCTTGGGAGGCCGCACAGCAGATCAATCTCTTAGAACTGAGAGCTATCCGCTTAGCCCTGAGAACTTTCATCTCATCTCTCACCAGTCCGTCTTGGTTCAGACGGACAATCAAGTGGCTATGTTCTATGTGAACAAACAAGGGGGCACAGGGCCTTCTCTGTCAGGAAGCGCAGAAACTGTGCTCCTGGGCAGTCAATCATGACATTCTTCTCAAAGCAGTCTACCTTCCAGGTCAAGAGAATTACCTGGCGGACAGATTGAGCAGGATCCTGCAGCCCCACGAACGGCAGTTGAACCCTTTAGTGGTTCAACAGGTCTTCCTGAGATGGGGTCTTCCAACCATAGATCTCTTTGCCAGTCCTCTGAACCATCAACTACCCAGGTTCTGTTCCAGACAACCGCATCCTCTGAGTAGCAGCAGATGCGTTTCTCATTCCATAGTCTACAGGCCTACTGTATGCGTTTCCTCCCACGCCTCTAGTGTCCAAGACACTATTCAAGGTGATCCGGGACAAGGCCTCAGTGATTCTGGTGGCCCCCAGGTGGCCAAGGCAGCCCTGGTTCCCACTACTATTGCAAATGGCAGTGGACACTCCTCTTCCTTTGGGGATGCAACCCGATCTCCTGTCTCAGGAGCAGGTCTCCCTCTTGCACCCCAATCTCCAGTACCTCAATTTGATGTTCTGGCTGCTGAAAGGGTAGTCCTAGCGCCTTTACTACTTCCTAGAGGAAGTAGTCTTGGCCTCTAGGAGGCAGTCCACCAGAAAGTCTTATGCCCTTAAGTGGCGTAGATTCTCTACCTGGTGTACTCAACACAATGAGAATCCCTTCTCATGCCTGGTACCAGTGGTGCTGCAGTATTTGCTTTACCTGTCCAACCTTGGCCTTCTGTTAGAGTTCATCTTAGTGCTCTTTCAGCACACCACTCGCAGGTGGAGGGTCAGTCTCTTTCCAGCCATCCTTTGGTGGCTCGCTTCCTCAGAGGCCTGCTTTTGCTTAAGCCTCCAGTGTGTCCACCTGCCACTGACTGGGATTTAAATGTGGTCTTGCAACGGCTTACTTGCCCACCATTTGAACCTATGGCTACTTGCCCTCTGCGGTTTCTGTCCTGGAAAACGCTATTTCTGGTAGCCCTTACATCAGCAAGGCGAGTGAGTGAACTTCAGGCCCTAGTATCAGAAGCACCTTATACTAGGTTCTATAGGAACAGGGTAGTCTTGCGGACTAATCCTAAGTTCCTTCCAAAGGTTGTCTGCTTCCACCTCAATCAGGAGGTGGTTCTTCCGACTTTCTTTCCCAGGCCTCATGCTAGCCGGGCGGAAATGGTCTTGCATACCCTGGACTGTAGGAGGGCGTTGTCCTTCTACCTTGACCGTACGCGGGAGCACCGGAGGGCGGTTCAGCTCTTCGTCTCTTATGACCCCAATAAGTTGGGGTTGGCTGTGTCCAAACATACTTTGTCCATATGGGTAGCTGACTGCATCGCCTGGGCTTACAGGGCAGCCGGCCTCTCGTTGCAGGGTCGAGTTACGGCTCACCGTGTCAGGGCAAAGGCTGCGTTAGTGGCTTAATCTCTGCTCTGTTCCGTTGGCAGACATCTGCTGGGCCACTACTTGGTCTTCAAGCCAGACTTTTGCGGCCCACTACTGCCTTGAGAGGGAATCCCGCAGGGACAGTGCTTTCGGGCAAGCGCTACTCCATAATCTCTTTGGGGTCTAGGCAACTCCTACCCTCCGGCCCTGGTGTTGGGCTACCTTTCGAGGGCGTTATCAGAGAAGATTCTGTTCTTGCATGCTGGGGCTCTAGAGGGAGCTCAATTTTTCAGTTTGGGGCCTCTGGTAGCCCTGAGCTAGGGAGTCCCATATGTGAGGACTGACTTCCTGCTTGGTCCTGGAGAAAGAGTAGTTACTCACCTGTAACAGATGTTCTCCAGGAGCAGCAGGAATCACTCCTCACAACCCTCCCTCCTCCCCTTGGAGTTGCAGTCCTATGATTTATTTTTGCTATTTTTGCTGTCTTTTAGCTATGTCATCAGACTGAGCAAGATGGCATCCTTGGGTGGGAAGGGGACCGCGCAAGCGTGCTGCATTCCCAAAGGCTTTCTATGAAAGCTGGGGAAATGCTCCACACGGGGGCTCCGTCTGCGCCGACGTCATCCATGTGTGAGGACTGATTCCTGCTGCTCCTGGAGAACACCTGTTACAGGTGAGTAACTACTCTTTCTGCCAGAGACGCGGGCCCGAGGGTTGCATCGGCTGCTGCGACAGTTCTTGCAAATGCCGCAACCCTCAGTGTGGCATTATCTGCAGGTCCTGGGGATCATGGCAGCCACCCTCAAATTAGTCCCGTGGGCGAGGGCTCACATGTGACCTTTACAGAGGGCTCTCCTGCATCATTGGTCCCACCAGACTCACCCTCTCTCCCATCGGCTTCTGTGCCCAAGGTAGACGAAGGGGGGCATTGCAGTGGTGGCTGCATCCGGAGACTCTGGGAATGCCTCTCGAGCCTCCATCTTGGGTGTCACTGATGGATGCCAGCCTGGCCGGTTGGGGAGCCCATTGCGAAGGGCGTTTTGCTTAGTGGCTGTGGAGCACCCAGGAGAGTGCATGGTCATTCAACAGGCTGGAAATGAGAGCAGCACTTTGAATGCTGCAGAGTTTCGAGACCTGGCTACAGGATTGGGCAGTCAGGGTGTTTTCGGACAACGCCACAGCTGTAGCCTACATAAATCACCACGGCGGCATGGGAAGCGTGGCGCTGGAGGCAGAGGCTGAGGTACTTTTGGCCTGGGTGGAGAATCATCTCTTGGCCTTGGCGCACGTTAATTGGGTGGACAATGTCACGGCAGATTACCTGAGTCTGGTACAGATAGACCACAGCGAGTGAACTCTCATTCCAGAGGTGTTCGAACAGGTGATGAGTCGTTGGGGTTGCCCAGTGATGGATCTGATGGCAACTTTTCATTCAGCTAAAGCAAGCTGGTTTTTCAGCAGAAGACAGGAAAGGATGTCGGAGGGTCTGGATGCCCTTGTACAGAAGTGGCCTGTGGGGGAACTGTTATGTGTTTCCGCCATGGGCTCTCATCAGCAGAGTGATACCAGGGATAGAGTCTCACCAAGGTCTGGTTTTTCTGATTGCCCCAGACTGGCCATGACGTCCGTGGTACACCGATTTTGGTATGACTTCTGGCAGACAGCCCGTGGTGTCTTCCTGTTCTGGACGATTTGCTGTTGCAAGGTCCAGTACGCATGCCACAGGTGGATCGATTCTCACTTACAGCATGGCTCTTGAGATGGATAGGCTAAGAAGGAAAGGCTATGGTGTCTCTGTGATAGCCACATTATTGAAGGCTCTGAGAAAGTCTCCGTGCTTAGCGTATGTCAGTTTGGCATATATTTGAAGCATGATGTTCAGATAGGCAGTCCCGTCCAGCCTCGGCTTCGGTTCTGCAGGTGCTGGTCTTCCTGCAGGTTGTTTTTGATAGGGGTTTGGCTGCCAGCTCTCTGAAGGTGCAGTTGGTGGCAATTTCTTGTTACTGAGATAAGGTTCAAGGGGTGGCGTTGGGTACGCACCCGGATCTGTTCAGGTTTCTGAGGGCAGTGAGTCGTTCGACCACCGAGAAGGTTGGTGATTCCACCATGGGATCTCAACATAGTGCTTGCTGCTCTCACAAAGGAGCCCTTTGAACCAGTGGGTCGGGCTTCAGTGAAGGACGTCACTTTGAAAGCGTTATTCTTGGTGGCCATCTGTTTGGCGCGTAGGATTTCAGAGCCTCGGTCCTTGTGTCGGGAGCATTTCCTGTCCTTTTTCAAGTAAAAGTTGGTTCTTCGGCCCGTACCTTTCTTTTTCCCCAAGGTGGTATCCGCATTCCATGTGAACCAGGGGGTGGCCTTACCCACCCTGTGGTTGCAGGGGGGAGAGGTGGCAGGGTCCCAGTTGTGGCTCTTGTATGTTAAGAGAATCCTGTGGCGTTACTTGAGCTGTACGGTGTCCTTCAGGAAGTCGGAATGCTTGCTTGTTCTTTTTGGTGGGCCGCGAAGAGGAGAGGCGGCCGCTAAGGCCACCATTTCCTGATGGATTAGAGAAGCCATTGCTTCAGCATATATCTTGAAAGGTAGGAGGGTGCCGGAGGGCTTGCGGGCGCATTCCACCAGGGCACAAGCGGCTTCCTGGGCGGAGTTTAGCCTGGTTCCGTCAGTGGAAATCTGTAGGGCGTCAACCTGGTCTTCGTTACATACCTTTGTGAAGCATTGCTTCCTGGATGTCCAGGCAGCGGGAGATGCCCGGTTTGGTTCTGCAATGCTTCAGGCTGCAGTCGCGGGTCCCTCCCATTGAGTAGACAGCTCTGTTCCATCCCAGAGATTTCGGGACTGGACTGGAGGGACGATAAGAAAAGAGAAATTAGACTTACCTGCTAATTGTAGTTCCTTGAACTCCAGTCCAGTCCCAGAACCCTCCCTGAATGCTTTCTGTGATGTGTGCACCCTGGTCCTGAAGTAGGCTCCGTTGGAGGAAGTGGCCAGGAGGAGCCAGGGAGTGGAGTGTAATTGGCGTTTGGGAGGGGGGGGCGGATCGGAAGAGCTGTTGGTCGCTTGCTCCCTGCTGGTTGGAGTTGCTCAGGCGCTCAACAGGTAGACATCATCCTGGAGGGGGGACGGGTATCCTTCCCGGGGGGATGTTAGGGATACTAGTTTATTTAGGCATAGAAGTATTTGTTGCTTGTTTAACTACTTATTTGTTGCTCCTTTGAGTCTGCTTTGTCAGTAGGTACTGGGACTGGTAAGTGGTGCCAGCTGCTTAAGTACACTAGTGTCATCTAAAAGATGACATGCTGGGTCTCCAAGCTGCTGGAAGAGGTATGCTACCCAGAGTTGCGGGACTGGACTGGAGTTCCTCAAGGAACAACAATTAGCAGGTAAGTCTAATTTCTCTTTTAATGCTAATGAATGACCATCCAACATCTATCTCTCCCTACATCACTCCTTGGGAACTCTGTTCTTCAGGTAGATCTATTCTATCTGTGTTCTTTTCTTCCACTGCCAGTTCTTCCAGTTTTTGGGTACGAAAATTGGTATGCCATTGAATATTGTTGTACACTTGTTTGTTCCCGGCTTTTCATTTTGATGTTTTGTTTTGGTTTTTTTTGCTTTATATTGCATCAGCTGAACTATTTGTTGACCCCTGATTCAGGCATAGTTGCCAAAATTTGGCCAAGTCGGATCTTCAATAAAGTGTATTAAGAGAAGATCATCTTGTGTGGCTGTGATCTGTCTCCACTCCTTTCTTTGACATTTGCGGAGGTCGCTTTCCTTTTCTGTTTTCTTATAGGAGAAGGCTGACAGATTTAAAAGACAGTACAGAAAAGAATTAGTGGAACATTGGCTCAAGTGTCAGTAGTTGTTGGGTTATTGTGTTTTTGTTTTATTCTATTGTATTTTTTATATATTTGTACACTCGTTTGACTTTGGTCAAAAAAGTGATAGAAACGTACGTAAATAAATAAATGGAGCCACCTTGGGATTAAAATTATTGGAAATTAGGAAGGCAATTCCACTGCCATGATGGTGGGAATGGTGAAACTCTTTAGTAAAATTTTATTGCATTTATACACCATACATCGCAACTACAGTCTTGTCCCCCTAACCCTTGAAGTTAAGGAGACAAGATCGAAGCAGGTACAAGTATTCCTCATCATTTAACCATGTCTTGGTAATTGTGAAGGTATCAAGATGATGGGGCCTGAAGAGATCATGAATCAGTGTGATTTTCCTTTTTAGTGAATGGATGTTAAGCAGATCAAGTTTGAAAGAATGAGCCTGGGAAAAAAGGAGGTTGAAAGAAGGGTCACTAGTCATAATCTGTAGGGAACATAGTAGGTCTAACTGATGTAAGTCTGGTTTTGAGGCTTACCCAAGGATGTCAACCAATCAAGACAGAAATATGCTGAACAGAAAGCATAGTGAATAGGCAGAGAAATGAGTAAAGCAACGACCAAAATCCCTGGCTCTCAAGCACCTGAAGGAGCGCCCAAAGGAGTATGTTATGCTGCTTAGGCGCTCGCTACAGATGATGGTGTGCTGATGAAGAGGTGGCTTTAAATATGTAAAGGAGACATCACCTCAACAGAGCCTAGCATGGGCAGGGCTTCCAAAACAGTGTTCAACAGGGAAAGGAACAAGTTTAAAGCATACACTAACCCCCCCACCCCCAAGAAAATAAAACAGAACAATATTAAAAGCGTCAAGCTTAAAATACAGGTGCAAATGAAACCCCCAGTTTTTAAACATTTTGTGGTTTATGTATTTTCAGAAGTTCTTATGGCACATAGTAATATTAGTGTTAGATCCAGTTTTCCTCAAAGTAAGAGAAAAGATAATTAAGAAAACTAGTTGTGATTTTGTACCATTATCTTTTGATAAACAAATTTTAGTGAAGATTTATTTTACATTCACAGATTTGGGATAAAACAGGCCTGGAGTGTTTGAAAATATTAACAGGGCACACAGGATCTGTCCTCTGTCTGCAGTATGATGAGAGAGTAATTGTTACTGGTTCATCAGATTCCACAGTGAGGTAGGTGATTCACTATCTGAACATTGAGATTTAGCTGTTCTGATCACCTAGAATAAATTGGTTTCTGTATTGACATGAAGTGGGGTAGAATCTAGAGTTACTGAGCTGGAAGAGCAAACTTTCAGCTCTTCTGATGGCACCCAGTATTCCTAGTCGTCTCTCCGGGCCAGTCCAGGAATCTTGGGTGATCAATCCGCTCCAGCAGCTGAGGACTGGAATCTGACAAGGTTTTACTGACAACCCCTCCAGCTCCCCCAAGTGTCAGCTAACCAGTCTTTCAGTCCTCAGCAGCTGGGCTGGACGTTCTTTGGACCAGCTCCCCTGAGAGGCGATTAGGATAGTTATAGGATTTAGTTTAGAAGACCATTACTTTTATTTTGGAATTAGGCTGCTTGCCTCACGCTAAAAGAAAAAATAATAAATAAATAAAATTAATTAATACGAGTCTGTCTCGGTTCAGACTCCCGTGCTGCCTTTTTTTTTCTTTCAACAGCACTGTCCAAGATTGAAAAGTGGAATCGAGGTTGATTGCAGCTCAGGCACTTAAGCAGGAGGTAGGGGAAGCTCCCCTTGTGCCTCCGTGCCCGTCTGGTGAGGTAGAGCCTGCCTCTTTAGGACGCTGAGCAGCGGCAAGAGATTAGCAGGCCTGGGAGCCCCAGTGTCCTCTCTCTCTGCTTGTTCGCATTCGGGCAGCGGCTGGCCGTTAGCAACGGCGCGGCGGTGCAGGAGAGCGTGGAGTTTGGCTCCGGGTGTTTTTTTCAGCAGCCGGTAAGTCTTTCGATTCTTTCTCGGGGGGCAGATTTTGCCGGCAGGGGGGTTTCCCTTGTTACGGGTGTTCTTCTCGGCCCGCGGTTTTTCCTGGTGCTCTTCGGGTTCGTTCCGGGGGCTCTTGTTTTTGACGGTTGCATTCAATTTCTTTCTTCTTTTTCGGTGTGTGCCCTTCTGCGATGGCGGATACAACCTCTGACGGTAGCACCGGTGTTTCTCTCTCGTCAGGAGAAAGAGTGGGAACGGCGGCCATTTTAGCAGAGCAGGCTGCTGCTCCCGCGCTTCTCCCTAAACCCTGCAAAAGGAAGTCCAAATCTGTAAAACCGACTGTCTGCAGAGATTCAGCAGCAGTCTGTCCCTGCTTCTCAGGAGACTTTCAGCTCTTATTTCTCCCCTGAATTTATTCTTTCTCTGCATAATGCTTATCTCCTCAAAAAGGCACAGTTTTCTCTCCCTCCTGGCTCTGAGGGTCTCCTTGAGGCTCCTGTGGCCGGTCCTTCAGAACCTCTTCGGGGTGAGTCTAGCTCTTCCGTAGTTCATAGTAGGGACCAGAGTGGGGAACGTGCAGAGGCGCTGTTTGCCCCATCTCCAAGTGTAGAAGAGGGTGAGCTATTATCTGAACCTGGGTTGGACACCTGGTCTGGAGATTTGGAGGAAGGGGAACTAGGTCCTGGTGAGGATCCCAATGTTTTTCGCATGTTTCGTAAGGAGGAGTTGGGAGCGCTGATCTCGCAATCGCTTTCTGCTCTAAATTTAGTCCTTCCTTCGGTGCAGCAGGAACCCCTGGAAGATCCTTTGCTGCAGGGGTTCAGGTCCGAGCAAAAGTGTTTCCCGGTTCACAGAGTTATTAAACAAATGATTGAAGCAGAATGGGAGTTTCCAGAGGCATCTCTCAGGGGAGGTCGCTCGTTGGCTAAGCTTTACCCTGTTCCGCAGGAGGAGAGGGACTTATTGCGTATGCCCAGGGTGGATGCATTGGTATCCGCCGTCACTCGAAAAACCACCATTCCTGTTGAAGGCGGTACCGCTCTCAAGGACTTGCAGGATCGCAGGTTAGAAGCGCTGTTGAAACAGGCATTTGATTCTAGTGCTTTGGCCCTTCAAGCGTCTGTGTGTGGAGCTTATGTGTCTAGGGCTTCCATCCGCTGGCTGCAAGGAGAACAGACCCCTGAGAAAGTGGAGGAACCTACAGCGGATTTGGCGAAGCTAGAATCGGCTGCTGCTTATCAGGCCGATGCCTTTTATGATTTGGTTCGCATTTCCTCTAAGACTATGGCTTCTGTCATAGCCGCTAGACGTTTCCTTTGGCTTAGGAACTGGTCGGCGGATGCTTCTTCCAAGGCGCGTCTTAGTAAGTTGCCGTATAAGGGGAAGTTGTTGTTTGGTGAGGCCTTAGATAAGATTGTTAAGGATTTGGGTGACTCCAAGGGCGGTCGGCTGCCGGAGGACCGTCCAAGAGCTGCGAAGCAGGGTTTCCTCCTTAGGGGTCACGGTAGAGACTTTCGCAGGTTTCGAGGAGCGCGCTTCACTCCTTATCAGCGGGGTCGCTTTCCTTCTCGGGGCTATTCCTTTTGTGGGTCCAGAGGTTTTACTAGAGGAGTCTTTCATAACCAACAGTCCGCAGCGAAGAAGTCACAATGAGATGAGGCCAGTCCAGGTGGGCGTTCCAGTAGGAGGTCGGTTGCAGCAGTTCCTTTCCACCTGGGCCACCATAACCACGGATCAGTGAGTTCTGGAGATTATCGGACACGGCTATGCCCTGGAATTCCAAGAGCGGGTTTCCGACGCCTTTGTCCTGTCGCCTTGCGGTCCGCAGGCAAAGCTGGCAGCGGTCGGGGAAACCCTTCGCCGATTGTTGGATCTTTGCGCGGTGGTCCCGGTGCCGGCAGACCAGTGCGGTTTAGGTCGATACTCGATTTATTTTGTGGTCCCCAAGAAGGAAGGTTCTTTTCGGCCCATTCTAGATCTCAAGCATGTGAACCGTTGTTTGCGAGTGCCTCATTTTCGCATGGAAACCTTGCGGTCGGTAATCCGATCGGTTCGACCTGGCGAGTTTCTCGCTTCAATAGATCTTACAGAAGCTTACCTACACATTCCGATCAGAAGCGAACATCAGAAGTATCTCCGTTTCGTGGTGCCCATGGGTCATTTTCAGTTTCGGGCCTTGCCTTTTGGGCTGGCTACGGCGCCTCGCACCTTTACCAAGGTTATGGTTGTGGTAGCGGCTGCGCTCAGAAAAGAGGGGATTCAGGTTCATCCCTACTTGGACGATTGGTTGATTCGCGCGTCCTCGCTGCAGGAGTCGCAGAAGGCCGTGGTGCAGCTCCTGGTGCGGTTAGGTTGGGTCATAAACTATGCAAAGAGCCATTTGGTTCCCGTTCGGCATTTGACTTACCTGGGGACCTTCTTCGACTCGGAGATAGGATCGGTGTTTCTTCCAGAAGACAGGGTATGCAAGATCTTGTGACAGATCTCGGCGTTTCTGCGGATCAAGGCTCCGACGGCGTGGCGCTATCTACAATTGTTGGGGTCCATGGCGGCCTCCTTAGATCTGGTGCCCTGGGCAAGGGCCCACATGCGGCCGCTTCAGAGCGCGTTGCTGACTCGTTGGTCTCCTCAGGATCATCCTCTCTCCCGCAGGCTAGTCTGTCCTCCGGACGTTCGTCTCAGCCTACAGTGGTGGTTGGTGCCAGCCCATCTGATGGCGGGAGTTCCTCTGGAGGTGTCCGATTGGGTGTTGCTCACGACGGACGCCAGCCTCTCCGGCTGGGGGGCTCATTGCCTGGGGCGTGTCACTCAGGGTTCGTGGTCGGCGGTGGAGTCCGCCTGGTCGATCAATCGTTTAGAACTTCGGGCGGTGCGTCTCGCGTTGCTGGCGTTCGCGACGTTGCTGCTCGGGAGAGCAGTTCGAGTTTTCTCCGACAATCAAGTGACCGTTTCTTACATCAACCGGCAAGGCGGCACGGGCAGTGCTCTGTTGCTGGAGGAATGCCTTCAGTTGTTTCAGTGGGCGGAAGTCCATCTCACCATGATCTCGGCAGCGCACGTGGCTGGCAAGGACAACGTTCAGGCGGATTATCTCAGTCGGCATCGTCTGGATCCCGGAGAGTGGGACTTGGACCAGACAGTTTTTCAGGAGATCGCGCTGCGGTGGGGTCAGCCGGTCCTGGATCTCATGGCTACCCGGTCCAATGCCAAGGTGGCGCGGTTTTACAGCAGGCGCAGAGAACACATGTCCGAGGGTCTGGACGGTCTTGGCCTTTGGATCAGCTCATCTATGTGTTTCCTCCATGGCCGCTCTTGGGGAGAGTCATCCAGAGGGTGGCGGCTCACAGTGGAATGGTGATTCTTGTAGCTCCCGATTGGCCTCGTCGTCCCTGGTATGCCGATCTGGTCAGGCTGCTCGTGGCTCCTCCCTGGCGGTTGCCCACTCAGAGCGGCCTCTTGAGGCAAGGGCCGGTGCACATGCCGCAGGTGGATCGATTTTGTCTTACGGCTTGGCTCTTGAGCGGAGCAGATTGCAGCGCAAGGGCTACTCCGGCACGGTCATAGCTACTCTGTTGCAGTCCCGCAGACGGTCTACGTCGTTGGCCTACATTAGGATTTGGCGCTTATTTGAAGCATGGTGCGTTGGGCGTCAGGTGCAGCCCGGGAAGGCGTCGCTTCCGGATCTTTTAGGTTTCTTGCAGGGCAGTTTGGATAAGGGATTATCTCTTAGTATCTTGCGGGTACAGGTGGCGGCGCTAGCCTGTTACCGAGGACGAGTACAAGGCAGGCCTCTTGCTTCCCATCCTGATATGCTGCGTTTCTTGAGAGCCGCTAGGAATCTTAGGCCTCCCAGGCGTTCGGTGGTTCCTCCTTGGGATTTGAACCTGGTGCTCCAGGCGTTGTCCGATCCGTCTTTTGTCGGGCATCGGTCGGCACATCTCCGAGAATTGTCCTGGAAGACGGCTTTTCTGGTGGCCTTGTGCTCCGCGAGGAGGATTTCAGATCTTCAAGCTTTATCTTGCAAGGAACCGTACCTTCAATTTTCAGCTGAGAAGGTAGTGTTGCGGCCGGTACCCTCTTTTCTTCCCAAGGTGGTTTCGGCGTTTCACGTTAATCAGGTAGTTTCCCTTCCGACGTTCCAGGGGTTGGGAAGCTGTGGTTTCGATCGGTCTCTTCGATGGCTCGACTTGGGTCGAGTGTTGCATAAGTATCTCAAGGTGACGGAATCTTTTCGTCAGTCGGACAGGTTATTTGTGCTCTACGGTGGTGCGGCTAAAGGTAAGGCGGCCACTAAAGCCTCCATCGCTCGCTGGGTGAAGCATGCCATTCGCGCCGCGTACGAGGCGAAAGGCGTGCCGGTTCCGCACGGTCTGCGGGCGCATTCCACCAGAGCTCAGGCTGCCTCTTGGGCGGAATATGCGCTAGTTCCGCCAGTGGATATTTGTCGGGCGGCGACGTGGTCGTCGTTGCACGCGTTTGCGAAGCATTATAGGTTGGATGTTCAGGCTCAGAATGACGCCCGGGTGGGCGCAGCGGCGCTGGTAGCCGGTCTCGCAGGTCCCTCCCGTCTTTGAGTATTGCTTTGGTACTTCCCAAGATTCCTGGACTGGCCCGGAGAGACGACTAGGAAGAAGAAATTAGACCTTACCTGCTAATTGTCTTTCCTGGAGTACTCTCCGGGCCAGTCCAGGACCCTCCCTTCTTGTATCTGCGAGTTCCGGTTTGTGGGACTGATTTGTTTGTTTCCGTAGTATCTCGTCAAGGGGTCGTTCAATGCAGGGATAGCGGATACTGCGGTTCCCATAGGGGGTATGGTAAACGGGTTAACAATGGGGAAAAAAAATATATATATATAATTAAAAAAAAAAAAAAAAAAAAAAGATGACACAAGCAGTCTATACCAGTTCAGTGCTTTGGCTGGTTTTTTCTTCTGTTTCTTCCTAATCTAGATTACATTTTTTGTTGTTTTGGGTTGTGCGTGTTCTTAGGATTAGCTTCACTGCTTTGTTACCGAGAGACTGGTTAGCTGACACCTGGGGAAGCTGGAGGGGTTGTCAGTAAAACCTTGTCAGATTCCAGTCCTCAGCTGCTGGAGCGGATTGATCACCCAAGATTCCTGGACTGGCCCGGAGAGTACTCCAGGAAAGACAATTAGCAGGTAAGGTCTAATTTCTTCTTCCTTTTTGTCCTCAGCCAGATCAGTCGAAACACATGGTATCTCCACAAACAAGCAGGAAGTCAGTCTTCAAATTTGGGTGATGTCTGTACTGACAGAGCCCAGCGCGGGAACACACCCCAGCATCCAATAGGAAGAATGCTTTTGGGGAGCGTTCCTCCATGCATGCGTGGCTGCCTTCCCTCCTGGTCTCCTCAGTCGTCTTTTTTTTTTTTTTCCTGCGGAGCCATCGGGACCCTGTCACTCTGCCGTGTTTAAAGACTTCATTTTTTCTTCACAGAACTGTCAAAAGTGCTCTGGTTTGTCTTCACATCAACCGCCTTGACTTCCGTCGATTCCGGTACCTTTAGTTTTTCTTTTCTCTAGCTTTTCATTTGAGACCTATGATTTCTTCGGGCACCATTGCCCAATTTGATTTTGCCTCCATTTTATTTTCAAAAATGAAGAAACCCCGTAGTGGATTCAAGAAGTACTCTAAATGTTCCAGTACAATTTCTATTCCTGATGAGCATTCTTGGTGCCTTGGTGCCCGACCACGACATTGATTCCTGCCTCTCCTATCACCACATGGCCTCCAGAGGTTGGAAGAATCGAGACAAACAGAAGGCTAAGCTGTTTCCACAAGACTGTTCCTTCGGTGCACTCCTCGGGGGCGTCTACTCCGTCTGTCTTCCCATGCCTCTAAGACCTCACCAGCAAAGGAGAAACATCGCTTGGAGTCACCGGCACTTAAGAAGACGACATCGCTTCCGACACTGAGCATCGACATCACCATTCTTCGCATTCAGATGTGGACTGTCCATCCAAACTCCCCCGGTGGGAGGTATCACCCTCCAAAGCCATTCAGGGGCTTGGGGATGCCCCTGAGGGTCCAGTCCTTGATGGAGCTCCTGATACCGGCATCGTGAGTTGTGGCCCACACATCTGTATCTGGAGCCTCTCCACCCCCCCCCCCCATGGACCATCACTGGATGACTGTGCCATCGCTATTGACCAAGGATGACCTTCGCAAGATGGAATACCTAGAGCTCCTAGCCAAATATAAAAATGAGACCAGCAAGGCTAAGAGAGCGCATCACACCAAGGTACTCAATAAGGCCATTAACAGACCCAGAGAGTTGTTTGAGCTAGTCAAGTCACTCACGAAGCCATTGCCTGAACCTAACTGCAGTGGGAAAATAAAGGCTCAGGACCTGGCCGATCACTATGCTAGCAAACTCAATCCAACTAACCATCCTCTCCAAACTCAGAAGATGATCGATATAGTCCCAAAGCAACCGGACAGTCAGAATACAAGCTTTCGACCCAATGAAGGATGGTCTTCGTTCCATACAATTAACGAAAAACTAATCTTAAATACGATCTCAAACCTTCATACAACGACATCTCTCCTAGATCCATGTCCAGCAGAATGGATCAAATCAACTAAAAACGAAATTTCGCATCTGATAACACACAGTCAATCAATCCCTGCAGCAAGGTATCATGCCTGCTCAACTTAAAAGATCGCTAATTAGACCCATATTAAAAAATAAAGCTCTTAACGAAGAAGACCCTACCTCATACCGGCCGATTTCAAGCATATCCTTTCTTGCAAAGATTATCGAGAAGGTAACTCAGCAGCAACTGCAAGACCACCTAGATGAGCACAAAATACTTGACGAGCATCAATATGGTTTTAGACCCTACCATGGTGTCGAAACCCTACTTATAGCCCTCTTAGACAACCTCATCAAGGGGCTGGAAAACAGAAACAAGATGTTCATACTAATATTCATAGATATATCTGCGGCGTTCGACACAGTACATCATCAAATACTCTTGCGCAGACTAGAATCAATAGGTATAACAGGCACACCCATAAAGTGGTTTGAGTCATACCTAACAAATAGAATGCAACAGGTTTGCTTCAATAACGAGCAAGCAAAACCCTTCCCCCAAACCCAAGGGATACCACAGGGCTCAGCCATCTCCTCCCTGTTGTTTAACGTCTATATCCAGCCAGTATGTGCAATTTTCCAGAAGCATAGTATCAGCTACCACCTATATGCAAATGACATCATGTTGTACACACAACTTGATATAAACAACCCCAATCTCAACCAATTAGAAGGATGCCTACACGATCTGCAAAACTGGCTCCAATGCAACAATATGTCTATAAATCACAAAAAAACTGAAGTGATGTTCATATCAGGAAAACAAGATTTCAAACCACCTGCATCTATCACCCTGAACGGAAACACCTATCTCTCCAAAAATGAGATCAAATACCTAGGGGTACTAATCGATGCTAACCTAAAGATGGTCAAACACCTCCGGATAACTAACAGAGCAATTTTTCACAAACAGAGTTCTACAACCCATACGTTGCATCATTGACCACTCGGACTTTAGAACAGTAGCACAGGCACTCATCATTCCTCACCTGGATTACTGTAACGCTATCCTGCAAGGTCTACCGAAAAAAACACTAAACATCCTACAAATGGCGCAAAATGTATCAGCCAGAATTATCATGAATAAGAACTTGTCAGACCACATCACTCCAGTTCTTATAGAACTCCACTGGCTCCCCATACCTGCAAGGATAATCTACAAAATGCTGATATCTACATTTAAAATTATCCACAAAATATCTCCCTCCTTTCTCGATAACCTTATCACCACTCAGCCTGCCAACAGATGCCGACGGACTGCTAACCTGAACACACTCTGCGTACCCAGCAACATAAGGTTAGTGAAAGAACGGACCAGCAACCGGGCATTCACCTACTCAGCACCCATGCTCTGGAACCAGATGCCACACGAGCTACGTCAGATCAAGGACTTACAGGTCTTCAGAAAAGAGCTTAAAACACACCTATTCCAAATACACTACGGCATCACATAGCCGGCTCCAACTATCCCCTCCCATGCGGCCCACCTACCTCAAAAGCCTAAGCCTCATATGAACCTAATGCTCATTTGATGTCCACTTCCATGATGATCAAAATGTCGATATGTATATAATTTCTCCTATCATGCCTTTATATATGGCGACTCTGCTGTATATTTACACTGGTGTTCAAACTGTAATTTATGCCAATGATATGTATAACTGTAATTGTGCTGTTGTTAATCACCCCCTTATCTTGTCCCCTCTCCCATGTCTTGTACAACAATCTGTAATTCATACTGGTGTTTAAACAGTAATTTATTTGCAAATCAATTGTATAACTGTAATCATCTCGTTGTTTATCCTTCCCTTCTCTTGTCCCCTCCCCCTGTCTTGTACAATGATGGACCGCTTCTGATCGCTGGAAGGAGCGGTGTATAAATGTATGCCAAATAAATAAATAAATATTGAGCGTAGCATCGCTAAACTCTTAGCAGTTGTTACGCCATTGACTCCAAAGGCCCCGCAACTGGCACCGGTACCAGTTCCCACAGCCATCGGTACTCTGCCACAGGTATCCACAGTTTCACAGGGGGCGGAGCAGCCAGTGCTGAGGCCCTCGGAACCATCTGGTCTGATACCCTCAACATTGAATCAACAATCATCAGAGCATTGGAGGTATCGTTTATCTCATAGAGATTACTTTGATTTCCCTTCCAGATTCCAATTCCGAGGATGTGTCCAAGGTGAAAACGGTAGATTCCACTGCACCCAGGGAGGTTCCGTCAGATCCTTCACCTCCTTATGAACGGAGATGTTCACTGCCCGAAGACATGTCCTTCCAGGACTTCATTAAGGATATGGCGGCAGCTCTGGATGTTTCAGTAGTAACGAAAACGGAACCCAAGAGCTGAGGAGCTCGACATATTGTAGTGTACTCTTCAGCACTGAAGGAAGCCTTCCAGTGCACAACATCTTAAAGAACTTGATTTGTATGTGGGAGGCCCCCATGTTGATCCCTGCAGTAAGTAAGAGGCTTGATACCCTGTACAGGGTTCCTCCCTCTCCAGACTTTCAAAAGCCACAACTTCCCCACTATTCTATGGTGGTGGAGTCCACCATGAGGAGTATCTAAAGTCAGAAAAATCACTCCTCAGCACCTCCTGGCAGAGGGGACAAGACACTAGATGCTTTTGCAAGAAAAACCTTCCAGGCCACTATGCTAGCATCCAGAATTGATACATACATGCTCTACATGGGTATGTTTCTCAAGGATGTGGCCAGAGATTTCTCAGAATTCACCTCCTTATTTTATCCCCTGTCAAACAGGCGGCTCATCAGGTCTTGGTTACCCATGCCCAAAACACAGCAAAATTAAGAACATAAGATAGGCCATACTGGGTCAGACCAAGGTCCATCAAGCCCAGTATCCTGTTTCCAGCAGTAGTCAATCTGGGTCACAAGTACCTATCTTTATCTTTATTTGCAAGGCTTGATATACCGCTCGTGCATAAGCATCAGAGCGGTGTACAATAAAATACAGGCTGCTAGAAAAGCAAAGAAAAGAATGCCATTAACTACAGGAAATAGAAGATATAGACAGGGGGCAAAAAAGAGAGAGAGAGAAAAACAAGACATCCAGTATCAGTTTGCAGGGGGAGAGGGGATGGGGGGAGGGGGGACGAAGATGTAAGGAGCTGTGGAGGGGTGTTATGTCTGTCGCAACCTGTATACCTAGGGGTGAGTTAAGATGTTCTGGGGAGGAGGGGAGGTCAAAGGCTTGGCAGAAGAAGTCGGTCTTAAGGAGGGCTTTGAAGCAGTTTCCCCAAAGGACATAGGTTCCACAATGCTTGTATTGGGGAAAGCAGTGGATTTCCCGGGTCCCCTTCAGTAATGGTTTATGGACCTTTCCTTCAGGAACTTGTCCAAACCTTTCTTTAAACCCAGCTACACAAACAGCTTTTACTACATCCTCCAATAACTAATTCCAGAGTTTGATTACGCATTGAGTGAACATTTTTTTTCTATTAGTCTTAAGGGGCTGATTTTGATGCTTTTGAGGCAAACATTAGATCTTCTGCAGCTTGCTGGTGCCAGAAGACCAGCATGGCTTCAAGCATCTGATCTGGAACAATGGGTCCAGAATAAATTGATAAACATACCCTGTAATGGTGAAAACCTCTGGTCAGAGGTGGAGGGAGAAGACTGGAGAGATTGAAACAGACGACCTCACTATGAAGAGGCTGTTAAGGAGAATGGCGGACCCTTCCAAAAAGAAGACTACCACCAAAAAGCCATTCTTCCCTTTAAAGAAGAATTTTTTTCCCTCCATATCAGTCCTATGCTACCTATACTGGTTCATAGCAGCAGGAGGTCAAAAGCAGATCAGGAAATCCACGGTCTCCAAACCTCAACCTGCCCCATCTACGCAGCAGCCTCAGAATTTTTGACTCTTTCAAAAGGAGTATGGCCAGTTTCCCATCATTCTCCCTCTTCCTTCCAGGATTCCAGGGGGAGGCTGATGCATTTCCCCAGAGTTGAAACAAGCATTGGGCTACTTGAGGATCCAATCTCCATTCGTGTGGGAATAGTAACAGACTTAAGTCTGTTGGCCAGTGATTCTGTTCTCCCGGGAGGTAGACTGCATGTAGGTGAATACCCTGGGAAATTGCCCAGTTCCACAGGCGAGAGGCCTCCTTGAGCAATATCCAAGTATCGCCTCCAAGCCCTGGACTCTACATCTAGTCTCTCAGGGCCTACAGTTAAAGTTCCAAACTTATCCTCCCAGTCATTTTGTGGGACAACCCACCCTGGATCCCTATCACTCTTCCTTGTTCCATCAGGAGATCTCCCTGCTAGAAGAAGGAGCTACAGAGGAGGTCCCCTCTGCCCTGCAGGGCAGGGGTTTCTACTCCAGATAGTTCCTGATTCCAAAAAAGACAGGAGGTTATAGGCCTATACCAAATCTCTGAAAGCTCAACATAGTTCTCGTTAAAGAGAAATTCAAGATGATTTCTCTAGGCACCCTCTTGCCATACCTCAAGCAAAATGATTGCTACGCTCTCTGGATCTAAAGGATGCATATACACACATCCTCATCCACCCAGACTACAGGAGATTCCTCTGTCTTCCAGGGAAACTACTATCAGTACAGAGTCCTCCCTTTCGGACTCACCTCAGTGCCCAGAGTATTCACAGAATGCTTAGCTGTGGTGGTGGCCTACCTACAAACCTGGGGAATCTTTCTGTTCCCCTACTTAGGCGACTGGCTGCCAAAGGAAGACTGCACTTCAACAGTCACTTCTGCCCTAAATCAAACTATATATCTTCAGGAGTTGTGTTTTGTGATAAACTATCCAAAGTTACATCTCATCTCAACCCAACCCAGAACCTCTAGTTCATAGGTGCTCAACTGGACACGACCAGGAGCAGAGCGTTCCTCCCAGAGGACAGATGGCACCATCTGATTACCTTAGCCACTCAAGTGCAGCAACAGCCATTAGTTCCTGTCAGAACATTTCTACGCCAGTCTGCTTATCACATAGTCTACTTATCCAAGAGACTATATACAACTAAGGCTTTCAGACTTTACAATTGCCTGTTTTTTTAATATAAATTTTAACTGTTGGATATAAGTTTTTACGAATATTCAGACTGCCTATATTCCTTGCATAGCCTTTAAATCAGATATGAGTGTGCACTCAGTTCATATAAGGTCTACTGGCCAGGGACACTTGTGATACATAGTTACTTGGAATATAAATACACGTTTGCTTTTAAATTTGCAGAGACCTGGTCTTCTACTTAGGTCTCCTACTTAATTTTGCAGCAAAGGACAGCTGAATCATCATGTCATGTATTCAATGCAATAACTGTGGTGCTTTAACTCTTTGAAGAATCATTTGGAACCTAAGAGCTTGCCCTATATGTCTCCAGTTAGCTGCTATACATAAAGAATTGACTCTACTAAGGAAAGAATTAGCTGCTATTAAACACACCTCCTCTAGGGTACAAACGGAACAAAATCTACCACTGCTCCCACAAAGAATCAAACAGCTCAGGAGCAAATAGATCACAATGGGCTCTGGTAGGTTGCGACCTGTATGCAGAGACACCCTATATATCAAGAGATATCCCTGCAATAGTGCCTTATCTGCCTTGGATAATGAGGGTGCCCAATCCGTGGAAACTGAAGTGCCCTTAAATGAATCCATGCCCAATCTACTGATGATGCACCAAATATGAAGAAAAAATCACAAAACAGAAAACTGCTATTACTCGGAGATTCCATCATCTGAGTCACCAACTTGGGAGCACAGTTCAAAGGAGAGAAGATGGTCAAATGCCTCCCAGACTCTTCAGCCAGCAGGAATACGAACCAAATTATTGGTATAGTTAGGGTAGAAAGTGAGCACTCCAGAATTGATGTCATCCACTTGGGTACAAATGACCTGGCTAGAAACAGTGCCTCTATAGTTCAAAGGGGCTTCCAGACTCTGGGAGAAAAACTCAAGCCCATTGTTAACACTATAGCATTCTCAGAAGTTCTTCCTATTCTCCAGGACCAAGCAGGAAGTCAGTCCTCACTTATGGGTGACGTCGGCGCCGACGGAGCCCTCGCGGAGCAATTTTCCCCAGCTTTCAAAGAAAGCGTCGAAAGGCTCCAGCTCGGACCGTCGCCGGAGCTCCTCCGACCGGGGTTCTCCCTCCGGGGACCATCGTCGGAAGGAAAAACCCGCGAGGGCGGCGTCGGTGGACGCTCCTGGTTCCGCGAGGGCCAGGTCGCATAGCCCCGACAGCCGCCCCGGGTCCTTGGAGAAGGAACACATCCCGAAGAGATGCCTGCCCGGGTAAGTCCTGTGGTCCTTCTGGACTCGCCTCCGCGACAGCCGACGTCGGGCCCGACGCCGTCGGGGCCCGAGTCGGGGGCTGCTGGGTCACCTGAGCTCGGACTCAGGTTGACGGCCTTGGAGAGCAGACTGTCTGCCTTCATGGACCAGCAGAGGGCACTGCTCGCTGGCTTCGCTGGCGCCGCTGCCCCGACCGCCGGGACGTCGACGTCCAAGTCGACCCCGGAGACCGAGCCGATCCTCGAGTCGATGAGAACTCGAGTCGATCCTCGGTCGAGGTCACCCTCGGCCTCCCGTTCGGGACCGAGGTCGCCGACGCCGACTCCCTCGGCGTCGGGGCGGCTGGCGCCGCACCCTGCCCGGGCCGACCCCACCGAGTCCTCGTCGGAGTCGGTCTGGGAGTCTGAGGAGGAAGAGTCACCTGATTCTTTCCGGACTCGGTGTGTCCCATCGGACTCACCGGAGTCCGAGCCTCGGAAGCAGTCCCCCCCGGAGGATGCCCGGTTCTCGGACTTCGTTAGGGATATGGCCAAGGCTTTGGCCTTCCCTGCGGATCCCGAGGAGGAGCCTCGAGCCGAAGAGCTCGACGCCCTCCAGTATGACTCTCCCGCGAGGGTACACTTTACTGTGCCGGTTCCTCCTATGCTGGAACGACTACTCTTCCGCATGTGGGAGAGTCCGGCCTCCTCGCCGGTCCTGAGCAAGCGGGTCGATTCTATCTATCGGGTCCGCAAGAGCCCTGGCTTTCAAAAGGCACAGCTGCCACACCATTCCATGGTAGTGGAATCGGCCATGCATCGTCTTAAGAGCCAGAAGATGCACTCCTCGGTGCCTCCTGGAAGGGAGGCCCGTAACCTGGATGGCCTTGGCAAGAAGTGCTTCCAGGGCTCTATGCTCGCATGTCGTGTCCAGACTTACCAGCTATACATGGGCATGTATCTCCGGGATCTGGCTAAAGAGCTAGCCGGATTCTCCGCTGGTCTCTCCGAGGAGCCCTTGCGGAGGTTCCTAGCCTTGTCCACGGGCATTCGGGAATGCTCAAAGTTCATGTCCCGAGCAGCCTATGATGGCTTTGAAGCCTCGGCTCGAGTGGCCGCAGCCGGCATCGGTGCCCGCCGACAGGCTTGGCTTCAGCCGTCAGACCTTGAGCCCTGGGTACAGGACAAGTTGGTCGATGTCCCCTGCCGAGGCGAAAACCTCTTTGGCAAGCCCATGGCGGAAAAGGCTGCACAAATTGAGACTGAGACTCTCACCAGGACCAGGCTTTCTAGGAAGACCTCCGCCCCTTCCCAGAAAAAGAAGGGCTCGGGGAAAAAGTCCTTTTACCCGAGGAAGGCGGCTGCCTACAAACAATACCCCCATTATCAGGCCCCTGCAGCTCCCCAACAGGGCCAGCAGGCCAAGGGACGGGGTAACGGGTCCCGTAGGCAGCAAGCCCCCAAGCCTGCACCACCAGCCCCTGCTCAGCAGGGTGGGGGCTTTTGACTCGCTCAGCATAGCCTCTCCCCCCCCCCCCGCTGGTTCCTCCCAGCACCGGAGGCCGGCTGGTTCACTTCGCCCACAGGTGGTCCAGCATCACCGCAGATGCCTGGGTGCTTCAGGTCGTGCGAGAAGGCTACCTTCTCCACTTCCATCAGGTCCCTCCCTCCTATTTTCCGGGAGAACCTCCGCGCCCCCCTCTGCACAGGGAGTTGCTCCTTCAGGAGTTAGCAGGTCTTCTGCAGGAACAGGCGGTGGAACCGGTGCCACACCACCTGAGAGGTCAAGGCTTTTATTCAAGGTATTTTCTGATACCAAAGAGAACAGGGGGCCTCAGACCCATCCTGGACTTGCGCAACCTCAACAAGTTCCTTGTGCGGGAGAAGTTCAAAATGCTTACCCTTGGAATCCTTCTGCCCTACCTCCAGCAGGGAGATTGGCTATGCTCCTTGGATCTAAAGGATGCCTACACGCACATCCTCATCCACCCAAGCCACCGCCAATACCTAAGGTTTGTGGTGGCAGGAAATCATTACCAGTACAGAGTACTGCCCTTTGGCCTGTCCTCCGCACCGCGAGTCTTCACAAAATGTCTCGCGGTCGTGGCGGCCCATCTCCGGCTTCACGGCCTCTATGTCTTTCCGTACCTCGACGACTGGCTCATCAGAGCAGCGTCCGCTCAGGAGGTCACCAACGCCACGTGCCGCACGGTGACTCTGCTGCAGCACTTGGGCTTTGTTATAAACTTCGCAAAGTCCACTTTGCTCCCCTCACAGGATCTCGAGTTCATCGGCGCAAGGCTGCACACTCCGCAGGCGCGAGCGTACCTACCGCTCGACAGGGCTCAACGGCTCATGGACCTAGCCGACCGCTTTCGCAGCCAGCCCCTGGTCTCCGCCAGGCGCTTCCTGAGACTGCTCGGCCATATGGCTTCCACCGTCCATGTGACCCCCAATGCCCGCCTGAATATGCGGTCTGCTCAATGGTGTCTCCGCCAGCAGTGGCGACAAGCCACGGGCGGCCTAGCAGACCTAGTGCGCGTTTCCGAGCCGCTGGTCTCGTCTCTCCGGTGGTGGCTCCGGCAGCCGAACCTGATATTCGGAATGCCTTTCCAGTCACCTCAGCCGACCCGGGTGCTGACCACCGATGCATCCCTCCTGGGCTGGGGAGCACATTGCCAAGAGGCACGTACTCAGGGCCTCTGGACCACGTGGGAGTCGGCTCAGCAGATCAACTTCCTGGAGCTCAGGGCGATCCGCCTAGCTCTCAAGGCCTTCTCCCACCTGACTTCCCAACAGTCCGTCCTTGTCCAGACGGACAATCAAGTTGCCATGTTCTACGTGAACAAGCAGGGGGGCACGGGCTCCTTCCTCCTCTGCCGGGAGGCACAGAAGCTCTGCTCTTGGGCCGTCAGTCACGGCATTCTCCTCAAGGCAGTTTATCTCCCGGGCCAAGAAAATTGCCTTGCAGACAAACTCAGCAGGGTCCTCCAGCCGCACGAGTGGCGTCTGGATCCCTTGGTAGTTCAGAAGCTCTTCCTCAAGTGGGGTCTCCCCACGGTGGATCTCTTTGCCAGTCCTCACAACCGGCAGCTTCCTCGCTTCTGCTCTCGTCAGCCACACCCCCTTCGGGTTGCGGCGGACGCCTTTCTGATCTCGTGGTCGGGGAGCCTTCTGTACGCTTTCCCTCCCATCCCGCTAGTCTCTCGGACTCTTTTCAAGGTTCTCCGAGACAAAGCCTTCATGATCCTGGTGGCCCCTCGCTGGCCCAGGCAGCCGTGGTTTCCGCTCCTGCTGCAACTGGCGGTGGAGGATCCAATCCCTCTGGGGGTACAACCGGATCTCCTCACTCAGGATCAGGGGTCCCTCCTGCACCCCAACCTCAGGTCTCTCAACCTCATGGCCTGGCTGCTGAGAGGGTAGTCCTTGCTCCCCTTCTCCTGCCGGCGGAGGTGGAGGAGGTCGTCTTGGCTTCGCGACGGCCTTCTACCCGCAAATGCTACGCCCTTAAATGGCGTCGCTTTGCAGTCTGGTGTACCCAACAGTCTCAGGATCCCTTCTCCTGCCCGGTGTCGGTGATCTTGCAGTACTTGCTGCACCTCTCTAATCTGGGACTTAAGTCCAACTCCGTCAAAGTTCACCTCAGTGCTCTTTCAGCACATCATGTGCCGGTGGACGGCAGACCTCTCTCCAATGACCCTCTCGTAGCGAGGTTTCTCCGAGGTCTCCTTCTACTTAAACCACCTCTGCGCCCGCCAGCGCCTGACTGGGACCTGAATGTGGTTTTGCAGCGGATCACCTGTCCGCCTTTTGAACCTATGGCTACCTGTTCTCTCCGTTTTCTGTCTTGGAAAACTCTGTTCTTGATAGCCCTCACTTCCGCTAGACGCGTAAGTGAATTGCAGGCCCTCGTGTCTGATCCCCCTTACACTAGGTTCTACAAGAATAGGGTGGTCCTACGGACTCATCCGAAATTTCTGCCTAAAGTGGTCTCCCCTTTTCACATCAATCAGGAGGTGGTACTTCCAACCTTCTTTCCCAGACCACACTCCAGCCGAGCTGAGACGGTCCTCCATACCCTGGACTGTAGAAGGGCTCTGAACTTCTACCTTGACCGTACGCGGGAGCACCGTAAAGCTGCTCAGCTTTTTGTGTCTTTTGACCCCAATAGATTGGGGCTCCCGGTCTCCAAGCGTACTCTGTCCATCTGGGTGGCGGACTGTATCTCTTGGGCTTATGGGGCAGCCGGACTCTCCTTAGAAAGTAGAGTCACGGCTCATTGCGTTCGGGCAAAGGCCACGTCAGTGGCTTACCTCCGCTCTGTTCCGCTGGCAGACATCTGCCGGGCCGCTACTTGGTCTTCGAGCCAGACTTTTGCGGTCCATTACTGTCTCGAGAGGGAGTCCCGTAGGGACAGTGCTTTCGGACAGGCAGTCCTCCGTAATCTCTTTGAGGTCTGAGCAACTCCTACCCTCCATCCCGGATGTGGGCTACCGGTGGGTGATAATTCAGCGAAGATTCTATCCTTCTGTGCTGCTGAGCTAGAGGGAGCTCATTTTTGTGCTTAGGGTCTCCGGTAGCCTTGAGCTTGGGAGTCCCATAAGTGAGGACTGACTTCCTGCTTGGTCCTGGAGAAAGCGTAGTTACTCACCTGTAACAGGTGTTCTCCAGGAGCAGCAGGAATCAGTCCTCACTACCCTCCCTCCTCCCCTTGGAGTTGCAATCGTCTGCTTATGTTCTTTTTGCAAATTTTTATGCTGTCTTTTTTGGCTATGTCATCCGACTGGCTAAGATGGCACCCTCGGGCGGGAAGACGACCGCGCATGCGCGCTGCAATTCCCAAAGGCTTTCTTTGAAAGCTGGGGAAAATTGCTCCGCGAGGGCTCCGTCGGCGCCGACGTCACCCATAAGTGAGGACTGATTCCTGCTGCTCCTGGAGATCACCTGTTACAGGTGAGTAACTACGCTTTCTTGGTAAGGGGGCAGAAAGGTCACATCGCATAAACAACTTTTAATACATGGCTCCAAACCTGGTGCAAACAAGAAGGATTTAGATATATAGGCGACTGGGGAAACAGATGGATCAACAAGAGACTATACTGTGGTGATGGACTACTTCTCTCCATCGCAGGGAAAAGGATCCTAAGTGAAAAATTCAGACAGTATGTAGACAGGCATTTAAACTGGGGAAAGGGGATAACAGATGGAGAAAGCAAGTTCAGGATGTCACTCCCAGCAAAAGCAAAATAACATTGGAAACAGCCACACTTTTAAACCACACATCAATGGCAAGTGGAAGAGGCGTATAGAACAAAATGCCTGCAAAACACAGGCAAGTCAGTCAACAAATGCTGGAAAGCAATGAGCACAAATGCTCGACACCTAGCCAACAAAGTTCCTGATCTGGAAGCCCTAATGGTGGGAATGGACTTGGACATTGTGGCCATTACAGAAACATGGTTTAATGAGTTGCATGAATGGGATATAACTGTAGCTGGAGATAGAAAGGGTAGCATGGGCAGCTCAAGGCAATCTGCTGCCTGAGGCGAGGGATGAGATGCCCCCCCCCCCCAATAGAAAGAATTGCTGTTAAAGTTGAACCCAGTGGCGGTGCTGCAGGTAAACAGCATTTCCTCACTCCGCCTTATTATAGAGCTGCCCCTGGAGGGTAGAAAAAGAGGAGGAGTAGCCCTATATGTCAAAAGTAATATTAAAGCTGCTGAACTGCAGGGTATGTGGGGAAAAGAAGTGCTGTTCATTGTGTTGGGAAGAGGAGATGGTACGGTCATCCACACTGGTGTAGTCTACAGGCCTCCAACTCAAACCAAAGAGATGGATAGCGAATTGATTGTTGATATTGCAAAGATAGCTATGAAGGGGGAAGTGATCATATTGGGTGACTTTAATCTACCTGATGTGAATTGGAGTATTCCTCCTTCAAATCTGGAAAGAAATAAAAAAAATTGTGGATGTCTTCCAAGATGCATTACGTAGACAAATGGTGATGGAACCGACCAGGGAGAGCTCTGTGTTGGATTTAGTGCTCACTAACGGAGATAGCGTGTCGAATATCCGGGTGGGTGCCCATGTGAGCAGCAGCGATCATCACACAGTGTTTTTTGAGAGAAAAGCTAAGGTAGAATCCAATCACACCAAGCTCAAAGTCCTAGACTTCAAAAATACTGACTTCAGTAAAATGGCCAAGTACCTGAAGGAGGAGTTGGCATGGGAAGGGGATAAGGGAAGTGGAATTACAATGGGCTAAACTAAAGGAAGCTATAAAAGGGGCAACAGATACATATGTAAGGAAAGTAAATTAAATAAAAACAAGAGGAAACAAAACTTTTTTCAGGTATGTTCGGGAGAGGAGGAAAATTAGAGGTGGAATTGCAGGACTCGAGTGCTGGGAACGGATTTGAGGAAAATGACATTGAAACAGCGAAAATGTTAAACAAATACTTCTGCTCTATTTTTACTAAAGAAAATCTTGGAGAAGGACCACCTGTGATTGACAGATATACAAATGGGAATGGAGTAGATACCACATCATTCACAGAAGATGGTGTGTTAGAACAGCTTGCAAAGCTTAAAGTGGACAAGACCATGGGACCAGATGGGATATATCCCAGGATACTGAAAGAGCTCAGAGAGGTTCTTGCATGGCCATTAAAGGATGTTTTAAATAGATCCTTGGAGTCAGGAGAAGTTCCAGAGGACTGGAGAAGGGCTGATGTGGTACCTCTTCACAAAAGTGGTAATAGGGAAGAAGTGACAAACTACAGGCCAGTAAGCCTGACCTCGGTGGCGGGAAAAGTAATGGACGTGCTCCCGAAAGAGCAGATAGTGGACTATTGAAAACAAACAGGTTGCATGATCTGAAGCAACATGGTTTTACCAAAGGATGATCTTGCAAAAAAAATCTGATTTGAGTTCTTTGACTGGGTGACCAGAGAACTAGATCAAGGGCATGTGATGGATGTGACCTACCTAGATTTCAGCAAAGCCATTGATTCTATTCCTCATCGGAGGCTTATCAATTATCTCAACAGCTTGGGAATGGGTCCCAAGGTAGTGACCTAGATCAGAAAATGAATGACTGACAGAGGACAGAAGGTGACGGTAAACGGAACTCACTCGAATGAAAGGAAGGTGATTAGTGGTGTGCCCCAGGGTTCGGTCCTGGGACCAGTACTATTCAGTGATATTTCTATTCAGTATTTGTGAGTGATATTGCTGAAGAATTGAATGGAAAAGTCTGTCTTTTTGCAGATGACATGAAAATTTGCAACAGAGTGGACTCCTCTGAGGGAGTGGATAACATGAGGAAAGATCTACAAAAGCTGGAAGACTGGTCTAATGCTTTGCAGTTAAGATTTAATGTGAAGAAGTGCAGTATCATGCACTTGGGAAGCAGAAATCCAAGGGAATTGTATGCGATAGAGGCGAGAGGTCGGTGTGCATGGACCAGGAGAAGGACCACGGAATGGTTTTCTGAGGATCTCAAGTGGCAAAACAGTGTGACAAGGCGGTGGCAAAAGCCAGAAGGATGCTGGTTTGCATACAGAGAGGAAATACCAGCAGAAGAGAAGAGGTACTAATGCCACTGTACAAGTTGCTAGTGAGGCCTCACTTTGAATATTGTGTTCATTTCTGGAGACCATATCTCGCAAAGGATATAGAAACAGAGAAAAATAACGACAGAAAAAGACCACATAGCCTATCCTGGAGTGGAGGAGTGGCCTAGTGGTTGGGGCAAGGTACTTCAGGCCGGAAGGTCGGGGGTTCAAATCCCACTAGAGGACAGCAACCTTGGGCCGGAAGGACTGGGGTTTCTAGTCCCACAGGTGCTCCTTGTGGTCTTGGGCAAGCCACTTAACCCTCCATAGCCCATGTTCCCTGTAAAATAGTTATTTCCAAGTTATAATGCCCTGTTCAATGTAATTTCAGTTTGTTCAATGTAAACCGCACTGATGCAGAATAGCGCAGTATATAAGAAAATGTAAATAAAAAAAATAAAATCTAGTCTGTCCTTCCATATCAACAACTACAACAATTCCCTTTTTTCCTTTAGAGATCCTCTGTTGTCTCATGCTTATTTGAATTCAAATACTGTCCTCATCTCTACCACCTCCACTGGGAGACTATTCCACGGATCCACCACTCTTTCCATAAAGAAATATTTCCACATATCACTCCTGAATCTATCCCCTTTCACTCTCATCCCATGTCCTCTCATAGCAGAACTTGCTTTCAATTGAAAGAGGCTCTCCCCCTGTGCATTTATGCCACGGAGGTATTTAAACATCTCAATCATATCACCTCTATCCCGCCTTTCCTCTAAGGTGTACATATTAAGATCCTTATGTCTGTCCTCATATGCTTTATAATGAAGACCACTAACCATTTTAGTAGCCACCCTCTGTACTGACTCCATCCTGTTTATATCCTTTTGAAGGTCTGGTCTCCAGAATTGCACACCATACTCCAAATGAGATCACACCAAAGACTTTTATACAGAGACACTATCACCTCCTTTTTTTCTGCTAGCCATTCCTCTCCCTATGCACCCAAGCATCCTTCTAGCTTTTGCTGTCGCCTTTTCTACCTGTTTAGCTATTTTAAGATAATCAGACACAACCACGCTGAGGTCCCGCTCATCTTTAGTGGACAAACGTACTTCACCCGCTATACTATATCGCTCCCTTGGATTGCTGTAGTCCAAATACATGACCTTGCATTTTTTAACATTAAATCCCAGCTGCTGAATTTTAGACCGTTCTTCAAGCTTAGCTAGATCCCCCCTCATGTTATTTACACCTTCCTGGGTGTTTATTGCAGATTTTGGTATCATCCGCAAAGAGGCAAACCTTACCCGACAGCCCTTCAACTATATCACTAACAAAGATGCTAAAAAGAATCGGATCAAGGACCAAAAGACTGGAAATGGTTCAGAGGAAGGCAACCAAAATGATTTGGAGCCTGCCCCAGAAGACTTATGAGAAGAGACTTGAAGTGCTAAATATGTACACTCGAGAGGAGGGACAGGGGCGATATGATTCAGACCTTTAAAATCTTAGAGTATTAATGAACAAACAAACCTTTTCCAAAGACGGGAAAGCTGTAAAACTAGCGAGCATAACATGAAGCTGCAAGGGGGTAAACTGAAAGGCAATGTCAGGAAATACTTTTTCACTGAAAGGGTGGTGGATGCTTCGAATGCCCTCCCGATGGAAGTGGTGGGGGCAAATACAGTGACAGAATTCAAAATGGCATGGGACAGACACAGTGGATCCCTTTATAGCAACAGGATAAAATCAAAATAAGCATAACTATCTCTTATATCTCAACAAATATGGGAGACCTACACGGAGTGGTGGGTACACACCTAAACAAAGGTATGGGGAAGGGTAACATGCACGAGGCGGCAGGTGCACCTACTCTTGCCGTTTTGCTGGGCAGACTAGATGGACGATACTGGTCTTTATCTGCCGTCATATGTTATGTTGCTATGTTATGCCTTTTAGGACACATGCCTTCCACGGTCCATGTTGTACCCTATGCTTGCCTCCACATGAGGATCTCACAGTGAGCTCCCTCAAGCCAGCGGAAGCAGTCCACAGGTCATCTCTCAGACCTGGTAGACATCACCTTGCAGATGAGGGCAGATCTACAGTGGTGAATCAAACCACAGAATCTAAATGAAGGGTCACCTTTTCAGAGGTCTGCACTGCAGTTTATCCTATCCATCCATTTATCAAATCTAGGCTGTGGAGCCCATCTCAATGGGTTCAGGATGCAGGGATCAGTCCTCTGGAACTCAGAGCAGTATCCAGTGCCATCAGTCTTCTCTCCCCAGCTCAAGCAGCATTCTCTTCTGATACAGACCGACAACCAGGTGGCGATATTTTATATAAACAAGTAAGAGGGACAGGCTCTCAAGCCCTGTGCAAGGAAGCCTCTCGCCTCTGGAACTGGGCAATTTCCCAGGGTATTCACCTACATGCAGTCTACCTCCCGGGAGAACAGAATCACTGGCCAACAGACTGTCTGATTCTATTCCCACACGAATGGCGATTGGATCCTCAAGTAGCCCAATGCTTGTTTCAACTTTGGGGAATTCATCTAATAGACCTTTTTGCATCTCCCCTCAATACCCAGCTACCCGGGTTCTATTCGAGAATTAGATGCCTTCTTCATTCACTGGTGTCGGACTTCTTTATGCTTTCCCTCCACTCATAGCAAAGACACTTTTCAAACTCCAGGCTGAACGAGGACAAATGATCCTCCTTGTGGTCTTGGGCAAGCCACTTAACCTTCCATTGCCCATGTTTCCTGTAAGTATTAGTGTGTGTGTCTGATATCCCCTCGTGTTAAATGTATCCCCCAATTGTGTTGTGACCACTTTGAAGGATAAGGTGGTATACAAAACGGGCTAAATAAATAAATAAAAAATTGCCCCGTACTGGCCCAGACAACTGTGGTTTCCTCTGCTGCTTCAGCTTGCTCAAGAACCTCCCCTCTGGCTTGGTTACTCACCAACGCTTCTTTCCCAGGAGCAGGACATTCTATTGCATTCCAACCTCACACCACTCCAGTTGATGGTTTGGAAGCTGAACCCCTTGTCCTCTCACATTTTAATCTCAGGGAGGACGTTTTGCATATCATTTTGTCTTCAAGAAAGGATTTAACCAGACACTCCTATGCCTTCAAATGGTGCAGGTTCTCTATCTGGTGTTCTCTTAAAACATTGGATCCTTTCACTTGTCCTATCCCGGACCTACTACAGTACTTACTACATTTGTCTACTTCTGGTCTCAATACCAGTTCAGTGAGAGTACATCTAGCTGCTATTGCGGCCTCCCACCGTACTCTAGATAACCGTCCTGTTTCAGCATACCCTTTTGTGGCTAGATTTATGCGGGGTCTCCTCTCGGCCAAGCCACCTTTCTGTCCACCTCCCATACCATTGGATCTCAGTGTAGTCCTTGTACAACTCATGCGCAATCCCTTTGAACCTATGGGCACATCTCCCTTGAAGTTCCTCACTTGGAAGCTTCTTTTCCTCATAACCGTTACCTCAGCTCGCAGAGTCAGTGAACTCCAAACTTTAGTAACCTATGAGCCTTATAACACTTTTCATCATGCCAAAGTGTTCCTTAAGATGTGTGCAAAGTTCTTGCTGAAGGTTGTCACCTCTTTTCACTTGAATCAATCTGTCTCGCTACCAATCTTCTTTCCACATCCCCACACATCTCTGGTTGAAGCCAGGCTTCATGCATTTGACTGCAAGAGAGCGCTGGCGTTCTATTTGGAACACACCAAGGACCTTCGTCAGTCCTCACGATTGTCTCCTTTCACCAAAGCCAAATAGGTATACCAGTGTCTAAAAGAACACTGTCTAAATGGTTAGCAGTTTGCATGTCCTTCTCTTAGGCACAAGCTGGACTATCCCTAACACACCGTGTTACAGCTCATAATGTTAGAGCTCAGTTCCTATCTCGGATATCTGCTAAGTGGCAACATGGTGATCTTTGCATACTTTTGCAGCGGCACTATTGCCTGGATAAGTACTCCAGAGCTGATGCTCAATTCAGACAGGCAGTTTTACGTATATCTCTTTCAAATTTAGACAACTTGTCCACCACCCATACGACTACCCCGCAAGGAATGCTTTGAACGAGCTGAGTCTGTTGGATCCCGGCTGCAACCTCCAGCTTCCTAGATATCCTCCCTCGCTCAGTTGTCTGGGGCTAGGGAGTCCCATATGTGAAGACTGACTTCTTCTTGTTCCTGTAGATAGCATAGTTACTCACCTGTAACAGGTGATCTCTGGGAACAGCGGGAATCGGTCTTCACAACCTGCCCACCTCCTCATCAAGTTGTCCTAATTTTTTCGCTTCCTGGTGTATATATATTTTTTACTCTGCGCTACACACCTGATTGAGGAGACCAGGAGGGAAGGCAGCCAAGCAAACGTGGAGGAACGCTCCCGAAAGCATTCCTATTGGATGTTGGGGAGTGTTCCCGTGCCAGGCTCAGTCAGTGCCGACGTCACCAAAGATGGATTCCTGCTGTTCTCGGAGATCACCTGTTACAGCTAAGTAACTACACTTATCTCTCCCTGCTAGCAGACAGAGTCAGAACTAGTTTAATTTCATCTCATATAGAGACCTGTGCTGACACCAGTTTCCCAGCATTCTCTGTGTCCATCAGATTGTAGACACAGACCTATGAAACTTCAAGCAAACTAACTGATTAGGCTGGATAGGAAGGAATCTGGATACAAGTCTCCTGACGTGACAGACTTGATGCTCCATTCCTTCTCCAGTATAGAGTAGGAACAGTCAGGGTTTCCAGGGGATTCTTCCTTTTGTGCCATCACCTGCAGGATGCAAGCTGGTAACGCCTCACCCACCTCGTACAGGCTGATGTTCCTTATGTTGATTCCCTTGTTAGAGGGAGAACAGCAGTTTTCAGCAGGCACTTGAGCCTAAGCGCTGCTGAATAAAGCTTTTTTTTAAGCTTTATTTTTTATCATGACATACATCTGCATAAGAAAAAAGTGCCACAGTTTACAACACTTAACCATTTGAAGGCTTACTTTAAATTTTTAATCCACATTCTGCAGCCGGGTTAATTTTTGCGTATTTCAGGAAAATTGTACCTGTCTTATTCAATATGTTCTAACAGTGATTTTCTTTCTGCTATGGTCATGTATTATATACCATTTGATAGGAATATTTAGTCAGAATTTTGAATCCCGAGAGTTTTGGGACAGGCCTGGATAAGGTTTTAAGTATAAAAATAAAGTGCAGTAGTCGGAGGTTTGGGACGAAATGGCTGACAGTAGTTCTAGAAGCTCTGGATTGGCCAGATATCCCTTAATAAGGATCCAGGCAGGGGAGCCATTGTTTCCCTCAGATCAGAGGACTGTTCAGGAGCCAGTAGTTCTGAGTGTATCTCTCAATTCATTTTTATAGCCTGTCCTTTAAGATGCTGCATTTGAGTAAAGAGTCACTCAGAATATGTGATTGACACTTTTACAGGCACAAAAAAGCTACATCTTTGGTGTATACCAAAATGGGGATGATGATGATGATCATTGTTGATCAGTATAGTGAAAGAACAGGACCCTGGTCAAGGTGTTCTCTATCATCTTGGAACCTTTACCCCAGGCAAAGGGATTGGTGTCTCTCTCACCTGTTGCTATGGGCAATTTCAGGAGTTCGTCCTTGGTGCATCCAGAGAGATACCATACTGTAATTTGGGGAGAGAGAGGGAGAGGCAACTGCATTCCCCAATTGAGGCCAATAGTTCCCGCTTGGGACCTTAAATTGGTTCATGAGATCATAAGATATGCCTCACTGGGTCAGACCAAGGTCCATCAAGCCCAGTATCCTGTTTCCAACAGTGGCCAATCTAGGTCATACATACCTAGCAGTTTTCCCAAAAGGCACTGCTTATATTGGGTCAAGCATTGATATCCTGGGTCCCCTTTTTAATAATAGTTTATGGACCTTTCCTCCCAGGAACTTGTCCAAAGCTTTTTTAAACACAGCTACACTAACAGACTAATACATCCTCCGGTAACAAATTCCAGAATTTGATTACACGTTGAGTGAAAAAAATATTTTCTCTTATTAGTCTTAAATAGGTTACCCTGTAGCTTCATTGCATGTCCCCTAGTCTTTCTATATTCTGATAACGTGAACAATCGATCTACGTTTACCCTTTCCACTCCGTTCATTGATTTATAGACTTCTGTCATATCACCTCTCAGCCGTCTCTTTTCCAGGTTAAAGAGCCCTGACCTTTTTAGCCTTTCTTCATAGGGAGTATCCTTCCATCCCCTTTACCATTTTGATGGCTCTCCTCTGAACCTTTTCTAATAATGCTATATTCTTTTTAAGATACGGCGACCAGAATTGTACACAATAGTCAAGGTGCGGTCGCACCATGGAATGATACAGAGGCATTATAATATCCTTTGTTTTATTTTCCATTCCTTTCCTTATGATATCTAACATTCTGTTTGCTCTCTTGGCTGCCGCTGCACACTGGGCCGATGGTTTTAACATGTTATCCACAATGACGCCTAAATCTTTTTCCTGGGTGGTGGTTCCTAATGTGGAACCTTGCATCGTGTAACCATAGTTTGGGTTGTTCTTCCCTAGGTGCATAACTTTGCACTTGTCCACATTAAATTTCATCTGCCATTTTGATGCCCAGTCTTCCAATTTATCCTCTTGCAATTTTCCACAATCCTCTTGGGTTTTAACAACTTTTAGTTTTGTGTCATTTGCAAATTTGATAACCTCACTCGTTATTCCTCTTTCCAGGTCATTTATGAATATGTCAAAAAGCAGCGGAACCAGCACAGATCCCTGGGGTACACCACTATTCACCTTTCTCCATTGGGAAAATTTGCCATTTAGCCCAACCCTCTGCTTTCTATCTTTTAACCAGTTCCTGATCCACAGTAGTACACTGCCTCCTATCCCATGACTTGCGATTATGCTATGATCACTATCGCCAAATGACCCCAACACCCTTATCTCTTCCACCAGTTCTGGAGTTCCACTAAGGACTAGGTCCAATATGGCTTCCCCTCTGGTCGATTCATGAACCAGTTGCTCCAAGAAGCAGTCATTTATTTCATCTAGGAACTTTATCTCCCTAGCATGTCTTGCCGTGACACTGACCCAGTCAATATTGGGGTAATTGAAATCATTATTACTGTGCAGTAACGTTTGTTAGCTTCCTTGATTTTTTTGAGCATTTCATCATCCATTTGTTCATTCTGGCCAGGTGGTCGATAGTACACCCCCCACTGCCATCGCCTTCCCCTTTTTACAGCAAATTTTGTTTCCTGCAAAACTTTAATCCTTTCTGACTCAATGCCCTCTCTAACATAGAGTGCATCCCCTCCATCTATTTGATCAGCTCTATCATTATGATATAGTTTGTACCCAGGTATCACAGTGTCCCACTGGTTGTCCTCCTTCCACCATGTCTCTGAGATTCCAATCATATCTAATCTCTCTTTTTGTGCTGTATATTCTAACTCTTCCATCTTATTTTTTAGACTTCTAGCATTTGCATACAGGCATTTTAGAGGCTGTGTTTTATTCATATTATTCTGGCTATTGGTATGCATGGGCAATTTGGAATCTTTAAGCTCTGTCTGCTCCCATACTCAAGGGCATTTGGGCTACTTTATTCTTTTTTGGAACCTCTGCTTTTGGTAGTATCCTTCAAGGATACATTCTTCCGAACCATGTGCTTTTGTGCGACTGTCGGCTTTCCCCTATTATCTTGTTTAAAAGCTGCTCTATCTCCTTTTTAAAGCTTAATGCTAGCAGTCTGGTTCCATCCCGGTTAAGATGAAGCCCATCCCTTCGGAAGAGCCCCTCCTTTCCCCAGAATGTTCCCCAGTTCCTTACAAATCCAAAACCCTCATCCTTGCACCATCGTCTCATCCACACATTGAGACTCCGGAGCTCTGCCTGCCTTTTGGGTCCTGCACGTGGAACGGGAAGCATTTCGGAGAACGCTACCCTGGAAGTTCTGGATTTCAACTTCCTACCTAAAAGCCTAAATTTAGCCTCCAGAACCTCCCTACCACATTTTCCTTTGTCATTGGTACCGATATGTACCAAGACAGCAGACTCCTCCCCAGCACTATCTAAGACCTTATCTAGGTGGCGCGTGAGGTCCGCTATCTTCGCACCAGGCAGGCATGTTACCAGGCGATTCTCACGTCCCCCAGCCACCCAGCTACAGTATCTATATGCCTAATGATTGAATCACCAACTATAACAGCTGTCCTAACCCTTGCCTCATGGGCACATGGCCCTGGAGAAACTTTCTCGGTGCGAGAGGGTTTTACATTACCTGGAGGATAGGTCCTAGGTACAGGATCACTTCCTGCCACACCAGGGTGGTGATTTCCTGTCACGTGACCTCTCTCCTCCTTGGCAACAGGGATGCTGCCAGACTGGAGGTCGGACTTCAGGACTATATCCCTGTAGGTCCTGTCTATGTACCTCTCTTTCTTATGTCTTCTAAGTCTTCTACTCTAGTCTCTAGAGAATGGACTCGTTCCCTGAGAGCAAAAAGCTCCTTGCACCTAGTGCACACGTAAGACCTTTGTGCTTTGGTCGCACCCCCTTTTGAGCTGATCAAAGAGGTAATTCTTAAGGATTATACTTGAAGACCATGTTCCTTGTGGCAATCCGTTTGGTTAAACTTGGAAAAATTAAGAGCTTCATATGTTTTGACAGCTAATGCTCTGTCTGGAGGAGCTTAATAGTAATTTGTGTGTTACAATTTTTGTTTCCCCTTACTTTACAATTTCTGGAATCCTTATATGTATTTGAATCACTTCCAGAACATAACACATTCCCAAACTGTACGTTTTGATTATTAAAAGGGTAATTTGAAAAGCTGCCCATGCCATAGCTCAGGTTTCAGTTGCTAAGGATTGTAGACCCACCTGATTTGCAGTATTGACATATTGTTGTCATCCTTTCCAATTCAGAGCGTCTATAACTGGATTTTGTTACCTGCATCAACTACTTTCAAGAGTTTGGTAGAACCTTTTAAAAAGTGCTCAATAGCATCACAATATACTGGGACCATCCAGCAGCTTCAGCTGAGCAGTCCTGGTCTTTTCTTCTTTGTAGGAAGTGAAAAGAAAAGAGATGCTAAATGCTGGGAACATTAAGGGTACATGAAAGCATGAGGTAGGTGGTGGTTGGCGTTCTAAATTCTGTGACAGAAGTTTGAATGAAATGTTAGCATTGGTCCAGGTTGTTAGGAAGGGGACAGACAGATGCATATATATAAGGTCATTTTCCATATTGTCCTGCTAGACAAGTTCAGACAAGTGGGATGTTCCCTTACTAGCAGATGGGTGGAGACAAAGAACCAATGAAAATCCCAGGTTTCAATTGCATCACTCCTAAGCCTCTATTCACCTCAGCCACCAGAGGTCCCTTCAGTATTTCTTTGTCTCCAGCAGATGGTGGATGGATTTTCTCTTCAGTGTAGAAAATCTGAAGAATGAGAGGAAAAGATATTGATTACCAACTCGTGAATAACCACTTTCTAAACAGAAAGGTGACTCACTCGAGCGTGATAGGCTCCACTAGACTGGTCTTTTCTGTAGCCATGGGAGGAGGGAAATTTGATTCACCTCCTCGCCCCTTTTCATAAGGGCCTGTTGAGCGGCTACAAATTGGAAGGCTTTCAAAGGATCTGGAAAAGTATAGCAGCCTCACACAACCTCAGCACCCCCCCTCCCCCTCCTTTCTTTTCCCCCCTGTTCTCTCCTGAAGATTGCAGAAGGCTCTGAGGGATCTGCCTGCCAGCCACATTCCACACAGTGCTGTACAATCAGAACCAGCCAGTGAAGCAGGTTTAGGGGAGTAGAGCTGAGCCCAAGCGGCTCCAAGGTGCGCTCCTTCCCTAGCACCTTTAACACGGTTAATGCACGCTGACACAGCCTTAGTGCGCATGCTCTTGTGATGCTTACTCTGTCTTCTTCCAGCAAACGTTGTTTGACCTGTGGCAACCTTGGCAAACGTTGTTTGACCTGTGGCAAGAGGACAGCAACCTTGGGCCAGAAGAACACGGGTTTCTAGTCCCACAGATGCTCCTTGTGGTCTTGGGCAAGCCACTTAACCCTCCATTGCCCATGTTCCCTGTAAGTATTAGTGTATGTGTCTCATATCCCCGCGTGCTAAATGTATCCCCCAATTGTGTTGTGACCGCTTTGATTGAAAGATAAGGCGGTATACAAAACTGTCTAAATAAATAAGCGAGGAGCCCCGTCCTTGGATTCTGGTCTCTGCCTTTACTGCATGGAACGCTTCTAAGTCACCCCTGGAAGGCATGCTTTCCCCCTTTCAGTGGGGGGATGCAGTTAGTCCACCCTTATCTGCATCAGGTCAGGAGGTGAAGGATGGTACTATGGTAAGAATATTCAGCCATCCGGCAACTGTGCTGTGAGCTGCTCTTTGTTCTCTAGGGGGTCTGTGGTGGCTATTCCCCCTGTTGTTGGGGTCCCTTATCTGAGAGGATCCTGGGTTGTCCTTCCTGAAATTCTTTTAAATTTTTGCAACATGCCTGGTCCTTTTTGCATGGAAATTCAGACCCTGCAGCCTCTGAGTGCCCCCAGATACAGTCTCATGCTGGGCAGGCTGAAAGTGAAAGCCTTATTCAATTGCCTTTGGATAAGGTGTCCCTGGCACGGGGTGCCCCCTGGAGATGGGGAACAGTTGGGAGCTATCAGAGATGTTGACTGTGCCTCAGATTCAGATGAAGCAATACTGGGCTCTGATGTGGATGAGAAAGTGCCTCTCACCTTCAGACGATTCTGTAAAGGCTGGCGTGATCCATCTGTTCAGGAAGGAGAAACTGGTGGCATTGATTACCAGGGTCTCATACGCCTTGAATTTGGTGGATTTTTTCCCCTTGTGAGTCTGCAATCAAGGTGCTGTGGTGTGGACCACCTTGGACAAGTTGCTACTCCTAAAGGCGGTAGTAATCCTCCCCCCCCCCCCCAATTGAGCGGGGCAAGGGAGTCTATTTTGTGGTGCCAAAGGACAGTTCCTTCTGGCCCATTCTGGACCTCAAAGGGGTCAGCAAGCACTTGCGCGTCCTGCACTTTTGGTTGGAAACCTTGTGCTCCATGATTCAAGAAGTGCGCCAAGGAGAATTCTTGGCTTCTCTGAATCTGGCTAAGGCATATTTTCATATCCTGATTCGGGTGGATCAGCAGAAGTATCTGCGTTTTTGCTGTGCTTGGCTCTCGCTCTGTTTGCCACCCTCCCTCTTCGAGCTCTCCATTGCCCCAAGGATATTTTCCAAGATCATGGTGGTGGCTGTTGGGCTGCAGCGCCAAAGGATCTGTGTCTGTCCTTATTTGAATGACTGGCTCATCCAAGCCCGTTCCCTTTCAGAAGTATCTCAGGTGACAGTCCGAGTGGTCACCTTTTTGAAAATCTTCAGCTTGGGGGATCAATCAGAAAAAGAGCCAGCTTCTGCCTTCCCAGTTCTTGGAGTTTCTGGGAGCATGTTTCGAGGCTCAAGTGGGCAGACGTTTCCTGCCAGAGGAGAAAGGCAAGGCTGTTGGATTGCTTGGCGCTGTTCTGTGTGCAACAGGCCTCCAGAGTCTGGGATTATCTTCAAATCCTCAGATTGATGGTGGCGACCATAGAGATGGTGCCATGGGTGTGTGCTCACAAATGCAGTCACTCCAGCGGTCCTTGCTGATTCGGGGGTTCCCGAGCTCTCAGGAGTTTGAGTGCAGGCTTCCGCTCCCATTGGTGGTGAAGACCAGCCAGCGGTGGCGATGGCAGCCCTGTCATCGGAGGAAGGGCGTACCACTGGACAATTTGTCATCGATCCTGCTAACAGATGCCAGTCTTTTGGGCTGGGGAACCCATTATCAAGACCGTATGTCCCAGGGCTGTTGAAACTGCAGGGAAGCAGTGTGGTTCATCAACTGCCTTGAGGCGAGGGCCATCAATTTGGCTCTTCTGTGTTTCCGGCCCCTGCTTGAGGGCTGGGTGGTTTGAATGTTTTTAGGCAATGCCATGGCAGTGGCTTATGTCAATTGACACGGTGGTACAAGGAGTGCTAGAATGGATCTGGCGATGGATCTCCCGTTTGGCTGGGCGGAGAAGAACCTCCTAGCCTTGTCATCCCAGCACATTGCCAGGGTGGACAATGTGGAAGCAGACATCCTCAGCTGGCACTCTGAATCCTGGTGAATGGGAGTTGAGTCAGGTGGCATTTCAGTTGATTCTCCAGGAACAAGCAGGAAGTCAGTCCTCACATATTTTATTTATTTATTTATTTAAGGTTTTTCTATACCGCACTATTCGGTATCAGCACGGTTTACAATGAACAAGTTTGTACAATGAGGAACAGCCATACATTGAACTTACATAGAACAGGGAATTTAAACATGGATAACAGGTGAACTTTATACATAGTATACAAAGGGAGATTTAAACAAGGGTAACAGGTGAACTTTATACATTATATACAAAGGGATTGCATCACATCTAAGTCTATGATACAGGCCCTAAGGGGGATAGATGGAAGAGGTGAAGAGTTTTCGTCGGAAACTGGTTAGGCAGCGTTGTATTGTTAGACTATAAGATCATGTGATACTGTCTAGGTGATGCTGTCGGAGTTACCAAAGTGTTGTATAAATAGGTGCTGTTTGAGGGTGACGTTGGCGCCGACGGAGCCCTCGTGCGGAGCAAATCCCCAGCTTTCTAAGAAAGTTTTTGGGAATTGCATCGCGCATGCACGGTCCCCTTCCCGCCCAAGGGTGCCATCTTGCTCAGTCTCCTTTTTTTGTTGGAGCCTAACGGACATTGTCCTATAGTCACCATGAAAAAAGTTGATTAAAGTTAGAAAATTATTTTTCTTTCTTGCCGGTTTGACATCGATTCCCCTTCCCGCCTTTAGCTTGGTACACCGGTATCGAGTCCGGGTTGATTTTTTTATTTTTGTCCTTCATGACTAGCATTTGTGCTCTTTTTCTTTTTCACTGGCAGCCTGGGTCTTCGACCTCGCAGGAGCCCTTTTTCCCCCGATGGCTGCCAGTGGGTTTAAAAAATGTGATCGGTGTACGAAGTTAATGTCCCTCACCGATATACATAACTGCTGTCTCTGGTGCCTCAGGCCTGACCATGACACGAAGGTCTGTGGCCCATGTAGGAAAATGTCCTCGAAGGCCCTGAGAAGTCACCAGCAGCAGCATGATAGAAATTTTGCTGAGTCCATACCCTCCCTAGCCCGGACCTCGTCTGAGGCCTCGATGTCTCGGGAATTGTCTGAGCCTGAGCAGCGTCGGGTTTCCTCGGAGAAGGGAGTCTCCCTCACGGGAACATCGGAGGAAGAAAAAATCCTCAAAGGCGGCGTCGATGGATGGTTCCGAACCCCCTGGTTCCTCGCGGGACCAGTTGCGGAGCCCTGACTGCCGACCCAGATCCTCGGAGTTGGAGCGTCCAGCAAAACTTCCTCGAAGAGACCCAGAGTAGCCGAGGCAGATAACTGTCCTCGTTGAAGACTCTCCTCCGGGAGAACCGGCGTCAGGACCCAACCCGGGAGCTGCGGAGCCTTCTAAGCTCGGTCTCAGAATAGTGGCCCTGGAGCGCAGCATGTCTGCCTTCATGGAGCAGCAGCAGGCACTGATAGCCGGTCTTACCGGTCCTTCCACCCCGTCCACTGGGCCGCTGATGTCCAAGTCGACACCGAAGGCCGAGCCGATCCTTGAGCATGCGTACTCGAGTCGATCCTCGGCCGAGGTCTCCGACCTCCCATTTGGGACCGAGGTCGTTGACGCCAATTCCACCGGCGTCGGGGCAGTCAAAGCTGAAGTCCTCAAGGCCGAAGCCACTTGATTCCTCTTCGGAGGCATCAGGCTGGGAGACTGAGAAAGAAGAGTCCCTGGACACTTGCCGGCACAGAGACGTCCCGTCCGATTCCCCAGCATCCGAACCTCAGAGAAGGTCCCCCCACTAGGTTCTTGGACTTCGTAAAGAACTTGTCAAAAGCTTTGACATTCCCTACGGAGTCCGAGGAGGAGCCTCGAGCTGAAGAGCTCGAGATCCTCCAGTATGACTTTCCCCCTCGGGAAGCCCTTACTGTACCAGTGCCTCCAATCCTGGAACGGCTGATGCTCCGCATGTGGGAGACGCAGATGCTGGCATCGGCGCCGGTTATCAGGAGGCAGATCGACTCGATGTATCGAGTCCACAAGAGTCCTGGGTTCCAAAAAGCACAACTGCTGCACATCTCCATGGTTGTGGAATCGGCCATGCACTGGCTCAAGATCCAGAAGACGCACTCCTCAGTGCCTTCTGGCAGGGAGGCCCGCAACTTGGACGCCTTCGGCAGGAAGTGCTACCAGGGTTCTATGCTGACATGTCTGATCCAGGCATACCAGCTGTACATGGGCATGTACCTGTGGGATTTGGCAAAGGAGATCGCCGGGTTCTCGGCTGGTCTCTCCAAGGGACCTTTGCAGCACTTCAAGACCCTGTCCACTGGAGTCCATGAATGCTCGAAGTTCATGACTCAAGCAGCCTATGACTGGTTTGAGGCGTTGGCCCGGGTAGCTGCTGCTGGCATCGGTGCATGCCGCCAGGCATGGCTAGAGTCGTCAGACCTTGAACAATGGGTTCAGGACAAGTTGGTTGATGTCCCATTCCATGGTGAGAACCTCTTTGGCAAACCCATGACCGAAAAGGCTGCTGAGATCGAGTCAGAGTACATGACCAGGACACGGCTCTCGAAGAAGACTTCTGCCCCTTCTAAAAAGAAGGGCTCGGGTAAGAAGCCCTTTTTCCCGAGGAAGAGTGCTGCTTACCGAAGCTACCCCCCATTTCAGGTCTCCCCAGCTCCCTAACAGGAGCAGCATGCCAAGGGACGGGCATGGCCTGCGTAAGCAGAAAGCCCCCAAACCCCAGGCATTGGCTCCGGCCCAGCCTGGAGTGGCTTTCGACTCTCAAGGCATAGCCCCTCTCACCACAGGAGAACGGCAGTGCACAGGGGGAAGGCTTGCCCTGTATGCCCACAGGTGGCTGGCCATCACCACAGGCACCTGGGTTCTTCAGATAGTCTATCAAGGCTATCTACTCCATTTGACCCAGGTACTTCTCCCTTACTTTCCAGGAGACCCTCTCAGGTCTCCCTTTCACCAAGACCTTCTTCTGAAGGAGTTAGCAGGTCTTCTCAAGGATCAGGCGATAGAACCGGTGCCCCACCACCTACAGGGCAAGGGCTTTATTCCAGGTACTTCCTGATACCAAAAAGGACAGGAGGCCTAAGACCCATCCTCGACCTGCACAACTTAAACAAATTCCTGGTGAGGGAGAAGTTCAAGATGCTCTCCCTTGGAATATTGCTGTCTGTCTTCCACCAGGGAGACTGGCTGTGCTCCTTACACCTAAAGGATGCATATATACACATCCTAATTCATCCAGACCACAGGCAATATCTATGCTTTGTAATAGGGGGAAACCGCTATCAGTACAGAGTGCTTCCCTTTGGCCTGGCGTCCGCCCCCATAGTATTCACAGAGTGCCTGGCGGTGGTGGCCGCCTTCCTCAGAATACAAGGAGTTTTTGTCTTCCCCTACCTAGACATCTGGCTCATCAGAGCCACGTCAGCCCTGGAGGTCCAACAGGCCACATCTCGCACCATTCAGGTGTTTCAACATCTAGAGTTTGTAATCAATTACCCCATGGCTACCCTAGTCCCCACTCAAATAGAGTTCATTGAGGCCAGACTAGATACCCTTCAGGCAAGGGCTTACCTGCCAATATTCTCCAGGACGAAGCAGGAAGTCAGTCCTCACATATGGGTGATGTCGGCGCCGACGGAGCCCTCGCGGAGCAATTTCCCCAGCTTTCAAAGAAAGCTTTTGGGAATTGCAGCGCGCATGCGCGGTCCCCTTCCCGCCCAAGGGTGCCATCTTGCTCAGTCTTCTTTTTTCCGCGGAGTCCTACAGATGCTGTTTGTGATCGCCGCAGAAAAAGTTGATTTTATTTAATATTCTTTTCTTGGTTCGACGCCGAATCCTTTTCCCGCCCGGACCCGCTACGCCGGTATCGGGTCCGTTCTTTATTTTTTCGGTTTTTGTCCTTCGTGACTAGTGTTAGCGCCTTTTTTTCTTTTTCACTGGCAGCCCTGTCTTTTGACCTCGCAGGGGCCCTTTTTCCCCCGATGGCTGCCAGCGGGTTTAAAAAGTGTGATCGGTGTAAGAAACTTATGTCTCTTACCGACACACACGACTGCTGCCTCCGCTGCCTCGGACCCGATCATGACCCGATGATCTGTGGTCCGTGTGGCAAGATGTCCTCCAAAGCGTTGAGGAGTCGGCAGCATCAAAAAGAACGAATCTTCTCTGACTCCGCGTCCGGCCGGGCCCGGACCTCGTCAGAGGCTTCGATGTCTCGGGACTCCGGTCCTGAGCATCGTTGGAGTCCCTCTGAGCGGGGGTCTCCTGCCCGGGAACATCATCGGAAGAAGAAACCCGCGAGGGCGGCGTCGGTGGACACTCCTGGTTCCTCGAGGGCCAGGTCGCATAGCCCCGATAGCCGTCCCCGGAGTCGGAGAGGCCTTCGAAACATCCTTGTCTCGAGATGGAGTCTCCTGGACACGTGAGTACTGTAGTCCTCGTGGACTCGCCTCTGAAGGAGCCGACGTCGGGCCCGACGCCGTCGGAGCCCGAGTCGGGGGCTGCTGGGTCTCCTGAGCTCGGACTCAGGTTGACGGCCTTGGAGAGCAGTTTGGCTGCCTTCATGGACCAGCAGCGGGCATTGATCGCTGGCCTCGCCGGTGCATCTTCCCCGACCGCCGGGACGTCGACATCCAAGTCGACCCCGGAGACCGAGCCGATCCTCGGTCACGGTCTCCCTCGGCCTCCCGTTCGGGACCGAGGTTGTCGATGCCGACACCCTCGGCGTCGGGGCGGAGGGCATCGGTGCCCGTCCGACCGGAGCCGCTCGAGTCCTCCGAGTAGTCAGCCTGGGAGACGGAGGACGAAGAGTCACCCGGTACTTTTCGGACTCTGTGCGTCCCATCGGACTCGCCTGAGTCCGAACCTCGGAGACAGTCCCCCCCAGAGAACACCTGGTTCTCGGACTTCGTGCGGGATATGGCCAAGGCCTTGGCATTCCCCACAGATCCCGAGGAGGAGCCTCGAGCCGAGGAGCTCGATGCCCTCCAGTATGACTCTCCCCCGAAGGAGACCTTTACTGTACCGGTTCCTCCGATGCTGGAGCGACTTCTCTTCCGCATGTGGGAGAGCCCGGCTTCGACGCCGGTGTTAAGCAAGCGGGTCGATTCCATTTATCGAGTCCGCAAGAGCCCCGGGTTCCAAAAGGCACAACTACCGCACCATTCCATTTCAAGAGTCAGAAGATGCACTCCTTGGTGCCTCCCGGCCGGGAGGCCCCGAACCTGGATGCTCTCGGTAGGAAGTGCTTCCAGGGCTCTATGCTTGCTTGTCGAGTCCGGACCTACCAGCTCTATATGGGCATGTATCTCCGAGACCTGGCAAAAGAAATTGCCGGGATCTCTGCTGGTCTCTCCGAGGAACCTTTGCAGAGGTTCCAGGCCTTGTCCACTGGTATTCGAGAGTGCTCGAAGTTTATCTCTCGAGCAGCCTACGATGGCTTCGAAGCATCGGCTCGGGTAGCCGGAGCCGGCATCGGTGCCCGCCGACAGGCTTGGCTTCAGTCATTCGACCTCGAGCCATGGGTACAGGACAAGTTGGTCGATATCCCCTGCAGAGGTGAAAACCTCTTTGGCAAGCCCATGGCTGAAAAGGCTGCACAGATCGAGACCGAGACTCTCACCAGAACTAGGCTGTCCAGAAAAACCTCTGCCCCTTCTCAGAAGAAGAAGGGCTCGGGGAAAAAAGCCCTTTTACCCGAGGAAGGTGGCTGCCTATAAACAATACCCTCGTTATCAGGCCTCAGCAGCTCCCCAACAGGGTCCCGTAGGCATCAGGTCCCCAAGCCCACAACACCGGCCCCTGCTCAGCAGGGTGGGGGTTTTTGACTCCGTCAGCATTGCCTCTTCCCCTCCGCTGGTTTCTCTGAGCACAGGAGGCCGGCTGGTCCACTTTGCCCACAGGTGGTCAGCCATCACATCAGATACCTGGGTGCTTCATATAGTTCAAAAAGGCTATCTTCTACACTTTCACCAGGTACCTCCCTCCTACTTTCCAGGGGAGCCTCCAAGACTCCCTCTGCACAGGGACTTACTCCTTCAGGAGTTAACAAGTCTTCTTCAGGAACAGGCTGTGGAACCGGTGCCCCACCACCTGAGAGGTCAAGGCTTTTATTCCAGGTACTTTCTGATACCAAAACGAACAGGAGGCCTCAGACCCATCCTGGACTTGCGAAACCTCAACAAGTTCCTGGCAAGGGAAAAGTTCAAGATGCTTACACTTGGAATCCTGCTGCCCTACCTCCAGCAGGGAGACTGGCTATGCTCCTTAGATCTAAAGGATGCCTATACTCACATCCTTATTCATCCAGACCACAGACAATATCTCAGGTTTGTTGTGGGAGGAAATCATTACCAGTACTGAGTACTGCCCTTTGGCCTATCCTCCGCCCCCAGGGTGTTCACCAAATGCCTAGCAGTGGTGGCGGCCTATCTAAGACTTCAAGGCCTTTTTGTGTTTCCATACTTGGATGACTGGCTCATTAGGGCCCAGTCTTCCCAAGAGGCCACTCAGGCCACCCATCGCACTGTGACTCTGCTCCAGCACTTGGGATTTGTCATAAACATCACAAAGTCCACTTTGCTCCCCTCTCAAAATCTCGAATTCATCGGCGCAAGGTTGAGCACACGTCAGGCGCGGCGGGCCTTCCTGCCTCTAGACAGAGCACACAGGCTCATGGATCTCGCCAGCCACTTTCACAGCAATTCCCTGGTCTCTGCCAGGCAATTTCTGAGACTGCTCGTAGCAAATCACCTGGGCCGGATGGTATACATCCAAGGGTGTTGAAAGAACTGAAATTTGAGATTGCAGACCTGCTATCAGTAATCTGTGAACTATCATTAAAATCATCTCAAATACCTGAGGATTGGAGGATCGCCAATGTAACACCAATTTTTAAAAAGGGTTCGAGGGGTGATCCGGGAAACTACAGACCAGTGAGCCTGACATCAGTACCGGGAAAAATGGTAGAAACCATCATAAAGAATAAAATTACTCAACATGTAGATAGTCACGACCTAATGGGAGACAGCCAACATGGCTTTAGACAAGGAAGATCTTGTCTTACTAATCTGTTATGTTTTTTTGAAGGAGTGAATAAACAGGTGGACAAAGGTGAGTCGGTTGATATTGTGTATCTGGACTTTCAGAAAGCCTTTGACAAAGTCCCTCATGAGAGACTTTTGGCAAAACTAAAGAGTCATGGGATAGGAGGCAGTGTACTACTGTGGATCAGGAACTGGTTAAAAGATAGAAAGCAGAGGGTAGGGCTAAAAATGGCCAATTTTCCCAATGGAGAAAGGTGAATAGTGGTGTACCCCAGGGATCTGTGCTGGGTCCGCTGCTTTTTGACATATTCATAAATGACCTGGAAAGTGGAATAACAAGTGAGGTTATCAAATTTGCAGATGACACAAAACTATTTAAAGTTGTTAAAACCCAAGAGGATTGTGGAAAATTGCAAGAGGATCTTGATAAATTGGAAGACTGGGCATCAAAATGGCAGATGAAATTTAATGTGGAGAAGTGCAAGGTTATGCACCTAGGGAAGAACAACCCAAACTATGGTTACACGATGCAAGGTTCCACATTAGGAACCACCACCCAGGAAAAAGATTTAGGCGTCATTGTGGATACCTTGTTAAAACACTCGGCCCAGTGTGCAGCGGCGGCCAAGAGAGCAAATAGAATGCTAGGTATGATGAGGAAAGGAATGGAAAATAAAACAAAAGATATTATAATGCCTCTATATCGTTCCATGGTGAGGCCGCACCTTGAATATTGTGTGCAATTCTGGTCGCCGTATCTTAAAAAGGATATAGCGATTTTAGAAAAGGTTCAGAGAAGAGCCACCAAAATGGTAAAGGGGATGGAAGGCTACTCCTATGAAGAAAGGCTAAAAAGGTTGGGGCTCTTTAGCCTGGAGAAGAGACGGCTGAGGGGAGATATGATAGAAGTCTATAAATTAATGAACGGAGTGGAACGGGTAAACGTAGATGGATTGTTTACCTTATCAGAATATGGAAAGACTAGGGGGACATGCAATGAAGTTACAGGGTAAACTATTTAAGACTAATAAAAGAAAATATTTTTTCACTCAACGTGTAATCAAGCTCTGGAATTTGTTACCGGAGGATGTAGTAAAGGCTGTTAGTGTAGCTGGGTTTAAAAAAGGTTTGGACAAGTTCCTGGAGGAAAGGTCCATAAACCATTATTAAGAAGGGACCCAGGATATCAATGCTTGAACCAGTACAAGCATTGTGGAACCTGTGTCCCTTGGGGAAACTGCTAGGTACGTATGACCTAGATTGGCCACTGTTGGAAACAGAATGCTGGGCTTGATGGACCTTGGTCTGACCCAGTATGGCATATCTTATGTTCTTATGTTCTTATATGGCTTCCACGGTCCATGTGACCCCCAATGCCCGCTTGAACATGCGACCTGCTCAGTGGTGCCTTCGCACTCGATGGCATCAGGCCACGGGGAGCCTGACGGACTCAGTACAGGTATCCGACCTGTTGGTCTCTTCTCTGCGGTGGTGGCTTCATCTACCAAACCTGGTGCTGGGAGTGGATTTTCAATCTCCTCCGCCTTCTCAGGTGCTGACAACCGATGCTTCTCTCCTGGGTTGGGGTGCACATTGCCAAGGGACATGTACTCAAGGCCTCTGGACTCCTTGGGAGTCTGCTCAGCAGATAAACTTCCTGGAGCTCAGAGCCATCCGCCTAGCTCTGAGAGCCTTCTACCACCTCACTTCTCACCAGTCTGTGCTGGTCCAGACGGACAATCAAGTTGCAGTGTTCTACATGAACAAACAAGGAGGCACAGGCTCCTTCCTTCTCTGTCAGGAGGCACAAAGACTGTGCTCTTGGGCTGTCCTTCACGGCATCCTCCTCAAAGCTGTCTATCTCCCAGGTCAAGAAAATTACCTGGCAGACAGGCTGAGCAGGATCCTCCAACCTCACGAGTGGAGATTGGATCAGTTGGTGATTCAGCAGATCTTTCTCAAGTGGGGCCTCCCCATCATGGATCTATTTGCCAGTCCCCTGAAAAGGCAGCTTCCCAGATTCTGCTCTCGACAACCGCATCCTCTCAGAGTAGGCCCTTGTATGCCTTTCCTCCCATGCCACTGGTGTCTCGGACACTCTTCAAAGTTCTCAGAGACAGAGCCTCGATGATCCTAGTGGCTCCCCGGTGGCCGAGACAACCCTGGTTCCCGCTTCTAATGCAGCTGGCGGTGGATACTCCTCTTCCTCTGGGGTTTCAACCCGATCTCCTGTCACAGGATCAGGGGACTCTCCTACACCCCAACCTCCGGTCCCTTCATCTGATGGCCTGGCTGCTGAAAGGGTAGTCCTTGCTCCCCTCCTGCTGCCTCCTGAGGTGGAAGAGGTCGTCCTGGCCTCCAGTCGGCCTTCCACCCGGAAGTCCTATGCTCTTAAGTGGCATCTATTCTCTGTGTGGTGTGCTCAGCAGTCTGTGAATCCCTTCTCCTGCTTAGTGGCAGTGGTCTTGCAATATTTGCTTTACCTCTCCAATCTTGGCCTTAAGTCCAACTCTGTCAGGGTCCACCTCAGTGCTTTCTCTGCGCATCACGCACCGGTGGATGGCAGACCTCTTTCCAACCACTCTTTGGCTCGTTTTCTCCGAGGCCTCCTTCTCCTTAAGCCTCCTTTGCGCCCACCAGCCCCTGAATGGGATCTGAATGTGGTCTTACAGCGGATTACTTGTCCGCCCTTTAAACCTATGGCTACCTGCCCTCTTTGTTTTCTTTCCTGGAAAACCTTGTTCTTGGTAGCCCTTACCTCTGCTAGGCGCGTTAGTGAACTGCAGGCCCTAGTGTCTGATCCTCCTTACACTAGGTTCTACAGGAATAGGGTAGTCTTACGGACTCACCCTAAGTTTCTTCCAAAAGTGGTTTCTCCTTTTCATCTCAACCAGGAGGTGGTTCTTCCGACCTTCTTTCCCAGGCCGCACACCAGCCGGGCTGAAATGGTCCTGCATACCCTGGACTGTAGGAGGGCCTTGTCCTTCTACCTTGACCGTACGCGGGAGCATCGGAGGGCTGTTCAGCTCTTCGTTTCTTTTGACCCCAATAAGTTGGGGCTACTTGTCTCCAAGCGTACTTTGTCCATATGGGTCGCTGACTGTATCGCCTGGGCTTATGGGGCTGCCGGCCTCTCGTTGGAGGGTCTAGTCACTGCTCATCGTGTCAGGGCGAAGGCTGCGTCAGTGGCTCATCTCCGCTCTGTTCCGTTGGCAGACATCTGCCGGGCCGCTACTTGGTCTTCAAGCCAGACTTTTGCGGCCCATTACTGCCTGGAGAGGGAGTCCCGCAGGGACAGTGCTTTCGGTTAGGCAGTCCTCCATAATCTCTTTGAGGTTTAGGCAACTCCTACCCTCAAGCCCTGATGTTGGGCTACCGGTCGGGGGCGTTTTCAGAGACGTTTCCTTCCTTCTGTTCTGCTGAGCTAGAGGGAGCTCATTTTGTGCTTGAGGTCTCCGGTAGCCTTAAGCTTGGGAGTCCCATATGTGAGGACTGACTTCCTGCTTGGTCCTGGAGAAAGAGTAGTTACTCACCTGTAACAGGTGTTCTCCAGGAGCAGCAGGAATCAGTCCTCAGAACCCTCCCTCCACCCCTTGGAGTTGCAGTCCTATCATTTCATTTTTGCTTTTAAGTGGCATAGATTTGGGGTGTGGTGCGGTGCGAAAAGCTGAAAGAAAATCCTTTCTCCTGCCAGGTTGCAGTGGTCCTGCAGTATCTTCTCCATCTTTCGGATTTGGGCCTTAAGTCCAACTCTGTCAGAATTCACCTCAGTGCCTTGGCTGCACACCACTTCCCAGTGGAAGGAAAGCATCTTTCTGCACATCCTTTGTTGTCCAGGTTTCTGAGAGGCCTACTTCTGCTGAAGCCCCTGGTTCGCTCTCTGGCAACCGAGTGGGATTTGAATGTGGTCTTAGGGCAGCTTACCCATCCGCCATTTGAGCCGTTGGCAACCTGCCATCTACGCTACCTTTCTTGGAAGGTAGTTTTCTTGGTGGCACTCGGCTCGGTGAGTGAGTGAGCTTTAGGCACTGGTGTCCGATAGGCCTTTTCTTTAAATATTAACATCAAATTTGCTTAGCTTGTCAGTTCATTTTCTTTCCGAACGCCTCTCCTCGGCACCCTTTCCACGTGGCTTTTTTTGGTAGAGCCAACTGGCCACGACGAACACATCAATGTTTGGAGAGGCGTCTGCAGTTGTTACTACATTGGGATGTGCATCTTAAAATAGGGAAAGATAAGAAGATCTAGTAGGGACTAGATATTTTATATATAATGTTTGTCATAGTTAATATGGTATTATTAAGGGTGATTTATAATGAGGTTGTGTATGGTTTTCGTCTACAGTGCTTTCTAAACCCCTGAAGAAGCTTTATTAAGTGAAACGCAGAAAGGGTGCCAAGGAGAGGCGTTGGGGAAGAAAATGAACTGACAAGCTAAGCACATTTGATAATATTTAAAGAAAAAAGTTTGGCAATAAGTTAGCCTGCCTTTATCAAAATGGAGAGAATCTAAAGGATGGTCATTGATGCGAGTAGGCACCAGCAAAGACACATCTAAGTCTGAAGTTCAGTGCCGATAAGTCTGAGACCTCCTTTACATAAGTGTATATTTGTAAGGATTTGCCGGCAGGAAACTATATATATAAAAAACACTCAACACATATGAACTTTATGATAATAATGGAGTGAGTATTTACGAAGTATGTCATTTGACTGAGCAAGATGGCACCCTCGTGCGGGAAGGGGACTGCGCATGCACGATGCAATTCCCAAAAGCTTTCTTAGAAAGCTGGGAATTTGCTCCGCATGAGGGCTCCATCGGCACCGATGTCACCCATATGTGAGGACTGATTCCTGCTGTCCCTGGAGAACACCTGTTACAGGTGAGTAACTACGCTTTCTGCTCTGCTAAGGTCATGCTGAAATGGATCTGATGGCGACTTGCTCCAATGCCAAAGTTCGCTTCTGCTTCAGTCGCCACACGGAGATGGGTTCCGATGGTGTCAATGTCCTGACCAGCCTTGGCCAAGTTGGCGGCTGCTGTACATGTTTCCTCCATGTGCCTGGTGGGGTATGTGCTTCGGCATATAGAGCGCACCCGGGCAGGATTGTTCTGTTAGCGCTGGATTGGCAGTGGCGAGCATGGTTTGGAGACCTGATATGGCTCCCGCAGGCGCCTCTTCTTCGGCTGCCTCCTCCTCGGGGGCTATTGCAGCAGCGACTGATCATTCTGAAAGACCCAACTCCTTTCTCGCTTGCGGCATGGCTCTTGAAAGGAGACTGCTAGTGCGTAAGGGCTACTCTCCAGCAATAATCCTTTATTCAGTGCTCAGAGGAGGTCTACCAAGCTACCATATGTATGGTGCCACACCAGTGCCTCTTTGGGCGCTGGTGTGGCATGCAGCACTTGGCTTCTAAACTATTAGATAAACTGAAGAGTAGCAAATCACCTGGGCCGGATGGTATACATCCAAGGGTGTTGAAAGAACTGAAATATGAGATTGCAGACCTGCTATTAGTAATCTGTGAACTATCATTAAAATCATCTCTAATACCTGAAGATTGGCGGATCGCCAATATAACACCAATTTTTAAAAAGGGTTCGAGGGGTGATCCGGGAAACTACAGATCGGTGGGCCTCATGTCAGTACCGGGAAAAATGGTAGAAACCATCATCAAGAATAAAATTACTCAGCATGTAGTCAGTCATGGCCTAATGGGAGACAGCCAACATGGCTTTAGACAAGGAAGATCTTGTCTTAGTAATCTGTTATGTTTTTTTGAAAGTATGAATAAACAGGTGGACAAAGGTGAGTCGGTTGATATAGTGTATCTGGACTTTCAGAAAGCCTTTGACAAGGTCCCTCATCAGAGACTTTTGGCAAAACTAAAGAGTCATGGGATAGGAGGTAGTGTACTACTGTGGATCAGGAACTGGTTAAAAGATAGAAAGCAGAGGGTTGGGCTAAATGGCCAATTTTCCCAATGGAGAAAGGTGAATAGTGGTGTACCCCAGAGATCTGTGCTGGGTCTGCTGCTTTTTGACATATTCATAAATGACCTGGAAAGTGGAATAACGAGTGAGGTTATCAAATTTGCAGATGACACAAAACTATTTAAAGTTGTTAAAACCCAAGAGGATTGTGGAAAATTGCAAGAGGATCTTGATAAATTGGAAGACTGGGCATCAAAATGGCAGATGAAATTTAATGTGGACAAGTGCAAAGTTATGCACCTGGGGAAGAACAACCCAAACTATGGTTACACGATGCTAGGTTCCACATTAGGAACCACCACCCAGGAAAAAGATTTAGGCGTCATTGTGGATAACATGTTAAAACCCTCGGCCCAGTGTGCAGCGGCAGCCAAGAGAGCAAATAGAATGCTAGGTATCATGAGGAAAGGAATGGAAAATAAAACAAAAGATATTATAATGCCTCTATACCGTTCCATGGTGAGACCGCACCTTGAATATTGTGTGCAATTCTGGTCGCTGTATCTTAAAAAAGATATAGCGTTATTAGAAAAGGTTCAGAGAAGAGCCACCAAAATGGTAAAGGGGATGGAAGGATACTCCTATGAAGAAAGGCTAAAAAGGTTAGGGCTCTTTAACCTGGAAAAGAGACGGCTGAGGGGAGATATGATAGAAGTCTATAAATTAATGAGCGGAGTGGAACGGGTAAACGTAGATCGACTGTTTACGTTATCAGAATATAGAAAGTCTAGGGGACATGCAATGAAGCTACAGGATAAACTATTCCTTATCGTCACTCCAGTCCAGTCCCTTTACTTCTGGGTTGCGTAACCCTTCCAGCAGCTTGGAGGCTGAGCCCAACCTTTTTGGAGGTGGAGCGGTACAAATACCACTGAGACCACCCACCAACTCCAGTAATCTCAGCCTCCAAGCAGCTGGAGGGTTCCGTAAGCCTAGGGCTTACTGGAGTCCTTCTTTAATTTTATTTTACCTATTTCATTTAAATATGCTACTTTATTTAATTTCCTTTAGTTTCCCCTGCAGTTTCTATACCGTTGGTAGTTAATTGTAATTACGAGGGCTCTGGCTCTTTAATTTCTCCTGCTCTCTCCTCTCCCTCTTCTCCCCCCCCCCCCTCCTACCCGGATCGGGCGTCGGAGGAGAACCGCGGCTCACAGCCCCGAGGAGGATCTTCGGCTTCTCTGCTTCTTGCCTGCTGAGACGCGCTGATCACTGCTGCCTCGCGCCGAAGCCCCCCTGGAGGCTGAGCGCTTGAGGCAGTATCGCTGGCCTGCCGGGACCGCCAGACCCGTCCGGAGACAAAAGGACGCGGCGGCGAAGTCCGGTCTTTTCGAGGACCGCGAGGGAAAGCTTAGGCAGCGATCTTCACGGGGAACGAGAATTTACAGCTCCGGTGAGCCAGGGGAGAGTTGGGCCGCGGCCGGGAGTGAGTCTGGGAGCTCCCCGTTCTGGCTCCACGTGGTAAGGCCTACCACGTGTAGAGCCAACGGGTAAACATCGCTGAATCGGCCCGGATCCTCAGCACAGTGCACAAAACCGCAAGTACTAATTCTGAAAGGGTTGTTACTGTAATTAATCTTCATTTTAATTTAATTTAATTATTTTACTTATTTCATTTATCTAGAGCTGTTAACTTTAATTTCAGTTTTGGGTTAATCGGTCTCCTTTTATTTAATTCTTCTCATTTAAGGGTTTTCTTTTGCCTCAAGATTAACAGCCGGTTTCTTTCCCTTGTGTACCGCTTGGGGGGGTGAAAAGAAACCTCGGAGCTGGTGCCCAGGGAGGGAGCTAACTGCATATTAGAGGAGAGTCCCTCACTTCGGGCCTAGAGGTCTGATACTGGAAGGCCTTCAGCCCCAGGTCATGTCAACCAAGTCCCGCTGCCTTTCCTGTGGAATACGCAGGGGTACGTCTGCAGAAACAGGTATCTGCAGGAGCTGTACCGCGTTGGCGGCCTCTGCGGAGCAGGACATTAATTTAACTATGGCCAATGCCTCCCAGGGGTCAGACGAACTCCCAGTAGGGGAGGGGGGGTCACAAGCCCCTCCATCTACGTCCTCGGACTTGCCCACTCCTTCCCTATCCCCCTCCCCCCTCACGGCGGGAGAGGTTGGGGCAGGGGATTTTTTCTCCCCGGATTTCATCCTCTTACTCCACAAAGCATATTGCCTACGTAAGCAGAATTCAGGGGCAGGAGGAGCGGCGCCGACGACAGCAGAGGTCAAGCCAGCCAGGCCCTCGAGGGCGGCCAATGCGGATTCCGACCTTCCACCTAAGCGCCCCAGAATGAGCGAAGAGGAGACCCTATCCCAGGGATCTCCGGAAGAGTCGCCATCAGACAAGGACTTTGGTGAGGAGGAGGAGGAGTTAGAAGAAGGGGAGATTCCGGAAGAAGACCAGTCTAGGATAATTAGAGTATTCCGTCGGGAGGAGCTTCCGGCATTGATTAACGAGTCCCTGAAGGCTCTCAATATGTCCTCCGATACGCCTGCAGAAGAGGAAGCGTTGGAGGATCCATTGATCCAAGACATTAGAAGATCCCAGAAGGTCTTCCCTGTACATAGGGTAGTGCGACAGATGATCCAAGAAGAATGGGACCAACCGGAGTCAAGTCTAAGAGGAGTCCGGTCCATGCTTCGCCTCTACCCCCTCCCAGAGGCAAAGAACTGCTAAAGTCTCCCAGGGTAGATGCGGCAGTGTCAGCGGTCACCAAGAAGATCACTATCCCAGTGGAGGGCAGTGCAGCCCTAAGGGATCCTCAAGACAGAAAGTTGGATACTCTCTTGAAGCAGGCCTTTGACGTTAGCGCCCTCGCTTTGCAAGCCTCGGTCTCAGGGGCTTGGGTGGCTAGGGCCTGTTTAAGGTGGTCACAACAACTGCAGACGGACGAGAGCCCCGCAGATGAGACGCGGACCATCGCGAGCAAGTTGGAGTCTGGAACAGCTTACTTGGCGGATAGTCAGTATGACCTCATCAGAAGCCTGGCAAAGAACATGGCCTCGGTGGTGGCGGCCAGGCGATATCTGTGGTTACGCAATTGGGCAGCCGATACTTCCTCGAAGGCTCGCCTGAGTCGACTCCCCTTTAAAGGGAGACTGTTGTTCGGCGAGGATTTGGAGAAGCTGGTAAAGGACCTGGGCGAGTCCAAGGGAGGCAGGCTCCTGGAAGATAGACTGAAACAAAACCGCTCGCTTCCCCCGGCACGTTCCCAGCCCAGGGACTTCCGGAGGTCTCGTCCCGCCAGATCCAGCCCATTTTCCAGGGGGCGTTTCCCCTCTAGGGGCCAGGGCTTTCGAGGATTTCGGGGAGCAGGTCGCGGTTTTGGAGCGACCTCCTCCTTCTCCTCCTCCTCGTCCCTTAGAAAACAACAATGAAGCCGTGGGGGCCCAGGGTGAAGAGTTGCCCATAGGAGGACGTTTAAGACAGTTTCTTCCCGCCTGGTCCCGGGTCACATCGGATCAATGGGTGCTAGAAGTGATCAGAGAGGGCTACGCTCTCAAATTTTCAAAGCAGATACCACCAGCCTTTATTCTGTCCCCCTGCGGTACCTCCGCAAAGAAGGCAGCGGTGGAATCAACTCTCGCGCGCTTAATTGCACTCGGGGCCGTGTCACCAGTGCCTCCAGATCAGTGCGGCTTAGGTCGATACTCGATTTACTTCGTGGTGCCAAAGAAGGAAGGCACCTTCCGACCAATCCTGGACTTAAAGCAGGTCAATCGCTGTCTCAAGGTCCCTCACTTCAGAATGGAGACCCTACGGTCAGTCATCGCAGCCGTAAGAAGCGGGGAGTTCCTGACAGCCCTCGACTTGACAGAGGCCTACTTGCATATCCCGGTCAGAAAATCCCATCAACAGTTCTTAAAGTTCGCGGTACCAATGGGCCACTTTCAATTCCAGGCCCTCCCCTTCGGCCTAGCGACAGCTCCGCGAACATTTACCAAGGTGATGGTGGTCGTGGCGGCCTTCCTCCGGAAGGAGGGGATCTTGGTCCACCCGTACCTAGACGATTGGCTGATCCGAGCAAAGTCAGAGGAGGAAAGTCGCGCTGCGACGGACGCAGTAGTTCATCTACTAGAAGAATTGGGGTGGGTGATCAACCGAGCAAAGAGCAGGCTGACCCCTTCCCAGAATCACGAGTATCTCGGCGCAAGGTTCGACACCGGCAGGGGCAGAGTGTTCTTGCCCCCATCCCGGGCCAGGGACCTAAAGCTACTGGTCACTCGGTTCCTAAGCAGGCGAACCCCCTCAGCGTGGCATTATCTTCAGGTCCTGGGCACAATGGCAGCGACGATAGAGACAGTACCTTGGGCAAGAGCCCACATGCGCCCATTGCAACGAGCTCTATTGCGACGGTGGTCTCCGCAACTCCATCCTCTGACAACACAGTTACCCTGCGCTCCGAGGACCAAACGAGCTCTTCGCTGGTGGCAACACCCGAGAAACCTGGAATGGGGAATGCCTCTCGAGCCCCCCCAGTGGGTTCTCTTGACGACGGATGCCAGCCTATCAGGCTGGGGGGCACACTGCGAAGACCAGTTCGTCCAAGGCCGCTGGTTCCCGTTGGAATCTCAGTGGCCCATCAACAGACTAGAGTTACGGGCCGTCACCCTAGCGCTCAAGAAGCTCGAGCCCTGGGTACGAAGAAAGGCAATCCGCGTCCTCTCCGACAACGTCACCGCGGTGGCGTACATCAACCACCAGGGCGGTACCAGCAGCCCTGCCCTGGAGAAGGAGGCGGACGCTCTCCTCCAGTGGGCGGAGGTCTGCCTCGAAGCGCTTTCAGCTCAGCACGTGGCGGACACGGACAATGTCACAGCCGATTACCTCAGCAGGCACAGGATAGACCACGGAGAGTGGGAACTGGAGCAGGTGATCTTCGACCAAATAGTGGCTCGTTGGGGTCTCCCAGTAATGGATCTCATGGCAAGATTCTCCTCGGCCAAGGTGGACCGATTCTTCAGTCGGCGAAAGGAAAGAATGTCCGAAGGTCTGGATGCCCTGTCGCAGAAGTGGCCGTCAGAGGGCCTCCTCTATGTATTCCCCCCCTGGGCCCTGATCGGAAAGGTTCTTCAGCGAGTGGAGTCCCACCAGGGCCTGGTAATCCTCATAGCTCCGGATTGGCCTCGCTGCCCCTGGTACGCGGACCTGGTGAGGATGTTGGCCGACCACCCATGGCGACTGCCCTGCAGGAGCGGCCTTCTCAGTCAAGGCCCGGTTCGAATGCCTCAGGTGGATCGATTCTCGCTTACGGCCTGGCTCTTGAGAGGGCGCGGCTTTTGAAACGAGGATATTCGGGTGCAGTAATCTCAACGTTGTTGAGCGCTAAGAAGCGCTCGACGTGTCTCGCCTATGTAAGGGTCTGGTGCATTTTCGAGGCATGGTGTGCGGAGCGCCGAAGGAAGCCCCTTGCGGCATCAGTCCCGGAAATCCTGGAATTTTTGCAAGCGGGGTTTGACAAGGGGTTAGCACATAGTTCACTACGAGTACAGCTAGCCGCTATCGCGTGCTATAGAGGAAAGATCCAAGGCAAGCCGTTAGGGGCTCACACGGACGTCGCCAGGTTCCTAAGAGCAGTTCGTCGCCTGCGTCCCCAGCAGAGGTCGGTCATCCCTCCCTGGGACCTTAACCTGGTACTAAATGCGCTGATGGGGGAACCATTTGAGCCAGTGAAGAGGGCCTCCTTGAAGGACTTAACCCTGAAGACAGTCTTCCTGGTAGCGATCTGCTCGGCCAGGCGGGTCTCAGAGTTACAAGCTCTCTCCTCCAAGCCCCCCTTCCTGGCCTTTCTTAAAGACAAGGTCGTTCTGCGCACGGTGCCCTCCTTCCTTCCCAAGGTCATCTCTCCCTTTCATGTAAACCAGACAGTCACGCTCCCGGCCTTCACAACCGAGGGTCTGGTAGGCAGGGATAGCAGGCTTAGGCTACTAGACGTTCAAAGGGTCCTAAAACGCTACCTCTCCCGCACTGCTCCGTTCCGGAAATCAGACCGGCTATTTGTCAAGTTCGGAGGTCCACACAGAGGGGAAGCGGCGGCCAAGGCCTCCATCTCCAGGTGGATTAGGGAAGCGATTGCCTCCGCCTACATTCTGAAGGGCAAGCAGGTTCCGGGGGGGCTGCGGGCTCATTCCACCCGGGCTCAGGCGACTTCATGGGCAGAATGCAGTTTAGTCCCTCCGCTAGATATATGTAGAGCGGCAACTTGGTCCTCTCTGCATACCTTCACCAGGCACTACAGGCTGGACGTGCAGAGTTCAGCGGACGCTCGGTTTGGCCTAGCGGTTCTTCAGTCCGGTTTGCCGAATCCCACCCAGAATTGAACTGCTCGGGTACTTCCCAGAAGTAAAGGGACTGGACTGGAGTGACGATAAGGAAAAAATAATTAGATCTTACCTGCTAATTAGTGTTCCTGAAGGAACGACAGTCCAGTCCCTGATCCCACCCGGCTATGTCGGACCTGAAGGCCTGTCAGAAAAGGGCAGGACAGCGAACCGAGCGGAGAACCAGTTCGGGGTAAGGGAGGCCAGGAGTAAGTAAGCGGGCGGTCCTCCTACGGCGCCTTCTCCCCTCCTCTCCCTCTCCCCTTATTACCGATTACCTATGTCCTATTTCCATTAAAAAAAAAAAAATATATATATATATATATATATATATAGATAGATATATATATATATATATATATAATAAGTATATATAAGATAAGGGAACGGGTGGGTCGACAGTCGTACCACCTCTCCCGGAGTTCGCATGTTTGTTAGGTTTAAGTTAGAGTTGTTACAGAGGCTCATTTAGTCTGCTTTTTCTGTCGATTACTGGAGTTGGTGGGTGGTCTCAGTGGTATTTGTACCGCTCCACCTCCAAAAAGGTTGGGCTCAGCCTCCAAGCTGCTGGAAGGGTTACGCAGCCCAGAAGTAAAGGGACTGGACTGTCGTTCCTTCAGGAACACTAATTAGCAGGTAAGATCTAATTACTTTTTTAAGACTAATAAAAGAAATTATTTTTTCACTCAACGTGTAATCAAACTCTGGAATTTGTTACCGGAGGATGTAGTAAAGGCTGTTAGTGTAGCTGGATTTAAAAAAGGTTTGGACAAGTTCCTGGAGGTAAGGTCCATAAACCATTATTAAGAAGGGACCCAGGATATCAATGTTTGCCCTAGTACAAGCATTGCAGAACCTGTGTCTTTTGGGGAAACTGCTAGGTATGTATGACCTAGATTGGCCACTGTTGGAAACAGGATACTGGGCTTGATGGACCTTGGTCTGACCCAGTATGGCATATCTTATGTTCTTATGTTCAGCCAAAGTGGTCCTCCCTGTTAATCTTTCTGCAGAATGGCCTAGAGAAGGGCCTCTCACTTAGCACCCTGAAGGTTCAGGTGCCAGCTCTGGCCTGTTTCTATGGTTCGGTGGCAGGCAAGTCTTTGGCTTTGCATCCAGACATCTCACGTTTTCTCCAGGGGATTCAACATCTCTGTCCTGCCCTTCAATCTGTGATCCCTTCTGATATGTCTGGTGCTCAGAGCTCTGATGGCGGTCCGCTTTTGGCCATTGAAGCATGCTACCTTGAAGGATTTGACACTCAAGACTGTCATCTTGGTTGTGATTTGTTCTGCAAGGCAGATCTCCGAGTTGCAGGCTCTACCTTGCTATGATCCTTATTTGTCTTTTTCAGAGGAGGCAGTTTCCATTCGGCCTGTGTCTGCCTTCTTGCCTAAATTCCCTCCTTCACTAAGGAACCGTGTCAAGGGAAAGATAACAATCTTCACCTTGTGGATTTCAGGAGGGTGCTTCTCTGGTACTTGAGGTTACAAATTCCTTTTGTTAGATCATCTTGTGCTGTTTGCTGGCCCGCGCAAGGGTGAAGCAGTGGCCAAGTCTATTTTGAGGCACTGGATTAAGGAGGCCATTGCCTTGGCATATCTGTTATGCAACCTACTGGTTCTGGAGAATTTGCATGCCATTCTACCCATGCACAAGCATCCTCATTGGTAGAGCAGAACTCTGTTATGCCTTTAGACATTTGTTGGGCAACAGTGTAGGCATCACTTCCACTTTTGTCAAACATTACCGCTTGGATGTCCACACGCGAACATACACTGCCTTCATCTCAAGAGTTTTGCGAGCTGCTTTGTCATCTTTCCACCCAAAGGAGATGTAGATTTTGTACATGTCTGGACTGGTCTAGGAGGACAATATGGAAAGTGATGACATACCAGTTATTGTCCTTTCCTTGAGTCCTGTTAGACCAGTCTAGGCCCCACCCCCTGCAACTGTTGCTCTGTTCTTCTGCTAAGAACATGCCATACTGGGTCACACCAAGGTGTAACAAGCCAAGTATCCTGTTTCCAACAGTGGCCAATCTAGGTCGCAAGTACCTGGTAGGTTCCCAGAAGGCACACAGTTTCCACAATGCTTGTCCCTGGGCAGGAAGTGGATTTCCCAGGTCTTCTTTAATAATGGTTTATGGACCTTTCCTCCAGGAACTTGTCCAAACCTTTTTTAAATCCAGCTACGCTAACAGTTTTTGCTATATCGTCCAGTAACAAATTCCAGAGTTTGAGTGAAATATGTTTTTTCTTATTAGTCTTAATTGGGTTACACTGTAGCTTTGCTGCATGTCCCCTAGTCTTTTTACTTTTTGATGGCATAAACAACCAATCTAAGTTTACCCATTCTACTCCATTAATCTATAGACCTCTATCATATCTCCCCTCAGCTGTATCTTTTCCAGGTTTAAGCCTTTCCTCATAGGGGTATCCATCCCCTTTACCATTTTGGTAGCTCTTCATTGTACCTTTTCTAATTCTGCTATATACTTTTTTTAAGATATGGCAAACAAAATTGCACAAAATAATTCAAGGTGTGGTCGCACCATGGAACGATAGAGGCTTTATAATATCCTTAGTTTTATTCTCCATTCCATTCTTTGATTCCTAGCATTCTATTTGCTGTCTTGGCTGCTGTTGCACACTGGGTGGAGCATTTTGACATATCTATGATGATGCCTAAATCTTTGTCCTGGGTGGTGGTTCCTGATGTGGAACCTTGCATTGAGTAACCATAGTTTGGGTTCTTCTTTCCTAGGTGCATAACTTTGCACTTGTCCACTTTAAATTTCATCTGCCATTTGGATGTCCAGTCTTCCAATTTATCAAGTTCCTCTTGCAATTTTTCACAATCCTCTTGTGTTTTAACAACTTTGAATAATTTTGTCATCTGCAAATTTGATCACCTCTGTTGTTCCTATTTCCAGGTCATTTATGAATGTTAAAAGCAGCAGGCCCAGTATAGATCCCTGGGGTACTCCACTATTTACCTTTCTCCATTGAGAAAATGGACCATTTAGCCCTGCTCTGCTTGGCTGATCTTCTGCTGACAGCCTTATGTTTCTACCTTACTGTACATAGTTCTCTACTGTTGATAACTCATTGCTTATTTAACAGAGCTTATATACTGCTTTTCAGAAGATCAAAGTGGTGTACATTCATGTACGGTATATATTTCCCTTGTCCCCAAAGGGCTTGCAATCTACGTTTTGTACATGAGACAACTGAGATTAAGTGGCTTGCCCAAGGACACAAGGAGCGCCTATGGGACTAGATATCCCAGTCCCTCCAGCCTGAGGTTGCTGTCCTCCAGCAGGATTCAAAGCCCTGGCCTGAGGCAATTTGCTCCAACCACTAGGCTTGCTTTGTATCTCCCATATGCTTTGGGACGTATACTGAAGGGACTTCTGATGGCTGAGGCGAATAAAGGCCTAGGAGTGATATCTTTGAAACCTGGGCGTTTTATTGGTTCTTTATCTTCACCAATCTGCTGGTAGGGGAACATAAGCTGCTTTTCTGGACTGGTCTAGCAAGCTCAAGGAAAGGACATTAACTGGTAAGTAAAATGTCACCACCTTGTAGGTTAGAAAGGCTGAAGTCTGTGCATTTTGGTTTTATATTAGGAAATAGATGGGAGAGCTAAGAAAAAAAAAGGATATCTATGATAGTTTATTTATAGGATGGACTTCTCTACTTGTGTTAATGTTTTTCTTTCTTTCTTTTAAAGAGTTTGGGATGTAAATACAGGAGAGGTTCTGAACACTCTGATACATCACAATGAGGCTGTGCTTCACCTGCGGTTTTGTAATGGCTTAATGGTAACATGCTCAAAGGATCGGTCCATTGCTGTTTGGGACATGGCTTCTCCTACTGACATCACTCTACGTCGTGTCCTAGTTGGTCATCGAGCAGCAGTTAATGTGGTTGACTTTGATGACAAATACATTGTCTCAGCTTCAGGAGATAGGACCATTAAAGTAAGTGCACAGCTAAAATGTTGCTCAAAAGTTGAATGGAGTATATTGAATTGTCAAAATTTGTATTGTTACTGTTTTCCATTTTAGTATTTCCCGAGTGTGCATGACATCTAAGCTGATCAACTAGTGTTAACATATTTTTATAAAGCAGCAGTCCTCCCATGCTTTCTGCCCAATTTAGATGTCTGTCAAGTATGACACATTAAAAGTAGTAGTTCTGCCTAGATCACTGATAAAACAACCTGGGTGTTTATTGAACTGGCTCTTTTTGTTGTTCTGAGGTTATTTCAGTTTTTTTGCTGACTTATTTTCTGTTTTATGCAAGGCCACCCCAACCATTAGGCAAGACTAAGCAGATGCCTAGGGCAGCAGCCAGGGCTAGCATGAACCACTGTAAACTGTGCACGCGCATGGAGGGGCAGTCATGGGAGGATGGCACAGTTCGCACAATGAGCCAGCCAGACCTAGCTGTGGGACATGTCAATGGCTGATGGGCAGTGAACAGTTGGTCCAATAAAAGTAAAAAACAAAAACAAAACAAAACAGCATGGGCCTTTGGAGCCCATGTACGAGCATGTATGTCTGCATCCTGCCCCCTCCATTGTAACCTCTTATCACTTATGGGGGACGTGTCTGAGGTATAGCGTGTGCCTAGGCTCTAAAGCTTCCTGCTGATGGAGGCCGCTGCTACAGCTAAAAAGTAGTCTACTGGCAGGGACCTGCTCTGCCAGCAGCAAGGTTTCGAGGCTGCAATCTGTGGCCTTAAAATGTCAGTGGGCGTCCCAGAGTCCAGCCAGTATTTTAAAGGTGAGGGGGTGGAAAGAAAAGGGATGGAGTCTCAAGGTAAGGAGCATGGATAAAGAGGAGGGGAAGTGCGTAGAGCTTGATGGAAGGAGTGAGGCTAGAGGAGAGGTTGGAGCATAAGGGAGAGAGAGTAGGACATAAGGGCAAAGCATAAGAGGAGGGGCTGGGTTGGAGGTGAAACCAGAGAGGGGGTTGAAAGTAGGGTGGGAAGGTGAGAGTGCATAAATGGATAGAAGGTATTGAAGAAACAGTCACAGGCGTGAATGAGAGGAAAGACAGAGTCCTTTATTGAACCAACGGCCGCGGTCTTTCCTCTCATTCACGCCTGTGACTGTTTTTGTGATCAGCGTGATTTGTGCTTCTTTGGTGTTGCACCTAGAAGGTATTGAAGGGCAGAGAGGGGTGTAATAATACAAGGGAGAGAGGAATCTACATGCCAGCCCACAGCTACACACGATGCACATGCATACAGTCTTCCTATACATGCAACTTACCGACACACTCACTCACATGTAGCCATGAAGCCACAGACACACACACGTGTGTTCACGCAGTCACACACAATGCATACACCCCCCCACACTTTGTCAATCCCCACCCCGATAAACATACCCCATTTCTGACACCTCCCCCCTCCCGAATATACACAACTCTATCTTGTGTCCATACATATACACACACATACATGCATGTATACTTCCACACTGACATCTCAACTTCCCATCTTCATTAACAGCTACTCTCCCCATGGAACTAGATAGGCACATCATATCGATTCTCACAGTGGAGGAATAGCCTAATGGTTAGAGCACTGGCTTGGTAACAAACAGATTAGGGTTTAATTTCTCCTCCAGCATGTATATATTTAGGTCTTCAAGTCTCTTTTATTTTATTTAACAGTATTTCTAAACCGTCTTATCATAAAAATCAAGGCGGTGTCACAGCAAAACAATCAGAGGATTCTCATAAGGCTTCTGACGTAGGCTCCAAATCATTTTGGTTGCCTTCCTCTGAACAGTTTCCAGTCTTTTTACATCCTTTGCAAGATTATGGTCTCCAAAACTGAACACAGTATTCCAAGTGAGGCCTCACCAGTGACTTATACAGTGGCATTAATACCTTTTCCTTAGCGTCTCTCTAGTCCAGTCCCGGAACCATAGAGTTGTGAACCTCCACCAGCAGCTTTGGAGACTGAATATCTTCATCTCTTTGATCATCCAGCTGTATGCAGCCCCAAGGACTGCCCACACATCAGTATCTCAGTCTCCAAGCAGCTTGGAAGTCAGAGCCCAGAACTGGGCTCCTTAGGAACAAATAAGCAGAGCTTTAGTGTTTTATTATTTTCTAGGTTTAGGTGCTGGGCTGCTGCTGTGGAGGAATTCTTTGACTGTGTCCCTTCTGCCTTTATCTGATCTGTTTTTTTCTCTCTTTCTCTCTGTCAGTCTCCCCATAGGTCAAACAAGCAGGGGAGCTGCAAAGGACACAGGTCTCCTTTCTACCGAACCCCCTTGGTGGGTGAGGAGAAGGTTGAAGGCAATTAACTGCAGCAATTAAATACAGCAGTAGGCTCTGAGGGTCCCCTAACTGATTTAGGGGTTCCCCGAGCTGCCCTGAGCGGTTATTAACTCTGATGTTGGCTCTGATAACTGCTACTCAGAGCTTGTGACAGGCACGCTGGACAGCACTCACAGAGTTTTGACCCCCCCTCCTCTCCTGTGTGTGGGTGAGTAGAGTTTGGGGCTTTTTATTTCTAAAAGCAGTGATAGAGGCCCTGGGGGTAGCCTGGAATCAGCTCTGGGGAGTTTGTTTAGACCTTTTGGGTACTTTTTATAGTCCTTTTTTTGGCGGGATTGGGTCCGGCGGCCATCTTGGATTTTTAAAGTCATTTTTTCTTCGTGTTTTTTTTTTAGGGATAGGAGCTTCGTTTTTGAATTTTTTGGTCAGATATCAGCTAATTGACCCCAGCTCTATCTAATCCTGCGATTTGGAGTGTTTTTGAGCACTTTTAAAATCGCGATTTTTTTTTTCTGCTCTGTTTGCTTCAGCAAGGTGTCTCTGCTTTGCTGGTAGAGGGCTGTGTGCATAGGCATGCCTCCTAGTCCTCGGTGTCTGGTTTGTGGCATTCGTAGAAGTAGTACTTTGGAAGCCAGAGTCTGTGCCACTTGTTCTGCTGTGGGTGCTGTCATGGAGGATCCTCTGGAGGGCTCCAGTGCGGATCTCCCTCCTGTCTCTACAGAAGGGACATCAAGGCAGGCAGAGACGGTCCTTGATCCGGGGATTTCTGAGGTGCCAGAGTGCCTGTTGGCGGGGGGCGTCCAGGAGGGATCCCTGGGAATTCCACCCGCCTTTTTCTCTCTCATGCAGGAGGCTCTGGCTCTCTTGCAGCCGGCGGGTGGAGGTTCGGTCCCGCCCCGCCGTGGGCTGAAGCGCCCACTTTCAGTAGAGGGAGACACCGGTCCACAAAAGAAGAGCCGGCCCCCGAGTGTTGCGGATTCTGCGCCTCCTGGGGATGAGTCCCACGAGGGGCTGGGGGAGGCTCTCGGGCTAGAGTCTGCGGAAGATTTAGAAGACGGCGAGTTGTTTGACGACGAGCAGAGTAGTAGAATAGTGCGTGTATTTCGTAAAGAGGAACTTCCTGCACTGATTGCCGAAACCCTCAAAATATTGAACATACCCGTGGAAGATTCCGCTGCGGAGGACCAGTTGGAGGATCCCTTGATGCAGGCGGTGCGCACTTCCCACAGAGTCTTTCCGCTCCATACGGTTTTTAAGGCTATGATCCAGGAGGAGTGGAACAGTCCAGAATCCGCCTTGCGCGAGGCTAGACTGTTGCCTAAGTTGTATCCTCTATCGGAGGCTGATAGAGAGCTTTTTCGTTCGCCGAAGGTGGACGCGGCAGTTTCCACGGTTACTAAACGGACTACTATCCCGGTGGAAGGTGCTGCGGCGTTGAAGGACGCGCAGGATAGAAAGGTCGAGAGCTTGTTGAGACAGGCGTTTGATGTTTCTGCCCTGTCAATGCAGGTGGCCGGGGCCTGGGTGGCGCGCGGCTGCCTCCGCTGGTCTCAGCAGTTGCAGGGGCCCCAGTCGGCGGAACAGGAGGCCGCGGTGTCCAGATTGGAGTCTGGTGCCGCTTATTTGGCGGATATCCACTATGACCTCATTAGGGGGTTGGCTAACGACATAGCGTCGGTGGTAGCGGCGCGTCATTCTCTTTGGTTACGCAATTGGGCGGCTGATGGTTCTTCTAAAGCTCGCCTTAGTAAGCTGCCGTTTAAGGGCAGGCAGTTATTTGGAGAGGACTTGGATAGGTTGGTAAAAGATCTCGGGGATTCTAAGGGGGGTCGGCTTCCGGAGGATAAGCCCAAGCAGGGGAAGCCGACCTTCACCTTCCGGTGGTCTCAGCAGTCCTTTCGGAGATTTCGTGCCTCCCGCTTTGGTCAGTCCCAGCGTTCCAGATACCCGGGGCGCGGACAGAGTTTCCGCGGATTTCGGGGGGCAGGTAGAGGTTTTGGCTCCTTCCAGGCACAGGTCCCCAAAAAGTCACAATGAAGCGAGGCCGGCTCCTGTGGCGGTGATCCCCGTAGGGGGCAGACTATGGGATTTCTACCCTGCCTGGGCCGCTATCACATCCGATCAGTGGGTGTTAGAAGTGATACGAGAGGGATATGCGCTCGAGCTGCATCGACCGGTGCTAGATTCCCTTCGTTATGTCCCCGTGCAGCACTCCCTGGAAACGAAGAGCCGTATCAGATACTCTTTCCCGGCTGCTTCGGCTCCGGGCAGTCGCCCCCGTGCCGGAGGGGCAGTTAGGGTCCGGTCGATACTCCATCTACTTCGTGGTGCCGAAAAAGGAGGGCACCTTTCGACCAATCCTCCGGGTGTCGCATTTTCGCATGGAAACGCTGCGCTCGGTCATAGCGGCGGTCCGCGAGGGGGAATTCCTAACGTCCCTGGACCTTACGGAGGCCTATTTGCACATTCCCATTCGTCGGGAACATCAAAGATTTCTGCGGTTTGCACTGCCGATGGGCCATTTTCAGTTTCAAGCCATGCCCTTCGGCCTCGCGACGGCGCCACGGGTCTTCACGAAGATCATGGTGGTGGTAGCGGCGTTCCTGCGGAAGGAGGGTGTCCTCGTGCATCCCTATCTCGACGACTGGTTGATCCGGGCGAAGTCGAGGGAGGAGAGTCTCCTAGCGACGGCGCGGGTCGTACAGATTTTGCAGTCGTTAGGATGGGTGGTCAATCGGGCGAAGAGCAGCCGTCTTCCCTCGCAGACCTTGGAGTATTTGGGGGTGCGTTTCGAGACCGGCAACGGGAAGGTTTTTCTCCCAGTGCACAGAGCGCGGGCCCTGAGGCGGCTGGTGGAGCAGTTTCTAGCAAGACGGTCATCCTCGGCTTGGCAATACCTTCAGCTTCTCAGCACGATGGCGGCGACCATCGAGGTAGTTCCGTGGGCAAGGGCGCACATGCGGCCCCTGCAGCGAGCGCTGCTGCGTCAATGGTGTCATCAGTCCGACTCGCTAGCTCGTCAGTTAGTTTGCCCCTTGGGGGTTCGGCGCAGCCTTCGCTGGTGGTTGCGTCAGCGCTCTCTGGCGAACGGTATGCCCTTGGAGTCTCCCGTCTGGCGTCTGCTGATGACGGATGCCAGTTTGAGCGGCTGGGGGGCTCATTGCGAGGGTCAGATTGCTCAGGGCCAGTGGTCCTCGCGGGAGAGCCAGTGGTCCATCAACCGTCTGGAAATGAGAGCCGTGTGGTTGGCTCTGACTGCGTTTCAGCCTTGGCTGCAGGGAGCGGCGGTCAGGGTGCTGTCCGTCAATGCCTCCACAGTAGCCTACATAAATCGCCAGGGAGGCACAGGCAGCGTAGCGTTGGAAGCGGAGGCGGATCTGCTTCTAGAATGGGCAGAGCGGCATCTTCAATGTCTGTCGGCCCAGCATGTCGCGGGGGTTCACAATGTGGAGGCGGACTTTCTGAGTCGTCGCAGAGTAGACCCCGGAGAGTGGTCTCTACATCCCGAGGTATTTGCGTTGCTGGTCCGTCGTTGGGGTCTGCCGATAATGGACCTCATGGCGACCTTCGAGTCCGCGCAGGTCAAATGGTTCTTCAGCAGGCGTCCGGAACGCATGTCGGAAGGCCTCGATGCATTGGCACAAAGATGGCCAAGGTACGGGCTGCTCTGTCTTTCCTCCGTGGGCTCTGGTGGGTCGCCTGGTGCAGCGGATCGAGCGGCATCCGGGTCCCGTGGTTCTGATTGCCCCGGACTGGCCTCGTCGGCCTTGGTATGCGGATCTGGTGCAGTTGAGTGTGGCCGATCCGTGGCTGCTTCCTCCTCGGCCGGATCTCCTTCGGCAGGGGCCGCTGCAGATGCCTCAGGTGGCTCGATTCTCGCTTACGGCATGGCTATTGAGAGGGCGCGAATGAGAGCCAAAGGTTATTCTCCGGAGGTCATTGCTACCTTGTTGCGGGCACGGCGTCGGTCCACGTCGCTAGCGTATGTCCGGGTCTGGCGTATTTTTGAGAGCTGGTGTGCGGATCGCGAATTGCGGCCTTTGCGAACCTCCGTTCCTCAGATCCTCTCCTTCTTGCAAGCAGGGGTGGACAAGGGCCTGGCGGCCAGTTCCTTGAGGGTACAACTTGCAGCTCTTGCGTGTTTTCGAGGCAAGGTTCAGGGCCAGCTATTGGGGTCCCATGCTGATGTGAAGCGCTTCTTGCGAGCGGTGTTGCTTATGCGTCCTCCGTGCAGGGCTTTAGTTCCCTCGTGGGACTTGAATTTGGTGTTGAGGTCTCTGGTGGCTTCGCCGTTTGAACCCTTGGCGCAAGCTTCGTTGAAGGACTTGACGTTGAAGACGGTGTTTCTGGTGGTGATCTCGTCAGCTCGCAGGATTTCGGAGTTGCAGGCTCTTTCGTGTAGGGAATCCTATCTGTCTTTCTCCGCCGACAAGGTGGTATTGCAATCGGTTCCCGCGTTTTTGCCTAAGGTAGTTTCGGCGTTTCACATGAATCAAGTGGTGTCTCTCCCGGTGTTTGCCAAGGAACGCGGTAAGCACGCGGATAACTCCTTGCACGCGTTGGATGTCCGAGCGCTTCGCCGGTATTTACGGGAAACGGCGTCCTTCCGTAAGTCCGATCGTTTATTTGTCGCCTTTGGCGGTCCGCGCAAGGGGGAAGCGGCGTCTAAGTCTTCCATTTCCCGCTGGTTGAAAGAGGCGATTTCATCGGCATACCTTTTACACGGCAAGATGGTTCCTGCCGGGCTTCGGGCTCACTCGACTAGGGCGCAGGCGGCGTCTTGGGCAGAAGTTAGCTTGGTGCTGGCGGTGGATATTTGTCGGGCGGCGACGTGGTCGTCCTTGCACACCTTTGCTAAGCACTATCGTCTGGATGTGCAGGCGTCGTCGGATGCGCGGTTTGGCTCTTGGGTGCTTCAGGCTGGACTAGCGAGGCCCTCCCGTTGAGATATACTGCTCTGTTACATCCTCTATGGTTCCGGGACTGGACTAGAGAGACGCTAAGGAAGAGTAAATTAGACTTACCTGCTAATTGTTGTTCCTTGCAGAACTCTAGTCCAGTCCCGGATCCCTCCCTGTCTCTCGGTTCTTGCTGCCAGCCAAGAAGATACATTCATTATAGGAGTCTGCCAGGGTTTCTGTTCTGTATGCTTTCGGTCAGAGCTCCTCTGCTTGCAGCACGCCTTAGTTCCCTTTCGGGGCCAATTTGGAGGGTGAGCGGTGGCGCCTCTTGTTGCTTGTGTTTTGCGCAGGGGTCGCCACGGCTGTTCTGGTCCGCCTTCCCGTAGGCGGGAGATTGTTCATAAGAAATACAAAAAAAAAAAAAAAAAAAAGATTTTCGCTAGTAGTGGGATCTTTAGGGTCAGGATCCTTTTTTCCACTGTATGGTTATATCTACTTATTTGTTGCTCTGCTTAGTATGCTTTGTCAATAGGTACTGATGTGTGGGCGGTCCTTGGGGCTGCATACAGCTGGATGATCAAAGAGATGAAGATATTCAGTCTCCAAAGCTGCTGGTGGAGGTTCACAACTCTATGGTTCCGGGACTGGACTAGAGTTCCGCAAGGAACAACAAGTAGCAGGTAAGTCTAATTTACTCTTCCTTTCTGCTGGTAATTCTTCTTTATATGCAACCCAACATCCTCCTGGCTTTCGCCACTGCCTTGTTGCACTGTTTTGCCACCTTGAGATCCTCAGAAATAATCACACCAAGGTCCTTCTGGTCTGTGCACACCAACCTCTCGCCCCCCTATCGCGTACATTTCCCTTGGATTTCTGCTTCCCAAGTGCATGACACTGCACCTTTTTGCATTAAATCTTAACTGCCAAGCATTAGACCATTCTTCCAGCTTTTGTAGATCTTTCCTCATGTTATCCACTCCCTCAGGGGAGTCCACTCTTTTGCAAATTTTTGTCTCATCTGCAAAAAGGCAGACTTTTTCATTCAGTCCTGCAACAATATGGCTCACAAATACATTGAACAGTGCCAGGCCCAGGACCGAACCCTGGAGCACCCCTTTAATCACTCTCCTTTCATCAGAGTGAGCTCCATTTACCATCACCTTCTGTCGTCTGTCAGTCAGCCAATTTCTGATCCAGTTCACCACCTTGGGACCCATCCCCAAACTACTCAGTTTATTGATAAGCCTCCTATGAGGAACAGTATCAAAGGCTTTGCTGAAATCCAGGTAGATGACATCCATCGCATACCTCTGATCTAGTTCTCTGTCACCCAGTCAAAGAACTCAGATTTGTTTGGCAAGATCATCCTTTGGTAAAACCATGTTGCCTCGGATCATACAACCTGTTGGTTTTGAGAATTCCACTATTTGCTCTTTCAGGAGCGCCTCCATTACTTTTCCCGCCACCGAGGTAAGGCTCACGGGCCTGTAGTTTGTCACTTCTTCCCTGTCACCACTTTTGTGAAGAGGTATCACATCAGCCCTTCTCCAGTCCTGAGAAACTTCTGTTTTCAAGGATCTGTTGAAAACATCCTTTAACGGCCCTGCAAGAACCTCTCTCAGCTCTTTCAGTATCCTGGGATGTATTCCATCCGGTCCCATGGCCTTGTCCACTTTCAGTTTTGCAAGTTGTTCTAACACATCTTCTGTGAATGGTGTGGTATCTACTTCATGCCCATTTTTATATTTGGGAGTCACAGGCGGTCCTTCTCCAGGATTTTCTTTAGTAAAAACAGAGCAGAAGTATTTAGCAATTTCGCTTTTTCATTGTCACTTTACACGAGTCTGTTCCCAGCACCTCTGAGTCCTGCAATTCCATCTCTGATTTTCCTCCTCTCCCGAATATACCTGAAGAGTTTTGTTGAAGGCAGGCATTATTGTGTGCACTTTTCAACTTTTTTACTTTCCAGAATTGGTGGCAGTGGCACTGTGATGGTGGCAAGAAGAGGAGGGAGAAACAGAGTGATGGCACAAGGGAAGGGGGACAGGAAGCTGCTGAACTACAAGGGGATGGGGAGATATTGGACTGGGAGGATGGACCAAGAGAGGGGCAGATGCTGAACTGTGAGGGGATAGACAGAGGGGTGAACAGACAAAGAGGGCTGACTTGGGGCTCAGTTGAGTGGACTGAGAGGTGCCAGAGGCTGGGCTCTGAAGGAAGGGAAGGCCAGGGGGAGGGGGCAGACTCCAGGCTCAGGTGCAGACAGAGGAGCAAATACTGTCCTCTGAGGGGGAAATAGATTGAGAGGGCAGATGCTGGGCTCTGAAGGGTGGGCAGAGAGGTGGGAAGACGCTGGGCTTTAAGGGATGGACTGAAGGTAAATCCTGGAATACTAGGGGGAGTGGGAAAGAATCTGTTGGACTTGATGGGGGGAAGATGTAGATGGTGGGGGGGGGGGGGAAGAGGGAGAGATACTTAACGTCAGGGGAGAAGGGTGAGAAGTGGGGGACCAGGGTGGGGAGGGAAGACAATGGGTATGGTGGAACCATGCGGGGAGGTTGGCAAGGAGGATGGTGAGTACAAAGGGTGGTAATGTAATAAACAATGAGTGAAAGATAGAAGGGAATAAAAGGCTAAGGAAGGAGTGAGATGGGGAAATAGGAGAGCTCAGGGAGATAAGCTGGGCTAAAGATGAGAAAAAGTGTTGTAAAGTTGATAGGTGAAATGTCAATGAGGACTAGAGGGATGAGATTTGAATGGATAGAAGGTGTAAAAGACATGAAGGAAAGGGCTAAGAGGGAAAGATCAATGTCAGATAGATTATGGAGAGGAAATGAAAGAAGACAGGAGGAGCAAGGAGAAGTGGCAGATGGACAGCAGACACTGGCAAGAGAATTAGAAGACTGAGAAAAACAGAAGTGACTGTGGCCATCATGACCAAGAAAAATAAAATGCCAAAGGTAGAAAAAAAGATAATTATTTTGAATTTATTAACTAGAATATATTAGCTTTAGGAAATGTTCAGTACAAGTGGAAATGCATTTCTATTTTTTTCTCTCCAGTGTTGCTATAAATGCAAAGTTCGGTTTCTTGATGATGATCAGTTATTTTTATTTTTCTGTTTCTCATTTGTGGGCCCTTCTATATTTGGTGAGGATCTGTCTGTCTTTTGCATGTGTGACTGAGGTGTGACGTTTTGTTAGTATGCAGCTTGTTTGGAGCTCTCTAGCAGTTCCACTTGTCTGTTTTTCTGGTAAGAGAGATGTTGGTGTTCTGTAAAATGTATTGGTTTAAAATAAGTAGTGCTGCCTTTTCATAGTTAGGTTTGGTGCTGTGTGTGTCCTGGTATTGTCACAACAGATTTGCTGTGGGCTCTGAGAGTTGTTTTTTTTTGCAGAGTTTTATATACATGGTAGTTGGTACTGGTAGACTATATTTAACCCCACTGCATATGTAAATGATGTTCTCCGGGAACAAGCAGGAAGTCAGCCCAAACATATGGGTGACGTCTGCGCCGACGGAGCCCTCGTGCGGAGCAAATCCCCAGGTTTCTAAGAAAGCCTTTGGAAATTGCATCACGCATGCGCGGTCCCCTTCCCACCCAAGGGTGCCATCTTGCTCATTCTCCTATTTTCCACGGAGCCCTCCGGACGTTGTCCTCATGTCACCGCGAAAAAAGTGCTAAAAGTGAAGACATTTTATTCTTTTTTTTTTCTTACCGGATCGACACCGGTTCCTCTTCCCGCCTTTGGCTCGGTACGTTGGTATTGAGTCCGGTTGACTTTTTCGTTTTTTGTCCTTCATGACTAGCATTCACGCTCTTTTTCTTTTTCACTGGCAGCCCGAGACTTCAACCTTGCAGGGGGGCCCTTTTTCCCACGATTGCCGCCAGCGGGTTCAAAAAATGTGATCGGTGTATGAAATTAATGTCCCTCACCGATACACATGACTGCTGTCTCCAGTGCCTCGGGCCTGACTATGATCCAAAGGTCTTGTAGCCCGTGCAGGAAAATGTCCTCGAAGGTCCTGAGGAGCCGACAGCAGCAGCATGATAGGATTTTGCTGAGTCCGTGCCTTCGCGAGCCCATACCTCGTCTGAGGCCTCTACATCTTGGGGGGAGCAATCCGATCCCGAGCGTTGTAGAGGTTCCTCGGTGAGGGGGGGGTCTCCTTTGCAGGAACACCAGAGGAAGAAAATATACTCGAAGGTGGCCTCGGACGGATCCAAACGGCCAAGTCCCGCCCGGTATCAGTCGCGGAGTCCCGAGCGCTGGCCCGGATCCTTGGAGATGGTGCGCCCAGCGAAGCTTCCTCAAAGGGATGCGGAACAGCGGAGGCAAGTACCAGTTCTTGTCATGTACTCCCCTCCTGGGGAACTGGCGTCGGGACCCGACCCAGGGGTTGTGGAGCTTTCTGAGCTCGGTCTCAGAATGGTGGCCCTGGAGCACAGCATGTCTGTCTTCATAGAGCAGCAGCGGGCATTGATAGCCAGCCTTACCGATCCATCTGCCTCGACCACCGGGCTATTGATGTCCAAGTCGACCCCGGAGGCCAAGCCGATCCTCGAGACCATGCATTCTCGAGTCGATCCTCGGCCGAGGTCTCCCTCGACCTCCCGTTAGGGGCCGAGGTCGTCGAAGCCGGATCCACTGGCATCGGGGCAGTCGAGACCGGGGCCCTCAAGGCCGGAGCCCCTCAATTCCTCCTCAGAGGCTTCAGAGTGGGAGACAGAGGAGGAAGAGTTCCCAGACACCCGCCGGCACAGGGACGTCCTGTTCAATTCCCCGGTGTCTGAACCTCAGAGAAGGTCCCCCCGCAGAGGACACTAGGTCCTTGGACTTCGTGAGGGGCATGTCAAAGGCTTTGACATTCCCCGCGGAGTCCAAGGAGGATCCTTGTGCCGAGTAGCTCGAGATCCTCCAGTATGACTCTCCCCCTCAGGAGGCCCTTACTGTACCTGTCCCTGCGATCCTGGAGAGACTCATGCTTCGCATGTGGGAGACACCGGCGTTGGCACCGGTGGTCACAGGTGGATCAATTCCATCTATCGAGTCCATAAGAACCCTGGGTTTCAGAAAGCACAATTGCCGCACAACGTGGAATTGGCCATGCGCAGGCTGAAGAGCCAGAAGAAGCACTCCTCGGTGCCTCCTGGCAGGAAGGCCTGCAACTTGGATGCCCTCGGCAGGACGTGCTTCTAGGGATCTATGCTGACATGGATCCAAGCATACCAGCTGTACATGGGCATGTACCTAAGGGACCTGGCAAAGGAACTTGCCGGGTTCTCGGCTGGACTCTCCGAGGGACCTTTGCAGCACTTCAAGAGTCTGTCCACTGGGTTCCGTGAGTGCTTGAAGTTCCTGACTCAAGCGGCCTATGATGGCTTCGAGTTGGCGGCCCAGGTAGCTGTGGCAGGCATCGGTGCACGCCGCCAGACTTGGCTACAGTCATCCGACCTCGAGCAATGGGTTCAGGACAAGTTGGTCGATGTCCCCTGCCAGGGAGAGACCCTCTTTGGCAAGCCCATGACTGACAAGGCTGCTGAGATCGAGTCCGAGCACATGACCAGGACACGACTATCAAAGAAGACGTCTGCCCTTTGTAAAAGAAGGGCTTGGGTAAAAAGCCCTTTTACTCGAGGAAGGGTACTGCTTACCGAAGCTACCCCTCTTTTCAGGCCTCCCCAGCTCCCCAACAGGGGCAGCAGGCCAAGGGACGGGGGGCATGGCCCGTGTAAGCAGAAAGCCCCCAAACCCCAGGCTCTGGCTCAGCCTGGTAGTGGCTTTTAACTCTTCCAGCATAGCCCCTCTCACCACAGGAGGAAGGCAGTGTACAGGAGGAAGGCTAACCCTGTATGCCCACAGGTGGGCAGCCATCACCACCGATTACTGGGTACTGCAGATAGTCCATCAAGGCTATCTTCTTCATTTAGCCCAGGTGCCGCCTCCTTATTTTCCAGGAGAGCCTCTCAGGTCTCCTCTTCACCGGAACCACCTTCTGAAGGAGTTAGCAGGTCTTCTCGTGGATCAGGTGGTAGAACCTGTGCCCCACCACCTGCAGGGAAAGGGCTTCTACTCCAGGTACTTTCTGGTACCAAAAAAGACAGGAGTCCTCAGACCCATCCTCGACCTGCACAACCTCAACAAATTCCTGGTGAGGGAGAAGTTCAAGATGCTTTCTCTTGGAATATTGCTGCCTTACCTCCGCCAGGGAGACTGGCTATGCTCCTTAGACTGCATGGAGTTTTCGTCTTCCCCTACCTGGATGACTGGCTCGTGAGAGCCACTTCAGCAATGGAGGTCCACCAGGCCACACTTGGCACCATCCAGGTGCTTCAGCACCTAGGGTTTGTGATAAATTATCCCAAGTCCAACCTAGTGCCCACTCAACAACTGGTTAAAGACTTCTATCAATTTGGATGGTGTTTAAACATACTGTCTTGGAAGCCCAGACCAGCTGTATTCCATGCTTTAAGAAAAGTGGAAGGAAGTCCAAAAAACTGACAGCATGGTTTAAAGGTGAGATCAGAGAGGCTGCTGTTGCCAAAAAAGCATCTGTCAGGAAATGGAAAAAAGAGCCAAATGACAAAAACTGGAAACAGCACAAGCACTGCTAAGTTAAATGCAAGCCTTTGATAAGGCAGGCAAAGGGAGAATTTGAGAAGAAGCTTGCTGCAGAAGCAAAAACGCGAAATATTTTTTTTCAAGTACATTCTTAGCAAAAAACCTGAGAGAGTCAGTTGATCCATTAGATGATAGAGGGGTTAAAGGGGCACTAAGAGGCAACAAGGCGATAGCGGAGAGACTGAATGAATTTTTTGCTTCGGTCTTTACTGAAGTGGTATTTAAAGGTGCGGAAGAATTGAAGGAAATATTGATACATCGGGAAGATGTATTACAACTATTTGATAAACTGAAGAGTAGCAATCACCTGGACCGGATGGTATACATCCAAGGGTGTTGAAAGAACTGTAATATGAGATTGCAGACCTGCTATTAGTTCACAGATTACTATCATTAAAATCTGAAGATTGGAGGATGGTCAACGAAATGCCAATTTTTAAAAAGGGTTCCAGGGGTGATCCTGAAACTACAGTCCGGTGAGCCTGACGTCAGTACCGGGAAAAATTTTAGAAACCATCATAAAGAACAAAATTATTGGACATGTAGATAGTCAAGTCTTATTGGGAGACAGTCAACATGGCTTTAGGCAAAGAAGATCTTGTCTTACTAATCTGTTATGTTTCTTTGAAGGTGTGAATAAACGGGTAGACCAAGCTGAGTCAGTTGATATAGTGTATTTGGACTTTCAGAAAGCCTTTGACAAGGTCCCTCATCAGAGACTTTTGGCAAAATTAAAAAGTCATGGGATAGGAGGCAGTGTACTATTGTGGATCAGGGACTGGTTAAAAGATAAAAAGCAGAGGGTAGGGCTAAATGGCCAATTTTCCCAATAGAGAAAGGTGAAATAGTGGTGTACCCCAGGGATCTGTGCTGGGTCCACTTATTTTTGACATATTCATAAATGACCTGGAAAAGGGAATAACGAGTGAGGTTAACAAATTTGCAGATGACACAAAACTATTTAGAGTTGTTAAAACCCATGAGGATTGTGGAAAATTGCAAGAGGATCTTGATAAATTGGAAGACTGGGCATCAAAATGGCAGATGAAATTTAATGTGGACAAGTGCAAAGTTATGCACCTAGGGAAGAACAACCCAAACTATGATTACCCGATGCAAGGTTCCAGATTAGGAACCACCATCCAGGAAAAAGATTTAGGCGTCATTGTGGATAACCTGTTAAAACCCTCTGCCCAGTGTGCAGCAGCTGCCTAGAGAGCAAATAGAATGCTAGGTGTCATAAGGAAAGGAATGGAAAATGAAACAAAGGATATTATAATGCCTCTGTATCGTTCCATGGTGCCAACCGCACCTTGAATATTGTGTGCAATTCCGGTTCGCCGTATCTTAAAAAGTATATAGCATTATTAGAAAAGGTACAGAGAATAGCCACCAAAATGGTAAAGGGGATGGAAGAATACTCCTATGAAGAAAGGCTAAAAAGGTTAAGGCTCTTTAACCTGGAAAAGAGATGGCTGAGGGGAGATATGATAGTAACATAGTAAATGATGGCAGATAAAGACCTGTATGGTCTATCTAGTCTGCCCAGTAAGATGGCAAGTCTATAAATTAATGAACGGAGTGGAACGGGTAAACGTAGATCGATTATTTACGTCGTCAGAATATAGAAAGACTAGGGGACATGCAATGAAGCTATAGGGTAAACTATTCAAGACAAGTGAAAATATTTTTTCACTCAATGTGTAATCAAACTCTGGAATTTGTTACCGGAGGATGTAGTAAAATCTGTTGGTGTAGCTGGATTTAAAAAAGGTTGGACAAGTTCCTGGAGGAAAGGTCCATAAAACATTATTAAAAAGGGACCCAGGATATCACTGCTTGACCAAATACATGCATTGTGGAACCTGTGTCTTTTGGGGAAACTGCTACGTAAGTATGGCCTAGATTGGCCACTGTTGGAAACAGGATACTGGGCTTGATGGACCTTGGTCTGACCCAGTATGGCATATCTTATGATCTTATGAACCATGTTCTATGTGAACAAACAAGGGGGCACAGGTTCCTGCTTACTGTGTCAAGAGAGTCTGTATCTGTGCTCCTTTGCAATCCAACATGGCATGCATCTCAAAGCAGTGTACTTGACAGGCCAGGACAACTACTTAGTCAACAGACTAAGCAGGATCCTGCAGCCCCACGAGTGGTAGCTGGAGAAGGGAGTAACATAGAAATATGATGACAGAAAAAGAACACATGGCCTATCTAGTCTGTCCTTCCATAACAACTACAACAGTCCCCTTTTTACCTTTAGAGATCCCCTGTGTTCCATGCTTTTTTGAATTCAGTTGCTGTTCTTATCTCTACCACCTCCACTGGGAGACTATTCCACAGATCCACTACTCTTTCCGTAAAGAAATATTTCCGCATATCACTCCTGAATCTGTCTCCCTTCACCCTCATCCCATGTCCCCTCATAGCAGAACTTACTTTCAATTGAAAGAGGCTCTCTCCCTGAACATTTATGCCACGGAGGTATTTAAACATCTCAATCATATCACCTCTATCCCGCCTTTTCTCTAAGGTGTACATATTAAGATCCTTCAGTCTGTCCTCATATGCTTTATAATGAAGACCACTAATCATTTTAGTAGCCACCCTCTGCACCGACTCCATCCTGTTCACATCCTTTTGAAGGTGCGGTCTCCAGAATTGCACACTATACTCCAAATGAGGTTGCACCAAAGACTTATACAGAGGCATTATCACCTCCTTTTTTCTGCTAGCCATTCCTCTCCGTATGCACCCAAGCATCCTTCTAGCTTTTGCCGTCGCCTTTTCTACCTGTTTAGCTACTTTAAGATCATCAGACACAACCACGCCTAGGTCCCGCTCTTCTTTAGTGGAGAAAAGTACTTCACCCCCTATACTATATTGCTCCCTTGGATTGCTGCAGCCCAAATGCATGACCTTACATTTTTTAACATTAAATCCCAGCTGCCAAATTCTAGACCATTCTTCAAGCTTAGCTAGATCCCTCCTCATGTTATCTACCCCTTCCTGGGTGTCTCCTCTATTGCAGATTTTGGTATCATCCGCAAAGAGGCAAACCTTACCTGAAAGCCCTTCCGCTATATCACTAACAAAGATGTTAAAAAGAATCAGACCAAGGACAGATCCCTGGGGCACACCACTGATAACATCCTTCTCCTCAGAGTGAGCTCCATTTACTTGTACTCTGTCGCCTCCCACCCAACCAATTTCTAACCCAAGCAGTAACTTTGGGGTCCATCCCTAGGGTGCTCAGTTTGTTTATAAGTCGCCTGTGAGGAACAGTGTCAAAGGCTTTACTGAAATCTAAATACACCACATCTAGGGCTCTCCCTCGGTCCAACTCCCTGGTCACCCAGTCAAAGAAATCGATCAGATTTGTCTGACAAGACCTGCCTCTGGTGAATCCATGCTGCCTCGGATCCTGTAATCCGCTGGACTCTAGAAACCTCACTATTTTCTCTTTCAGCAGTGTTTCCAATAATTTACTCACCACCGAAGTTAAACTAACCGGCCTGTAGTTTTCAACCACATCCTTACTTCCGCTTTTGTGTAAAGGCACCACATGAGCCTCTCTCCAGTCCTTTGGCACCACTCCCGACTCCAACGAGGCATTGAAAAGGTCAGTCAGTGGAGCTGCTAGAACGTCCCCAAGTTCCCTCAGTATTCTCGGGTGTATCCCATCCGGTCCCATCGCTTTGTCTACTTTAAGTTGAGAGAGTTTCTCACAAACAGTCTTTTGAAAATTGTTCAAGATGTCCTTTGCTTCTGTTCCTATTTGTGAGTGTTTTCTGAGGTCCTGCTCCTGGTTCTTCATCTGTGAACACAGAACAAAAATATTTGTTAAGCAATTCCGCTTTATCCATATCAGCTTCTACATATTCCTCCCCTGCACCCTTGATTCTGACAATACCACTCTTGCCCTTCCTCTTCTCACTAATATATCTGAAAAATGTCTTATCCCCCCATTTTATTGCATTGGCTATTTCCTCCTCCTTTTGAATCTTTGCCTTCTTGACTACTTTGCTAGCTTCTCTAAGTTTTTCCAAATACAGATGCCTGTCTTCCTCTCTCTGTGATCTCTTGTATTTCATGAAGGCCTCCCTCTTTTTCTTCACTTTTTCAGCTACTTCCTTCGAAAACCATAGCGGTCTCCTTTTCCTTTTGCCTTTATTTACCATTTTAACAAAAAGGTTGGTTGCCCTTAAAATACCCGCTTTCAGTTTTGCCCACTGTTTTTCTACATCCCCCAGCTGTTCCCATCCCACTAATGACTCCCTGAGGTATTGGCCCATCTTCACAAAGTTAGTCTTCCTAAAGTCTAAGATCTTCACCTTGGAATGGATTCTAACAGCCCTAGTCCTAATACTGAACCACACCATCTGGTGATCATTGGATGCAAAATGATCTCCCACTACTACATCAGAAACACTTTCACCATTGGTAAGCACCAAGTCCAGTATGGCCCCTTCACGTGTGGGGTCTGTTACCAATTGCCTGACTAGCTCTCCCTGTAGAGAATCCAGGATCTCCTTACTTCTAGATGATACTGTAGTAGTCCAATGACTTTTTCAGACCTGGGGGCAGCCATTAGTGGACCTGTTCGTAAGTCCACAAAATCACCAGTTGCCCCACTTCTGCTCCAGGCAGCCACACCCAAACAGGTTAGCTGCCAGTGCGTTTCTGATATCCTGGTCTGTGGGCCGCCTCTATGCATTTCCCCCAATGCCTCTAGTGGCCAAAACTTTATTCAAGGTTCTCCAGTACAGGGCCTCGGTCATCCTGATAGCCCCCAGGTGATCGAGACAACCCTGGTTTTTGCTTCTACTTCAGCTAGCAGTGGAGTCCCCACATTCCTTTGGGATTCTCTTTGAACCTCGTATCCCAGGAGGGGGGCACTCTTCTGCACCCCAATCTGTTTCCTCAGCCTGATGGCATGGCTGCTGAAAGGGTAGTGCTTGCACCACTCCTTCTTCCAAAAGATGTGGAAGAGGTCTTGCTGGCCTCAAAGAGGCTGTCATCTAGACGGACTTACGATTTCAAACGGCGTAGGTTTGGGTAGTGGTGTGAGAAAAAAGGTGAATCCCTTCTCCTACCAGGTTGCAGTGGTACTGCAATATCTTCTCCGGTCCATTACAGTCACCTTGGAGAAGGAACCGAGAGCTGAGGAGCTTGAAATTCTTCAATATCCTGCAGCCCCAAAGGAAGCTGCTACCCTTCCTATTCACCAAATTTCATCAAATTCTTCATGACCTTATGCTCAGAATGTGGGAGATGCCTTTTAACTATCTCTCCACATTATCGGAGGCTCGATACTATGTACCGGGTACCTGAGTGCCCCGGTTTTCAGAAGACACAAATACCACACCACACCATTCCATGGTGGTGGAATCGGCAATGCATTGAATCAAAAGTACCAAAACACATTCATCGAAACTTCCGGGCAGGGAATCGAGAACACTAGATGCTTTTGGTCGTCGATGCTTTCAGGCTCCATGTTATCGGCCAAAATCAGTTATTACATACTTTACATGGGTATGTTCCTTAGGGAGGTAGCTAAGGATTTAGAATTAATGTCTCCTCTTCCCTTATAAGAGGGCTGATTACCTCACCCTTGTAAAGCATGCCCAAAATGTTTCCAAATTTGTGAACAGGGCAACCTTTGACTGCTTTGAATGTATTAGCAGAACTTCTGCTATATGCATTGGTGCACATAGGATTGCTTGGTTACAAGCATCTGATCTTGAACAGTGGGTTCAAGATAAGCTGGGGAATATTCCTTGCACAGGAGAAAACCTTTCTCCAGGACCAAGCAAGAAGTCAGTCCTCACATTGGGTGTCATCGACGCCGATGAAGCCCCAGCAGAGCATTTCCCCAGCTTTCTATGAAAGCCTTTGGGAATGCAGGCACGCATGCGCGGTTCCCTTCCCGCCTAAAGGTGCCATCTTACCTCAGTCTCTCTTTTTCCGAGAAGCCCACCGGACGTGTGTCCTGTCATCCCGGATAAACGTTTGATTTTTTTGGCGATTCTCGCTATTTTTTCTTCCCGGTTCGACGCCGGTTCCCCTCCCGCCGGGTTCGGTACACCGGTATCAAGCCCGATTCTTCTTTTTCGGTTTTTGCCCTTCGTGGCTGGCGTTCGCGCCCTTTTTTGCTTTTTCCCTGGAAGGCAGGTCCTTTGACCTCACGGGGACTCTTTTTTCCCCGATGGCTTCCAGCGGTTTTAAAAAGTGTGATCGGTGTAAGAAGTTGATGTCTCTCACCGACACACACGACTGCTGCCTTCGGTGCCTCGGTCCTGATCACGACCCTAAGACGTGTGGACCATGTGGGAAGATGTCTTCCAAGGCACTGCGAAGTCGCCAGCAGCAGAAAGAAAGGCTTATCTCCAGGAACAAGCAGGAATGAGTCTTCACATATGGGTATCGTCGGTACCGACGGAGCCTGCGCGGGAACGCTCCCCAGCGTCCAAAAGGAAAGCTTTTGGGAGCATCCCACAGCGCCTGCGTGCTGCCTTCCCGCCTTTCCCAACCGCCTCTCTCCAGTTCTTCTTTTCCACGGAGCCAGCAGGTCGTGTTCCTGTCACCGCTGAAGAATTTCTTTATTTTCTTTTCTTTGGTCGCGCGTCTGCCTTCTCGACGTCGGACCGGTACTGCTGGTCTTTCTTACTTTCTTTAAAAAAAAAAAAAAAAATACTGTTTTTTCTCACTTCAGTGCATTCTTTTCTTTCTTCGGCCTTAGGCCTAGGAAAAATTTTCCTCGTGGAAAAGCCCGCCTCCGGGTTTAAAAAGTGCACGAAGTGCAGCGGCACTATTTCTGTCACCGACACCCATGAATGGTGTCTAAAATGTTTAGGTCCTGACCACTCCATCACGGATTGTGAGTCCTGTTCCATGATGTCTAAAAGAGGTCTACAGAATCGAGCAGCCAAGCTCAGTACCCTGTTTCTCTCTGATGCAGCTTCGGTGGCATCGACGTCTTCCTGGGCCTCTTCTTCCTCCCATGGATCTCAGGTAACCAAACTTAAGTCCAGCCGGTCCTCGAAGGGTAGATCTCCCTCTAAGTATCGAGATGTCTCCGGGCTTGCTCTCGAGGAATCCGCACCGGCAAAATTACCCCGGCGGGAGGCTCCAGCTTCCAAAGCTTTATCTATGGGGTCACAGGTTGACATAGATGGCTCGGCCTCGACCGATCACCTGTTGCCATGTTCTGGGGTACCGGTGGTTCCCACTGGTACCGACATCCGGACATTGCTGGCGTCGATGGATTAGAATATCCTGACCATGCAGCGTGACATTACGGCATTCATACAAGCTGACACGCCTTCGGTACCACAACAGACTTCGTTGTCGGTATCGGCTCCAGCATCGGTACCGATATCGGTTCCGGTGTCAGTACCGATTGCATTGACATCGGCTTCGGTGTCGACTGCAGCGGTACACTGTTCTATGATGCCCATCGGTACCGAATCGGTACCGATCACTCCCGATATCGATACCACCCGGTACGCGTATCGGACCAGGAGCATCCAGACAGGCGATACTTCGATTCCACTGAAGACTCTGATGAATCAGAGGCCTCTGTCGAAGCATCGGTAAACCTTCTTCAGGAGCCTTCTTCTCCAAAAAGAAGAATGTCTTCTCCAGAAGGCTTGTCTTTTCAAGACTTCATTAGGGAAGTGGCCAGGGGCTTCTCCATTTCAGTGGCCCCTGAGACAGAGCCTAGAGCCAAAAAATTAGATATTTTACAATATCCTAAGGCTCCTAAAGAGGCAGCCACTTTACCAATTCATGAGATTATTTATGATCACATGTTGGGCATATGGGAGACTCCTCTCACCACCTCCCCTCATTCTCGTAGGTTGGACACCATGTATCGTGTTCCTCCTTGTCCTGGCTTTCATAAGACTCAGCTTCCTCACCACTCCATTGTGGTGGAGTCTGCTATGAAGAAGATAGAGTACAAAAAGGCACTCTTCTAATCCTCCAGGAAGAAAATGCAGAACCTTAGATGCCTTTGGCAGGAAAATTTTCTAGGCCAATATGCTTGTTTCCAGAATCAACTCCTATAGTCTCTATATGGGGATGTTTCTAAAAGAAGTTACAGATCATCTGCATACTTTATCTCCTTTTATTTCAGAAGATAAAAGGGAAGAGTTTCTCACCTGGCTTAAACATGCCCAGGATGTTTCCAAATTTTCCAACTGTGCAGCCTTTAACTCTTTTGAGTGTGCCAGCAGAGCCTCGGCTATTGCCATAGGTGCACGCAGAGTTGCTTGGTTACAAGCTTCTGATTTGGAACCCTGGGTTCAGGATGGTCTAGGAAACCTACCTTGTACAGGTGAAAACCTTTTTGGCAAAGATTGGCAAGCAAAGGCCACCCTAATGGATGCTGAAAATTCTGCTTTAGATAGACTCTCAAAGTCTACCTCTGCTCCTTTTAAGAAAAGGTTGTTCAAAAAGGGTTTTTTTCCCAAAAAAGGGAGATATTATTCTGCCTATGGTCAGCAGGCATCTTCTGCAGGTCGTTTTGCTACAAAGAAGCAGCAACAACCAAAACAGGCCAAGCCTAAGGCTGCTAGGACTGCTACGGCCCAACAGCCTCAGCCTCTTCAGGGCCTTTGACTTTCAACTAGAGAACTTAGCCTTTCTGGCTCTAAAAGAACCAGAGCCTCTCACCATTCCAGGAAGGTTAGCTCACTGTGCTCCCAGGTGGGAACAAATCACAGCAGAGCAATGGACCCTCTCCATCATAAGGGAGGGGGTACAAGCTTCATTTCTTAAACCTTTCTCCTCACACCATGGTGAGACAGTTCAATTCTCCAACATCTCTCCTTGACCTTCTGGGTCAGGAGATTGCTACCCTTCTTGCCCAAGGGGCAATAGAAGAAGTACCCCTTCTTCAACAGGGCTCAGGGTTCTACTCCCCCTACTTTCTTATCCCAAAGAAAACAGGGGGCTACAGACCCATATTAGATCTCAGAGAATTGAACAAGTTTCTATGCAAGGAGAAATTCAAGATGATTTCTCTCGGTACTCTCCTTCCATACCTTCAGAGTCCGGATTGGCTGTGTTCTCTAGACCTCAAGGATGCGTACACCCATGTCCTCATCCATCCAACACACAGAAGGTTCCTTTGGTTCCTTTATCAAGGGAAGCACTACCAATACAGAGTGCTTCCTTTTGGTCTGGCCTCTGCACCAAGAGTGTTTACAAAATGCATGGCAGTAGTAGCTGCATTTCTACGCACTCTAGGGATATTCGTATTCCCATATCTGGACGACTGGCTCATCCGAGCTCCATCCCAGTCAGAGGCCCAGACTTCCCTAGCCTGCACAAGGTGTGTTCTTCAGTATCTGGGACTTGTAATAAACATCCCTAAATCCCATCTCACCCCTACTCAGTCATTAGAGTTCATAGGGGCCTTGCTGGATACCACAACTGTAAGGGTCTATCTTCCCCAGGCCTGTTGCCTACGCTTGGTGCAGTTAGCCTCACAAATTCAGTTAAAATCCCATTTAACTGCTCGAGAGATGTTACAACTGTTAGGCCACATGGCATCCACTGTGCATGTGGTTCCTTACGCTCGCCTTCACATGAGGGCAGCTCAATGGACTCTGTCCACCCAATGGACCCAGCAGACACAAAGAGCAGGAGATGTTGGAAGAACAGAGGGCCTTTATTGTGCAAAGGGAGCCCCAACGCGTTTTGGCAACGCCTTCCTCAGGGGGAGTAACACTGATAAATATAAAAAGTTGTATAAACATTAATAAGTAACAACAATTAGAAAAACAATTAAAAATAAGATTAAAAACAGTTAAAATGTGAAAGCACCGGCATGACATGCAACATAAAATAGTCTAATAATGACAATGTAAACAAAACACAAGGCAGGGCTGAGGGAACAGAAAGCATACCAGCCTATATAAAACAACAAAAAGAAAGACTTATTAATATTGAATCATAAAAATGGTGTGAAAGAATACTATGTATACACTATAACAGCCCATGATTGCATATTATACATCAACAGAATAAATGAAAAACTATAGAAGCAAATATGCAAACAGAGCTAAAATAGTAATCTCTTGTAAAATGGTAGAACCAGGAATAACATGTATGGTTAATGTAACAATTAAATATAAATATAAAACACTGGCTGAACCAATAAAACTACAATAAATATGACCAACATACATTACTAATAAAAAATTAAAAAAATAATAAATAAAAAATAAATTAACAACACGGAGATAAAACACATTAAAAATTATAATAGCTAGAAAATTAATATATAATAATGAACTGAGACCAGCATATACAAATAAATACATTATTAGAGAAAATATAATAATAATAAAACACACTCAATAAAAACTATAAAAATTAATATAAAAATACAATAAAAAAACGGAAACATGAATATATTATAAAATTAAGACTGGCGTATGCAAATAAATAAGACAATAATCATAAATACATTTATATTGCAATTTTATTGGTTAAGTTATCAGTATTTATATTAATACCAAACGTGCATAAATAAAAAAGAAAAATAAGAGTGAAAACCATGTTGATAACATCATATAAAAAATAATAGATAACAAGCAAATAGCAGCTAACTACTATTAACAAAGAACAATAGTAAAACTAAATGTAAGATTGATGAGCCAAGCAGAACAATGGTGTACCAAGGCGACCAGGTGTAAAAAATATGAAATTGGTAAAAACATGGAAAGGAACTATGTAACAAAGAACAAGAATAAAAATAATAATAATAATTATGAAAGTTAAACTGAAGGGTGCGTTGAATAAAACTAGTTACTGATCCCAATGTGAAAAACATATTGTGATCTCATCACAGACCATGAGAGTGTGAAACACTGAGTAAAAGCATTATAATAGTTGGCAATGTACCAAATATCGCATAGGAAAACTGACTGCCAAAAGTAACAAGGTGAGTGCCAAGCTCAACCAAGAAATTGTGAGCAGTGCAGAAAAATGACATCCAACCAAGGATAATTGCAATATAACCAAGGCCAATGTAAAACGCCGTGTCAGCACGGTAACTTTATAAATTGTAAATGACGCTGAGGCCAATTATTTGAAAATATGAATCACAAAAAAAAGGGCTTAAAACCATGTAAACACAAATTAAACAAATGTAAATGTAAACGTGGAGAGACACGAACAACAAGTTTGAGGGAAAAGACATGAATTGTAATGTGAGGTTCTGGTCAGCGAACAGACACTTGAAAAGGAACTTGTAACCATGGCCCACAATGTATGTGAATGGTAAAAGGAAAACTAAAATTGGCAATATGTGAGGGGATGTGCACAAGGAAATTGAAACTGCCAAACATGTGGAACGCATAATCTTAAAAAAAGGGGGGGCAAAAATGAACCATAAAAATGAATCATAAATTTAGAATGCGATTGAATTAAAGAACTAGCAAACAAAATAATGACGCATTCTAAACCATTTGTTGAAATAAAACCCCAGACGTGCCGAATTCAGTGACCTTAAAAATAAAACTACAGAGGTAGAATGGTATCAGTCAACCCAAAATTGTGCAAACAAGACACACTGAATGTATAGAAAGGCTATGAGCACTCACCCATACACTTGTATATCAAACTGACAATGCCACGACAGGCTAGTAAGAAACCACTCACGTTGTTACTGTGAAAAAAGTAAAATTGCATGAACAGACCCAAAAAAAGACCCCCCCCCCTTTTTTTGGGTCTGTTCATGCAATTTTACTTTTTTCACAGTAACAACGTGAGTGGTTTCTTACTAGCCTGTCGTGGCAATCTCCAGGAACAAGCAGGAATAAGTCCTCACATATGGGTACGTCGGAACCGACGGAGCCTGCGCGGGAAAGCTCCCCAGCTTCCTAGAATGGAAGCTTTTGGGACCTCCCACTGCACATGCGCGCTGCCTTCCCGCCTTCCTGAACAGCTCTCCTCAGTTTCTCTTTTTCCGCGGAGCCAGCAGGTCGTGTATCCTGTCACCGCTGAAGAAATTGTAGTTTTTTGTTTTGTTTCTTTAGACCGCGTACCTGCCTTCCCATACCGATACCGGTATCGCCGGTCTTCCTTTTTCTTTCTTGAAAAATTATTTTCTTTTTCTTTTATTATTTTTCAGCACTTGGTCACTTCAGTTAGGCCTTCTGGCCTACTTGAATTCTCCACATGGAGAAGCCAGCCCCTGGATTTAAGAAGTGTACCAAGTGTACTGCTGTAATATCAGTCACAGACACCCATGAATGGTGTCTTAAATGTTTGGGGCCTGACCACTCCATTCCGGACTGCCCTTCCTGCTCCCAAATGTCTAAGCGTGGGCTGCAGAACCGGGCCAACAAATTCCATGTGCTGTTTGCTTCAGAGAATCCAACATCACAGTCATCCAGGTCATCATCTCCGGATGGATCTCAGGTAACCAAACCTTCTGTGGGCAAGTCCTCAAAGGGCAAATCTCCTTCAAAGCATCGAGAGGCTCTTAGTTTTGAGGACCCTGCCCCAGCCAAACAGCCCCGGCGGGAAGCTCTGCCTTCCAAAACGCCAATTCAGGGGCTACAGGTTGACATCGATGGCACGGCCTCGACAGATCACCTGTTGGACTGCTCTGGGGTACCGGCCCATACCGGTACCGACATCCAGGCAGCCGTGGCGTCTATGGGCAATACTGTCCAATCCATGCAGCAGGCCGTCATGGCTTTCATTAAAGCTGCAACGCCATCGGTACCGCCTCCAGCGGTTCCGGGCCCGGTTCCGGTATCGTCCGCCATGCCGGAACCCAGGCCTTCCTCTTCTAAACGCAAATCGGTACCGTATGGGCTTTCGCTCCATACCGCTTCCATACCCGGTGCGCCCGATGTCGATACCGATCGGTATGCGTATCGTGCGTTGGAGGAAACTAGAGAATACACCGATTCCTCTGAGGATTTTGGCTCCTCTGATGAGTCTGCAGAGCTCTCCCTTGACCTTCCTGAGGAACCTTCTTCTCCAAAAAGGAGAATGTCTCCTCCAGAGGATTTGTCCTTTCAGGATTTTATTTTAGAAATGGCTAAAGGCCTTTCTATCACTACCTCCTCTGAAAGGGAACCAAGGTCAAAAAGATTGGATATTTTAGGATACTCTAAGTCTCCTAAAGAAGCAGTTACCCTGCCTATCCATGAAATCCTTCAGGAACAATTGATGGATTTCTGGGAGAACCCTTTAACTCTGTCTCCTTATTCCCGTAGGTTGGACACCATGTATCGGGTCCCTCCTTCTCCTGGTTTTCAGAAAACTCAATTGCCTCACCACTCCATTGTGGTAAAGTCTGCAATGAAAAAGATCAAGAGCACTAAAAGGCACTCTTCTACACCTCCAGGAAGGGAATGTAAGACACTGGACTCTTTTGGTAGGAAAATCTTCCAGGCTAGTATGCTTATAGCCAGGATTAATTCCTACAGCCTCTATATGGGCATGTTCCTAGGGGAACTTGCCAAGAAAGTGCGGCATTTTGCCCCCTTTATCCCTGAGGATAAACAGGAGGACTTCCTTTCTGTAGTGAAACAACTTTCAGATGTTTCTAAGTTCTCCAACAGAGCTGCCTTTGATTCCTTCGAGGGAGCCAGCAGAGCTTCTGGCATTGCTATTGCAGCCAGACGTCTGGCTTGGCTCCAGGCTTCTGATCTGGAACCCTGGGTTCTAGATGGCTTACGGAATCTGCCCTGTACAGGTGAGAACTTATTCGGTGCAGAGTGGCAAGTTAAAGCCACTCAAATGGACGCTGAAAATGCCACCTTAGAGAGACTTTCTAAGTCCACTTCTACTCCCACTAAGAAGAAGTCTTTCAAGAGGCCTTATTATAAGAAGGCCAGATATGCTTCCAATACTGGCCAGCAATCTTCTCAACCTCGTTTTGCGGCTAAACGTCAGCAAACGAAACAAGCAAGAGCAAAGCCTGCAGCAGCTACTACAGCTCAACAGGCTCCACCCCCTCAGGGGTTTTGACTTGCCCCTAGAGAACTTGCCATTCCTGGTTCTGGACCAACCAGAACCTCTCACCATACCTGGAAGGTTAGCTCACTTTGCTCCCAGATGGGAACAAATCACAACAGAGCAATGGACCCTCTCTATCATCCGAGAGGGTTACAAACTTCATTTCTCCAACCTTCCTCCTCATCACATGGTGAGACAACAGAGTTACTTACCTGTAACGGAGTTCTCCGTGGACAGCAGGATAAGTCAGCCACACCTGGTGTCGTCCCCCGACGGCGCCGTGACGGAAGTGCTCTCTAGCTCAGAGTCTTCTGAGCATGTGTGAGGTGGTCCCACCTCCCAGCCCGCCCCTAGCCGGCCAGTTGTTGACTAGCTATGCCGTTGCGGCTAGGTGCGGTGCGCAGGCCACCCTCATGAAGGGGAGGCGGGTGGGATGGTGTGGCTGACTTATCCTGCTGTCCACGGAGAACTCCGTTACAGGTAAGTAACTCTGTTTTCTCCTAGGACAAGCAGGATGTGTCAGCCACACCTGGTGTCTCCCGAGCTGTGATACGTTGTGGGGAATGAGGGAGGCATGTCTGATATGCAACATTTATTGAGCACAGGGTTATACAGTTGTAGGTAGGCAAAACGTGCAATAGTGAACGGTGCAAATTGTGCAACTTGGAACAGTGTAGTGAACAGTGCAATTCTGAACAGTGCAGTAACAATCGTGCAATAACAACAGTCACAATCGTGCAATAACAACAATGCATGGACAAGTACTAGTGCAAGTGGACAAGTAACTAGTGCAAGTAAGTAACTAGTGCAATCTATTCAGGGCAATAGTCCGTGACAGGAGACAAGAGTCTCAGAGTCTTGGCGTTCGGTCTCGTGCAGCGCTCGCCCTCTCGGGTGCCAGGGCTGCGGAGAGGACCGCTCGGCCGAATGAGCCGTCTGTCTCAGCGTGGATGTCGAGGCAGTAGTGTTTCTGGAAGGTAAGATGAGAGGACCAGGTGGCTGCTCTGCAGATATCACTCACTGGAATCTCCTGAGCACAGGCCAAGGAAGCGGCTATTGCGCGGAGCTGGTGTGCACTCGCCTTGTTTGCCGGGAGAGCGCCAGCCCTCTGCAAGCAATAGGCCACGCAGGTTGATATCCAGAGAGATAGTGTACGTTTGGTGACAGGTCTCCCAGGTTTGTTCGGGTCAAAGGAGACGAACAGCTGTGTACCCCGACGAGTAGCAGATGTCCTGTCGATGTAGGTGCGTAAAGCACGTACGCAATCGAGCGAATGAAGACGTTGCTCCTCGGGGGATGAATGCGGTGCTGGGAAGAAGGATGGCAGCTCCACTGCCTGGTTGATGTGAAAAGCGGAGGCCACCTTCGGCACAAATTTTGGGTGAGTCCGCAGGGACGCCCGGTTGTGATAGAGTTGCGTGTATGGCGGGTGTGCCACCAGAGCTTGCAGCTCGCTAACCCTCCTGGCGGAGGTAATGGCAACGAGGAAAAGGGTCTTCCAGGCGAGGTACTTTCCTTCGGCAGTGTCCAATGGTTCGAATGGCTCTTGCATGAGCTGTTGTAGAACGATGTTAAGGTCCCAGGTGGGTACTGGCTTCTGTACTGGGGGCTTCAGGTTTCGGAGCCCTCTCATGAAACGGGTCACAATGGGAAGGGTGGCGATGGAGCCTGAGGTTGTGGCATCCGTGCGCTCGTGTAGAGAGGCGATGGCAGCTAGGTGCACCTTGATGGATTGTGGTTGCAATCCCGATCTGCAGAGGAGGGCCAGATACTGTAAGATTGTGGGTATCGGGCAAGACGCTGGGTCAACTCCTTGGTCTTTGCACCAGATGGTGAAGCGTTTCCATTTTAGGCCATATGCCTTTCTTGTAGAAGGTCTCCGGGACGCGAGGACTATTTGTTGCACATCCGGGGGAAGGTGAGAGCCGTTGAGGGTTAACCTTTCAGCCTCCAGGCTGTCAAAGCTAGCGTCTGGAGGTTGGGGTGCCAGATTAGGCCTCCGTTCTGGGTTAGGAGGTCTGGTCTCAGAGGTAATCTGATGGGGGGTTCCTGGGCGAGCTGCAACAGTAGGGAGAACCACATCTGTCTTGGCCAATAAGGGGCTATCAGGATCATCTGTACCTTCTCCTCGATGATACGTTGTATCGTGTTTGTCAAGAGTGGTGTGGGAGGAAAGGCGTATGCCAGCTCCCAGTTTTTCCAGGGGATGGCGAATGCATCCGAGGCAACCCTGTTCTGTGACGGATGCTTGGAGCAGAACAAGGGGCATCTCGCGTTCTCCTCGGATGCGAAGAGGTCGATCTGTGGGTTTCCCCAGCGCTGGAAGAGGGTGCGTGTCACATCCATGTGGAGCATCCATTCGTGAGGTTGAAGCTGTCTGCTGAGACGGTCCGCTAAGGTGTTCTGATCCCCGGGAAGGTATGTCGCTTGTAGCGTGCACCTGTTGCGTAGTGCCAGAGTCCAGGTGTCGAGGGCTTCCTTGCATAGCGAATGGGAGCGAGTGCCCCCTTGCTTGTTGATATAGAACATGGCAACTTGGTTGTCCGTCTGTACCAAGACAGCTTTTCCTTTCAGTTTGGTCATGAAGGTCTGTAGGGCATACCTGATGGCCCTGAGTTCGAGGTGATTGATGTGGAGTGTTTGTTCCACTGCAGTCCATGCTCCTTGCGTGCTGAGGTGCCGTAGATGGGCCCCCCATCCCGTGGAGGAGGCATCCGTGGTGAGGGTGAGCTGGTGTATGCGAGGATGAAGGCATTTTCCCCCCGAGAGGTTGGGTGGCTGCGTCCACCAGCGCAGGCTCTGGACCACACGGGCAGACAGCGGAATGCGAGTGCTGAGTGGTTGGGAGAGTTGCTTCCAGTGGGTCCGTAGGTGCCACTGTAGAGTGCGCATGTGCAGCCTCGCCAGCGGAAGGACTGAAGTTGTAGCAGCCATGTGGCCTAGCAGACATAGTATTGCACGGGCCGAGGTGCATTTCTCTGTCGACATCTTCATGGCTAGGCGGGTGATGGTGTTGATCCGTAATTGAGGAAGAAAAGCCTTGCAGACCTTGGTATCTATTATCGCCCCGATGAACTCTGTGCGCTGGACTGGTTCCAGCCTGGACTTCTCCTTGTTGAGAAGGAAGCCCACTCTGATCAACAGGTCGGTCGTGAGCCGTACTGCCCTGTGGAGTCCCATGGCTGAATCCGCCGACAGGAGCCAGTCGTCCAGGTAGGGAAAAATGGCGACACCTTGTTTCCGGAGATGTGCAGCGACCACCGCTACGCATTTTGTGAAGACTCTGGGTGCTGGGGATAGGCCGAATGGCAGGACCCGATACTGGTAATGGGCGCCCAGCGCTGAGAATCTGAGGAATTTCCTGTGAGAAGCGTGGACCGGGATGTGGGAGTAGGCATCCTGGAGGTCCAGCGTCGCCAACCAATCCCCCGCCCTGATTAGGGGAAGGATGGAGTTGAGCGAATACATCCTGAACTTCTCTTTGATTATGAAGTTGTTCAGTCTCCGGAGGTCCAGGATAGGGCGTAGGCCCCCTTTCTTCTTGGGGATAAGGAAGTACCGGGAGTAGAAGCCAGTGTTGACCTCTCCCGGGGGTACTTGCTCTATCACCTTGGCCTGGAGGAGTTGCTGTATGAGTTCCTGTAGCGGCTGTTCCAGGTGCTGTGGAGGCTGGCTGGTAGGTCGCTTGCGCTGACATGGAGGGGAGGAGAAGGGCAAGCGGTAGCCCGACTGGACTATCTGTAAGACCCACTTGTCCGTGGTAATCTCCTGCCAGGCCGATAGGAACAGCGACAGGCGACCCCCAACCGGGGCATAGTCAGAAGGAGGAGGAATCTTTCCCGGAGTGGGAAGTGTTGGACTGCTTCTGCTTTCGCTGTCGCGGTTGCTGTCGCTGAAAGGGCGCCTTCTGATAAGTTGGCTTGAACTTTGGTGGCTGCCACTGACGGTTGGATCCATAAAATTGTTTCGAAGGGGCGAATGGTTTTCGGAAATATGCCCCTTTCTGGTTCCAAGCGGGGCGTTCAAGGCCGTCTGCTGCTAGAGTCTTTAGTGTGGCGCAGTCCTCTTTGAGGTCTTTTACAGTGTCGGCAACCTTGTCCCCGAACAGGGAGTCACCTGAGCAGGGGGCGTCCGCAATACGGTCATGGGTGTTGTCGGAGAGTCCTGAGGCCCGGAGCCATGCCCAGCGCCGTGCTGAAATGGCCGTGCCCGCTGTGCGGACGGCAGTGTCAAATGCGTCGAAGGCCGTGCACATCAGGTGCTTGCTGCATTCGGCTAGCTCCTGCATGGAGGTTGAAGCCATTGTCCGTGAGTCCTTGGGAAGGTCCTGTAGGTGCTTTTTAAGGTCGGCTAGGAGTGCGTCCTGGAAGAGGACGTGCTGGAATTGGTGGGATGCTATTTTGGCGTTGAGCATAGCCCCTTGAAACACCTTTCTCCCAATGTCATCTAGGCGCTTGGGGTCCCGACCTGGTGGATGGCTTGACTGGTTACGCGTGGACTTTGACCTTTTCAGGGCTGATGATACCACGATGGACTGGTGGGGTAACTGCGCTTTGGTAAATCCAGGTCCTGAGTGGACAATGTATTTGGTGTCCAAGCGCCTGGAGAAAGCTTGACCAGAAGCTGGGGACTGCCACAGCGCCAGCTGCTTGTCCTTCAATCTGCGGTGGAGGGGGAGCGCCATAGCTGGCTTGGGGCCATTCAGGTACTTCATGACCTCCGGCTCCTGTTCTTCTGATGTTACCTCCGTGGCCAGCCCCAGCTTAGAGACCACCTTCCGTAGGAACTTAGGGTAGGTGAGGTCCTCCGGCACTGGCGGGGGCTCGACTGGCTCGCTAGTGTCCTTTGTCTCTGGGTCCTCCCCTTCAGAGCAAGGCTCTAGTTCCTCAGCATCGGGTTCCATTTGTGTCGGTGAAGGAGAACGCGCTCTGGATGGAGCGGGGGAGGGAGTCCGCTCCCTGGGCGAGAGACTGGGGTATATTGGGGAGTGGCCCTTCTCCGAGAGAGTCAGAAGGGGACTGGTCGCCCTGCGTTGCTGGTCTGGCCGTGGGGGGGCGGTCTGCTCCACTAGGCGAGACAGGAGGCTTAGGATGGCAGAAGAGGTTGATTCTGACCTGCTGCTTCTGTGTCTCTTGTAGCAGGGGGAGTTGGATCTCCTGCTGTCCCTGGAGGAGCCACCAGTGTAATCCCTTGCTGCAGAGGGGGATCGATGTCTGCGCTTGGCAGACTTCTTCCTGTGGCTGTCACCGGCGCTGTGCTGGCTGGGAGATTGTAAGTGGCCATCTCGCTGATTAGAGCTCCCTCGTCGGCGCTGTGAATCAGCGCGGTCTGTGGAGCGTGATAGGTGATGACAGGAGGATTCCCTGCTGTCCGCCCTATTATGCGTTTCTTTTCGTCGGCGCTGAGTGTCAACGCGGTCTGGCGACTTACTGCTCAGCTGAGACTCACCGCGCCGAGCTTGGGAGTCCCGCGCCGGGGGAGAGGCAGTGATGGCTCCATAGGCTGTGGAAGTGCTGGGGATCTCCCTGTCAGCGCGTCGAGACGTGTTGGGCAGGGGGGAGGTCCTCACCTCCGTGCAGCCAATCAACGTGGAGGAGGCGTTCCCGGAGGCGGGGCCTGGCGGGGCCACGAGGGCAGCGCCATCTTGGCCAGCATGCGGACCGCATGTAGTGGATGTCCCGGGGTTGCCGTGTGCCGGAGAGGGGCTTACCCGAACGGCAGAGGCCTCTCCGGGGGCAGGACTTGCAGTGTTGGAATCAGATCTCGGAGCAGCATTTTTCTTATGCGGCGCTTTTTCGGGGGCAGCGTTTGGACGCTGGTGAGTGCTGGAGAGCCGGGAAGATGGTTTCTGGGCGGCCACAGTCTTTGATTTCTTGTCGCTGGTTTGCTTCGGGTCCCGGGACGTGGAGGCTGCTGCGGGAGAGAGCAGGTCCTTCAGAGAGTGTTCGCGGTGCCTTTTTGCTCTGGGGGACATCCTGCTGCAGCAATCGCAGTTCTCCACCTGGTGTGATGCCCCCAGGCATCTGACGCAGTGCTGATGGGTGTCAGAGATGTTCATCTTTCTGCTGCAGGTAAGGCACTTCTTAAAACCTGGTTTAGGCATACTTATGTTTAAAAGTAGAGAGCTTGAATTTTTCCGTCTTGAGGCAAGGGCGGAAGAGAAAAACTGGCCGGCTAGGGGCGGGCTGGGAGGTGGGACCACCTCACACATGCTCAGAAGACTCTGAGCTAGAGAGCACTTCCGTCACGGCGCCGTCGGGGGACGACACCAGGTGTGGCTGACACATCCTGCTTGTCCTAGGAGAACCTTCAATTCTCCATCTCCTCTCCTAGCCCTGTTGGGTCGGGAGATCTCTTCTCTGCTTGCCCAAGGGGCCATAGAAGAGGTTCCTCTTCATCAACAAGGGTCAGGTTTCTACTCCCCCTATTTTCTCATTCCAAAGAAGACAGGGGGATTCAGACCAATCCTAGATCTGAGAGAATTGAACAAATTTCTGTACAAGGAGAAATTCAAAATGCTCTCTTTGGGCATTCTCCTTCCATACCTTCAGAGTCAGGACTGGCTTTGTTCTCTAGACCTGCAGGATGCGTATACACATCTACTCATCCATCCATCCCACAGAAAATATCTTCGCTTTCTGTTCAGGGGAAGTCATTACCAATACAGAGTACTTCCCTTCGGTCTCGCCTCTGCCCCAAGAGTCTTTACCAAATGCATGGCAGTCGTAGCCGCATTTCTCAGAAGCATGGGGATTTTCGTATTCCCATATCTGGACGACTGGCTCATTCGAGCTCCAACTCAGTCGCAGGCCCAGATTTCCCTAGACCGCACAAGGAGCCTTCTGCAGTATCTGGGACTGGTGGTAAACCTTCCCAAGTCTCAACTCAGCCCTACTCAGTCTCTAGAATTCATAGGGGCCCAGTTGGACACCACCACTGCAAGAGCCTACCTTCCACTGGTTCGGGGTCAGCGTCTGCTGAGCTTGGCCTCCCAAGCCCAGTCCAGTACTCACTTGACAGCCAGGGAAATGCTACGCCTCCTGGGCCATATGGCCTCCACAGTACATGTGGTGCCCTATGCTCGTCTTCATATGAGAGCAGCTCAATGGACCCTGGCCACCCAGTGGATTCAGGCGTCGGGAGCACTCTCAGACCAAATACAAACCTCAAACCGTCTGTCTTGGTCCCTCCATTGGTGGATATCCACCAAGAATCTGTTGTTGGGGGCTCCCTTTCAGCCCTTGCTACCCCAAGCAACCCTCACAACAGATGCCTCCCAATTGGGGTGGGGAGCCCATCTGCTAACTCTCTCCACTCAGGGCACTTGGTCTCCACAGGAGGCCACCCTTCATATCAACCTCCTGGAACTGCGAGCAATTTACCTTGCCCTCAAGGTCTTCTATACCCTCCTTGCCAACCTGACTGTCCTGGTTCAGACAGACAATCAGGTGGCCATGTTTTACATAAACAAACAAGGAGGGACGGGCTCTCTGTCGCTTTGCAACGAAGCTCTCAGATTATGGGCCTTCGCCAGAGAGCACCAAATTCATCTGCTAGCAGTGTATCTTCCAGGAGTTCAAAACTCTCGAGCAGACAGGCTCAGTCGAGTTCTGCTGCCACACGAGTGGTCCCTACACGTGGACCAGATAAGCAGAATCTTTCAGGAATGGGGGACCCCGGACATAGACCTCTTTGCAAGTCCGTGGAATGCCAAACTTCCCCGGTTCTGTTCCAGGACTCCGTGTCAGGAAGCTCAGGCCACGGACGCCTTTCTCCTCCATTGGGGTCAGGCGTTCCTATATGCCTTTCCACCCATTCCGCTGATTCCCAAGACTCTGTTCAAACTCCAGAGAGATCACGGCTCTATGATCCTCATAGCTCCACGCTGGCCACGCCAAGTGTGGTTCCCTCTGCTTCTACAGCTCTCCCAGGGATCCTCCCTGGACTTAGGAGCTGCACCAGACCTTCTGTCTCAGGAGGAGGGGACTTTGTGGCACCCAAACCCCAAATCCCTACATCTCCGAGCTTGGTTACTGAAGGCTTAAGTCTTCAAGACTTTAATCTTTCTCAACCTGTGAAAGATATCCTTCATGCCTCTAGGAAACCTTCCACGAGGCGGTCTTATGCTTTCAAATGGAAACGTTTTTCCATTTGGTGTGCTCAGCAGGGCCTTGACCCTCTGGCACTTCCTTTGAATTCCCTCTTAGACTATCTCCTGCATCTTTCCAATGCAGGCCTTAAGACGAATTCTGTAAGAGTCCATTTAAGTGCTATTTCAGCATCCCTGAAACCTATAAATGGACAACCTATCTCCTCTCATCCTCTTGTTGCAAGATTCATGAGAGGCCTGACTCTCACTAAACCTCCCATCAGACCCCCCCGGTCGCATGGGATTTGAATCTAGTGCTTGGTCAGCTTATGAAGCCACCTTTTGAGCCGTTATTTTCTACCTCCTTGAAATTTCTTTCCTGGAAGGTACTATTCCTAATTGCAGTCACTTCCGCTCGCCGCATCAGCGAACTGCAGGCTCTAGTGGCTAATCCACCTTATACAAGATTTCATCATGACAAGGTGGTCCTTAGGACGAATCCCCACTTTATGCCCAAAGTGGTCTCGCCTTTTCATCTTAATCAAGAGGTATATCTACCGGGTTTTTTTTTTCCGGCTCCTCATGCATCCAGTGCAGAGAGGAACCTTCATACTCTGGATTGTAAAAGAGCTCTAGCCTTTTACCTTAATAGGACTCAGCCACATCGAAAGTCTTCTCAACTTTTCGTGGCTTTTGATCCTTCACATTTGGGACTTCCAGTCTCCAAGCGTACACTTTCCAATTGGATTGCTCAGTGTATTTCCTTTGCTTACCAGAGTAAAAACATTTCTCTGGAAGGCCATGTCACAGCTCACAATGTGAGAGCCATGGCAACTTCTATGGCTCATCTGCACTCTGTTTCCATTGATCAGATCTGTCGAGCCGCTACCTGGGCCTCGGTTCATACCTTTACAGCCCATTACTGTTTGGACAAGGACTCCCGCCGGGATGCCTTGTTTGGCCAGGCTGTCCTCAAACACCTGTTCCATTCTTAGACAACTCCTGCCCACCTTCCCAGGATGGATGCCTGAGATCCATACGAAGATGGCGAACCCTTGGAGGGGGATCTCCCAGGCATCTCAGCTAGGGAGTCCCCATATGTGAGGACTTATTCCTGCTTGTTCCTGGAGATAGCACAGTTACTTACCTGTAACGGGTGATCTCTGGGAACAGCAGGAATTAGTCCTCACAACCCACCCACCTCCCCTAGGAGTTGTATCTTCTATCTATCTGTCTTCCTGTCCTCTCTCTATTGTCTCAGCTATAAACTCGAAACTGAGGAGAGCTGTTCAGGAAGGCGGGAAGGCAGCGCGCATGTGCAGTGGGAGGTCCCAAAAGCTTCCATTCTAGGAAGCTGGGGAGCTTTCCCGCGCAGGCTCCGTCGGTTCCGACGTACCCATATGTGAGGACTAATTCCTGCTGTTCCCAGAGATCACCCGTTACAGGTAAGTAACTGTGCTTTGTCAGTTTGATATACAAGTGTATGGGTGAGTGCTCATAGCCTTTCTATACATTCAGTGTGTGAGCCTGGTTGCTGAAGGCCTAGACCTTCAAGATTTGCATCTTTCTCAGCAAGTGAAGGATATCCTTCATGCTTCCAGAAAGCCTTCCACTAGACGTTCCTATGCTTTTAAATGGAAAAGGTTTACCATTTGTTGTGCAGAGAAGGGTCTTAACCCTCTTGCAATACCTCTGAATTCTTTACTAGAGTATTTGCTGCATTTATCCCATGCAGGCCTTAAAATGAATTCAGTAAGAGTCCATTTGAGTGCTATTGCAGCATCCCTTAAGCCTCTCAATGGACAGCCTATTTCCTCTCATCCTCTTATTGCAAGATTCATGAGAGGCCTTCTTTTAACTAAACCTCCCATTAGACCACCTTCAGTGGCATGGGATTTGAATTTGGTTCTTGGCCAGCTTATGAAACCACCCTTTGAACCCTTAGCCACTACCTCCTTGAAATTCTTTTCCTGGAAGGTTATTTTTCTCATTGCAGTCACCTCAGCTCGCCGTATCAGTGAGCTGCAAGCCTTGGTGGCTAATCCTCCTTATACAAGGTTCCATCATGACAAGGTAGTCCTCAGGACTAATCCACTCTTTATGCCTAAAGTGGTCTCACCTTTTCATCTGAACCAGGAGGTCTATTTACCTGTCTTTTTTCCAGGACCTCATGCATCAAGTGCAGAGAGGAATCTTCATACCCTGGATTGTAAGAGAGCACTTGCTTTTTACTTACAAAGGACACAGCAACATAGAAAGTCCTCTCAACCATTTGTTGCTTTTGATCTCTCTCATTTAGGACTTCCAGTCTCTAAGAGAACTCTGTCCAATTGGATTGCTCAGTGTATTTCCTTCGCCTACCAGAGTAAGAACCTTTCTCTGGAGGGCCATGTCACAGCTCACAATGTGAGGGCCATGGCAGCCTCTATGGCTCATCTAAACTCTGTGTCCATCGACCAAATCTGTCGAGCGGCCACCTGGGCCTCGGTTGATAACTTTACAGCCCATTACTGCTTGGACAAGGACTCCCGCCGGGATGCCTTGTTTGGTCAGGCTGTTCTCAAACACCTGTTCCATACCTAATCAACTCCTACCCCCCATCCCTGGTCGGATGCCTGAGATCCATGGGAGGAGGTAGAGCCCTTCTCAGGGACTCACAACCTTTGGGATCTCCCTGGCATCTCTAGCTGGGGAGTCCCCATATGTGAAGACTCATTCCTGCTTGTTCCTGGAGATAGCACAGTTACTTACCTGTAACAGGTGATCTCTGGGACAGCAGGAATAAGTCTTCACAACCCACCCACCTCCCCTAGGAGTTGTATCTCTCTATCTATCTTTCCTTTCCTTTCTCTCTCTCTCTTTGTCTCAGCTTAAAACTCGAACTGGAGAGAGGCGGTTGGGAAAGGCGGGAAGGCAGCACGCAGGCGCTGTGGGATGCTCCCAAAAGCTTTCCTTTTGGATGCTGGGTAGCGTTCCTGCGCAGGCTCCGTCGGTACTGACGATACCCATATGTGAAGACTTATTCCTGCTGTTCCCAGAGATCACCTGTTACAGGTAAGTAACTGTGCTTTCTCCGACTCAGCCTTCGGCCAGGCCCGGACCTCGTCTGAGGCCTCGACATCTCGGGATTCGGATCCCGAGCGCCGTCAGGGCTCCTCGGACAGGGGGTCCCCCGACCGGGAACAGAAGAGGAAGAAGCGGCTCGTGAGGGTGTCGTCGGAGGAAGTCCCTGGCTCCTCGAGGGCCAGGTCTAAGACCTCCGACTGTCGCCCCGGGCCCGTGGAACTAGAGAAGCCTGCCAAAGTTCCTCGCGTGGAGCCGGAGTCTGCTGGACACGTAAGCCCCGTAGTCCTCGAGGACTCTCCTCCCAGAGAGCCGACGTGGGGCCCGGCGCTGCCGGGGCCCGATTCGGTGGCTGCTGCATCTCCCGAGCTGAGTCTCAGGATGACAGCCTTGGAGTGCAGACTGTCTGCCTTCATGGAGCAGCAGCGGGCACTGATGGCCAGCCTGTCTGGCACATCTGCCCCGACCACCGGGACATCGACATCGAATTCGACCCCGGAGACCGAGCCAATACTCGAGTCCATGATGGCTCGAGGTCGACCTCGGTAGCGGTCTCCCTCGACCTCCCGTTCGGGACCGAGGGCGTCGACGCCGGTGCCTCCGGCGTCGGGGCAGGTGCTCCAGGGCCCCACGGGGTCGGATCCTGACTCCTCGTCGGACGAGTCCGCCTGGGAGACGGAGGATGAGGAGTTTCCCGACACATTCAAGACTCGGTGCGTCCCGTCGGACTCACCGCAGTCTGAGCCCCGGAAAAAGATCCCCTCCGGAGGATACCTGGTTCTCGGAGTTTGTCCGGGATATGGTCACCGCGTTAGCTATCCCGGCAGACCCCGAGGAAGAATCTCAAGCCGAAGAGCTCGAGGCTCTGCAGTATGACTCTCCTCCGAAGGAGGCCTTTACTGTCCCGGTTCCTCCGATGTTGTAACGGCTCCTCTTCCGGATGTGGGAGGCGCCGGTTCTAAGCAAGCGGGTCAATTTGATTTATCGACTCCAGAAGAGCCCTGGCTTTCAGAAGGCGCAGCTACCACACCATTCCATGGTGGTGGAATCGGCCATGCATCGCCTGAAAAGTCAGAAGATGCACTCCGCGGTGCCCCCCGGCAGGGAGGCCCGGAACCTCGATGGTGTAGGCAGAAAGTGCTTCCAGGGCTCGATGTTTGCTTGCTGTGTTCAGTCTTACCAGCTGTACATGGGCATGTACTTGCGTGAACTGGCCAAGGAGTTGACCGGGTTCTCCGCTGGTCTCTCCAGGGAGCCCTTGCAGAGATTCAAGTCCTTGTCATCAGTGATTCGGGACTGCTCGAAGTTTGTCCCGCACCGCCTACGATGGCTTTGAGGCTTCGGCCCGAGTTGCAGCAGCCGACATCACGGCTCGACGCCAGGCATGGCTGCAGTCATCGGACCTCGAGCCATGGGTTCAGGAGAAGTTGGTCGATGTCCCTTGCCAAGGTGAGAACCTTTTTGGCAAGCCCATGGCCGAGAAGGCCGCACAGCTCGAGACTGAGCACCTTACAAGGACAACGCTGTCGAGAAAGACCTCTGCCCCTTCTCACAGGAAGAAGGCCTCGGGTAAGAAGCCCTTTTACCCGAGGAAGGGCACTGCCTACAAACAGTACCCTCAGTATCAGCCTTCTCAAGCTGCACCCCAGGGTCAGCAAGTCAAAGGGCAGGGTAATGGGCCCCGTAGGCAGAGGACCCCAAGCCTCCGGCCCCTGCTCCCACTCAGCAGGGTGGGGGTTTTTGACTCCTTGAGCGTAGCCTCTGTCCCTGCTCTCCCAACCCTCCACAGGAGGTCGCTTTGCCCTCTTTGCCCACCAGTGGCCCCACATCACTGGGGACAGTTGGGTGTTGAACATAGTCCACAGGGGCTATGCACTGCATTTTCACCAACTGCCTCCGCCATACTTTCCAGGGGAGCCTCCAAGGCCTCCCCTGCACACAGATCTTCTCCTTCAAGAGATTCAAGTTCTGTTGGTGGACAGGGCGGTGGAGCCTGTGCCTCCCCACTTGCAAGATCACGGGTTCTGCTCCAGGTATTTCCTGGTGCCCAAAAGAACCGGTGACCTTCGACCTATTCTGGACCTCAGGAACCTCAAGTTCCTAGAGAAAGAAAAGTTCAAGATGCTTACTCTTGGAACACTTCTGCCCTACCTCCAGCAGGGAGATTGGCTATGCTCCTTAGATCTAAAGGATGCGTACACTCACATCCTCATTCATCCAGACCACAGAAAGTACCTCAGGTTCATTGTGGGAGGAAACCATTATCAGTACAGAGTACTGCCTTTTGGCCTCACCTCCGCTCCCAGGGTCTTTACCAAATGTCTGGCAGTGGTGGCGGCCTACCTGAGAAATCAGGGAATCTTTGTCTTCCCCTATCTGGACGACTGGCTCATCAGGGGTCAGGAGGCCAGACAAGCCACCCTCAGAGCTATTGCTCTTCTTCAAAGCCTGGGGTTTGTAATAAACTTCGCAAAGTCCACTTTGCTCCCCTCCCAGAACTTGGAGTTCATAGGAGCAAGGTTGGACTCTCTGCTGGCAAAGGCTTTCTTGCCAGAAGACAGAGCCCAAAGGGCAAACCAGTTTCTCAGCAGGTCACTGGTCTCCGCCAGACTCTGCCTGAGGCTGCTTGGCCACATGGCTTCGACAGTTCATGTAACCCCCAATGCCAGGCTCCATATGCGGCCTGCACAGTGGTGCCTTTGGAATCAGTGGTCACAAGCCACAGGCAGCCTCAGAGACAGAATAAGGGTGTCCAGACCATTTCTGGACTCCCTCAGCTGGTGGCTGCACCCACCCAATCTGCTAAAAGGGGTGCCCTTTCAAATTCCTGGGTACACAGTGGTACTGACCACAGACGCCTCCCTGCAGGGCTGGGGAGCTCATTGTCTGAACAAGTGCACCCAGGGCCTGTGGTCTCCTTGGGGGCTGCACAGCAGATCAATCTCCTAGAAATCAGGGCTATTCGCTTGGCTCTCAAAGCTTTCTCTCCTACCCTGGCTCATCAATCTGTCCTGGTTCAGACAGACAACCAGGTAGCCATGTTTTATGTGAATAAACAGGGCGGGACTGGGTCCAGGCTCCTTTGTCGGGAGGCTCAGGACCTTTGTTAATTTGCCCTCAAGCACAACATGCTCCTCAGGGCTGTGTACCTTCCAGGCAAGGAAAACTACCTGGCCGACAGGTTGAGCAGAATTTTGCAGCCCCACGAGTGGCAGCTGCATCCCTTGGTAGTTCAGAAGATCTTCCTGAAATGGGGTCTCCCTTTGATAGATCTTTTTGCCAGTCCACTGAACAAGCAACTGCCAAAGATCTGCTCCAGGCAACCGCATCCTCTGCGGATAGCAGCAGATGCATTTCTGATTCCATGGTCTCAGGGCCTCCTGTATGTGTTTCCTCCCACGCCCTTGGTGGCCCGAACTCTGTTCAAGATCCTTCAGGACAAGGCCTCGGTCCTGCTGGTGGCTCCCAGATGGCTGAGACAGCCTTGGTTTCCACTTCTGCTTCAGCTGGCGGTGGATCCCCCACTGCCTCTGGGGTTGCAACCCGACTTTCTCTCTCAGGAGCAGGGTTCCCTTCTGCACCCCAATCTCAAAGCTCTCAATTCGATGGCCTGGCGGTTGCAAGGGTAGTTTTGGCTCCCTGGGGCCTACCTCAGGAGGTTGAGGAGGTTGTCCTAGCCTCTAGGAAACAGTCCACTAGGAAAACCTATGCTCTCAAATGTAAAAGTTTTTCTGTGTGGTGTCAGCTACGTACAGAGGATCCTTTCTCCTGTACTGTACCAGTGGTGCTTCAGTACTTACTGCACTTGTCCAATCAGGGACTTAAGTCCAATTCTGTTCGGGTCCACCTCTCAGCTCTAGCAGCTCACCACTCACTGGTGGAAGGACATTCTCTCTCGGTTCACCCCTTGGTGTCCCGCTTTCTCAGGGGCTTACTTTTGCTCAAGCCTCCGATCCGTCGTCCTCCTCCTGAGTGGGAGTTGAAAGTGGTCTTGCAGCAGCTGACTCGCCCACCCTTTGAGCCGTTGGCTACTTGCCCTCTATGCTTCCTGTCCTGGAAGACACTCTTCCTAGTAGCCCTTACCTCGGCCAGGCGAGTGAGTGAGCTTCAGGCCCTGGTCTGTGATAGGCCTTACACTCGCTTCTATGGGAACAGGGTAGTCCTTAAGACTCATCCAAAATTCCTCCCAAAGGTTGTCTCCTCCTTCCACCTTAACCAGGAGGTGGTTCTTCCAACATTCTTCCCTAGGCCTCATGCAAGCCAAGCTGAAGCAGTTCTGCATACCCTGGACTGTAGGAGGGCCTTATCCTTCTACCTTGACCGTACGCAGGGGCATCGAAGGGCTACTCAGCTCTTCATATCCTTTGACCCTAATAAGTTCGGGTTGGCTGTGACCAAGCGTACCTTGTCCATCTGGGTGGCTGACTGTATCACCTGGGCTTAGAAGGCGGCTGACCTTCCTTTGCAGAGTCGGGTTACGGCCCACCGTGTCAGGGCAATGGCTGCCTCAGTGGCTCATCTCCGCTCTGTGCTCTTGGTAGACATCTGTAGGGCTGCAACTTGGTCTTCAGGCCAAACCTTTGCGGCCCATTACTGTTCTTGAGAGGGAGTCCTGAAGGGACAGTGCTTTTGGCCAAGCAGTACTCCGGAATCTCTTTGAGGTTTAGGCAACTCCTGCCCTCTGTTGGGCTACCGGTGGAGGTTGTGTCAGTGAAAAGCCTTTCTTTGCTGCTGGGACTAGAGGGAGTTCTCTTGTTCAGCCTGGGTTCCTCGGTAGCCCAGAGCTGGGGAGTCACCCATATGTGAGGACTGACTTCCTGCTTGGTCCTGGAGAAAGAGTAGTTACTCACCTGTAACAGGTGTTCTCCAGGAGCAGCAGGAATCAGTTCTCACAACCCTCCCTCCTCCCCTGGGAGTTGCAGTTGTACATAGTTTGTTTTTACATTTTTTTGTGTGCTGTTCTTAGCTGTGTCATTTGACTGAGGTAAGCTGGCACCTTTAGGCGGGAAGTGAACCGCGCATGCGTGCCTGCATTCCCAAAGGCTTTCATAGAAAGCTGGGGAAATGCTCCGCTGGGGCTTCATCGGCGTCGATGACACCCATATGTGAGGACTGATTCCTGCTGCTCCTGGAGAACACCTGTTACAGGTGAGTAACTACACTTTTTTGGGAAGTACTGTCAGGACAAAGTTCAAATACCACTCTTAATAGGCTTTCTAGAACCACTGCCAACCCAATTAAGAAAAAGACTACAAAGAAGCCTTTTTTCAACCAGAAAAGGAAGTACTACCCTTCTTATACTCATATTGTGCACTGTTCAGTCCATGTTCGCCAAAATGGGCAGCAGCAACCAAAGCAACAGAGAGGCTCAGACCCCCAGATTTCAGTCAACTCGGACCCAACCTCCTCAGGGTCTTTGACTTCTTTCTAGGGAACTTAGCCTTCCTGCCTTTGGAGATCCCAGATCCCATCAGCATTCCAGGCAGACTGTCACTTCACCCACAGGTGGCACCTGATAACATTAGTGCATTGGACTCTCTTTATAGTAAGAGAAGGGTACAAGCTTCACTTCCAAAGTATGGCCCCCCCAATCTACTCAGTTCAGTTCTCGACCTCCTCTCACCACTCTGTTACAGGAGGTTACCTCCCTTCTTGCACATGGTGCGATAGAGGACGTGCCACTCTTTCAGCAGGGCATGGGGTTTTACTCTCCTTACTTCCTTATCCCAAAGAAAACAGGAGGATACAGACACATCCTGGACCTCAGAGAACTGAACAAGTATCTGCTTCGGGAGAAATTCAAGATGATCTCCCTGGGCACTCTTTTCACTTATCTCCAGAGTCAGGACTGGCTCTGTTCTCTAGATCTAAAGGACGCATATACCCACATCCTTATTCACGCAGAACACAGGAGGTTCCTGTGATTCCTCTTCCAGGGAAAGCATTATCAATGCAGGGTCCTACCCTTCGGCCTGGCCTTTGCCCCAAGAGTCTTTACAAAATGCATGGCAGTGGTGGCTGCATTCCTAAGGACTTGGGGATATTTGTTTTCCGCCTTAGACTGGCTAATTTGAGCAACAGCAGCTCTAGAGGCCAATTCTTCTCTCTCGCACACCATACAGATGCTTCAACACTTGGGATTTGTAATAAATTTTCCAAAATCCCAACTCACCCCTCCTCAGACCCTAGAGTTCATAGGGGCTCTCCTAAACACTCAGCAGTCAAGGGCTTTTCTACCCCAAGCCCGCTGTGCTCGAATCACTCAGCATTTCAAGCATGTCTGAAATCGTTCCTCACTGCTTGAGAAATGCTTCAACTGCTGGGCCATATGGCATCCACTGTACATGTGGTTCCTTATGCTTGTCTGCATATGCGTGTAGCTCAATGAAGCCTAGCTTTGCAGTGGGCTCAAGCATCTGGTCATCTGGGAGATAAAATCATAATCTCTGCACGTCTCATCTTGTCTCTCCAATGGTGGCAATCGCCAGAAAACCACCTAAAAGGGTCGCCTTTTCAGATGCCACCACACCAATCTACCCTGATGGATGCATCCAAATTGGGCTGGGGAGCTCATCTGGACAATCTCTCTAGCACGACTTCACATAAATCTATTGGAACTCAGAGCCATCCACAATGCTCTCAGGGTATTCCACGACCATCTTCTCTTCCACTGAGTTCTAGTCTAGACGGACAATCAAGTAGCTATGTACTATGTGAACAGGCAAGAACAGGTTCTCGGACACTGCAACGAAGTGGTCTTTTGCCATACAGCATCAGATTCATCTTCTAGCGGTGTATCTCCCTGGCAAACAGAATCTCTTGGCAGATAAACTCAGTCGAGTACTACTGCCCTATGAGTGGTCTCTCCATGCAGACCAGATCGCTCGCATTTTTCAGATCTGGGGAACCCCAGGTGTAGATCTCTTCGCAAGTCCTCAGAATTCCAAACTTCCCCGCTTCCGTTCCAGAACGCCCGCTCACAACAGTCAAGCCAGTGGATGCTTTTCACCTCCAGTGGGGTCAGGCCTTCCTAATTGCCTACGCTCCCATTCCCCTCATCCCCAAGACTCTTTTCAAACTCCAGAGAGACAAGGGCTGCATTATCCTCATAGCCCCGCTTTGGCCTCGACAACCATGGTATCCTCTGCTTCTACGTCTCTCTCAAGCCCAATCACTAGATTTGGGGTGTGCTCCAGATCTCCTATCATAGGAGAATGGGACGCTGCTGCATCCAAACCCACAGTCCCTACATCTGACAGCATGGCTGCTGAAGGCATAGCACTCCAAAACATTAACCTCTCTCAACAGGTTAGAGAGATCCTATTAGCTTCAAGAAAACCTTCCACAAGGCTTACTTACGCCTTCAAGTGGCGAAGATTTTCACTCTGGTGTTCAAAAAGGATCTTAATCCTTTTTCGGTTCCGGTGGAAGCATTACTTGAATATCTCGTCCACCTCTTGTCCCCCGGACTCAAAACCAATTTGGTACGGGTCCACCTAAGTCCCATTGCGGCATCTCACATGCCCTTAGATGGTCAGCCTGTCTCCTCTCAGCCGCTTGTGGTGCGCTTCATGAGGGGTCTTCTCTTAACTAAACCTCCCATTAGGCCATCACCAGTGGCATGGGACCTAAATGCTGTCCTCAGACAGCTTATGAAGCTACCCTTCGAACCCCTAGCCACTACTTCTCTAAAGGTTGTTTCTTGGAAGGTCACCTTCCTTATTGCCCTCACTTCTGCAAGATGCATCAGTGAGCTCCAGGCTTTAGTGGCTGATTCTCCTTATACACGGTTCCACTATGATAAGGTAGTCCTTAGGACTCATCCTCACTTTATGCCAAAGGTGGTTTTGCCTTTTCATTTAAACCAGTCGCTGTACCTCCCTGTTTTCTTCCGTAGGCCTCATTCATCTAGTGCAGAGAAAAGTCTTCACACTCTGAATTGCAAACATGCTTTGGCCTTTTATTTCCAGAGAACTAGGCAGCACAGGAAAGCTTCCCAGCTTTTTGTTGCTTTTGACTCAAGTCACCTAGGTCTGCCAGTTTCTAAGAGAACACTCTCCAAATGGATTGCAGACTATATATCTTTTGCATATGAAGGTGCAGGACTTTCCCTTGAAGGTCATGTTACAGCACACAACGTACAAGCAATGGCTGCCTCCATGCAAATCTACTCTCAGTAGCGATTGATGAGATATGCAAAGCAGCAACCTGGTCCTCTGTCTACACCTTTGCAGCTCATTATTGCTTAGACAAGGACTCCCGCCGGGATGCCTCATTTGGCCAAGCTGTTCTCCAGCATCTTTTTCAGATTTAGATCAACTCCTACTCCCCATCCAGGGGTTCGATATCAGATATTCTTAGAGGATACATGACCTACTTATGCTTGTGTTTCACAGCTCACTCTGGTCATCTCCCTGGTATCTCCAAGCTAGGGAGTCCCATATGTGAAGACTACATTCCTGCTTGTTCCTGGAGATAGTGTAGTTACTCACCTGTAACAGGTGATCTCCAGGAACAGCAGGAATTGAGTCTTCACAACCCACCCACCTCCCCTAGGAGTTGTATTTCTCTTTCTCTCTCTCTCTCTCCTTCTCTCCTTTTATCTCAGCTACAAACTCAACTGAGGAGGGAGAGCTGGAAAGGCGGGAAGGCAGCTATGCAGACACAGTGGGATGCTCCCAAAAGCTTTCCTATAGGACGCTGGGGAGCATTCCCGCGTGGGCTTCATCGGTACCGACATCACCCATGTGTGAAGACTCAATTCCTGCTGTTCCTGGAGATCACCTGTTACAGGTGAGTAACTACGCTTTCTGTGTTATGACCGGTTCTGAATCCAGATTGGCATGGATGAAGAGTATGGGTGGTGTCGAGATCAGTTGACAGCTGTGAAAGAAACAATTCCTTATCGTTCCTCTAGTCCAGTCCCACACCTCTGGGTAATGTACCTCTTCCAGCAGCTTGGAGACTGAGCATGTCATCTTTTTGATGACACTAATGTACATATGCAGCTGGCACTGCCTACCAGCCCCAATATGCTCGGTCTCCAAGCAGCTGGAGGAAGTTGTGAGCCAGGGTGCTGGACTCTCAGAAGGGAAAACTAAGGAGATAGATTTAGTTAGAGTTTGCTTTTATTTCCCCTGTTAAGGTGCAGGTTTCTTTATTTTTAAAGGCAGAAGTACAAAAAAAATCAGAAGGAATAGAGAACCCGGGGAAAACAGGACTGAGGGGAGGATATTCCTCCTTCCCCTTCTCCCCCCAGGATTTTGGGGGGCACGGTCTGTGGGGGCCTTCCTCAGTCCGAGACTTCTGGCTGCTCCCGAACCCGTTATCGGAAGAGGAGCTGCTGCAGGAGCTGCAGTTGCTTGACAGGAGTGAAAGCTGGCAGCCCCGAGTTGCCCCCCTCAGCACCAAAGCCGGGAAGGAAGGCGGAGCATGAGGGGTAGAAAAGCTATGCGTCAAAGAGGCTCCAAGGTAAGAATGGCAAGGGGGGGAGGACAGCAGAAACCTCTAGCAACCGCCAGAACACAAGGAGACAGAGCGGCCTGCAGCCCACAGGTTTGGGAGCCTGCAGCAGTGTGGGAAACTCCCCCTGTTGTATTTAGGCGCGATTTCTTCTTATTCAGGCCTGCCTGTGTTTAACCCCCTGCTGTGTTTTGGGTGCCCGGGAGAGGCAGCCACCGGAGAATACAGCAGGACAGAGCAGCCTCTTCCTAGGGGGCCATTTGCAGTTTATTTTTAATTTCAGTTTCAGTTAATTAAATTTTGGTTTGGTTTTATTTTATTTTAGTTCAGTACTCTAGTGCGCTGTACCTGAGCCTGTGGAGGTGCACTGTGCCTGGGGATCCTTTTACCTACCCGGGTACAGATTGAGGGCATTCCTGGGGAGTGCCCCCAGCCCTTCCCACCATGCCGACCAGACTGCAGTGCCTGATATAGGGATAGTATCAAGGGGCATGAACTCCACTTAATGTGTTATACAGCTCTAAACTTATTCAGTGCACAGTGACTTGATGCAGATATGTGGGAAAAGCCTAATCATGTTACTGGGTAGATTTCAGAGTGCTGTTGTGCCTGGTCAGGTGATGTAAGTGGCAGTTGGTTGAGACATTGTTACTTTCTCCTGAAAAGGGTCAGATAAAAAGTCAGAGACAGAAATAAAGATACGTGTAAAAAAAAAAAAAAAAAAAAAAAAGAAGAGGTGCTGCATATAGGTTTGTAGCAGCTCTACAGCTCTGTGGAAAACAGGAAGTACCTGCATACAAGAAATATATGTAATTTGAGAGATAGTGGATAGGAAGCAAATGAAATCCTTCCATCTGTCTGTGGTCAGTGAGTAACCTGACATGATCATGTCTTGTCTCTTAGCCCAGATTATGTACCTATTAAATCTGTAATATTGCTTGTAAGGGAAGCTGTACTCCCTTATAGCCATTTGTAGCATTAGAATAAAAACATAAACTTTACTTTGAGAACGTGTCAGTTTGATTGGATCAGGGCAAGGTCCATTTCATAGTGCAATCTAAAAATCCTCAAGATATGTGATCCCCGATGTGGTGTGGTCTCGGAGGCAGGTGTCTGCCTAAACTGCACGCAAGAGGCTGTCATGGGAGCAGGACCTGCAGGATGAGATGAGGCAGTCCCCCTCCTGGTTGCAAGAAAACCTGGGAGCGGGGGGCGCCATGTTAACTTCAACAAATCCGGCCTCCGGTCCCTGCACGATGCCCGGACCATCCACCCCTCAAGCTGAGGGAGCAATAGGGCTCCCGGGGGAGTTCTCACCAGAGTGTCTTACTTTTGCATAACCAAAGCAAAAATAGAGTACACCTGAAAAAAGTGAGCAAACGTGTGTATGAGTGTGTTGATGTCAGAAGATATGCCGTGAGGATACAACTACCTCTTGAGGCTAAACTTCCATTTTCCTCAAATTAAAAAGCCTCAGAGTTTTCAAAACGTAGGCCAAAACACCATAAATTAATGAGACCTACACCATAATGTGTTTAAACATGGAATACGAGACTTCCGGTGGTATGGTGGGCTAGGGAAGACGTGTCTTTCTTAGCTCCGGAGCCTGCTCCCTCCCCGTCAGCTCTAATCTACTGATTTACCATTGCAAGACATACTCTGGGGGAGATCGTGTAATCTTGAAACCGAAGGGGCAGCAGCGGTGCTGATATCGAGTCCGTGAAGGCTATGGCAACGAAATCTGCTAAGAAGGAGAAGCCCCGAGGAGCGGATGCCAAGATAGCGGAGAATGGAGTAGAGGGCCAGGCTTTAACTACACAAAGCTTGGTGGTAGCGGAGGTCTCCCAGGCGGTAGTGGCAGCGCTGGAGGATCGTTTCGGGGGCCTGGCAGCTCAGATAAGTGCCATGGCACAAGCCGTCACCGACTTCAATGGGCGCGTGGAGCAGGCCGAGCAGCGCATAAGCACGCTGGAGGACGGCCATACTCAGACCTCTGCTCGGATCCAAAAGTTGGAGGAGTTGTTAACAAAGCAGGCGGACAAGATCGAGGATTTGGAGAACCGGAGCCGTAGAAATAACTTACGGTTCATCGGCATTGCTGAATCAGTGAAGGAGATGGACTTGCGACACTATCTTGAAAAATGGATCCCTGAGCATTTGCTGGTAGAGGAGGAGCTGGGGGCGATCATCCTGGAAAGGGCTCACCGTCTGGGGCCTTACCGCGCTGGGGACAACCGGCCAAGGGCAGTCATCGCCCGGTTCCTTAATGTTGCTCAGAAGGAGGGAGTTTTGCGGGCGGCCCGACAGCAGCGTCGGAATGGCAATGGAACTGGTGCTAATAATGTTTTAATTTTTCAGGATTATTCTGCGGGGGTTTCGCTGCGCAGGAAGGCCTACAAGGAAGTCTGTGGCTTGCTTGTGGAGAAGGGCCTCCGCTTCACGTTGGCCTACCCCGCACGCTTGAAAGTGGACTGTGATGGGGCACAGCGTCTATTTTCGACTCCAGAGGAGGCCTTGGAATATTGCCGACAGCGCAGATGAAGTCGTCCTCTTTTACCTGTCTTGGTGAGAGTTTCGTCAAGGTTGGCTGCAAGACTGCTCTGTGCTTTCTTTGTGCAGTGGACATTGTTGGACTTGGGGCTGGGGTGGAAAGCAGTGACTGCCTTACATGTTCCTTAGACTGTTTGGAGGTCCTGTGTCCTGGCACACGGTTGTGCTAGTTCTACTGATTATTAATACTGTTTGATAATGTTTGTTACAGTATACTGTTTTGCTCTTTGTAAGGGGTTATTCGACTTGGGAACAGGGTGAAGGAGGTGGGTCATACGGGATCGATAGGGGGTAACGAATTGCTATGGCCGGGTGGCCGCTGCCTTATTGTGTGTGGGCCATAAACCCTTCTTTTTTTGGGGTTTTCGATGTGAGACCTCGAGACTCGGGGTTGAGGTGGCGTGTTTTGGAGCTCTGTTGGGGGTCGGATGGTTGTATGAGTTGTGTGGGATGCATGTGATGTTCAATGTGCCTCTGAGCATAGTGAGGCAAGAGGCCTATGGGTTGCTGTGTTGGTGATGGGAGGGGGCAGCATGGGAGGGGTAGTTGGGGAGGGGGGGGCTCTGCATGTTCCGGAAGTGCGGAGGGGCCTCTGGACTGGGGTTAGAGGATGTGGAATAGGATGCTAGAAGGGGTTGGGAGATTTGTGGGCAGAAGGCGGGGGGGGATGGGGAGATAGGGGGAGGACACGACACGGAGCAGTGGCTCTACACTTGGAGCAGAGATTGTGATTCGAGCTCATTGGTTGGTGGTGTGTTTGAGTCTGGTATGGGTGTTGCGGTGAGGGGGGTCCTAGGCTGGGGGGGGCCATGCTTCAAATTTGTGATTGGGATTCACGTTGGAGAGGGCCGGGGAGATTGAAGAATGGATAATTGTATTAAGATTGCTTCATGGAATGTATGTGGGCTGGGTTCCCCTATCAAAAGATACAAAGTATTACAACAACTGAGCTGACAGCGGATTGATATTGCGATGCTTCAAGAGACTCACCAATCTGAAGTAGAGCATGCGAAATTGTGTAAAGGGCGGATAGGCACGGTGTATGGGGTGCCCGCACTGGGGAAAAAATGGGGTGTAGCTATATTGGTAGCGAAACAATTGAGCTGGGTGGAGGAGAGAGTGGAATCCGACGTGGATGGGCGGTATGTTTTTGTTTGGGGTGTCTTGGATGGCCTAAAGGTGGTTTTATGTTCGGTGTATGCACCTAATGAGTTTGAGGCCCGCTTTTACCAACAGGTGGCTCTCTTGGTGACTAATACTACTGGCTATCAGATTATTATGGGTGGGGACTTCAATTCTGTACTGAATGAGCACATGGATAAATCAGAGGTTTCCGGGTACAGAGATCGGAGAAGTGCGAAGAAGATTTTAGGGTTGTGTGATGGAAATAATTTACTGGATATCTGGAGGGTGCTGCATCCAGGGGACCGGGAATATACCCATATGTCCAGGGCGCACGGCACATGGTCGCGTATTGATTATTTTTTGACTTCAGAGGCGTTGTTCAGTCGGATATATGGGGCGGGGGTGGGTCCATCAGTTATATCAGATCATGCGATGGTGACCATAGAGCTGGGGAGGAGAGCACAAGGTGGACGCAAGTTATGGCGATACCCCTTGGAGCTCAATGGGGATGCTCAATTTGAAAAGTACATTCGGGTAAGGTGGGAGATCTATGCTGAAATTAATGACCAACCTGAGATTAACCCTGCTTTGTTCTGGGAGGCGGGCAAGGCTGTGATGCGTGGAGAGATTATTAGTTATTATAGTTCTAAACGGAAGCGGTTGAATCGGCATATTTTACAGTTGGAGCGGGAGCTGGGGAAGGCGCGGCGGAGGCTGGCGTCGAACAAGACTAGGGGCAATCAGCTAAATATGCAGGAATTGCAAGTGGAGCTCGAAACCTTACTTCATCAGCGCGCCCAGAAATCATTGATGTATTATCGGTACCAGTTGTACCTCCATGGTAATCGGGCAGGCAAGCTGATGTCCTCTTTGATTAAGTCCGCAGGGGGTTCCAGGCAGATCGGGGTGATCCGCCACCCGGATGGGTCTCTTAAGACGGAGCGGGCAGATATTGAGCGGGGTTTTTTGTGATTTCTTTCAACATTTGTATAGTGGAGAACGGGATGCTCGCCTAGAGGAGGGTCGAGACTTCTTGCGGGGTTGCGAGCTGCCCAAATTATTAGAAGAAAACGTGCAGGTTCGTAATCAGCCTATCTCGGTGCGGGAGGTGCAGCTGGGGATTAAGCAGCTCATGGGAGGGCGCGCCCCGGGGATCGATGGACTACGGAGGGAATTTTATAAATTGCTTGGGGATAAGGTAGTGGTCCCTTTGCTGGAATATTTTGAAGACCTGGTACATAGAGGCCGATTTCCTTATGAAGCCAATAAAGATGATGTTACTATTTTACCGAAGCCTGGTAGAGACCCCCTTCTTTCGGGTTCTTATCGGCCCATTTCCCTCCTTAATGTGGACATCAAGATCTTGGCCAAAATTATGGCGGATCGTTTAGCGGAGTTCTTGCCGGCTCTTATCCATACGGATCAGGTTGGTTTTGTGCGTGGACGGCATGCATTGTATAATTTACAAAGAATTATGACTTCTATATGTGCGAGTAGAAAGGCCAATATGGGTTCTTTGCTGATCAGTTTCGACCCCCAAAAAGGCGTTTGATCGGGTGGTTTGGGATTTTATGTACCAGGTCCTGGAGAGGATGGGCTTCTCTGGCTTCTTTGTGGAAGTGGTGCGGCTGTTGTACGCTGCTCTGAAGGGCGCAATTATGGTAAATGGGAACCTGACCTCTGAGTTTAGCATCCAGAAAGGGACGCGCCAGGGATGTCCCCTATCCCCATTGCTGTTTGTGCTGACGTTGGAGCCTCTGTTGATTCGGATTCGGTCCTCTAACATGTTCCGGGGCATACCGGTGGGCAAGGGCGAATTTCGTGTGGCTGCCTTTGCAGATGATCTACTTGTTCATCTGGCAGAGCCGCAGGAGGGATTACCTTTTTTGTTGGAACTATTTAAGGTTTATGGGTGGCCTTCGGGTCTACGACTGAACTTGGACAAATCAGAGGCGCTCTGGGTGGGTCAACGGTTCTCCTGGAGTAGGAGGGGTGACTTTCCGCTCAGGTGGGCTGATGGGTCCTTTAAATATTTGGGAGTTTATTTACCTGCAGATTTAATGGATCTCTACAGTCTTAATGTTAAAAGTATCTTGGTGACTTGTCGGACAGGGTGGATAGATGGAGGGACTTACCTTTGTCTCTGGGGGGTCGCATTGATCTTTATAAGATGACGACGTTTCCCAAGTTGCTTTACGTACTGCAGACGTTGCCCATACTGTTAAAGCGTGCGGATATTTGTAAGATGGATGGGTTGATCAATAAATTTCTTTGGCGGGGTAGACGACCCCGGGTGGGGTTGGGGATCCTGCGGCAGCCTTGGGCCCTAGGGGGTATGGGTTTCCCAGATGTTAAAAAATATAATGTGGCCTGCCTCTTGCGTCATGCCCGGGACTGGTTATGGGAAATGGATGTGCATACTCCCCTGCCTCTGCTTCGGGAGTTAGTGAGACCCTTACAGTTGCGCTATATTTTGCATGCTCCATCGCCTCCTGGGCTGGATCGGGTCACTCGCGCAGTGCTTTTAGACCCAGTACGTAGAGCGTGGCAGTACTTCTGCACGAGTAGGGCAATTAGGGCCGATTGCTCTCCTTATCTACCGATCCGAGGCAACATGGCGTTTCAACCTGGCTTGACTGGGGTGAGTTTTGTTAGGTGGCATCGGTTTGGTATAGTAGATTTGGCACATTTGGTTACGGCGGAGGGTAAGAGAATCGTTTGCCGCTCTCCAGAGGCAGTATCCTTTAATGGGGAACGATGTGTTTCCCTATGCTCAGATACGTAGCTATATCAACAGCCTCCCGTCGGAGGCCCTGCGAGGGGAGGTTAATACTGGTATCGAGGAGGCGTTGTTGGGAGGAGTGAGGGGGGTGGGGTAACAGGGCTTTATAAAATGCTGTGGGAGTCCATACCGCCTATCCGGATAGATGATTTGGCGGCTGCTTGGACTCAGGATTTGGGGGAAGAAATAGCTGGGGAAGGGGTTTTGCAGGGTCTGGCAGGCCTCCCGAAGTTGAGTGCAGTGGTTGCGCATAGAGATATGCAATACAAGTTTCTCCGCAGGCTTTACTTTGCTCCTCTTCGGGCGTGGTAAGCGGGAATTGGGAGGTCACACTGTTGTCCTCGTTGTAAAGGGGATAGAGCCACATTAGGACATATGTTTTGGTTGTGTCCGCAGGTTAAGGATTTTTGGGGAAAGGTATTGGGTTATCTGGAGGGCTGTGTGCAGATGCGTTTGGGGCTCTCCGCTGCCAGTGTGGTTTTGGATATTTGGCAAGAGTCCTTTGCAGAGCAAGTTGGGTGTGTTGTGTGGCACTGGGTTCGTTTGGTATTGGTGACTGCTCGTATGACTATTTTGCAAAGATGGGTGGATGGTCGGGGCCCTACCTATGGGGAATGGAGGAATAGGCTACACCTGGTGCTGGTGATGGAGAGGCGTCGGGCGGGTGATCACCCGCAGCATTGGGGGAGATTTATGGAAGGTTGGGGCCCACATCTACAGTCTCTGCCAGCTGGCACTCGTCGCCGACTTCTCAGAGGATATTAGGTGGGTGGGTAGTGGGCTCCTTCTTTCTTCCTTTCTCCTTTTTCCTCTTCCTACTGCTCCTTGGGGTATTCCTTCTCCACTCGGGATATACCAGTCTCTATTGGGAGGTGTGTATGAATTTTGTAGGTTTGGGTGCGTATGTGGGTAGCTGTGAGTGTCTGTTTCGGTGTCGATGGGTGGGTGGGGGTCGGTTGGTGGGAGGTGGGTTGGGTAGAGAGGGGGGGAGGGGGGCGTTTGGTTTTGGGGGGGGGTTAGTAGGTTGTACTGCATTGGGGGGGATTGCCCCTCCCTATCAATGTAGGGGATGCTCTACAAGGCACTGGTGCGGTTGGGGGGGTGAGGGAGGGGGGCCTTGAGGCGGCTTATTACATGTTGCTCACTATAACTTGAATAGGGTTCTGTGCGCCCTTTCTTTATGGTGTCAGGTGTTCATGTTCCCTGCACTTATTTATTTATTTCTATGTATCTTTATCTCTTTACTTACATGTATTACGTTTATTGCAGTGTTTGTTTTTCCCTGGTTAGTTTTAGGTGAAGGGTGGACTGAGGATGGAAAAAGGGGGGGTCGTGTTTCTCGCCTATCATGGGTTTCTTCCTGGTCTTTTGACTCCATCTGACTCCATCCGACTGTATGAGTCTTTCAGTTCTCCGACCCCTTAAGTTTTTAGGTTTTCCTCTTTTGTTGTCTCACTGTTGGTGAGGCTGCACTGCTGGTTATTGTATTATTACGTGGGTGATGGCTGTTAGTTTATGGTGAAATTACATTTGATAGTGTGTTTTCTTTTTGGGGGGTGGGAGAGGGTGGTTGTTTTCAATGGTTGTTCTGAAGTGATTGTTTGTACGGGGCTACAAATAAGTTGTATTATGATTCTCCATTTGTTTACCCTTTTGGATTTTGATTTAATAAACACATTTAAACATAAACATGGAATACAAGGGGAAGTAAGATTTTTTTTTATGATGAGATCCAGCCAGGAAGCCACTTATCTTGTCTGTTGTCTCAACGACTCTGAGTCTTGATAATTTTCAAACTCAGATTTAACCCACTGGAGTCGACATCTTTTAACCTAAACTCACAGGAGTCCAGCAGCAGTTTTTTCAAGACACAGCACTGTGTTTCGGGCAAATAAAATCGTGATGCCCTGTTTCAACACTCAGATCTACTGCAAACAAATATTTGGCTTCCCCATCTCTCAGAGACGCCAGCGCATGTTCATTGTCAACCTTTTGCATAAGGCGTTTTGCCTACCAAGTGGCTCTTCAGCCCCGGAACACAGGGCTAAGAGGATGTCTGATGCAAAAGAGCACGAGTCGGGAACAGTGGCATCTAAGCGGGCTAGAGGCTTAGAGGAGTGGCAGCAGTCACCGTTGTCGGAGGGGATGGGTGGGGAAGAACTTGACACGGAGCTCGATCTGCAGGAGAAGTTGGAAGGAGAGAGCCCAGAACAGGAGGATCAGGCCTGGATTGTTTGGGTTTTCTGCCAGGAGCTGCTACCAAGCGCTCATCTTTATGCTTATGTTTGTTTATGCAATTTCTCTATATACCACCCAGGCCAAAGGCCATCAGGGTGGTTTACAATCACTACAAGCGGGTACTGATACAATTCCTCATCCCCAAGGGCTCACATTCTGTGTGTACTTTGGAGACCCTCAGGGCCCTGAATATGCCCGCTAACCTCCCAGCAGAGGAAGAGCCGCTGTAGGATCCGCTATTCCAGGCAATGCGGAAATCGCAGAAAGCCTTACCAGTACATAGAGTAGTAGAACAGATGATCCAGGATGAGTGGGATCTGCCGGAGGTTGGCCTTAAAGGGATGCAATCCATGACGCGCGTATACCCACTGCCGGAGCAAGAAGAGCTGCTTTGATCGCCCAAAGTGGGCGCAGCAGTGTTGGCAGCAGTAGAAGAGACCTTGACTCTTTTCTCCTGCAGCTGAGAGCCGTGGAACTTGTTCCGCAAGACCAGTATGTCTGCGGTCGATGTTTCATGTATTTCGTGGTGCCCAAAAGGAAGGTTCCTTTCGCCCAATTCTTGACTTCGAGGGCATGAAGTACGGTCTCCGGGTACTGTGTTTTCACAGTAATGCGGTAGGAAGCATTGATTTTTGGCGACTCTTGATCTCAGAGGCGTATCTGCACGTTCACATCCATCTAGAACATCAGCAGTTTCTCCGCTTTGCAATGCCAAAAGGCCATTTCCAGTTTTGAGCATTGCTCTTCGGTCTGGCGACCACCCCCGTACCTTCACCAAGGTCATGGTGGTGGTAGTTCTTCACAAGAAAGGGGTTCTCGTCCACCCGTACCTAGACAATTGACTGATCTAAGCGAAGTCCAGGGACGATAGCGAAAAGAGCAACAGCGCAGGTGGGAGAGTTCCTTGAAAGTCTCGGTTGGGGTCAACCTGGCCAAGAGTCAGTTACGGCCAGCCCAGGAGCTAGAGTATTTGAGAGCGTGCTTTGATACCTGCGTGGACAGGATTTTCCTGCTGGTTCGCCGGGCGCAGGAGCTACGACAGTGGATACGGCAGGTCCTGAAGATGGCAAGACCTTCAGCGTGGCATTATCTGCAGGTTCTGGGGACCATGGCAGCCACACTCGAACTAGTCCCATGGGCAAGTGCGCACCTGCAGCCATTGCAGAGGGCTCTGCTCCGTTGATGGTCCCATCAGAGTCAACCCCTGTCCCAAGTACTCCCCTGCCCATGGAGCGCCAGGAGAGCCCTCAGTTGGTGGCTGCATGTGTGGAGCCTGGAAGGCGTCCCCAGTGTGGGTTCCTCTGATGACCGATGCCAGCCTGTCAGGTTGGAGAGCCCATTGCGAGGATGCTTTGTTCAGGGACAAGAGTCTGCAGGAGGCCCTGTGTTTGATCAACAGGCTTGAGATGCGAGCAGTGACCTTGGCGCTAGAAATGTTTGAGCCATGGTCGCAGGGGAAGGCGGTTCAAGTTCTCTCGGACAATGTGACCACAGTGGCTTACATCAACCGGCAAGGAGGCATGGGCAGTGCAGCTATGGAGGAGGAGACCGAAAGGCTGTTCGGATGGGCAGCGATTCGTCTCCAGGTGTTATTGGCGGTGCACGTAGTAGGAGTTGACAGTGTGACGGCAGACTACCTCAGCTGAGTGCGCATGGATCCCGGAGAGTGGCAGCTCAATTAGGATGTGTTCGAGCAGGTGGTCCGTCAATGGGGCACACCAGGAATGGACCTAATGGCAATGTTTGTCGGCCAAGGCCTGCTGGTTTTTCAGCAGAAGAGGAAGTCCAAGGACCTGGATGCTATAATTCAGCAGTGGCTCAAAGAGGGTTTTCTCTGTTTTTCCCCGTGGGCGCTCATAGGCCGATTAGTGCAATAGCTAGAGGCGCATCGGGGATTTGTAATTCTGTGGCACCAGACTGGCCGACGTGCCCTTGGTATGCTGACCAGATTCGGATACTGACGGATTGACTGTGGTGGCTTCCGGTTTGGAAGGACCTCATGATGCAGGAACCGCTTTGCATGCCCCAGGTGGTTCAGTTCTTGCTTACGGTGTGGCTCTTGAAAGGGCGAGGTTGAAGAAGAAAGGATAATCGGGCTCGGGGATAGCAACCTTGCCCAGAGGTGGTCTACAAACCTGGCGGGCATCTGCGTAGGGCGCATCTTTGAATCATGGTGCAGAGAGAGGCAGGCACGCCCTTCCACTGCCGCCATCCTGGACATCTTGGTGTGTTTGCAATCCGGCTTTGATAAGGGTCTAGCTGCCAGTTCCTTGAGGAAGCAACTGGTGACAGTTTCCGGTTATCACAGGAAAGTCCACGGGATGCTGTTGGGTACACACCCAGACGTGCTGAGCTTTCTAGTGGCGGTGACCCACCTCCGTCTGCCAAAGAGGGCAGTGGTACCGCCTTGGAATCTCAATCTGGTGCTGTCTGGGGAACCCTTTGAGCCATTGAGTCGAGCTTTCCTGAAGGATTTGACTCTGAAAATGGTATTCCTTGTGGTGATTTGCTCGGCACACAGGATTTCGGAGCTTCGGACCCTGTCATGCCAGGAGACATGCCTTTCCTTCTCCAAGGAGAAAATGGTCCTGCGCCTAGTACCTTCATTTTTGCACAAGGTGGTGTCAGCATTTCATGTAAATCAAGCAGTTTCCTTACCGGCTCTGGCGAGCGCGTATGTGGGCGAGAGCAGATATGGGCCCTGCCACTCTACAACTGTGCCACCTGGATGGTAAGAGTCCTGCGAAGGTATGTGAAAAAGGCATCATCCTTTCGGAGATTGGACCATCTATTGGTTCTGTTTGTCCGGTCGCGCAAAAGTGAGGCAGCAATTAAGCCTCCATTTCAAGATGGATCAGTGAGGCAATCACGTTTGCATACATCTTGAAGGGTAGAGCAGTGCCGGCGGGGTTGCAGACGCATTACACGAGGGCTCAGGCAGCCTTATGGGCAGAGTATAGTTTAGTTCTGCCGGTGGAGATCTGTAGGGTGGCATACTTTCTCTGAATATTTTTGCCTGGATGTCCAGGCGGCGGGGGACACTTGTTTTGGATTGGCAGTGCTTCAGGCTGGTTGTGAGAGTCCCTCCCATTAGTTTAACTGCTTTGATACATCCCAGAGGTGCAGGACTGGACTGGAGGGATGATAAGGAAAGATAAATTAGACTTACCTGCTAATTGTTCTTGAGGAACTCCAGTCCAGTCCCGGAACTCTCCCCGAGTGCTTTCTGTGATGATGTGTGCACACCCTGGTCCTGAAGTTGGTTCCCTTGGTGGAGGAAGTGGCCAGAGGGAGCCAAGGAGGGGTGTGTAATCAACGTTTGGGGAAGGGCGGACCAGAAGAGCTGTCGGTTGCACAGGCGCTCAACAGGTAGGCCTCCCCATCCTGGATGGGGTATACTTCCAAGGGATGGAGGGGGTACTAGTTTATCTAGACGTAGAAGTGTTGCATGTTTAACTACTTATTTGTTGCTCCTCTGAGTCTGCTTTGTCAATAGGTACCGGGGCTGGTAGGTGGTGCCAGCTGCATATGTACACTAGTGTCATCAAAAAGATGACATGCTCGGTCTCCAAGCTGCTGGAAGAGGTACACTACCCAGAGGTGTGGGACTGGACTGGAGTTCCTCAAAGAACAACAATTAGCAGGTAAGTCTAATTTCTCTTTTCTCCAAGACCTTAGACAGAAAAGGAAGATATGATGCAGGGTGCCAGTGTGCAGATAGAAGGATCTAAAGATTTCTTGAGAGTAGGACAGGCGATCGCATGCTTCCAGGGGGTCGGGAAAAAGCCTGAGGATAGACTTGAGTTAACTATGCAGAATAGGAAGGGCAAGAGAGGGTTCTGACAGCCAGTGAGAGGGGATTGGGTCCAATGGGCAGGTGGTCTTGTGGGATGAGCAGAGTGTCTTAGATTTTGGCGGCTGTGACTGGATGAAAGGAGCTCCAGGTATGCGTTGAGCAAGGAACTAATCGGGGGGTAGTAAACGGGGAGAGAGGAAGAGTGGGGGAAGAAGGGAGGCATGTGGAGAGAGGAGGGGGCAGGAGGGAAAGTCAAAGGTAGGGAAAAGACTTTCTCAGAGAAAAAAGCTGCAAGGTGAGCTGGATCTTTAAAGGAAGCAACAGGTGTTGACGAAGTGTGAAGCGCTGAGAGGGAGCAGAGGGTCAGATAAAGTTGTCGGGAGGAGTTGGAAGAAGAGGCAATAAGGTTGAAATAATAGGATTGTTTAGCAGAATGGATCATAGCATGGTCAAAACGATAAAAAAATCAAAAAGGAGAGAGATTCCGATGAGAGATTGTTGTGCCAGTGGTGTTCTGCTCGGCAGAGGTGGATATGTTGAAGATAAAGGCCAGGGTGTGATACCAGGGGTGATGAGAAGCCAGGCAGGATAATGGATGGGATGTAGGGGAGCTAATTTGTACAATGCAGTGGACAGTGGAGTCCAGTCCTGAGCTTGTACATTTATCAGAAGGGAAGAGAAGTTGGACGGAAAGAGTATGTCAACTGAGGGAAACGATTGGAGTGTGGACTGAGGGGTAAAGTTGGAAGGGTTTTTTTCAGGAGTGTACGCAGTTCTGAACAGGGTTTGTTTTGCAATATATGGGGGTGAAGTTTGGATGCTGGGTATCGGGGTGAGAGAGAGGGCAGTCAGCTGATAGAGGAGGGGTGGGATAGTGAAGAAGGGGGGATTGGCAAGTGATGGGTGAGTGAGTGGGACAGCCAGGCCATCGACTGCTGGTTGCAGCCATGGCTATCCGAAGTTGTGTGTGGATGGCCAGATGTGATGGGAGGAATGGGTTGGGGGAGGGTAATTGGAGACAGCTCGGGGAGGGGGGTGGGATTAAGCAATAGGTGAGCTGAAAATTGTAACTCTGAATGTAAAGGGTCTCAAATCTCCATACAAGTGCTAAAAGCTCTACAGGGAATTGACCCCACCAGAGAGCTTCCCTGTTTTTTTTTCTATAGGAGACATCTCCAGAGGGCATATGAAGCCCTGGTGAAGCCTAGGGGGTACAATGTGAGGCTTTATGCATCAAATACAGTGTGGGGGGGGGGGAAAGAACGGGGGTGGCACTCTTGGTTGATTCTAAGCTCTCTGACTGGAGGCTTGCTAAAGTGATTAGAGATCAGGTGGGTAGATATTTGCTTGTTCGAATGAAGCTTGAGAGTGAATTGTTTCGATTGGTGAGTATTTATGCACCCACAGGGACGCAACAGGTGTTCTGGGTGGTTCTAGAGGACAGATTGTCCAAGTTGGGGAAGGAAACGCTGGTTTGTGGGGGAGACTTTAACCTCACTTGGGATCCGGGGAGGAATGCCACAGGAAGAAGGGAGGGGCAGAAGGCAGACACAGCGCGCTACAAGTAGTTTGCCAAGAGGCATTGTATATTTGATACCTGGTGCTGTTTTCATCCAGGCAAGCGTCAATTTTCTTTCCACTTTCCGGTCCATGGGTCGTACTCGCTGTTTGATGCGATCTGGGTGGGAAAGGAGGTGGCGGGAAGACTGGGGGGGGTCAAGTATGGGGGGTCATAACTTGGTCTGAACATTCTCCTGTGGAGGTGAGCTTGGCGTTGCGAGGGGAGGAGTGGGTCTTAAATTTTGGAGGCTGAACAAGTCATTAGAAGATGTGTGTGGTGCGTGAGATTTATTTATTTATTTATTTTATTTAGACAGTTTTGTATACTGCCTTATCCTTCAATCAAAGCAAAGTGGTCACAACACAATTGGGAGATACGTTTAACACGTGGGGATATGAGACACATACACTAATACTTACAGGGAACATGGGCAGTGGAGGGTTAAGTGGCTTGCCCAAGACCACAAGGAGCATCTGTGGGACTAGAAACCCCAGTCCTTCCGGCCCAAGGTTACTGTCCTCTAGTGGGATTTGAACCCACGACCTTCTGGCCTGAAGTACCTTGCCCCAACCACTAGGCTACTCCTCCCTCCAAGCGGTTGATCCCAGAATACTTTAGTATGTTTATGTTTATTAAATTTGATATACCGCTCAGGCCGAAGCATCAGAGCGGTTTACAATAATATATCATTTGAGGAAATATGAAAGGAACGCCATTTGTAAGATAGGACAGAGTAGAGAACAGAAACAGTCAAAAAGATACGGCAAAGAGAAGAAAGGGAACAGCAGGTTACCATAATATATGCGTATGACAATCCAGACCACATCTTCAATGAATGATAATGGGGAGGTTGGTTGGAGTGTAGTATGGGATGGGTTCAAGGCTGTCCTGACTTAAACAAAACTGCAATGGCATATCTTGAAGATTAAGATGGTGGGGAGGTACAGTCCTCAGGACGGAGGAGATAAGAGATGAATTTGCAGCCACCTTCCAGGTGTAAGAAAACATAACTTTTTTACACAATAACAGACTCCTCAGTGAAGCAAAGAAACTTTTATTAGTGTCTTGCAAGAAAGGGTGTATTGAATAAGCAGGCACACCTATCCTTTGTTTCACAGTTCTTTTATAATATAATATGTCCTCTTCCTCTTCCAGCATGTCTATAACTCATTGGTTAATGCTGTCTCACTCCACTTCTTGCACTTCCTTATCTGTGGCAGGCTACATGTCTCTCCTTCCAGGATGCAGATATACAACAAAGGGAGTCAGAAAGTTATTACATACAAAATTATATTACATTGTAAAAATAACATATCACATTTGTTTATATCAAACCCCTCCCTCTTTCTTTTAGAGTTTTCTTGTTACTTTTTATACTTACTCTACAGTTCCATAGGAAGCTTCTAATCTAGATAACATCCTTCCTGACTATCCCTTCCCCTTTGTCCATTAATAACATTGCATCCTTGTACACTGGAGGTGATACAATCATTTGTTTAATGCTTGCCGTTTCTATCAGTCTGAGTTAGCCCTCTTATACAGGGTATTATGCAACACCCAACTGTAATTAATACTCCGGTTACAACAAGTTCAGAGGTAAATATCGATACTACCACCCCTTTCCACTTCCCAAACCATGACCAACTATCCAGTGAGAGGTATCCATCCCTGAATTTTCTGCCAATTCCTCTGCCAAGGTAGTTAGTCCTCGCAGGGCTTTAGTGATAGTGCCATCAGGGATTGTGGTGTTGGGGATGAACGTACAACATTTCCTTCCCAGCATCTCACACACTCCCCCTTTTCAGCCACCATCATATCTAAAATCATTCGGTTCTCCCAGGCCATTCTGCTAATGGCGTCCAATTGTTCCATGATCCCCTTTATTGCATCCTGTGTATAATTGATAAACCACTGTCTACATTTTTGTTTATCGTTTATTCGAATCCAGCTGCAATCTGACTTCGGGCTTTATACTCATCCGGAACTTCCCAAGGGACTCCTATTGCATCTATATATATCCTGTCATAAAATGAGTCTCCCAAGGTACTCCTCCTTGTCCTTTGTATTTGCCCCTTGTCATCGTCTGTATATGCCAAGGTGAAAGGGAATGACCAATTGAAGAATTGCACATGTTCCCAACCATAGGGTGGGCGATGTTGGTCTCAATGTCTGCCCTCCACAGTACCACTACAGGTCTGCCCTAGAGATTACCAGGTTGAAGTAGTTCTTCTCTTCTCCTTCCATCCCTGTCAGGTTTAAGCTTAGAACGCAGGTGTTCAGTTCCTCCACTTCACTCGTATAGTTCTTCCTACGCCTGGTGAGACAGGTGGAGTGATTTCCAAACACTGTTGAAAATGTGGGGGCAACTTTCACCTCCAAGTCTGTAGATGGAAAGAGCAAACTCAATGACTTGCAACTTTCATTTCCCCAAGCCGTTTTTTTCCTTATACAGAGATACGAGGCATCTTACTCCATCGGGATCTGTATCCCACCTCAAGAGTAAGGGCACAGTCTGTGCAGTGGGCCTCCCAGAGGCACATGCGTAGTAATTGCTACGGTTGAGACTTCCTACGGTATATTTAACCCATTCCACCCAGGCATTCACATCCCCATAACCCGTTTCCACCTCTAGAATGTCCCTCAAATCTTTAATCTCCACTATTTTGATTGCCTTAGGGTCCTTATTAAGTTCAAAGGATACGCTGGGGAATGGTGTGGAGACTGGAGTCTGATTCTTGAGGGGTATTTTTATCCTCAGTCTTCTCAGGGGATCTTGCCCCACTATTCCTAGTCCATAGGTCCCATCCACTGAGTCATCCCTTCCAGAGAGGGTGACCACGATGGGGTTGCAACTTCTCGGGTTACATTGCTGGATGCTGTGTTCCTTTATTATTGTTTTCTTTTGAACTGGGTGCCCTTTCCCCTCTGGGGAGACCCATCCTCAGTGGTCCACCAAACTTGTGACCACCCGTAACAGTGCATCCCATACACAAGTGTCTGGGCAGTGTCTGGACGCATTTACTTATGACTATTTCCCCACAACTTTTCGTAGTATTCCCCATCACAACTTATCACTTGGCAGGAGTAGTATAATGGGTACACTACTCCTCAAACTGATTGACAGGTGAGATAAGGATGACAGGAGCCAATCAGCGTTCACTTCCGGTGTATGTCCTGCCTTAGGCCATGCCCCCTCCCATAGAAGAGAATGGTGAGTTAGCCCCACCCACTCCCGCCCCCAGGCATGGCCACTGCCCCCACTTGACACGCCTCCACCCCGCCCCAAGGATGATGACATCCAATCAGCGTCCACTTCCGGGTTTGTGCCACACCCACACCCCGCCCCACAATATGGCATTAGCCGCTCAGCACCCACTTCCGGGTTTGTGCCACACCCACTGCCTCCCACCCTCAACCACGCCCCTGCCTACATCATAGGAAATGACATCACCGGAAACAGGGTGTCATCAGAAATGGACTGTCACTTTTTGCTGACATCACCAGAAACAGGGTGTCATAAGAAAAGGGCTGTGTCCTTTTCCGATGACCTCAGCGGAAGCAGAGTGACTGACTCCGGAAATGTGTTTTGCTTCTGGTTAATGTTTACATCTGCAAAAAAGCAACAAGGAACAAGCAGGAATGAGTCTTCACATATGGGTATCGTCGGTACCGACGGAGCCTGCACGGGAACGCTCCCCAGCATCCAAAAGGAAAGCTTTTGGGAGCATCCCAAAGCGCCTGCGCGCTGCCTTCCCGCCTTTCCTAACCGCCTCTCTCCAGTTATTCTTTTCCGCGGAGCCAGCAGGTCGTGTTTCCTGTCACCGCTAAATAATTTCTTATTTTCTTTTCTTTTTCTTTAGTCGCGTGTCTGCCTTCTCGACGCCGGACCGGTACCACCGGTCTTTTTTCTTTCTTTCCAAAAAAAACCAAAAAAACTACTCTTACTTCAGTGCATTTTTTTTCTGGGGCCTTAGGCCTACAGATATATTTTTTCCTCATGGAAAAACCCGCCTCCGGGTTTAAAAAGTGCACGAAGTGCAGTGGCACTATTTCTGTCACTGACACCCACGACTGGTGTCTAAAATGTTTAGGTCTGACCACTCCATTGCGGATTGTGAGTCCTGTTCCATGATGTCTAAAAGAGGGTTACAAAATCGGGCAGCCAAGCTCAATACCCTGTTTCCCTCCGGTGCAGCTTCTGTGGCATCGACGTCTTCAAGGGCGGCTGCTTCATCCCATGGATCTCAGGTAACCAAACTTAAATCCGGCCGGTCCTCAGAGTACATCTCCCTCCAAGTATCGAGATGCCCCCGGGCTTACTCTTGAGGAATCCACACCGGCAAAATTACCCCGGCGGGAGGCTCCGGCTTCCAAAGCTCTTTCTATGGGGTCACAGGTTGACATCGATGGCTCGGCCTCGACCGATCACCTGTTACAGTGTTCTGGGGTACCGGCGGTTCCCACCGGTACCGACATCCAGACATTGGTGGCGTCCATGGATCAGAATATTCTGACCATGCAGTGTGCCATCACGGCATTCATACAAGCTGCGACGCCTTCCGTACCGCAACAAACCCCGTTGTCGGTATCGATACCGATTCCGGTACCGGATCCGATACCGGTTCCGATATCGGTACCGCTTGCATCGACATCAACGTCGATGGCAGCGGTACGTTATCCAGTGATGCCCATCAGTACCGACTCGGTACCGATTACTCCCGATGTCGATACCCCCCGGTACGCGTATCGGGCTCTCCGAGAGCATCCAGACAGTCGATACTTCGATTCCTCTGAAGACTCTGATGCATCAGAGGCCTCTATTGAAGCATCGGGGATCCTTCCTCAGGAACCCTCTTCTCCAAAAAGGAGAATGTCTCCTCCTGAAGACTTGTCTTTTCAGGACTTCATCAGGGAGGTGGCCAGAGGCCTGTCCATCTCAGTGGCCTCTGAAACTGAACCTAGAGCCAAAAAATTAGATATCCTACAATATCCTAAGGCTCCTAAAGAGGCAGCTACCTTACCAGTACATGAGATTCTTTATGATCACATGTTGGGCATATGGGAGACTCCTCTTTCCACTTCCCCTCATTCTCGAAGGTTGGACACCATGTATCGTGTTCCCCCTTGTCCTGGTTTTCATAAGACTCAGCTTCCTCACCACTCCATTGTGGTAGAGTCTGCTTTGAAAAAAATCAAGAGTACTAAAAGGCACTCCTCTGCTCCTCCAGGAAGAGAATGCAGAACCTTAGATGCCTTTGGCAGGAAGATCTTCCAAGCCAGTATGCTTGTGGCCAGAATCAACTCCTATAGTCTCTATATGGGGATGTTTCTGAAAGAGGTTACAGATCATCTGCAAACCTTATCTCCTTTCATGTCAGAAGATAAGAGAGAAGAATATATCACCTGGCTTAAACATGCACAGGATGTATCCAAGTTTTCCAACCGTGCAGCCTTTGACTCTTTTGAGGGTGCCAGTAGAGCCTTGGCTATTGCCATAGGTGCACGCAGAGTTGCTTGGTTACAAGCCTCTGATTTGGAATCCTGGGTACAGGATGGTCTAGGTAACCTTCCCTGTACAGGGGAAAACCTGTTTGGCAAAGATTGGCAAGCAAAGGCCAACCAGATGGATGCTGAAAACTCTGCTTTAGATAGACTTTCAAAGTCTACTACTGCTCCCTTTAAAAAGAGGTTGTTCAAAAAAGGATCTTTCCCAAAAAAAAGGAAATTTTCTTCTGGTTATGGTCAAGCCTCTTATCAAGGTCGTTTTGCTACAAAGAGACAGCAACAACCAAAACAGACCAAGCCTCAGGCTGCGAGGACTGCTACGGCCCAACAGCCTCAGCCTCCTCAGGGTCTTTGACTTTCCACTAGAGAACTCAGCCTTTCTGGCTCTAGAACATCCAGAGCCTCTCACCATCCCAGGAAGGTTAGCTCACTTTGCTCCCAGATGGGAACAAATCACAGCAGAGCAATGGACCCCCTCCATCATATGGGATGGGTACAAGCTTCATTTCTTAAACCTTCCCCCTCACACCATGGTGAAACAGTTCAATTCTCCAACATCTCTCCTCGACCTTCTGGGTCAAGAGATTGCTACCCTTCTTGCCCAAGGGGCAATAGAAGAAGTACCTCTTCTTCAACAGGGCTCAGGGTTCTACTCCCCTTATTTTCTCATCCCAAAGAAAACGGGGGGCTACAGACCCATATTAGATCTCAGAGAGTTGAACAAGTTTCTATGCAAGGAGAAATTCAAGATGACTTCTCTCGGAACTCTCCTTCCATACCTCCAGAGTCAGGACTGGCTTTGTTCTCTAGATCTCAAGGATGCGTACACCCATGTCCTCATCCATCCAACACACAGAAGGTTCCTTCGGTTCCTTTACCAAGGAAAGCACTACCAATACAAAGTGCTTCCTTTCGGTCTGGCCTCTGCTCCAAGAGTATTCACAAAATGCATGGCAGTAGTAGCTGCATTTCTGCGTACTCTAGGGATATTCGTATTCCCATATCTGGACGACTGGCTCATCCGAGCTCCATCCCAGTCAGAGGCCCAGGCTTCCCTGGCCTGCACAAAGCGTGTTCTTCAGTATCTGGGACTGGTAATCAACATTCCAAAATCCCATCTCAGCCCTACTCAGTCTCTAGAGTTTATAGGGGCCTTACTGGATGATACAACTGCAAGGGCCTATCTTCCCCAGGCCCGTTGCCTACGCTTGGTGCAGTTAGCATACCAGATTCAGTTAAAATCCCATTTAACTGCTTGAGAGATGTTACAGCTTTTAGGCCTCATGGCATCCACAGTGCATGTGGTTCCTTACGCTCGCCTTCACATGAGGGCAGCTCAGTGGACCCTATCCACCCAATGGACCCAGGCAACAGGCTGCCTGTCAGACAAAATAGCAACCTCCAGTCGCCTCTTTTGGTCCCTCCACTGGTGGAAGTCCACTCAAAATCTGTTGCTGGGGTTCCCCTTTCAACAGCTGTTACCCCAAGCAACCCTTACAACAGATGCCTCTCCAAAGGGTTGGGGAGCTCATCTACAATATCTCTCGACCCAAGGCATCTGGTCTCCACAGGAGACAAATCTACATATCAACCTCTTAGAGCTCAGAGCAATCTTTCTGGCTCTCAGAGTCTTCCACACCCTGCTCAGCTACAAGACAGTCCTCATCCACACGAACAACCAGGTAGCCATGTTCTGCGTGAACAAGCAGGGAGGGACTGGCTCTCTGTCGTTTTGCAACGAAGCTCTGAGATTGTGGGCCTTCGCCAGAGAGCATCAAATTCATCTCATGGCAGTGTATCGTCCAGGGGTTCAAAACTCTTGGGCAGACAGACTCAGTCGAGTTCTGCTTCCACACGAATGGTCCCTCCATGGGGACCAGATAGCCAGGTTTTGTTCCAGGATTCCGTGTCAGGGAGTTCAGGCCAGGGATGCCTTCCTCCTTCATTGGGGGCAAGACTTCCTCTATGCCTTTCCACCTATTCCCCTCATCCCCAAGACTCTGTTCAAGCTTCAGAGAGACAAGGGGTCTATGATCCTCATAGCACCACATTGGCCACGCCAAGTGTGGTACCCTCTACTTCTGCATCTCTCTCAAGCTCCCTCCCTAGACCTGGGGTCTGCTCCAGATCTCCTCTCCCAGGAGGAGGGAACCTTGTGGCACCCAAATCCTCAGTCTCTTCACCTCAGGGCCTGGTTGCTGAAGGCCTAGACCTTCAGGATTTGCACCTTTCTCAGCAAGTGAAGGATATCCTTCATGCTTCCAGAAAGCCTTCCACCAGGCGTTCCTATGCTTTTAAATGGAAAAGGTTTTCCATTTGGTGTGCAGAGAAGGGTTTCAACCCTCTTGCAATACCTTTGAATTCTTTACTAGACTATTTGCTGCATTTATCCCATGCAGGCCTTAAAACAAATTCAATCAGAGTCCATTTGAGTGCTATTGCAGCATCCCTTAAGCCTCTCAATGGACCACCTATTTCCTCTCATCCTCTTATATCAAGATTCATGAGAGGCCTTCTTTTGACTAAACCTCCCATTAGACCACCTCCAGTGGCATGGGACTTGAATCTGGTTCTTGGCCAGCTTATGAAGCCACCCTTTGAACCCTTAGCCACTACCTCCTTGAAATTCCTTTCCTGGAAGGTTATTTTCTCCAGGACCAAGCAGGAAGTCAGTCCTCACTTATGGGTGACGTCGCCGACGGAGCCCTCGCGGAGCAATTTCCCCAGCTTTCGCAAAAAACCTTTGGGAATTGCAGCGCGCATGCGCGGTCCCCTTCCCGCCCAGGGATGCCATCTTGCCCAGTCTTCTTTTTTCCGCGGAGCCCTACAGACGTGTCTGTTAACGCCGCTGAAAAGTTGATTTCTTTGATTTGTTTCGCTAAAACATTTTTTTCTCGGTTCGTGTGTTCCTCTTCCCGCCGGGCCTCGATATCCCTATTGGGCCCATTTACGGTTTTTTTTTTTTTCCCAACTGGCGTTCCCGCCACTTTTCCCTTCATCCCTGGCAGCACGGTCTTTCGACCTTGCAGGGGCCCTTTTCCCCCCGATGGCTGCCAGCGGTTTTAAAAAGTGTGATCGCTGTGTCAGGCTCATGTCTCTTACTGACACGCATGACTGCTGCCTCCGCTGCCTTGGGGCCGAGCATGACCCTATGAGCTGCGGCCCTTGGGCAAGATGTCCTCAAAGGCGCTGCGGAGTCGGCAGTCGCAGAGGGAACGGATCTTCTCTGACTCCGCGCGGACCTCGTCAGAGGCCTCTACACCTCGTGGCTCCGGTTCGGAGCATCGTAGGAGTTCTTCTGAACGGGGCTCCCCCAGCCGGAAGCACCGGCGGGAGAAGCGGCCCGCGAGGGCGGAACTGAGCGGCGAGCCTGGTCCTTCTATGGCCAGGTCGCTTAGCCCGGTCCGACAACCCGGGCCCTCGGAGGAGGAGAGGCCTTCGAAGATTCCTTGTCTCGGAGTGGAGTCGCCTGGACACGTGAGTGATATAGTCCTCCTGGACTCCCCCACGGATGAGCCGATGTCGGGCCCGACGCCGTCGGGGCCCGAGTCGACAGCTGCTGGGTCCTCTGAGCTCGATCTCAGACTGACGACCTTGGAGCGCAGTATATCTGCCTTCATGGACCAGCAGCGGGCATGGATCACCGGCCTCGCCAGTGCATCTGCCCAGACCACCGGGACGTCGACGCTCGAGTCGACCCTGGAGGCCGAGCTGATCCTCGAGTCCATACGAGCTCGAGTCGATCCTCGGCCTAGGTCTCCCTCGGCTTCCCGTTCGGGACCGAGGTCCTCCGCCGGCCTCAGCGTCAGGGCAGAGGTCCCCGGGCCTCGCCCGCGCGGAGCCGTGCGATTCCTTCTCGGAGGAGTCAGGCTGGGACACGGAGGAGGACGAGTCACCCGGTTCTTTTCAGACTCGGTGCGTCCTCTCCGACTCACCCGAGTCGGAGCCTCAGAGGCGGTCCCCCCCAGAGGATACCCGGTTCTCTGATTTCGTGAGGGATATGGCCAAGGCTTTGGCCTTCCCTGCGGATCCGGAGGAGGAGCCCCGAGCCGAAGAGCTCGAGGCCCTCCAATACGACTTCCCCCCGAGGGAGGTCTTCACTGTACCGGTTCCCCCGATGCTGGAGCGGCTTCTCTTCCGTATGTGGGAGAGCCCAGCCTCGACGCCAGTGTTGAGCAAGCGGATCGATTCCATGTATCGAGTCCGCAAGAGCCCCGGGTTCCAGAAGGCGCAACTTCCACACCACTCCATGGTGGTGGAGTCAGCCATGCATCAACTTAAGAGTCAAAAGATGCACTCCTCGATGCCCCCTTGGAAGGAGGCCCGGAGCCTGGATACCCTCGGTAGGAAGTGCTTCCAGGGCTCTATGCTTGCTTGTCGGGTCCAGACATATCAGCTGTACATGGGTATGTACCTCAGAGACCTGGCGAAAGAACTTCAGGGTTTCTCTGCCGGTCTCTCCGAGGAACCCCTGCAGCGGTTCCAAGCCTTGTCCTCCGGGATTCGAGAGTGTTCGAAGTTCATTTCTCGAGCGGCCTATGATGGCTTCGAGGCCTCGGCTCGAGTAGCCGGAGCGGGCATCGGGGCTCGCCGCCAGGCCTGGCTTCAGTCCTCCGACCTCGAGCCCTGGGTGCAGGACAAGTTGGTCGATGTCCCCTGCAGAGGTGAAAACCTCTTCGGCAAACCCATGGCCGAAAAGGCGGCGGAGCTCGAGTCGGAGACTCTCACCAGGACTCGCCTTTCTAGAAAGTCCTCTACCCCTTCACAGAAGAAGAAGGGCTCGGGGAAAAAGCCCTTTTACCCGAGGAAGGTGTTTGCTTATACACATCACCAACCACAATACCCGGCCACAACCCCCCTTCAGGGGCAGCGGCCTAGGAGACAGGGTAACGGATCCCGGAAGCAGAAGGCCCCCAAATCCGCCACGCAGGCCCCGGCCCAACAGGGCGGGGGTTTTTGACTATGCCAGCATAGCCCCTCCCCCTCAGGGGCCTCCGTCCGGTACGGGGGGTCGGCTGACCCACTTTGCACACAGGTGGTCAGCCATAACATCCGAGGCCTGGGTATTGCAGGTAGTTCGAGAGGGCTACCTCCTGCATTTTCACCAGGTGCCTCCCACCTACTTCCCAGGGGAGCCTCCGAGACCCCCTCTGCACAGGGACTTACTCCTTCAGGAGCTGCAAAGCTGCAAAGTCTGCAAAGTCCCCAACACTTGTGGGGCCACGGGTTTTACTCGAGGTACTTCCTGGTTCCAAAGAGAACAGGAGGCCTCAAGCCCATTCTAGACCTACGCAACCTCAACAAGTTCCTGAAGCGGGAAAAGTTCAAGATGCTTACCCTTGGAACCCTGTTGCCCTACCTTCAGCGGGGAGATTGGCTATGCTTCTTGGATCTAAAGGATGCTTATACCCACATCCTTATTCATCCGGACCACCGACAATACCTAAGGTTTGTGGTGGCGGGGAGTCATTATCAGTACCGGGTACTGCCCTTTGGCCTGTCCTCCGCACCCAGGGTGTTCACGAAGTGCCTGGCGGTGGTAGCCGCCTTCCTAAGGCTTTAGGGCCTCTTCGTCTTCCCATACCTGGACGATTGGCTCATCCGGGCATTGTCTGCTCCGGGGGTCGCCCAAGCCACCCAGCATACGGTGGCCCTGCTTCAGCACTTGGGCTTCGTCATAAACTTCGAGAAGTCCGCTTTGCTCCCCTCCCAGGACCTCGAGTTCATAGAGGCACGGCTGGACACTCGGCAGGCTCGTGCCTTCTTGCCTCTGGAAAGGGCCAACAGGCTCACGGCTCTAGCCGGCAGATTCAGCGGCAGGTCGCCGGCCTCGGCCAGGCAGTTCCTGCAGCTACTCGGACACATGGCCTCCACGGTCCATGTCACTTCGAACGCCCGTCTACATATGCGGCCTGCTCAGTGGAGCCTTCGCACTCAGTGGCGTCAGGCCACAGGGAGGCTGTCGGACCTGATACAGATTTCCGACCGTCTGGTCTCCTCCCTGCACTGGTGGCTTCACCTGCCCAACCTAGTGCTCGGCATGCCTTTTCAGTCTCCCCCACCGTCCCGGGTGCTCACGACAGATGCCTCCCTCCTGGGATGGGGGGGCGCACTGTCGAGGGATATGCACGCAGGGCCTTTGGACGCCTTGGGAGGCCGCCCAGCAGATAAACTTCATGGAGCTCCGGTCGATCCGCCTAGCTCTGCGGGCCTTCTCTCACCTGACGTTCGGCCAGTCCGTACTGGTACAGACGGACAATCAGGTTGCAATGTTCTACGTGAAAAAATGGGGGGGCACGAGCTCCCTCCTATGTCGGGAAGCCCGGAGGCTGTGCTCTTGGGCTGTCGATCACGACATCCTCCTCAAAGCGGTTTACCTGCCAGGGCAGGACAACTGCCTGGCGGACAAGCTGAGTCGGATGCTGCTACCGCACGAGTGGAAATTGAACCCTGAGGTGGTCCAGCAGATCTTCCGCTGGTGGGGTTCTCCCACTGTGGATCTTTTTGCCAGTCCCCTGAACAGGCAGCTCCCCAGATTCTGCTCCCGGCACCCCCATCCTTCGCGGGAGGCGCCGGATGCTTTCCTCATCCTGTGGTCCACGGGTCTGTTGTATGCCTTCCCTCCTACGCCGCTGGTGGCCCGGACATTGTTCAAAGTTGTCCAGGACAGGGCCTCCGTGATCCTGGTGGCGCCTCGGTGGCCGAGACAGCCGTGATTCCCTCTACTACTACAGCTGGCGGTGGACACCCCTCTTCCTCTGGGGTTCCAGCCCGACCTCCTGACCCAGGATCGGGGCACTCTTCTGCACCCCAACCTCAGGGCCCTACACCTGACGGCCTGGCTGCTGAAAGGGTAGTCCTATGTCCGCTACGGCTAGCCCCGGAGGTGGAAGCCGTCGTCCTAGCTTCTCGGCGTCCCTCCACCCGGACGTCGTACGCCCTCAAATGGCGTCGCTTCTCGGTCTGGTGTTCTCAGCGATCTGAGGACCCCTTCGCCTGTTTAGTATCGGTGGTGCTGCAATATTTGCTTCACCTCTCCGATCTCGGTCTCAAATCCAACTCTGTCCGAGTCCACCTAAGTGCTCTCTCTGCACATCATTCTCCGGTCGAAGGCCGGCCTCTCTCCTCGCATCCCTTGGTGGCGCGTTTCCTCAGAGGACTCCTTCTGCTTAAACCTCCGTTGCGCCCCCCAGCCCCTGACTGGGACCTCAACGTGGTTCTGCAAAGGCTTACCTGTCCGTCTTTTGAGCCCATGGCTACCTGCCCTCTCCGTTTTCTCTCCTGGAAAACTCTCTTCTTGGTGGCCCTCACTTCCACGAGGCGCGTGAGTGAGCTACAAGCCCTAGTGTCGGAGCCTCCGTACACTAAGTTCTACAAGAATAGGGTGGTACTGCGGACCCACCCCAAGTTTCTTCCAAAGGTGGTCTCCCCCTTTCACATCAACCAGGAGGTAGTTCTTCCGACCTTCTTTCCCAGGCCGCACGCCAGCCGAGCAGAAACTGTGCTGCACACCCTGGACTGTAGAAGGGCCTTATCCTTCTACCTTGACCGTATGCGAGGGCATAGAAAGGCCGTCCAGCTTTTCGTATCTTTTGACCCCAACCGGTTGGGGGTACCTGTCTCTAAGCGTACTCTGTCCTCCTGGGTAGCCGACTGTATCGCCTGGACTTACGGGGCAGCCGGCCTCTCCTTGGAAAGTCGTGTCACGGCTCATCGGGTCAGGGCGAAGGCCGCGTCTGTGGCTCATCTCCACTCTGTTCCATTGGCAGACATTTGCCAGGCCGCTAATTGGTCTTCAGGCCAGACCTTTGCGGCTCATTACTGCCTTGAAAGGGAGTCCTGCAGGTACAGCGCTTTCGGTCAGGCAGTTCTCCACAACCTCTTTGAGGTTTAGGCAACTCCTCCCTCCGGCCCTCGTGTTGGGCTACCGGCCGGATTCGTATTCAGAGAAGGTTCCTTCCCTCTGTACTGTTGAGCTTGAGGGAGCTCTTTAGGCTTGAGGTCTCCGGTAGCCTTAAGCTTGGGAGTCCCATAAGTGAGGACTGACTTCCTGCTTGGTCCTGGAGAAAGAGTAGTTACTCGCCTGTAACAGGTGTTCTCCAGGAGCAGCAGGAATCAGTCCTCACTACCCTCCCTCCTCCCCTTGGAGTTGCAGTCATTCTTATTGCATATTTTGCTAACTTTTGCTGTCTTTCCGCTATGTCATCAGACTGGGCAAGATGGCATCCCTGGGCGGGAAGGGGACCGCGCATGCGCGCTGCAATTCCCAAAGGCTTTCTGCGAAAGCTGGGGAAATTGCTTCGCGAGGGCTCCGTCGGCGACGTCACCCATAAGTGAGGACTGATTCCTGCTGCTCCTGGAAAACACCTGTTACAGGTGAGTAACTACTCTTTTCTCATTGCAGTCACCTCAGCTCACCATATCAGTGAGTTGCAAGCTTTAGTGGCTAATCCTCCTTACACAAGGTTCCATCATGACAAGATAGTCCTCAGAACTAATCCACACTTTATGCCTAAAGTGGTCTCACCTTTTCATCTGAACCAGGAGGTGTATTTACCTGTCTTTTTTTTCCAGGACCTCATGCATCAAGTGTAGAGAGGAATCTTCATACCCTGGATTGTAAAAGAGCACTTGCTTTCTACTTACAAAGGACACAACAACATAGAAAGTCCTCTCAACTTTTTGTTGCTTTTGATCCTTCTCATTTAGGACTTCCAGTCTCTAAGAGAACTCTGTCCAATTGGATTGCTCAGTGTATTTCCTTCGCCTACCAGAGTAAGAACCTTTCTCTGGAAGGCCATGTCACAGCTCACAATGTGAGGGCCATGGCAACCTCTATGGCTCATCTAAACTCTGTGTCCATCGAACAAATCTGTCGAGCGGCCACCTGAGCATCGGTTCATACCTTCACAGCCCATTACTGCTTGTACAAGGACTCCCGCCGGGATGCCTTCTTTGGTCAACTCCTACCCTCCATCCCTGACTGGATGCCTGAGATTCATGAGTGGAGGTGGAGCCCTTCCCAGGGACTCACAATCTGGGTGATCTCCCAGGGATCTCTAGCTGGGGAGTCCCCATATGTGAAGACTCATTCCTGCTTGTTCCTGGAGATAGCACACTTACCTGTAACAGGTGATCTCAGGGAACAGCAGGAATAAGTCTTCACAACCCACCCACCTTCCCCCTAGGAGTTGTATCTCTCTATCTATCTTTCCTTTCCTCTCTCTCTCTTTGTCTCAGCTTTAAAACTCGAACTGGAGAGAGGCGGTTAGGAAAGGCGGGAAGGCAGCGCGCAGGCGCTGTGGGATGCTCCCAAAAGCTTTCCTTTTGGACGCTGGGGAGCATTCCCGCGCAGGCTCCCTCGGTACCGACGATACCCATATGTGAAGACTTATTCCTGCTTTTCCCTGAGATCACCTGTTACAGGTAAGTAACTGTGCTTTCTTTACAAATGTTAAACCTCAATTAACACATCTTTTGTTAGAGAAACCAGTGCTGTCCATGTGATAGAATTTTGCTTTTAAGACCTCATGGTTAGAAGTATTCTGTTCTGACAGTCCTGTAGTTCGGACAGAAATACAGAGAGAGAGAGAGACCTGAGTTCAAATCCCCCTAATACAGCTATTTTTTAGTGGCTTTAAAAAGCCAATACGAAGAGAAGTCTGAACATACCTCTAGGGTGTGACCGCACATGTGATTGGTAGAAAGAACAGGCTATACTTTAAAACACATAGGGTTTGTAGAATAAATCCATTCTGAAGATGTTGGAAAAATAAAAAGAATAGTCAAAGCACGGCAATCATGAAGGAAACCTTATTGATGAGCATTTACTATGACCCCAAAGCAACAGGGAGCTTTGGGGGCATAAATCCTCTACTTCAAGCTGCTAAAAAGCAGGATAAAACAGTCAACAGAAACGATGTAGTTAGATGGGCTACCGGACAAGATGCTTATACTTTACACAGACCTGCTAGGGTCCATTTTAAAAGGAACAAGACGATCGTGTCAGATGTGGATGCGCAATGGCAGGCTGATTTAGTTGATATGGCAGCCTTGTCCCATTATAACAGTGGCTACAAATACATATTAACAGTGGTAGACATCCTGTCAATATATGCATGGGCTGCAAGTTTAAAATCGAAAACCGGTCATGAAGTTGTTATAGCCTTTGAAAAAATATTTAATCTAGGTGGAGTGGAGGAGTAGCCTAGTGGTTAGAACACTGGCTTGGTAACCAAGCAACCAGGGTTCAATTCCCACTAGCACTCCTTGTGGCCTTGGGCAAGTCACTTAACCCTCCATTGCCTCGGAAGAAAGGCCTGGCAATCTACTTCCGGTGACACTGCTAAGAAAACCCAGGAGCTTCTGGGTCGCCAGGAGTCAGGACTGACTCAAAGGCACACATTGCATTTTGCATACCTGAAAAAATAGAGATAGACAAGGGTAAAGAATTTTTAAATAGGTCCCTGAAGAATTTATTAAAACAAAGAGGGGTTCATCATTTTGTAACCAATAACGATGTTAAAGCAGCGGTGGTAGAAAGTTTTAACAGGACTTTGAAATCCAAAATGTGGCGTTATTTTACTACACACAACACCTTTATGTACCAAGACGTATTGCAGGCTTTTGTGCACAGCTATAATCATAGTTTTCACAGAACAATAAAGACGAGGCCTGTAGATGTGACACACACAAATTCTCTGCAGATCTGGAAAAGAGTCTACGGTGATAGCATCAAGCGTAAGCACACCAAGAATCCCTTAAAGAAGAGTCCCATGTAAGACTTTCAAAAACTAAAGGAAAATTTGAAAAAGGTTACGAGCAAACGTGGACTGACGAGGTATTTATAATAACGGACATTTTAAACAGGGGCCAGAAAGCGACATACAAGATACAGGATTATGACGGTGAAGCCATACAAGGTTCTTTTTATCCTGAAGAATTGCTAAAAGTCACACCGCATCTGGACAGAATATACTGAATCGAAAAGGTTCTAAAGGTAAAAGGATGTGGCAGGAACAGATTCTACCTTGTGAAATGGAGGGAATGGCCTGTTAAATTTAACAGTTGGATTAAAGCATCAGAGATTCAAGACATCTGATTTCTTTCTTTCTTTTGAAGCAGCATTAAAATAAAATTTAAAATGAATGATGGTGGCTTTTATATCACACTGCCTAGCAATGCCTCAGCAGATGTGTTTTCCCAAAATACCAGCTCTAATTTTACCATACAATTAGCAAGGCCTTTGGACTTAAAAGGACAGTGGGAAGTAGGGCTCGTGGAAATACAATACCCCAACACCTGGGAGAATATTAAGGAAGATCATAAGTATGTTGTCACTTCCGCAGCAGGAAATATACAGCACCTTATAGTCAGGAAAGGACATTACGCGACCATGCAGAGTTTAGTGGAATCCATGAATCAGGACATTAGCAACATCTATAAATCGGCGGCACCACTAATCATTTATGAACCCCATGCGCGAAGAATCCGAATAAAATCGGAAGATAGGTCTACTATTTATGCATATGGTGATTTGGCGACCATTTTGGGAATAGAGGCTTACTTTAATACACAGCGTTCCCATTTTTCAGCGGATATCACGGCCGGTTTTAATACCCTCTACCTGTACACAGATATTGTAGAGCACCAGTTAGTAGGTGACCATTTTGTGCCACTGCTGCGCTGTGTTCCAACTAAGGGGGTTAGGGATGAGTTTATCACGTTAACTTATGATAAGCCGCACTATGTCCCTGTGAACAAACAGCATATTGATACCATCACATTTGAAATAAAGACGGATCATGACAGGCACGTCTCATTTCGTTACGGGAAGGTGATCCTTAAGCTTCATCTGCGCCCCAGGAGGGTGACTGTTTTTTAAAATGGTTGTGGCTAAAGACTACGGAGACCCCAAAGCATACAGGCATTATTATACAACACAAGCCGGCTATGGGCTTTCAGGATATCATGGAGTACCGGTCATGTACGGGGCCGGTGTAGGCGGTGTTTTTTGCTGCCTCTGTAGAAAAGCTATGCCGTTTTTGAGAAGGAGTTTTGAAATTATTAAACCACACGTGAAAGGCGCCACAAAAAACATAGCCAAGGATGTCATGAGTCATGTCACAACGGCTGTTCTAAATAAAATGAACCAGGCTACAGAACAGGCAGGATCAGGACTGGCTGTGATTAGAAGAGCTGTTAAAAGAAAGAGAACAGAGTCTCAGGAGTTACCGCAAGGACCGCCCAAGCCTTTTAAAAGAGAGAAACCCATGGGTGACAGATCTGAGAAGCTTAACCGACGGTCTAAGAAGAGAAGCACTAGCTCTAGGCAGCGAGATATATTCTAAAAAGCACCATGGCTTTTGTACACCACAGCTCTGAAGAGTGTGTTAAATCAGAACTGGACCTGTTTCAACTAGCACCGACCCAAACAAGTATCGAAAAAAGTATTTATGTGGAAATTCTGCCACTATCGGCTTTGTCGGAAACAGCCCCTTTGGACTTCTATATCGCAGGTCATGGTGAAGACTACATTGATTTAAATAGTACACTTTTGCACCTGACCTGTAAAATTGTGGCAGAAGATGGCTCGAACATCGATCCGGCAGCCAAAGTAGCGCTGGTGAACTACCCAATCGCAGCTCTGTTTAACCAGCTGGATGTTACCCTGGGGGACCAACTCATTAGCCAGAGCAGCAACTGCTACCCCTACAGAGCCCTCATAGAGCTGCTTCTCAATTATGGTGAAGGATCCCTCAAATCACAGTTTACAAGCGGGCTGTTTTATAAAGACACAGCCAGTCAGCATGAGGTGAGAGAGATAGAATCTCGTAACGTTGGTTTTACTGAAAGGGCCCAATTTACGGTCTCTAGCCACAAGGTAGAGCTATTGGGGCATTTACATAGTGATCTATTTTTTCAAGAAAAGCTATTGATTAATGGTGTGGATCTCAAAATTAAATTGACCCGCAACAAAAACTCTTTCTGTTTAATGAGCGGTGATGCCGAAGAAAGTTATAAAATCCTTATCCTAAATGCTGCGCTCTTTGTAAAGAGAGTTAGTTTCCCCCGGAGTGCGCCTGGGACATGCGGAAGCTCTGCTGAAAGCTAATGTCAAGTATGCTATTGACCGTGTGGGGTTGAAGGTGTTTAGCATACCAGCCAGAGCCTGTGTGACTAACCAGGAAAATCTCTTTTTGGGGCAGCTACCAAAACTCATTGTGCTGGGATTTGTGGATAATGATGCTTTCAGCGGTAATTATGCTAAAAACCCCTTCAATTTTAAACATTGTTTATTACATTTGATATACCGCTCAGGTCAAGAAGCATCAGAGCGGTTTACAATCCTACATTTATGTTACGGAAAATAAGAAAAGAACGCCATTAATAAGATAGGACAGAGTAGGAGAAACAGATAGACAAAGAGATAGCAAAGATAGGAGAAAACAGAACAGACTACCTTCACAAACTACAGGCATGACAAATAGACTCACAATTTCCGTATGATTTTTAATTATTCGCCACGGACCCCGCCTATATGTGGATGGTGAACAAGTACCCGGGAAACCTCTTCAACCTGACTTTCAAAATGGATGTTGTGTAAGAGAATATATGCAACTGGTACAAGCAAGTGGCAAACATCTGAAAGACACAGCGTTGCTGATTGACCGTCAGGAGTTTTACAGAGGTTATACCCTGTTGGCGTTTGACCTTTCACCGGATCAGGAGTGTGCAGGCCATTACTCGTTGATTAAAACTGACAACCTGCGGGTTGAAATACGTTTTGCCAGCGCCTTACCCCATACAGTTAACATGATTGTTTATGGTTTTTTTGACAGTGTGATTAGAAATTAATCATAGAAGGAATGTTCTTTTTGATCATTCGTGAAAATGAACACCCTGCAGATCTTCCGTATTTTAAAGAAGGACCCCTGTGTTACAGATTTCTTTTTAGATGTTCTACCCAGCGACTGGTTAGCGGTTGTACAAATATCAAGGAAGCCTGTGTGTTTGGTGCTAAATACGTACCCTCATAATCTACCTGGAGAACATCTGGTTAGCCATCTATATATGTGGAGATGGAACAGGGGAATTTTTTTGATTCTTATGGACAACCCCCTGATAGCTTATTCTTTCCTACCAGCATCATGAGCTTTTTCAACAAGCATTGTAAAACTTTTATACCACAACAGACAATTACAGCACCCAATGTCTACGGCTTGTGGATATCACTGTATTTTTCTTGCACCACCGCTGTAAAGGTGTGCCTTTTGAAAATATTTTAGAAATGTATTCTGAAGATTATATGCAAAATGATGATATGGTGTTACATTTTGTAAAACGCAACAAACAAATTTTGTGTAGATCTTTTCGAAATCCGTTTCATAATCAGCAAGTGTGTGTTTCCTATCGTGAATGTTTTGCTGCTTCTATGTTCAAATTTGTTTATTGAAAGTACAACAGCCATAACAAAACAACCGTAAACAAAACCGAAGTATATGTTACAGGCAATCCACCAAAGCAAACAAACCACAATTTTAACCAGAAAGCCCACCCCCGCAAATACATTTCAACAGCATAAATAAAACAGAGGAAAAGCAAGTAGTGCAGTACAGAAACAAAAAAAAAAAAAAACCACACATGCCCCCCCCTATAAACCCCCAGAGATACCCAAAAACATTTGCCATATCATTGCCTGCATCCAGTCCCTCTGTGGGAATGAGGAGTCGAAATCAGGGGTAGCCACCCTCCCCCTCCCGCCTCCAAATCCAACACTAGAACTAATACCCCCCCCTGCCATCTTCCCCCCCCCCCATTCGACCTGCCCCCCCTCCTTCCCTCCTCCATCCCCTGCCGATGAGGGACAGGCTCGAGGTGGGTTCTTCTCCCGAGCCTACCCTTCCCCTCCCACGGGAAACTACCTCATACCTACCCTCCCACCTCGTCTCCCCCTCTTCCCTTCCCCCCAGTCCTCTCCTGAAGTACCCCCCCCATCCCCCCCGTCCTGTTCTCTTATCTTACCTACCCCCCTCCCCCCCCCCCCGGGAGTGACTGGAATCCCCCCTCACATAAAACACACCTAAGTAGTGGAACCGGCTGCTAGTACAAGATGGACTCCTCTAGAGACCCCCCCAGGATCCGACTCCGGGCACTACGAGGTAAAGAGTGCAGATGTGGTCCCCAAGCCACCAGAAACCTCTGCCAACGTTTGGGATCCCCCCTCGCCCGGAGTCGCTCCATAAGCAGCACCTCATGTAGACGCCCCCGCCATAGTCCATATGTTGGCCCCGAGCATCCAGCCATCTGAACAAAATAGTCATCCGAGCTGTCACCAACACCAATCGCAACCACAGCCATACCGCACGTCCCAACCGCGTCTCCCACTCATGCTCCCACACATCCAGCACTGCATTCATCGCTGTCAGGGAGGGCGCACCATCCACACAACCTGCTAGATAAGCCTGCACCAACTTCCAGAAGACTATGACCCGTTGGCAGGTCCAAAACATATGCCCTAGCGTAGCCCTCTCCTCCCCACAACGGGGGCAGCAATGGGACCCATCAATCCCTGCCCTCCACGCCCGTATGGGGGCATAGTATAGGCGACGCAGCAATTTGTATTGCATGTCCCGATAGGACACCAACACACATACCTTGGGGATGGCAGCCAAACCTTCTAACAGCCCACTGCTAGTCACCTCCACACCCAGCTCCCTGGTCCAAGCCTCAGCCAGGCCATCCACCGAAATCGGTGGTGTCAGATCCCATAAGAGCTTCTGTAACCCCGCCACCCTCACCCCCGACTCACCCCCCAACAAGGTCGTCTCAAGTTGTGAGCTAACTACTCCCTGCAGGGTCGCCATGGGTAAGGTGCAAAGATAGCTTCGAACCTGCGCAAACAGGAAAACATCCCGCCCTCCCAGGGGGTAATGTCAGCAAAGCTCGGGAAAGGGCAATATGACGCCTTCCGGTGAGACCACGTGCTCCACGTTAACTATCCCAAGTAGTTCCCAGCGTCTGAAATGGCCCCCCTCCAACCCGGGCAGGAAGTCCCCATTGCCCCTAAGGGGGAGATAAGGGGAGTGGGTAGCCGATATCTGCTGACTAGAGCAAAAACGATGCCACCCCACCCTAACTGGATCCACTAGCAGAGCGCGAATATCGCGGTCCAGCCCAGGGGAGGCTGTAGCATGTAAGAGGAATCGCAGATGATAAGGTTTCACCGCTTCCTGCAGCAACCCCAGGGGAGTGTACTCCTCCAGGTCCCACAACCAATCCCGGGCGAACCGCAGCAGGCAGGCCACATTGTACTTACGAAGATCGGGTAGCCCCATTCCCCCCGAGGTCCAAGGCTGCTGCAAGACCTCCGCTCGCACCCGAGGTCGCCGCCCTTTCCACAGCAACCAGTTCAACAGCCCATCCAACCTCTTCAAATCCGACCGCTTCAACAATAATGGAAGTGTCTGTAACACATATAGGACCCGGGGAAACAATGACATCTTATATAAGGCGATGCGACCCCCAAGAGACAGTGGGAGGTCCCGCCATTTATCGACACAAACGGCCATAGAGGCCAGTAGTTCGTCAACATTCAACCGATAAAGCCCAGCGAGATCCACAGGGAGGAAACACCCCCAGGTATTTAAAATATTTCAAACTCCCACTTTAGAGGGAACTCCCCCTGCCATCTCTGAATGTCCCCCGGCCCCAACATCATCGCTGCCGATTTGTCCAAATTTAAACGAAACCCCGAGGGCACTCCATATTCACGGAAAAAGCTGTAACAGGTGTGGGAGTCCCACCTGGGGATCCACCAAGTGTACCAAAAGGTCGTCAGCAAATGCTGCAACTCGAAACTCGGACGCCCCCACCCGTACACCCCGAAATTGGGGGTGGGCCCGAATTCTCTGTAGCAGAGGCTCCAAAGTCAAAATAAACAGGAGAGGGGACAAATGGCATCCCTGCCGGGTCCCCTTTTGGATGGGAAATTCAGCGGACATAGCCCCATTTATCAAAATAGCCCCTTTCGGTTCTGCGTATAAGAGCCGCACCACCTGGACATAGAAGCCCGTGAACCCCATCCCCTCTAGAACCTGGTACATAAAGTCCCAGTTGACCCTGTCAAATGCTTTCTCAGCATCAAAACTGATAAGCATCGATTGCACCCCAGCTGCCCTACCCACGCACATTGATATCAAAAGTCGTTGCAGGTTGTAAGCTGCATGGCGTCCCCGGACAAAACCCACCTGGTCCCTGTGTATCAGAGTCGGCAGAATAGGCGCTAATCGATCAGCCATGATTTTGGCAAGGATTTTGATGTCAACGTTAAGTAGAGAGATGGGTCGGTATGAACCCGGCGCCAGCGGGTCCCTCCCCGGTTTGGGCAAAACCGTAACTAGCGCCTTGTTCGCCTCATATGGAAAGCTACCCCTACGGACCAAGTCCTCAAAGTAGTCCGCCAAAGGGGCCACCACTACCGTCCCCAAAGTCTTATAAAACTCTCCCCTTAAGCCATCCAAGCCAGGGGCGCGGCCATTTTTCAAGTTTCGGATCCCCTCCTGTACCTCTTTCAAGGAGATCGGCAGGTTCAAGACCTGTATCTGCTCCTCGGTCAGCTTTGCTAGAGCACAATCTTTCAGGAAGTTCTTGCCTGCCACCACGCCATCCCCCTCGTGGGCATAAAGCTGCTTATAATAATCTGAGAAGACCTTTTGAATCGCAGCAGTGTCTTTGTGAAGAGACCCATCCGGGTGTCGGATCGCCCCTATGTGACGACCCCCACCGGCCGGCCGTACCAATGCCGATAGCAACTTCCCGGCCCTGTTGCCATGCTGGTACAATTTATATATATAGTACATCAAAGATTTTCGGGCACGCTAGTGGAGAAGCATCCCCAACTCCTGCTGGATTTCGCGCACCTGGCGCCTATGTGCTGCCGAACTGACAGTCGCCAGCCAATGCTGTGCCTTACCCAGTTCGCGCTCCAAAAACAGAATGCGATGGTTTTGTCGCTTTCGCCGAGAGCCGTAATAACTAATGATCTCCCCCCTCATGATCGCCTTACCCGCCTCCCAAAGAAGAGTCTGAGAGGTCCCCGGGATATCATTGAGAGCTTCATAATCTTTCCACCGATCCTGAAGAAATCCTGCGAATTTGGCGTCCCCACTTAACTCCAAAGGGTAGCGCCAGAACCGCTGGCCAGGCGGAGTTTGTTTTTTCAACTCCAGAGTGATCATTGCGTGGTCCGAAACAGTGATGGGGCCAACCGCCGCATCCACCACCTTACTAAAAAAGGAGGCCGAGATCAGGAAATAGTCAATGCGGGACCACGTGCCATGGGCTCGCGACAAGTGGGTAAACGTCTTTTCCCCGGGATGCAAGACTCGCCAAATATCTAAAAGGTGATGTGCTTCACAAATTCCTAGCAGCCGCCGTTGACTCCTGTGGTCCCTCCCTGCCGCCTGCCCCGACCGATCTTCTCTATCATTCAATACGGTATTAAAGTCTCCCCCAACTATGACCTGGTATCCCTCAACTGGGGCCAATAGCCGCTCGAGTGTCCGATAAAAATGAGTTTCATATACATTAGGCGCATACACCGAGCCTAAAACAACCTTGGTACCCTCAAGAACACCCCGCACCAAAACATACCTACCAGCAGGGTCAATATCAACCTGTTCCTCCACCCAACCCACGTGATTGGCAATGAGAACTACAACCCCACGCTTCTTTCCCACCGCTGGGGCTCCATAGACCTGAGCTATAAGGCGACCACGCAGCTTTGCATGTTCTGCTTCCGACTGATGCGTCTCTTGTAGCAATGCAACTCCTACCTTCTGGCGCCGTATCTGCTGCATGATTTTATATCTCTTTATGGGGGATCCTATCCCACAGACGTTCCAGGAGGCTATCTTCAAGCCACTAGCCATGGCAGCCCTTTAAGTGCGGTCGCCTGCTATGATGATTCATCCACCAAATTTGGTGGGAACCCCCCCAGCCTAGGGTCCCCCCCTGTGTCCCTGCACCCCAAGTACCAGCAACCACTCCAAAACATTCATCCATCCATGGTGTGTCTCAGATGAACCTGCAAAACCAGTCACAGTCCCTCCCCCAATCCCCCCCCTAACTCCCTGCGCGCCCCCCTTTCCCCCCCCCCCCCCCCCGGCTATTAAAGTCAAGAACAAGACCCCACCCCTCCCTATTCCCCCCAACCCCTACCCATACCCTTCTCCCACCCCCATATTCCACCTTATGAATGCTATCCCCAGCCCCCCCCCTCCCCCCTTTCCCTGCCCTCCGTTCCAACTCTCGAACCCGACACCGTCTGGCCAGTCTGACCCGGTCGGCGACTCCTACTGGTGAAGGGGCCACCCCTCCCAGCAGTCCCCCCCCATTTTACCATAAACATGAAGCAGCCTGGGAGTCCCAGAACCCGCGTTGTCCGCTGGGCGGGACTGGGGACACAGGCCCGTGGGTTCCCCTCCCGCTACCCCCTCTAGGCCTGGTATTCAGGTAAAACGACTCCCCACTTTAGGAACAAAACCCAACAGCAGTAACATTCCCATTTCTCCCCCCCCCCCCCTCACATAGACCCCATATCATAGCTGCATCCAAAAAGGGAGAACAAAACTACAACAAAGAAGAAAAAAATAAAACAGTAGTGGAAACAAAATTCAACTCAGCACATCATGTAACAGGTAACAAAGTAACAAATCAGAAAAAGCAAGAAAGTACATGCTTTCAACAGGCCCACTGCCATTTTGTTTCACTTTGTTACACTGAGAATGGAGCGTAAGACAGCGAGAGGCCACAGTTTCAATCCCACAGGCCTATTCTCAGCCAGCCTTTCAGCAAATCGGGCAGGGAGGATTTAGGAGCCACGAAGTGAATCGTGAACATGGTAAGCCCACAGTTCCAATCCTGAAATTAAATCCCAGGCCGCGGTCAGCCATATCGTGAGTACCCCTAAGTCAGTACCTCATCTCCAACTGTGTTTTATCATTCATACGCGAGGCACTGCAGACAATCAAGGAATAGTCTCTGCCGCCCCAGCCATGCGGTCCAAAAAGGCGCTTGCTTCCACTGGGGACCCCAGCAGGTGCGTCCGCCCCTGGTGCTCCACTCGCAGCCGGGCGGGGTAGAGAAGCGAAAATCGCATCCCCCTGCCCGCCAACTGCGCGCATAGGGGGGTGAAAGCCTTGCGTTGCTGGCTCACCAGCGCAGAATAGTCCTGGAACACCAGGAGTTGTGCCCCGTCTCCAGACTGCCTCCGATGGTTGCGGGCTGCCCGTAGGACCGCCTCTTTCTGGCGGTAGTCTAAAAATCGAGCGATGACTGCTCGTGGTCGCTGGGCCTTCTCCCGCCTCGGGCCAACCCTGTGCACCCTTTCCAATGCAATCTTAGGCGCCCCCTCCCCGGGCATTATCGTGGACATCCAGTCCAGTAAGTAGGCAGAGAGAGCGCCGTCAGCGATGTTCTCAGGCACACCAATGAAGCGAAGGTTTTTCCTGCGGCCCCTGTTTTCGAGGTCGTCCAGTTTCTCTCCATGCGTTTTCACTGCCGCCTCAAGCGCTTGTACTCGAGCCGCAAGGGACTGCTGTCCGTCCTCCAGACCGGAGATCCGATTTTCGGCATGCTCCATGCGGACCGTAAATTCGCTGATGTTTTGAGCCACCGAATTGAGTTGGTCGCCCAGCTCCCTGAAGCGACCATCAAGGGCCCGCACGACTGCTGCGCTCACATCCTCAACCATGCTCTGGTCACCCTCGGATCTCGGGCTCTGCGGCGCCCCCTCCGCCATTTTGGGGTCCGGGGCACGGACCTTGTCTCTCTTCAAGGATGATTTTGCGGCCATCCGAGGATTCGCGCCGGTCGGGGAAAACACCGAAGCAGACCGCCCGTTCTCCTTGACACTCCGCACTTGGGTGGGGGACATTCAATAGCGAATTGCCGTTAAGGTAGGGCTGCTGGGAGAGTTTGGGGCCCGGAGCCGATCAGCACACGTCTGGTCAGCTCATCACCAGACCGGAAGTCTTGCTGCTTCTAAATAAAAAGTAACCCTTCTAAGGAGGTTTTTTGGAAAGAAACCACTGTCTAGTCTTATTTTTGTGTTTAAACATTTTATTGAAAATACATTTTTACACACTCAACCACCGGTGGCCGTGGGATAATTTACGTTTTTTGTGTGGAAGTATATCTCTTTGCTCTTTATCGGACGCGTGTACATTTTAGTAGCCTTCTCAGATGGGTTCTCTTTGAGGCGTGCCAGTACATCTCTATTGGCTGCATTACCCATTACCGTAGAGGGCATATTTAATTTGGCTAGGGTTTGCATGAACTCCTCCCAGCCCCTGTGTATTCTTCGTTGTGAAAGAGCTTGGGGCTGCGTAGCCCCACGAACGAGGTCAAGTAGGTTAGAGCCATTGACGGGGTTTCCCCAGTATACAAATGTTCCATTTCCCTCCCAGGATGCCACATCCTTGTTTTTTAACAGTTTATTAAGCAGCAACTCGGCATTTTTCCTATAGCGCATATTGATGCTGTTTAACACTTCTTGTATTACAGGGTCTGGAGGTATAATATTTTCTAGAGATGCTGCCGTTGATGTCTCATCTTGTGCCTGTAGATACAAGTTTATTTTTTATTTTTCCATATCCCTCTGTTAAGCACGAGATAGCGCTGTAACACTTCTGAGTAACATTTAGCCTTTTCGTGTTCAGACATACCGACGCTTTGGAGGATGTTTTTCATTTCTTCATCTAACTTATGAATGGTCATGGTTCTAATATTTTCATCCCAATCTGGCAGGTTTCTCAAGCGCTCGAGTTGTTGACTAGGGACTATGTACATTTTTTCAGCGGGCTGCATTAGAGGTTTGTCAGAAGCCCCGTTATCAATGGTAATGCAAAACTTAACAGGGGCCCGATAAAGCCACCCAACTGTCTCACCAATTGATTCTTTTTTTTTTTCATGGGTAGTCTTTTATCGCACAGACTCTTTATGGCATGACACTTACCTTTTAAAACCTTTATTTGTTGTTGTGAAAGAGGGATGTTACCTTTTAGGGTGTTGAGAGCGATTTCAACTATAGCTGCTACCAAATCATTAGAAGCTGTATTCAGGATGGCTCTTCTGTGCTGCGGAGAGGCTTGAACCAAAAGTTTTAAAAGGGGCAGGTTTCTCTTTACACGGCGAGACATGTTGTCTGAGACACACAAGCATGTATGAAGGGGCCGGTTACATATTAATTTCTTTTTATGTGAGATTTGTGGTTTTTCACAGTATACCGTGGTCCAATCTGGCAGGAAGATATCCGTCCTCAGTCTGTAAGCCTCAGGCGTTCTGTTATTTAAATTCACAACGAGATAACCAAACAGCTTTCTGGTTGCATCCTTGAAGACTTCTAAAAAGAATTTTGATTTTCCAGGGTACATCTGCCTGGCTAGAATGGCACTCTGTAACTTATCTCTAGGATTCTTAAAGAGCACCATGTATTTGGGATTTAAAATTATAGTTCGGCTTGCTTTGCCTTGGCAGAAAACATTTTGAACAATATATATGACGCTTAGGTTTCTGTGGTGCACATACTTGGTAAAGGCTTTCTCTATCTCGTCACTTTTACAGGCAGAATCCATTAGATCATCAACAACAACCAAGTTTACTTTATTGGCTGGAAACATTCATTTATCATTAAAAGTATCAGGCAAAGTGTTCATAAATGTAATAAAAGGATATATCTCCAGGAACAAGCAGGAATGTAGCCATCACATATGGGTATCGTCGGTACCGACGGAGCCTGCGTGGGAACGCTCCCCAGCGTCCAGTTAGAACGCTTGTGGGAGCATCCCACAGCGCCTGCGTGCTGCCTTCCCGCCTTTCCCAACTGCCTATCTCCAGTTCTTCTTTTTCCGCGGAGCCAGCAGGTCGTGTTCCTGTCACCGCAGAATAATATTTTTCTTTATTTCTTTTTGTGGTCGCGTCTGCCTTCTTTGACGCTCTACCGGTACCGCCGGTCTTTCTTTTCTTATTTCTATTAAAGAAAATATATATATATCTGTTTTCCATTTTCTTCAGGTGCACCCGCCTTTTTGGGCCTTAGGCCCGAAAACTTTCCTTAACATGGAAAAACCTGCCTCAGGTTTTAAAAAGTACCATTTCCGTCACCGACACCCATGAATGGTGTTTAAAATGTTTAGGTCCTGACCACTCCATCACGGATTGTGTGTCCTGTGCCATGATGTCTAAAAGAGGTCGGCAGAACCGAGCTGCCAAGCTCAGTACCCTGTTTCCATCTGATGCGGCTTCGGTGGCATCGACGTCTTCCAGGGCTGCTGCTTCCTCCCGTGGATCTCAGGTAACTAAACATAAATCCAGCCGGTCCTCGAAGGGTAGATCTCCTAAGCATCGAGATGCCTCTGGCGTTGCCCTTGAGGATTCTGCACCGGCAAAATTACCCCGGCGGGGGGCTTCGGCTTCCAAAGCATTATCGGGGTTCCAGGATGTTCTCGATGGCTCAGCCTTGACAGATCTCCTGGTACCATGCTCTGGGGTACCGGTGGTATCCACCGGTACCGACATCCAGGCATTGGCGGCGTCTATGGACCAGAGAATTCTGACCATGGAACGCAGTCTGGCGGCTTTCCTTGCGGCATCGAAGCCCTTGGTACCGCGACAGACAACTCCACCGGTACTGGCACCGGTACCGATAGCGACATCGGCATCGGTGTCTGCTATGCCGGTACCCTGTCCTCCAATGCCCTCCGGTACTGATTCTCCGGTACCAACCTTGGTCGGTACAGGTATCGGGCTCTGCAGGAGCATCCGGACAGACGATACTTCGAGTCCTCAGAAGAATCTGAGGATTCTGAAAGTTCTGTTGATGCAGCGATGCTTCTTCCAGAGGAGTGGTCCTCCCCTAAACGCAGGATGTCTCCTCCAGAGGACATGTCTTTCCAAGACTTCATCAGAGAGGTGGCTCGGGGCCTGTCCATTACTGTGGCCCCTGAAACAGAGCCAAGGGCCAAGGAGTTGGAAATTTTACAATATCCCAAAACTCCTAAGGAGGCAGCTACCTTACCCATTCATGAGATTCTATATGATCTCATGTTGAGGATGTGGGAAACACCTCTTACCACCTCTCCTCATTCTTGTAGGTTGGATACTATGTATCGTGTCCCTCCTTGTCCTGGGTTCCATAAGACTCGGCTTCCTCACCACTCTATTGTGGTGGAGTCAGCTATGAGAAGGATCAGAAGTGCAAAAAGACATGCCTTTAATCCTCCAGGACGTGAATGCAAAACCCTGGATGCTTTTGGACGTAGAGTCTTTCAAGCTTCCATGCTTGCTGCAAGAATCAGTTCCTATAGTCTCTACATGGGAATGTTCCTAAAGGAGGTCACAGATAATTTACGGACTTTAAGTCCTTTCATTTCTGAGGATAAAAGACAGGACTTTCTCACTTGGGTCAAACATGCCCAAGATGTCTCTAAATTCTCCAACCGTGCAGCCTTTGACTGCTTTGAGTGTATAAGCAGAACCACGGCTATTGCCATAGGTGCACGTAGAATTGCTTGGCTCCAGGCATCTGATTTAGAGCTCTGGGTACAAGATAAATTGGGAAATATCCCTTGTACTGGTGAGAACCTGTTTGGTAAAGATTGGCAGGAAAAAGCCAATGACATGGATGCTGAAAATTCCACCTTGGATAGACTATCCAAGTCCACTGCTGATCCTGTTAGAAAGAAGTTGTTCAAGAAAACATCTTTTTCTAAAAAAAAGATTTTATCCTGCTTATGGTCAGCAGGCATCTTCTGCAGGTCAGTTTCAACCAAACGTCAGCAACCACCCATACAGAAGAAAGCAAAGGCTGCTAGGCCTCCACCAGCCCAGCAGCCTCAGCCTCCTCAGGGCCTTTGACTTTCAGCTAGAGAACGTAGCCTTTCTGGTTCTAGAAGGACCAGAACCGTCCACCATTCCAGGATGGTTATGTCATTTTGCCCCCCAGATGGGGGCAAATAACAACAGAGCATTGGACACACTCCATCATAAAGGAGGGGTACAAACTTCATTTTTCAAGCATGCCCCCTCACACAATAGTGAAGCAGTTCAATTCTCCAACCTCTCTCATCAACCTGTTAGGTCAGGAGGTTGCCATCCTACTTGCCCAAGGGGCAATAGAAGTGTCTCTTCATCAACAGGGCACAGGTTTCTATTCCCCTTATTTTCTTATCCCAAAGAAAACAGGGGGATACAGACCTATCTTAGATCTCAGAGAATTGAACAGATTCCTTGTCAAGGAGAAATTCAAGATGATTTCTCTCGGAGCTCTGCTTCCATACCTTCAGAGTCAGGATTGGCTTTGTTCTCTAGATCTCAAGGATGCGTACACCCATGTCCTCCTCCATCCAACTCACAGAAGGTTCCTTCGGTTCCTTTTTCAAGGAAAGCACTACCAATACAGGGTGCTTCCTTTTGGTCTGGCCTCAGCACCAAGGGTGTTCACGAAATGCATGGCTGTGGTAGCAGCATTTCTCCGCACTCTGGGAATATTCGTCTTCCCTTACTTGGACGACTGGCTCATTCGAGCTCCAACACAGTCAGAGGCCAAGACTTCTCTATCCTGCACAATGCGTATCCTTCAGTATTTAGGGCTGGTAATAAACATCCCAAAATCCAGTCTGACTCCCACTCAGTCTTTAGAGTTCATAGGAGCTCTTCTGGATACCGCAAGGGCCTATCTTCCCCAGGCCCGTTGCCTTCGCTTGGTGCAGTTAGCTTCTCAAGCAGTGCTAAAGCCTCATCTAACTGCTCGAGAAATGTTGCAATTGCTGGGCCACATGGCATCCACCGTGCATGTGGTTCCATATGCTCGCCTCCACATGAGGGCAGCTCAGTGGACTTTATCCACCCAATGGACCCAGGCATCAGGGTGCCTGTCAGACAAAATAGCAAACACAAGTCGCCTCATTTTGTCCCTCCAATGGTGGAGGTCCACTCAAAATCTGTTGCTGGGGTGCCCCTTTCAACAACCCTTACCCCAAGCAACTCTCACAACAGATGCTTCTCCAAAGGGTTGGGGAGCTCATCTGCAAGACTTCTCCACCCAGGGCACCTGGTCTCCGCAAGAGAGTTGTCTGCATATCAATATCTTGGAACTCAGAGCAATTTTCCTGGCTCTGCGAGTGTCCACTCCCTGCTCAGCTACAAGACAGTCCTCATTCATACGGACAATCAGGTAGCCATGTTCTATGTGAACAAGCAGGGGGGTGCGGGCTCTCTGTCACTTTGCAACGAAGCTTTGCGACTATGGGCCCTTGCCAGAGAGCATCAGATTCATCTGTTGGCAGTATATCTTCCAGGCATTCAAAACTCTTGGGCGGACAGACTCAGTCGAGTTCTCCTTCCACCCGAGTGGTCTCTGCATGCAGACCAGGTGACCAGGATATTTCAACTTTGGGGAACCCCGGACATAGACCTCTTTGCAAGTCCGTGGAATGCCAAACTTCCCCAGTTCTGTTCCAGAATTCCGGCTCAGGGGGCTCAGGCCAGGGATGCTTTCCTCCTCTATTGGGGCTAGCACTTCCTGTATGCCTTTCCACCCATTCCCCTATTTCCCAAAACCCTCTTCAATCTTCAGAGAGACAGAGGCCACATGATTCTCATTGGCCACGGCAAGTGTGGTACCCTCTGCTTCTACATCTCTCTCAAGCTCCCTCCCTGGAGTTAGGGTCTGCTCCAGGTCTCCTATCTCAGGAGAACAGAATGTTATGGCATCCCAGTCCCCAGTCTCTGCATCTCAAGGCTTGGTTGCTGAAGGCCTAGATCTCCAAGATCTTCATCTTTCTCAGCAAGTGAAAGATGTTCTTTATGCTTCCAGAAAACCTTCCACTAGACGTTCTTATGCTTTCAAGTGGAAAAGGTTTACTATTTGGTGTTCGGAAAAGGGTCTTGACCCCCTTGCGATACCTCTGGAATCTTTGCTGGAGTATCTCCTCCATTTGTCTAATGCAGGCCTTAAGACAAATTCAGTAAGAGTCCATTTGAGTGCTATTGCAACTTCTCTTAAACCTCTAAATGGACAACCTATTTCCTCTCATCCTCTTATAGCAAGATTTATGAGAGGCCTCCTTCTAACTAAGCCTCCCATTAGACCACCTCCAGTGGCATGGGACTTGAACCTGGTTCTTGGGCAGCTCATGAAGCCACCTTTCGAACCTTTAGCTACCACCTCCTTGAAATTTCTTTCTTGGAAGGTTATCTTTCTCATTGCAATCACATCAGCACGCCGCATTAGTGAATTGCAAGCGCTAGTAGCTAATCCACCTTATACAAGGTTCCATCATGACAAGGTAGTCCTTAGGACTCATCCACACTTTATGCCTAAGGTGGTCTCGCCTTTTCATCTGAACCAAGAGGTCTACCTACCTGTCTTTTTTCCAGGACCTCATGCATCAAATGCAGAGAGGAGTCTTCATACCTTAGACTGTAAAAGAGCTCTAGCTTTTTACTTACAAAGAACACAGCAACATAGAAAGTCCTCTCAACTCTTTGTTGCTTTTGATCCTTCTCATTTGAGACTTCCAGTCTCCAAGAGAACACTATCTAACTGGATTGCTCAGTGTATTTCTTTCGCCTATCAGAGTAAGAACCTTTCTGTGGAGGGCCATGTCACAGCTCACAATGTGAGAGCCATGGCAGCCTCAGTGGCTCATGTGAACTCTGTGTCTATTGACGACATCTGTCGAGCAGCCACTTGGGCCTCGGTTCATACCTTCACAGCCCATTACTGCTTGGACAAAGACTCCCGCCGGGATGCCTTGTTTGGTCAGGCTGTTCTCCAACACCTGTTCATATCTAATCAACTCCTACCCACCATCCCTGCTAGAATGCCAGAGATCCATGGGGGGAAGTGGAGCCCTTCTCAGGGTCACACAACTTCTGGGGTCTCTCCCTGGCACCTAAAGCTAGGGAGTCCCCATATGTGATGACTACATTCCTGCTTGTTCCTGGAGATAGCATAGTTACTCACCTGTAACAGGTGATCTCCGGGAACAGCAGGAATTTAGTCCTCACAACACACCCACCTCCCCTAGGAGTTGTATCTCTCTATCTATCTCTTTTCCTCTCCCTCGCTCTCTCTCTTTGTCTCAGCTCTAAAACTCAACTGGAGAGAGGCAGTTGGGAAAGGCGGGAAGGCAGCACGCAGGCGCTGTGGGATGCTCCCAAAAGCGTTCTAACTGGAAGCTGGGGAGCGTTCCCGCGCAGGCTCCGTCGGTACCGACGATACCCATATGTGAGGACTAAATTCCTGCTGTTCCCGGAGATCACCTGTTACAGGTGAGTAACTATGCTTTATTTAACATTTCTTTATACAAAGGTTGCTAGCAACTGTAACACCACACAATATTGTTAGGCATGACAGTCAATACACGACCAGCGTGTTCTAATAGCTTTTTAACAAAGAAGCTGTTGCTTGAATTGGACGACCCCGCTAAAATACAAGAAAAAGGATGTGACCAACGCACATCCACCACGCTAGTATCCATAGGGTAATGTGCTAAAGCCATCCTCCAACTTCACCCTTTTGTCATACACAACCTTTTGTGTGTTTTTAATCATACCAGTCTCTATTGTCCAACCCTTTTTGTTTCTTATAATACCAGGTTGCTGTACTCCTATCTTTTTCTGGGATAAATCTGCTGCCCCAGGCTTATAGTCCAAAACTAGATCTTTCAAACTAGTGAAATTGATTTTCTGGCAGTTTTCTACGTTTAACGTAATCCCTTTCACTTTCATGCAGGTCTTCCCACTTGACAGCTTGTAACCATATGTTTTAGGCCCCGCTGATACAACCTCTGATATGTTCATCTGAGGGTATTTCACTTGTGAGCTCACCTAAATAATCACCCAAAGATGGGTTCTCATCACCCTCTTGACTTAGAAATATCACAGAATCTGGTACAGACAGCGCTCTTGCAAACTATCTAGAAGATTGTACAACTCCAGGCGTGCATAAGCTGTTGTAAAACAGGCAATGAAAACGTTGGTGCTACCCGACAATATACACTGGTCTTTTGAGTGCCTCCAAGACACACAGGCTGTTTCATCATCAATAAAATCGCATGATGAAACCTCGAATTCAGGAGAAAACAGATATTTAAAGAGATCATCAGGTTCTCTCACAATGCTTGTGGTAGGCAGGTTTGTTCTTTGACTAAATTTACCCCACAGGGAATTTAAGAAAAGCTTTGCTATTTGACGTTTAGCAGGGTTTACATTAATCTGGTCTGCACGCAAACACCCCCCCTCTTTTCTAAAGAAATCAGCTATGTACACATTTTGTTTTTCAGTATCATTGCACCATCGAGGGTAGCCAGAAGCCTCTTGTTTTTGACGGAGGTGCATTTTGATGTATTTGGAAAAGAGATTATCAGATTTTTGCTCGAAATGCCAGATTTCATAGATTTCAACAACCACATACCCTTTGCAATGGCTAAATTCATCTCCACCGTACACCAAATCCCCACAAAAGCGCTCTCCTCATCCGTGTGGGCACACATTTCCTGTTGCCGTGTGTCAGCACACGTGTGACACAGTGGAAACATAAGCTTGCCGGCCAACCGTATGGGTAACACCGGGAAAAAGAGCTTTCGTGGAGGATATACTTTTGCTTTTATAAAACCAAAGTATTTTGTAGGGGGAACAAATTTGTCATAAATGATTTTTTTGATGACCTATTGGATATTCCTTTGTTTTATTGACAAAAGGGTATAGGCTGGTAAAATCATAGTAGTGTATTTTTTCCCCAGGTCTTGTTTTGTGGTACAGACAAATGGCATTTGTTCTACCCCCAAAAAGGGCATCTCGTGGAATCAGAGTTTGTGGTAATTTGGAGTCAGCCAGGAAATCTGCACAGCCCCCGTCATTTTCTTTTACCATCTGCTTCCACTCGTGCTCCCATAGACATATGACCTTGAACCCACGGCTTTCCAGGAATGCAGCTTTTAGCTGTGTTTTGTAATAAAGAAAACCATAGATCGTGGCTGCTACAGGATTCTGGTCTTTATTGTTATAACAGCTCGGACAGCCGTGGTGAAAACAACCATTAAATTCAAAAGCTGTTTCTCCCCCATCGATCACGGCATAGCCATCAAGAAAATAAGACCCCACCTTTTTTTCGCCACCTTTCAGAGCATGTGTGATCTGTATATTTTCTTTGGCCTCTACATACATCAGCCATTGAATAGATGGGGATGAATATCTTTGTCTGCCGGTGATAGTTATCTGGTGGAATGAGTGCCACAGTCTTGGGTTCTAAAAACATTAATCTGAACATAGCCATACATACAGATGCAAGGGTTATATATTGGAAAGGGTCTAAACACCTTGTTTGAATTTCTGAGATGTCACCCTGCTCTACAAACACTTCTTTCTCTGTCATTTTCATATTTTCAGCTCGGTAGAGAACACAGGCCTGCCGCAAAATAGATACATCCTGCTGGCAGTAATAAGCCAGCTTTTTTTGCAAATTAAAAGTTTTATGCGGATTGTCCTTGTACCATTGTAAAAATTCCTCTTTTTCTTCAGGCAACATGTTGTTGTTAAGTGCCGTCGAGTCGGAGTCGACTCATGGCGACCCTCTGGATAGCTATCCTAAATTGTGTTCGGTCTTCAGTCAGGCGGCTCATTGACGACAGACTGGTACCCGTAGCTGCTGTTATTGTAGCGATCCATCTCATTGCTGGCCTTCCTCTTTTGCGTTGACCTTCTATCTTGCCAAGCATGATGTCTTTCTCTAATGATCTCTCTCTTCGCATGATGTGTCCGAAGTATGAAAGTCGAAGTCTTGTCATCTGAGCTTCTAAAGAAAGCTTAGGTTTGATCTCCTCTAGTACCGACTTGTTTGTTCTTCGGGCAGTCCATGGTATACACAGTATTCGCCGCCAGCACCATAATTCAAAGGCATCAATTTTCTTCCTGTCTGTCTTTTTCACTGTCCAGCTTTCACATCCATATGATGTTATTGAAAATACCATGGCTTGAACAAGTCGAATCTTTGTATGGAGAGACACATCTCTGCTCTTGAGAATCTTATCTAGGTCTTTCATAGCCATTCTGCCAAGAGCAATGCGTCGTCTGATTTCTTGACTGCTTGTTGCTTCTTTATTGATAGTTGATCCAAGTAGGTTAAAGTTGTTCACAATTTCAATTTCTTCTCCTTCAACGATGAACCTGTTGATTATACCAGTTGTCATGATCTTTGTCTTCTTTACATTAAGGTGCAGGCCCATTTTGAGACTATGTTCTTTGATTGTGAGAAGCAAATGTTTCAGATCATCTTCGCTTTCAGCCAGTAATGTGGTATCATCAGCATAGCGAAGGTTGTTGATGAGTCTTCCACCAATCTTCACACCTCTGTTGTCTTCATACAGTCCTGCTTCTCTGATGATTTGTTCTGCATATAAATTAAACAGGTAGGGGGAAAGTATGCAGCCTTGTCTTACACCTTTGCTTATTTTAAACCATTCTGTTTCTCCTTGTTCCGTTCGAACTGTTGCTTCTTGATCAATGTACAGATTACGCAAGAGAACGATCAGGTGTTCTGGTATACCCATGCTTCTTAATGTGGCCCAGAGTTTCTCATGGTTTACACAGTCAAAAGCCTTGCTATAGTCGATAAAGCACAAATAGATATCGTTTTGGTATTCTTTAGTCTTTTCAAGGATCCATCTCACATCCGCAATGATGTCTCTCGTTCCTCGCCCTTTCCTGAACCCTGCTTGCACTTCAGGTAGTTCTTGTTCTAGGTATGGCTGTAGTCTCTTTTGAATAATCTTCAGTAGAATCTTGCTGGCATGTGGGATCAGAGCGATTGTGCGATAATTTCCACAGTCAGTTGGATCACCTTTCTTTAGTATTGGTATAAACACAGATCTTTTCCAGTCAGTTGGCCATGATGTTGTCTTCCATATTTCTTGGCAGAGCCTTGTAAGTATGGTAACAGCTGCATCAGATTGCTGCAATACTTCTATGGGAATGCTATCAATGCCTGGTGCTTTGTTCTTTGATAAGGCTTTCAATGCTGCTTCAACTTCTTCTTTCATCACCAATGGTTCCTGATCATAAGGTATAGGTTGAAACGGCTGTTGGTCCACTTGATCTTTATCATATAAAAACTCTGTATATTCCTTCCACCTTTTCTTGATCTTCTCAGCATCATTCAACATAGAACCTTGAGCATCTTGTAACATTCCAATTCGAGGCTGGAACTTTTTCTTTAACTCTCGCAGCTTTAGGAAAGCCGATCTTGTTCTTCCTCTAATAGTTTCTGCTTCTATTTCCTTGCAAGTGTCATTGTAGTACTTTTCCTTGTCCTGTCTTGCTGCACGTTGGAAATCTCTGTTGAGTTCTGCGATTGTCTTTCTTTCTCCTTTGGCTTTAGCTTCTCTGCGTTTCTGGGCAATTTTCAGAGTTTCTTCCGTCATCCATTTTGGCCGTTTTTGCTTTTTCACCTTTTGTAGAGACTTCTCGCTTTCTTCCAGCACAACCTTCTTGATGTCATTCCATAACTCTTCCGGAGCTCTGTCATTTGTATCTAAAGCAGCAAATCGATTTTGCAGGCAGTCTTTAAATTCCAGTGGTATATTCTCAAGGTCATATTTTGGTGCATTCATGAGTGGTTTGCTCTTTTTCAACTTTAGCTTGAGTTTGCATACTAGTAGTTGATGATCTGTACCACAGTCAGCTCCAGGTTTTGTCTTTGTTGATGTTACAGAGCTTTTCCATCGTTGACTTCCACAGATGTAGTCAATTTGATTTTTATACAATCCATTGGGTGAAGTCCATGTGTACAGTCGTCGCTTGTGTTGCTGGAAGAAGGTGTTTGAGATGAATAGATCATTGGTCTTGCAGAATTCTATCAATCTTTCTCCAGCTTCATTTCTGTTGCCAAGTCCATATTTTCCAACTACTTTGCCTTCTTCTTTGTTGCCAACTTTTGCGTTCCAGTCACCCATGACTATCAGGATATCCTGTTTGCATGTTCTGTCAATTTCAGCTTGTACTTGTTCATAGAACTCTTCAATTTCATTCTCTTCTGCAGCTGTTGTTGGGGCATATACTTGAATTATAGTTGTGTTGATAGGCAATCCTCGTAGACGAATAGAGATTAAGCGTTCGCTGACTGCATTGTATTTCATTACAGTTCTTGCAAGTTTCTTCTTTATTATAAATGCAACACCATTTCTTCTTTGTCTTTCATTTCCAGCATAGTAGACCATGTGATCATCTGATGCAAAGTGCCCGATGCCAGTCCATTTCAGTTCGCTGACACCCAACAGATCAAGTTGTACACGTTCCATTTCATTCTTGACCACCTCCAACTTCCCTTGGTTCATGCTTCGTACGTTCCATGTTCCAATGTGTAAGACATCTTTACAGCTTCTGACTCTCATTTCATGCGCAGCTACATCAGCAGTCAGACTTCCCGAGGGCTTTGATCCAACCACATCATAAATGCTGGCTTTACTCTGAAAAGTCTTCAGCTCTTCCCCAGTAGCTAGTTGAGTGCCTTCCGACCTGGGAGTCTCATCTTCCAGCACCATAGCACAATTTGTTTTGTTGTAACTATCCATTGGGTTTTCATGGCAAGATACAGAAGTAGATTGCCGGGCCTTCCTTCCGCGCAGTTTAAGTTTGGTGTTGTTGCCGTTGTCACAGAAATGTGATCCTCCGCCGTCAACACTATCCCATTCTGCTGCTGCCCAGATGGGTGGTTTGTCTTCGTCTGGCACCTCAGCTGAGACCTGTCCATCTTGGGAGACCCTGCCAGTAGTTAAACTACCGATAGTTTAGCTCTCAGCATCACTGATGCACGCAAGCCCTCACAGCACGACAAGCTGCAAACCAAGTGAGAGAGGCAACATGTTACCCACACCGTAATGTTAAACACCCGGCATGGGGCCCACATAATTTTGATTTTCCAGAGTATTAAAAAAGTGCGGAAAGTACTCCTTGCTGTCTGTAAAACCCATGGCTTGCGGAAGTTTGCTAAGCTTCATAGGCAGGAAATTTAGAGAGTCTATAAAATGGATAGTCAAAGGTTCAACGGTAATTTGTAAAGGTTTAGCACCTTGAACCAGCAGCCCTGTGTTCATTTTTTCCTTAAGCAGTTGTTTAAGAACAAAATACCCGTCATAACCTTTGGCATTATGGGCTATGAAGGTGTAGCCTTTAAATTTGTTGTCACAAAAAATCTGTATAAGCAGAAATACATTCGAGACCCTTGAATTCCCAGTTTCTTTCATCATTTAAGTCCGTCGCATATGTTTAATTAGGGACATGCCAGCCTGTTTCTTGCATACTTTCACAATCATAAAAAATATACTTTTCAGATGTTTCAGTTTTACCAATAGGGGTCATAAAACATAAGTGGATGCCATCCTCGGTTAGGGGTTCACGGCATAGTTTACAATGCCGGCCCTTGCACTTATGTTTCTTGTCCACATAAGACTCACATTTCTGGCACAGTATCTTAGATAGACACGCCACTTCTTTTTTCAGAGCCAGATACACGTTTCTATCTAAACACTCTTTAGAACGACAAAAGAGTTTGCAATTAGGGCATCTTTGTTGTACACCAACATTATTCGCACACGTTAGTGCCAAACAAAGATGGCACCACAATGTGCAATTATGATCGTGGGTACGGTTTCTGACAGTAACTACAGAAGCACTCCCCATAGAATTTTTTGACATCGGTTATACCATAGAAATGGTCATAGTGTAGCAACAAGAGCACAGTCTTAGGGAACACAGGTCTGTCTGATGTCTTAAAACAAACCCATGTTTATCTTTAAATGCCCCTTTTCTGATGACACACTATTTCTGGTGATGTCAGCAAAAAGTGACAGTCCATTTCTGATGACACCCTGTTTCCGGTGATGTCATTTCCGATGATGTAGGCAGGGGCGTGGTTGAGGGTGGGAGGCTGTGGGTGTGGCACAAACCCGGAAGTGGGTGCTGATTGGCTAATGCCATATGGTGGGGTGGGGCATGGGTGTGGCAAAACCCGGAAATGGGTGCTGATTGGATGATGTCATCCTTGGGGTGGGGTGGAGGCATGTCAAGTGGGGGTGGTGGCCACACCTGGGGTGGGAGTGGGTGGGGCTAACTCACCATTCACTTCTGTTGGAGGGGGCGTGGCCTAAGGCAGGACATACACCGGAAGTGAACACTGATTGGCTCCTGTCATCCTGTCAATCAGTTTGACGAGTAGTGTACCCATTATACTACTGGCAGGCATCAAATTCTAGGCTCACTGGTCCCTCTTCTTCTGGTACTGTTACAGTAAATATGTTGGGGTATGCCCTTCCCCATCGTGTCTGTGTTTGTATTTGTTCATCCGTCCATCCCTTTCCCCGTCCTAGATCCCATGTCATTCCCCGTCCTAGATCCCATGTCATTCCCCTTAACAGAGAAATTGATCCTCCCCAACCATAGCAACACCATCCACTTTTCTTTGTCAGAGTTATAATTTTTGTTAGTCCTTTTTAACCAACTCCTCTCCTGTTCTTTTTTTTTCCTTGTTGTTTTCAGGCGCAAAGGGTCATTAGTTCCCTGGACCTTCCATTGATTGTCTGAAGGAGCTTTGACCGGGCCTTTAATTCATGTATAATGAGTCCATCCTTTTTCTGCAGTTCTTACAGCACTCTCCGTACTCAGTAAGACCTGGAACAGGCCCTCCCAGTCTGGTTGCAATTTGGACTCCTTCCAGGATTTTATCAAGACCCCACTGTCCTGGTTTGAGACCGTGAACTACAAGCTCCAACAGGGGTGTTTGTGCCAACAGTCCTTTATTCCTGAGAACAGATAAAGAAGAGGACAGTCCAAGTATATATTCTTTAAGAAACTTATCTTTGCTTTCAAACTGAGGAGGTTCCCTTAATTGTCCCATATAGGGTAATCCGAATAACATTTCGTAGGGGGACAATCCTAAATCTTTCCGAGGGGCTGTTCAGATTCTTAACAATGCTAAGGACAAACACTTAATCCAAGCTAATTTTGTTTCTAACATCAATTTGGCTAGCTGCTTCTTTATAGTCTGATTCATGCGTTCCACTCTCCCTGTGGAGAGTGGATGCCAGAGTATGGAAATCCCAGGATACTCCCAGAGTTTCTATTATGTTTTGCAATGCCTTGGCTGTGAAGTGACTTCCCTGGTCCAAGTCAATGTGACCTATAATTCCATATCTCGGAATGATTTGTTCCAAGACTATTTTTGCTACTCCTATTGCTGTGGCAGCTACCATGGGATATGCCTCCACCCATCCCGTCAAATGGTCCACTATTACCAAAAGGTACTTCACCCGTCCAACCTGGGGCAACTCAGTGAAATCAACCTGTATACTTTGGAATGGACGAAGACCAGGGTCTCTTCCTCCCTGCGGTTGTTTCCTAAGGATCTTTTTGTTTATTTTCTTACAGGTTATACACCTCTCACACACTTGCTTGGCTACTGTGTATATTCCCATACACCCATAGTGCCTTGGAACCAGATCACACATTGACTGTACACCCCAGTGACTCCCTTGATGTAAAATGGCCATAATTTCTCTCATTATTTGTTTACCATCTGCCTGCCATCGGGTAAAACCCATTTTCCCCCTTCAGTTTCTACTGCCCCTATATCTTCGAGTTGTCGTTTTTCCCTTTCAGTAAATATGGGATTTGCTGCATGACTCACTATTTCTGGGGTTAAATTGTATATAGGGATTAGGTCTTCCCCCTAAGTCAGCTTCCTTAGCAGTCTCATCTGGTCTTCCTGGTTTTGGGATTCTGTTGTCAGTACGATGTCGGAGCCCCCTGTTATCGATACACGAGGCCGTTGAACTCAACAGGATACATCTCCCCATCCTCGGCGGCAGCGGTCTCCTCTAGTGATGAGACAATCCTGGACGAGAACCCCCAATCTGTAAGAAAACATAACTTTTTTACACAATAGACCCCCTTAGTGAAGCAAAGAAAAACTTTTATTGCAGTCTTGCAAGAAAGGGTGTCTTGAATAAGCAGGCATACCTATCCTTTGTATCACAGTTCTTTAATATGTCCTTTCCCTCTTCCAGCATGTCTATAACTCATTGGTTAATACTGTCTCACTCCACTTCTTGCACTTCTGTATCTATGGCAGGCTACGTGTTACTAGTCATGTAGCCTCTCCTTCCAGGATGCAGATATACAACAAAGGGAGTCAGAAAGTTATTACATACAAAATTATATTACATTGTAAAAATAACATATCACATTTGTTTATATCACAGGCCAATTATGCTGCCTCCCCCCAGCCTCCGCTAGTGAGCCATGTTTCCAGTTACCTGGAGTCTATTCCCTTACAGAAGCTAGAACAGATGGCGAGGCAAGATTTGTATAGGGAAATTGGAACAGAGGAAGTTTTTGCACGATATCAAGGTGCTTAAGGTGGACGAAGCACTGGGACTGGATGGACTGACTGCGCTTTTACAAAAGGTCTGGGGGGCCCCTCATGGTCCATTTGCTACAATTGTTTAGCCTGCGTAGAAGGGGGGAGGCCTTGGACACAAAAGCTGGGCAGGTATCTCATTGATACTGAAGGAAGTGAAGGACCCGCAAGCCTGTGCCTCGTACCAGCCAATTTTCCTGCTGAATTTGAATGCGAAACTGCTGGCAAAGATCTTGGCTATGAGTGATAGTGGGCTGATCCACAATGATCAGGCGGGCAAGCGGTGGAGAACATCCCCAAAGATGGACCCAACCCCCTCCTCTTTTTAGATTCTGAAAAAACATTTGAACATGTCTCCTGGGACTTCATGTTCAGAGTGCTTGATAGGATGGGATTTGACGCAGACCTTATAGGCTATATGTGGACACTATATCTGAACCTGAGAACCTGTCTTAATGTTAACAGAGGCTTCTCGGCATTCTTCCCCCTGGGGCGGGGAACACGTCAGGGCTGCCCCCTGTCACCCCTGTTTGAGCTGCTAGTGGCCCATATCCGGATGAGTGCAGACCTCGGGGATCGTGGTAGGGCAGTGCAATTACCGGGTCTCCCTCTTCACAGATGACATCAACTTAAGTCTCTCGCCCACATATCTCCTTGCCCATTATTATGTGGGAATTTCGCAAATATGGGCGATTAACGGAGTTCCACCTTAATTGGAACAAATCTGAGATTCTAAATCTCATGGTACCAGATGCTCTAAGGGAGCACCTGCAACAGACTGCTATTTTGTTGAGTGGGGTGGTCCATTAGGTATCTGGGCGTGCAGATTGGGTGTAAGCTGCAGGATCTCTATGATTTGAACTGCAAGAAACTCGTAGGAGCAGTAGAGGGGGGTTGCTCAGCTGCTGAGGAAGAGTTTATATCTCCTGGTTGGGTAGGATTGCAGCGGTGAAGATGCTGCTGCTGCGCTTCATGTACCTTTCAGGTACTGCCGATCCCAGTACCAGCTTGGATGCGGAAGTTGGTGCAGAAAAGAGTGGACTGGTTTATCTCCAGGAACAAGCAGGAATGTAGTCTTCACATATGGGTATCATCGGTACCGACAGAGTCTGCGCGGGAACGCTTCCCAGCGTCCAATTAGAAAGCTTTTGGGAGCATCCCACAGCGCCTGCGTGCTGCCTTCCCGCCTTTCCCAACTGCCTCTCTCCAGTTCTTCGTTTTCCGTGGAGCCAGTAGGTCGTCGTTCCTGTCACCGCAGAAAATATTTCCTTATTCCCTTCTTTTTTTGTGGTCGCGTCTGCCTTCCTCGACGCTTTACCGGTACTGCCGGTGGTTCTTTCTTTAAAAAAAAATATATATATATATATATATATATATATATATATTTATATATATATATACTTCTTTTTTTTCCACGTGTACGTGCCATTTTGGGCCTTAGGCCCAAAATTCCTCCACAATGGAAAAACCCGCTTCGGGTTTCAAAAAGTGTACCAAGTGTGGCGGTACCATCTCTGTCACCAACACCCATGAGTGGTGTCTTAAATGTTTAGGTCCTGACCACTCCATCACGGAATGTATGGCCTGTGCCATGATGTCCAAAAGAGGTCGGCAGAACCGAGCTGCTAAGCTCAATACCCTGTTTCCCTCCGATGCAGCCTCGGTGGCATTGACGTCTTCCATGGCTTCCTGTTTCTCCCGTGAATCTCAGGTAACTAAACACAAGTCCAGCCGGTCCTCAAAGGGTAGATCTCCTCCTAAGCATCGAGATGCCTCTGGCGTTGCCCTTGAGGATTCTGCACCGGCAAAATTGCCCCAGCGGGAGGCTTCAGCTTCCAAAGCATTATCGAGGCTCCAGGACGTTCTCGAGGCCTCAACTTCGGCAGAACTACTGGTGCCATGCTCTGGGGTACCGGCTGTTTTCTCCGGTACTGACATCCAGGCATCGGCAGCGTTGATAGACCAGAGGTTCCTGGCTATTGAACGCAGTCTGGCGGCTCTCCTTGCGGCATCGACGCCCTCGGAACCGCGTCAGACAGTTCAACCGGCATCGGTACCGGTACCGACAACATCGATGTCGGCATTGCCGGCACCCAGTCATGCGATGCCCTCCGGTACCGATACACTGGTACCGATTCCCCCCCGGTACCGACTTCGGTCGGTACGGGTATCGGGCTCTTCAAGAGCATCCGGACAGAAGGTACTTCGAGTCCTCAGAGGAATCTGAGGATTCTGACAGATCTGTCGGTACGGGAATACTTCTCCCAGAGGAGCCTTCCTCCCCTAAATGCAGGATGTCTCCTCCAGAGGATATTTCTCTAGAATTCGTAGGAGGTTTTCTGGATACCAGAAAGGCAAGGGCCTATCTTCCCCAGGCCCGTTGCCTTCGCATAGTGCAGTTAGCTTCTCAAGCAGTGCTAAAGCTTCATCTCACTGCTTGAGAAATGTTACAACTACTACGCCACGTGCCATCTACCGTGCTTGTGGTTCCTTATGCTCGCCTCCATATGAGAGCAGCCCAGTGGACTTTATCCACTCAGTGGACCCAGGCATCAGGGTGCCTGTCAGACAAAATAGCAAACACAAATCACCTTATTTTGTCTCTCCAATGGTGGCAGTCCACTCAGAACCTGTTGCTGGGGTCCCCTTTTCAGCAACCCTTACCCCAGGCAACTCTCACAACAGATGCTTCACCAATGGGTTGGGGAGCTCATCTGCAAGACCTCTCCACCCAAGGCACTTGGACTCCACAGGAGACTCATCTACATATCAATCTCTTGGAGCTCAGAGCAATCTTCCTTGCTCCTCGAGTGTTCCACACTCGGCTCAGCTGCAAGACAGTCCTTATTCACACGGACAACCAAGTAGCCATGTTCTACGTGAACAAGCAGGGAGGAACAGGCTCTCTGTCGCTTTGCAATGAAGCTTTGCGACTGTGGGCCTTTGCCAGAGAGCATCAGTTTCATCTCCTGGCAGTGTATCTTCCAGGCATGCAAAACTCTTGGGCAGACAGACTCAGTCGAGTTCTGCTTCCACACAAATGGTCTCTACATGTAGAACAGGTGACCAAGATTTTTCAAATTTGGGAACCCCGGACATAGACCTCTGTGCAAGTCCGTTGAATGCCAAACTTCCCCGGTTCTATTCCAGAATCCCGGCTCAGGGCTCTCAGGCCAGGGATGCTTTCCTCCTTCACTGGGGCCAAGACTTTTTATGCCTTTCCACCCATTCCCCTAATTCCCAAGACCCTTGTCAAGCTTCAGAGAGACAGAGGCCGTATGATTGTCATAGCTCCACATTGGCCTCGGCAAGTGTGGTACCCTCTGCTTCTACATCTCTCTCAAGCTCCCTCCCTGGAGTTCGGGTTTGCTCCAGATCTATCTCAGGAGAACGGAATGTTATGGCATCCCATTCCCCAGTCTCTGCATCTCAGGGCTTGGTTGCTGAAGGCCTAGATCTCCATGATCTTATCCTCCCTTAGCAAGTAAAGGATATCCTTTATGCTTCCAGGAAGCCTTCCACAAGACGCTCTTATGCTTTCAGGTGGAAAAGGTTTACCATATGGTGTTCGCAGAAGGGTCTTAACCCCCTTGCGGTACCTCTGGAATCATTACTGGAGTATCTCCTTCATTTATCCAATCCAGGACTTAAGACTAACTCAGTGAGAGTCCATTTGAGTGCTATTCTAGTTTCCTTCAAGCCTCTAAATGGACAACCTATTTCCTCCCATCCTCTTATAGCAAGATTTATGAGAGGCCTTCTGCTAACTAAGCCTCCCATTAGGCCACCACCTGTTGCATGGGACTTAAACTTGGTTCTTGGTCAGCTCATGAAGCCACCTTTTGAACCCTTAGCTACTACCTCCTTGAAATTCCTTATTTGGAAGGTTATCTTTCTCATTGCAATCACATCAGCACGTCGCATCAGTGAGTTTCAATCCACCTTATACACGGTTCCATCATGACAAGGCAGTCCTTAGGACTCATCCACACTTTATGCCAAAGGTGGTCTCGCCTTTTCATCTAAACCAAGCGGTCTACCTACCTGTGTTCTTTCCAAGACCTCATGCATCAAATGCAGAAAGGAATCTTCATACTTTGGACTGTAAAAGAGCTTTAGCCTTTTACTTACAAAGAACACAGCAACATAGAAAGTCCTCTCAACTCTTTGTTGCTTTTGATCCTTCTCATTTGGGACTTCCAGTCTCCAAGAGAACACTGTGTAACTGGATTGCGCAGTGTATTTCCTTTGCCTATCAGAGTAAGAATCTTCCTCTGGAGGGCCATGTCACAGCTCACAATGTGAGAGCCATGGCAGCTTCAATGGCTCATCTACACTCTGTGTCTATCGACGACATCTGTCGAGCAGCCACCTGGGCCTCCGTTCATACCTTCACCTGCACATTACTGCTTGGACAAGGACTTCCGCCGGGATGCCTTGTTTGGTCAAGCTGTTCTCCAACACCTGTTCCATACCTAATCAACTCCTACCCACCATCCTTGGTTGGATGCCAGAGATCCATGGGGGGAAGTGGAGCCCTTTCTCAGGGACACACAACTTCTGGGGTTTCTCCCTGGCATCTAAAGCTAGGGAGTCCCCTTATGTGAAGACTACATTCCTGCTTGTTCCTGGAGATAGCATAGTTACTCACCTGTAACAGGTGATCTCCGGGAACAGCAGGAATTTAGTCTTCACAACCCACCCACCTCCCCTAGGAGTTGTATCTCTTTATTTCTTTCTCTTTCTCTCTCTCTCTCTTTGTCTCTGCTTTAAAACTCAACTGGAGAGAGGCAGTTGGGAAAGGCGGGAAGGCAGCATGTAGGCACTGTGGGATGCTCCCAAAAGCTTTCTAATTGGACGCTGGGGAGCGTTCCCGCGCAGGCTCCGTCGGTACCGACGATACCCATATGTGAAGACTAAATTCCTGCTGTTCCCGGAGATCACCTGTTACAGGTGAGTAACTATGCTATATAGCAGGAAAGGCCCTTTTTAGGTTGTTGGTCAGATTTTGCAGCGGGTTAGAGGTGAGGGCTCCCAAGCTTCAAAAAGTACTATGTCGCAGCCCAATTGAAAGCAATATTTTCCTGGCAAAGGGAGAGTCAGAAGCAATGGTCCTTTGTGGGGTTGAGGGATATGTAGCATCTTGAGGAACGAGATTATTATAGCTACTTCCAAGTATGTGACCTTCTCCTGAAGTGGGACTCAGATGGGTTTGATGAAAGAGTCTGGTTTGAGGTTCTCTGCTTGGGGACCTTAGAATGGAAAGGGATTATCTCCAGGAACAAGCAGGAATGTAGTCTTCACATATGGGTATCGTCGGTACCGACGGAGCCTGCGCGGGAACGCTCCCCAGCATCCAATTAGGAAGCCTTTGGGAGCATCCCACAGTGCCTGCGTGCTGCCTTCCCGCCTTTCCCAACTGTCTCTCCCCGGTTCTTTGTTTTCCGCGGAGCCGGCATCTGCCCCTGACACCGGGACGTCGACGTCCAAGTCGACCCCGGAGACCGAGCCGATCCTCGAGTCCATTCGAGCTCGAGTCGATCCTCGGTCACGGTCTCCCTTGGCCTCCCGTTCGGGACCGAGGTCGACGCCGACACCCTCGGCGTCGGGGCGGAGGGCATCGGTGCCCACCCGACCGTAGCTGCTCGATTCCTCCTCCGAGGAGTCAGACTGGGAAACGGAGGACGAGGAGTCACCTGGTACTTTTCGGACTCGGTGTGTCCCATCGGACTCACCCGAGTCCCGAACCTTTGAGACGGTCCCCCCGGAGGACACCCGGTTCTCGGACTTCGTGCGGGATATGGCCAAAGCCTTGGCATTCCCCGCGGATCCCGAGGAGGAGCCTCGAGCTGAAGAGCTCGATGCCCTCCAGTATGACTCTCCCCCGAAGGAGGCCTTTACTGTACCGGTTCCTCCGATGCTGGAACGACTTCTCTTCCGCATGTGGGAGAGCTCGGCGCCGGTGTTAAGCAAGCGGGTCGATTCCATTTATCGAGTCCGCAAGAGCCCCGGGTTCCAAAAGGCACAACTATCGCACCATTCCATGGTGGTGGAATCGGCCATGCATCGACTCAAGAGTCAGAAGATGCACTCCTCGGTGCCTCCCGGCCGGGAGGCCCGGAACCTGGATGCCCTCGGTAGAAAGTGCTTCCAGGGCTCTATGCTTGCTTGTCGAGTCCAGACCTACCAGCTCTATATGGGCATGTATCTCCGAGATCTGGCAAAAGAAATTGCCGGGTTCTCTGCTGGTCTCTCCGAGGAACCTTTGCAGAGGTTCCAAGCCTTGTCCACTGGTATTCGAGAGTGCTCGAAGTTTATCTCTCGAGCAGCCTACGATGGCTTCGAAGCATCGGCTCAAGTAGCCGGGGCCGGCATCGGTACCCGCCGACAGGCTTGGCTTCAGTCATCCGACCTCGAGCCATGGGTACAGGAAAAGTTGGTCGATGTCCCCTGCAGAGGTGAAAACCTCTTTGGCAAACCCATGGCTGAAAAGGCTGCACAGATCGAGACCGAGACTCTGACCAGAACTAGGCTGTCCAGAAAAACCTCTGCCCCTACTCAGAAGAAGAAGGGCTCGGGGAAAAAGCCCTTTTACCCGAGGAAGGCGGCTGCCTATAAACACTACCCTCAGTATCAGGCCTCAGCAGCTCCCCAAAAGGGTCAGCAGGCCAAGGGACGGGGTAATGGGTCCCGTAGGCAGCAGGCCCCCAAGCCCGCAACACCGGCCCCTGCTCAGCAGGGTGGGGGTTTTTGACTCCATCAGCATAGCCTCTTCCCCTCAGCTGGTTTCTCTCAGCACAGGAGGCCGGCTGGTCCACTTTGCCCACAGATGGTCAGCCATCACCTCAGATACCTGGGTGCTTCATATAGTTCAAAAAGGCTATCTTCTACACTTTCACCAGGTACCTCCCTCCTACTTTCCAGGGGAGCCTCCAAGACTCCCTCTGCACAGGGGCTTACTCCTTCAGGAGTTGGCAAGTCGTCTTCAGGAACAGGCTGTGGAACCGGTGCCCCACCACCTGAGAGGTCACGGCTTTTATTCCAGGTACTTTCTGACACCCAAAAGAACAGGAGGCCTCGGACCCATCCTGGACTTGTGAAACCTCAACAAGTTCCTGGCAAGGGAAAAATTCAAGATGCTTACCCTTGGAATCCTGCTGCCCTACCTCCAGCAGGGAGACTGGCTATGCTCCTTAGATCTCAAGGATGCCTATACTCACATCCTTATTCATGCAGACCACAGACAATATCTCAGATTTGTGGCGGGAGGAAATCATTACCAGTACAGAGTACTGCCCTTTGGCATATCCTCCGCCCCCAGGGTGTTCACCAAATGCCTAGCAGTGGTGGCGGCCTATCTAAGACTTCAAGGCCTTTTTGTGTTTCTATACTTGGACGACTGGCTCATCAGGGCCCAGTCTTCCCAAGAGGCAACTCAGGCCACTCATCGCCCTATGTCTCTGCTCCAGCATTTGGGCTTTGTCATAAACTTCGCAAAGTCCACTTTGCTCCCCTCTCAGGATCTCGAATTCATCGGCGCAAGGTTAAGCACACTTCAGGCGCGGGCCTTTCTTACTCTAGACAGAGCACACAGGCTCATGGATCTCGCCAGCCACTTTCACAGCAATTCCCTGGTCTCTGCCAGGCAATTTCTGAGACTGCTCGGCCATATGGCTTCCACGGTCCATGTGACCCCCAATGCCCGCCTGAACATGCGACCTGCTCAGTGGTGCCTTCGCACTCAATGGCATCAGGCCACGGGGAGCCTGATGGACTCAGTACAGGTCTCCGACCTGCTGGTCTCTTCTCTGCGGTGGTGGCTTCATCTGCCAAACCTGCTACTGGGAGTGGATTTTCAATCTCCTCCGCCTTCTCAGGTACTAACAACCAATGCTTCTCTCCTGGGTTGGGGAGCACATTGCCAAGGGACATGTTCTCAAGGCCTCTGGACTCCTTGGGAGTCTGTGCAGCAGATAAACTTCCTGGAGCTCAGAGCCATCCGCCGAGCTCTGAGAGCCTTCTCCCACCTCACTTCTCACCAGTCTGTGCTGGTCCAGACGGACAATCAAGTTGCAATGTTCTACGTGAACAAACAAGGAGGCACAGGCTCCTTCCTTCTCTGTCAGGAGGCACGAAGACTGTGCTCTTGGGCCGTCCACCACGGCATCCTCAAAGCGGTCTATCTTCCAGGTCAGGAAAATTACCTGGCAGACAAGCTAAGCAGGATCCTCCAACCACACGAGTGGAGATTGGATCCATTGGTGGTTCAGCGGATCTTTCTCAAGTGGGGACTCCCCACCATGGATCTGTTTGCCAGTCCTCTGAACCGGCAACTTCCCAGATTCTGCTCTCGACAACCGCATCCTCTCAGAGTAGCGGCGGATGCTTTTCTGATTCCATGGTCCACAGGCCTCTTGTATGCCTTTCCTCCCATGCCGCTGGTGTCTCAAACACTCTTCAAAGTTCTCAGAGACAAAGCCTCGCTGATCCTAGTGGCTCCCCGGTGGCCAAGACAACCTTGGTTCCTGCTTCTAATGCAGCTGGCGGTGGACACTCCTCTTCCTCTGGGGTTTCAGCCCGATCTCCTGACACAGGATCAAGGATCTCTCCTACACCCCAACCTCCGGTCCCTTCATCTGATGGCCTGGCTGCTGAAAGGGTAGTCCTTGCTCCCCTCCAGCTGCCTCGGGAGGTGGAAGAGGTTGTCTTGACCTTGAGGAGGCCTTCCACCCGGAAGTCCTACGCTCTTAAGTGGCGTCGGTTCTCCATTTGGTGTGCTCAGCAGTCTGAGAATCCCTTCTCCTGCTTGGTAGCAGTGGTCTTGCAATACTTGCTTTATCTCTCCAATCTGGGCCTTAAGTCCAACTCTGTCAGAGTCCACCTCGGTGCTCTCTCTGCACATCATGCACCGGTGGATGGCAGGCCTCTTTCCCACCACCCTTTGGTGACTCGTTTTCTCCGAGGCCTTCTTCTCCTTAAGCCTCCTTTACGCCCACCAGCCCCTGAATGGGATCTGAATGTGGTCTTGCAGCGGATTACCTGTCCGCCTTTTGAGCCTATGGCTACCTGCCCTCTTTGTTTTCTTTCCTGGAAAACTTTGTTTTTGGTAGCCCTTACTTCTGCTAGACGCGTTAGTGAACTGCAGGCCCTAATGTCTGATCCTCCTTACACTAGGTTCTACAGGAATAGGGTCGTCTTACGGACTCACCCTAAGTTTCTTCCAAAAGTGGTTTCTACTTTTCATCTCAACCAGGAGGTGGTTCTTCTGACCTTCTTTCCCAGGCCGCTCACCTGCCGGGCTGAAATGGTCCTGCATACCCTGGACTGTAGGAGGGCCTTATCCTTCTACCTTGACCGTACGCGAGAGCATAGAAGGGCTGTTCAGCTCTTCGTTTCTTTTGATCCCAATAAGTTGGGGCTACCTGTCTCCAAGCGTACTTTGTCCATATGGGTTGCTGACTGTATCGCTTGGGCTTATGGGGCGGCCGGCCTCTCGTTGGAGGGTCGAGTCACGGCTCATCGTGTTAGGGCGAAGGCTGCGTCAGTGGCTCATCTCCGCTCTGTTCCGTTGGCAGACATCTGCCGGGCCGCTACTTGGTCTTCAAGTCAGACTTTTGCAGCCCATTACTGCCTAGAGAGGGAGTTCCGCAGAGACAGTGCTTTCGGACAGGCAGTCCTCCATAATCTCTTTGAGGTTTAGGCAACTCCTACCCTCCGGCCCTGGTGTTGGGCTACCGGTCGGGGGCGTATTTCAGAGAAGATTCCTTCCTTCTGTTCTTCTGAGCTAGAGGGAGCTCATTTTTCCACTTGAGGCCTCCGGTAGCCTTAATCTTGGGAGTCCCATATGTGAGGACTGACTTCCTGCTTGGTCCTGGAGAAGGAGTAGTTACTCACCTGTAACAGGTGTTCTCCAGGAGCAGCAGGAATCAGTCCTCACAACCCTCCCTCCTCCCCTTGGAGTTGCAGTCCTATAATTTCGTTTTTGCTAATTTTTTTGCTATCTTTTAGCTATGTCATCAGACTGAGCAAGATGGCACCTTTGGGCGGGAAGGGGACCGCGAATGCACGCTGCAATTCCCAAAGGCTTTCTTTGAAAGCTGGGGAAATTGCTCCGCGAGGGCTCCGTCGGCGCCGACGTCACCTATATGTGAGGACTGATTCCTGCTGCTCCTGGAGAACACCTGTTACAGGTGAGTAACTACTCTTTATTCAATCTGCCTGCAGCTGCACCAGCAATGGGGGAGGGAAGGGGGAGAAGATTGGGTCTCTGCAGCCACCAAGCAACAGTCATCAAGGGAGTTAGCAGCTCAGCACTTTGAAATCGTCAGTCTGATGTCCCAGATCACCCCCTGAACTTCTGCTCCTCCCAGAATTTAATTTTTAAAAAAGTCGATCATGTGGAAAAGAGATCGCTACGGCAAAATAACAAAGGCAGCATGTACGCATGCCGCACTCGGCATGGTACCACCAGCTATCGTGGTACAGCAATCTTGTCTGCAGTCTCCTTGTAATCACTGCTACCAGCCGTTCAAACCCCACTGGCCAGTTCAGCAGGGGAGAAAAGCACATTTATAGCAAACACTGGCCTGTCATGAGCGGTTTCTCCTCCTGACAGTGGCGCTTCACTTGCAGCTCATTACCTCACAGAAAGAGGACCCTGCTCTACTCCAATACCAGCTTCCATATCATCCTTCTAGACCAGTCCAGACTTAGTAGGTTGTGTTCCCCGACCAGCAAATTGGTGGAGACATAGAACCAGTAAAAAGCCCAGGTTTCAATGACATAACTCCTATGCCCCTATTCATCTCTGCCACCAACGGTCCCTTCAGTGTTTCTTTGTCTCCAGCAGATGGTGGATGGATTATCTCCAGGAACAAGCAGGAATGTAGTCTTCACATATGGGTGAAATCGGTACCGACGGAGTCCGCGCGGGAATGCTCCTCAGCATCCAGTAGGAAAGCTTTTGGGAGCATCCCACTGTGCCTGCGTAGCTGCCTTCCCACCTTTCCAGCTCTCCCTCCTCAGTTTTTTGTTTTCCATGGAGCCAACAAGAAGCAGTTCCTGTCACCGCAGAAAATTTGTCTTTCATATTTTTTGTGGTCGCGTCTGCCTTCCTGTCAACACTGGTACAGACTCCTGTCGGTGCTTCTTTCTTTAAAAAAAAAATAATTCTGTGAGGGAAAACTTTTCTTTCCTTCGGGCGCATCAATGCCATCTTAGACTTAGGCCTTCCCTTTTGCCACAGACAAAATGGAAAAACCATCCAGTGGTTTTAAGAAATGTTCTAAATGTGGCGGTACCATTTTGGCCACAGACACCGATGACTGGTGTCTAAAATGCTTAGGGCCGTATCATCAGCCGTCAGAATGTCCTCTTTGTAGGAAGATGACAGAGAGGCCTACAGAATCGAGCTGCAAAGCTGGCCACTCTTTGCCTCTGAATCAGTGTCTTTAGCATCGACGTCATTGAGAGGTTCATCTTACTCTCAAGGATCTCAGGTATCAAAACCTAAGTTTTCATTAAAGGCTGGCAGGCTGTCCAAGGGTAGGTCTCCTAAGTATCAAGATGCCTCGGGCATTGCCCTGGAGGGGGACACACCGGCCAAACAATCCCGACGGGAGGACCTTGCCTCCAAAGCCTTAGGATGCTCCCGAGGCCTCCACCTCTGGAGAGCTGCTGGTGCCATGCTCTGGGATCATGGCCCGCAATTCTGGTACTGATATTCAAACATCGGCAAGCTCCGTTGATCAATGTATCCTGGCCATTGAGCGGAGCTTAGCGGCCTTACTAGCAGCCTCTGTACCAGTAAAACTCTTAGTTGGTTCTGCAGGTGTCTGTACCGGCTCCAGTACTGATACAACCCACACTGACTTTTGTACCGCTTACCACTCTACCGCCCTTGCCGGCCCTCAAATCTGTTTCCAGTGCCAATGGTCCGACACCGCAAGCCTCAGCTACCTGTTTTGATTGGTACGAAGTTTGTGCAGAGCGAGAACACCCTTCTCGTTGATACTTTGAGTCTTCAGATTCCAATTCATCAGATGATGAATCGGTCGATACCTGGGACATGAGAACTATCCCAGAAGACCCATCTCTGTCTCCATGTCGTCGCGTGTCCCCTCCAGAGGACATGTCTTTTCAAGACTTTATTCGCAATGTTGCTAGGGGTCTGTCCATAACAGTGACATTGGAGAAAGAGCCTAGGGCCGAAGAACTCAAAATTCTTCAATACCCTACAGCCCCCGAAGGAGGTTGCTACACTCCCTATCCATCGGATACTTCATGACCTTATGCTTCATATGTGGGAGACACCCCTTACCATCTCTCCCCATACCCAGCGACTCAATACTATGTACCGGGTACTGGAGTGTTCTGGTTTCCAAAAACCACAATTGCCACACCATTCCATGGTGGTGGGATCGGCAATGCGTCGAATAAAGGGTGCTAAGACATATTCCTTGAATCCTCCGGATAGGGAATCGAGAATCCTCGATGCCTTTGGTTGACGTTTCGAGGCCTCCATGTGATTGGCCAGGATCAGTTCCTACATACTCTATATGGGTATGTTCCTTAGAGAGGTGGCTAAGGATTTAGAGTTAATGGCTCCTCTTCTACCTGATAAGAGAGCAAATTATCTCATTCTTGTAAAGCATGCTCAGAATATTTCAAAGTTTAATAAAGCAACTTTTGACTGTTTTGAGTTCATCAGTTTTCATCCATCTGCATCGGTGTACGCAAGATTGCTTGGCTTCAAGCATCGGATCTTGAACAATGGGTTCAAGATAAGCTGGGTAATATCCCTTGCACCAGTGAAAACCTTTTTTGGGAAGGATTGGCAGGACAAGGCCTCTCAGAATCTGAGAACACTACCCTCAATAGGCTATCTAGATCTACTGCCAACCCAGCTAGGAAAAAAGCAGCAAAGAGCTTTTTTCAATAAGAAGAAAGTGCTATCCTCCTTATACCCCTGCTGTTCATTGTCAGAATCATGCTCCTCATAAGGGGCAGCAACCAGCAAAGCAGCAAAAAAAGGCTCAGACTCCTAAGTCACAGCCACCTCAGCAGACCCAGCCTCCTCAGGGTCTTTGACTCCTTTCTGGAGAACATAGCAGCTCTGCCTCTGGAGATTCCAGATCCCATCCACATCCTCAACAGGCTCTGTCACTTTGCCCACAGGTGGCATCTTATCACATCAAAGCAGTGGACTTTGTCCATAGTACAGGAGGGAGTACAAGCTTCATCTACAAATTTTGCCCCCCCCCCCCCCGGACTTCTCCAAGGGAGTTCCACTCTCAACATCCCCTCACTGCTCTGTTGCTCCAAGAAGTCACCTCGCTTCTCTTGCAGGATGCAATAGAAAAGGTTCCACCATCCCAACAGAGAATGGGCTTTTATTCTCCATACTTTCTCATTCCAAGGAGAGTAGAGGCCCATTCTGGACCTCGGGGAACTAAACAAGCATCTCCTGCGGGATAAATTCAAGATCTCTCTAGGAACTCTTCTTCCTTATCTCCAGAGTCAGGATTGGCTCTGTTCTCTAGATCTGAAGGAAGCATACACGCACATACTTATTCATTCGCAGCACCAAAATTTCCTGCGCTTCATGTTTCAAGGAAGGCATTATCAATACAGAGGTCCTGCCTTTCGGCCTCACCTCTTCCCCAAGAGTCTTCACAAAATGCATGGCGGTAGTGGCCGCATTCCTAAGGACTCTGGGGATATTTGTCTTCCCTTACTTAGACCACTCGCTCATTCGAGCAAGCACCTCTCTAGAGGCCAGCCTATCCCTCTAGTATACCATGCAGGTACTACAACACTTGGAATTTGTAATAAATCTTCCGAAGTCCCAACTCGTTCCCTCTCAAAACTTTAGAGTTTATAGGGGCTTTCTTAGACACTCAGCAATCAAGGGCACTTCTGTCCCAACTCCGCTGTGCTCGACTCAATCAGTTAGCATCTCAGGCATGCCTCAAAAACTATCTCCAGGAACAAGCAGGAATGAGTCTTCACATATGGGTATGTCGGTACCGACGGAGTCTGCACGGGAACGCTTCCCAGCGTCCAATCAGAAAGCTTTTGGAAGTATCCCAACACGCCTGCGTGCTGCCTTCCCGCCTTCCCAACTGCCTCTCCTCAGTTTTCGTTTTTCCGCGGAGCCGGCAGGACGTCCTCCTGTCACCGCAGAAAATTCTTCTTTTATTTTTTAGTTTTCTTGTGGTCGCGACTGCCTTCCCCGACGCCACCGGTACTGCCAGTGTTTCTTTTTTCTTTTCTTGTAAAATCTTTCCTTTTTAAAGAATATTTTTCCTTCTTAGTGTCTCACGGTTTTTCAGGCCTGCTAGGCCTCTCCACTTTCCTTCATGGAATCGCCAGCCACTATCCCCAAGAAATCTACAAACTGTGGCAGTACAAACTTAATTTTAGACACTCACAATTGGTGTCTAACCTGCTTGGGTCCTGACCATTTTCCTCCGGAGTGTCCCTCCTGCAATAGTATTGTGGGAAGAAGTTTTCAACATAGAGTTCCCCTTGACACATGGTCCCCATCCAACTTCAGGGCACCGACCATATCTTCTACACAGGATCAGGTAACCCAAAAACAGTCTGTTAAGACTAGCCAGTCCTCGAGCGGCAGATCTCATGCACAGCATAGAGATGCCTCCGGCCTTGCCCTCGAGAATCCACTGGCTTCAAAACCCCGGTGGGAGTCTTCGGCCTCCAAAGCCCGTGTGGGGTTTCAGGTTGTTCCTGAGGTTCACCCCTCACAGAACATACCTGAGCCATGCCAGGTGGTGGCATCCGCTTCGAGCGGTACCGATACCCTGACATCGGCAATGGTGTTGGATGAAACATTCCTCACCAAGGATCGTCATCTGGTGTCCTCGGTACCTACGGGGCCATTGGATACGCTGCAGACCGACCTTCCAGTACCGGTACCGATACTAGTACCGACGTCGGTACCCTCCAGATGTGCATCGATAGACTCTCTCCCTTCGATGCCGAGTCTGGAATCGATCTCCAGTCTGGAGGACTGGGTACCGACTCGCCTTGGTACCGACACCAGACGGTACCGAAGGCTCGGTTCCGATAATTCGGATCCGGAACTCTCGGTTTCTTCGATACCGTTAGAGTTGCCACCGGCTGGCCTTCATCCACCGGTATCGGATACGGTACCGAAGTCGGTACCGCTATCCACATTACCATTGCTGTCGGTGCCTTCCATGCTTCTCTCGTCAGGCTCGCTTCCCTCGATACCGAGTTCGGAATCGATCCCTAGCATGGATGATGTGCTACCGACTGGCGCTGGTCCTGACCTCCTGCAGTACCGGCAACCATCCTATAAGGATTCCATACCGCACCATTCAGGATCTTCTATTCCTATAAACTTGGATAGATCCCTCGGGGCCAATGCTAGTTCTTCATCAGATCTAGCCTATCCAAAGGAAGTTCCCTCTGGGGATCCTTCTTTTCAGGCTTTCCTCCTGGATATGGCAAAATCCCTTGCCATTTTTATTCCTGGACAGGATCCTACACGAGGGAATACGGGATCCCTCTATATTCCTGGGAGAGCAAAGGAAAACATGCTTCCTTTGCATCATTCCTTGCAGGATCTCCTTCTACGAATGTGGGAAGCTCCTTTAAAGGTACCCCCACCTTCCAGAGCAACTGATCTTCTATATCAGGTGCCCCCCTCTCCAGGATTTCAAAAGACTCAACTTCCTCATCATTCCATTGTTGTAGAATCAGCAATGAGGCGGGTGAAGAGTACTAAAAAGCACTCTTCTTATCCACCAGGTCGTGAGTCTAAGACTTTAGATGCCTTTGGACGCCAAACCTTCCAGGCATCCATGCTTTCAGCAAGAATTCTCTCATATATTTTTTATATGGGTTTATCTCTTGAGGAGGTCACAAAGAAATTACATATTTTGACTCCTTTTCTTCAAGAGCCCAAGAGTGGTTAGTCATGCTCAAAATATTTCTAGGTTTCTTACTCGTGCTTCCCTAGACTCCTTTAAGTCTGTTAACAGGACTTCTGCTATAGCTATAGGAGCACGACGTAAAGCCTGGCTCCAAGCTTCAGACTTGGACAAATGGGCACAAGAAAGACTGGGAAATACTCCTTGCACTGGAGAAAATCTCTTTAACAAGGTTGCTCAGTTAACCACTGACTTTCCAGTTTCCAGAGGCTGTTCTACGCCACCTTCTTTCCCAGTTGGTAGGAAATGTCCTGCCAAATTTTCTTTTCCTAGGGGGAGAAGGTTTTATCCATCATCTGCCCATCATACAGATGTTCCCAAACAGGGGAAACATCACCCTGGTCTGAAGTATCCACAACCTGAACAGGGTCAACAAACCCAGCAGTCGCAGGGTTTCAAATAGATCATCATTGCCCCTCTTGGTTGGTGGTTAGAGTAGCAGTCTGCTTCTTTTCATTTGCAGTATCTGCACTAAATTTATCCTAACCTTCCTAGATATCTCTTCATGAGACATCTTTTCTTTAACTTTGAGTCTTTATGATGATCATGCCCATACTTAACAGGTTTTCCTCTTCCTCTTGGAGGAAAGAGAGGTAACAACTATCAATAGACAGTTGTTTCCCTGTACTGGCATGTATCATCTCACCTGTCAGAGACTTCCTCCATAGTCTGTCACTTTCAACTCTGTCTTACCTCCCTCTTACTATAACATTTGGTTTGTAAGAGTGACCCTTTTACACTGGTCCTCTACCTGTTCTACCGGGGGATTCTCCCTTCCGGAGTTGTCTCCCCCCTTGTTACCTTAGGGCAGCTCATCAGACAATAGGAAGTTCTACCATGTCTGTTTCGTTTTTCCCAATCTAAAAAAGGGAGACGAAAAAGAAATTTTCTCCGCTGCCCTGGTAAGTTGCTGCAGATACAGCAATTCCTAGTGGTTAAGCCACTGGTTCTGTTCACCACACAACCAGGGATTCCCCTCCACTAGCAATCCTTCTAGCCTCAGTGCTAAGTCCCAAACAGGTTATCAACCTCGTTTGGGGAAACCCTATTATCACAGCCTGGTTGGTTAACTTCTATTCTTCGCCCCCTTGTCCTTGGCAGAATAGTTGGTTACCTGCTGGCTTTCCACAGCCAGTTTTTTCTTCTAACCAACCTGCAGCATGCTCTCTGCAACTCTACAGAGTAGCTTTGCACTATGGGCCCTTGCTAGAGAGCATTAGTATCTTGCCTAGCAGATAACCCCAGATGGTTAGAAGGGGTTCCCCCAGTCATGTTTTCATGACTGGTAGGTATTCCCTACCCTTACCATCTCATCTTAAATCTCTTTTGAGACATAAGCCTCAGGCCTTACATTATGTGAAAACCTAAAGAAGAGCCAATTCCCTGGCTTGGCCCATATCTCCTTTGGCCTTCTCGTCAGAGATAATTTTCTTCAATGGCAGCTAGAGGACTCCTAATACCCATCTTGCCCTCATAGGCGGGTCACTAGGGTAACTTCCTCCAGTGGCGTCCTCTATCCATTCTTCATACTGCAATTCTGGAGAGATCTGGACTCCTGCCTGCAGACTGAAGTTATCCTCTGCATTTTTTACGTAGGCCATCCTGGTTATTCAAAAGCTCAAATTATGAAATGAATCCAGACTTCTTGTCAGGGAGACCTTTCCTCTGACTCTGCCAATCATAACCAGGAAAAGAGAATTCTCTATGTATCTATTCAAGCAGGTATCAACCTTCTTGCTGTCAGATGAATCTTCCTCTCTCCCTATATCCCTAGGGGGGATCAGCTTCTATAGACATCTCTCCTTCCACATACCTGGAGACATGTGTCTATATGTCTACATATTCATATATATATAGATAGATAGATAGATATTCAGGACCAAGCAGGAAGTCAGTCCTCACATATGGGTGTCATCGACGCCGATGAAGACCCAGCGGAGCATTTCTGCAGCTTTCCATGAAAGCCTTTGGGAATGCAGGCAGCATGCGCGGTTCCCTTCCCGCCTAAAGGTGCCATCTTACCCCAGTCTCTCTTTTTCCGAGAAGCCCACCGGACGTGTGTCCTGTCATCCCGGATAAAAGTTTGATTTTTTCGGCGATTCTCGCTATTTTTCTTCTCCAGTTCGATGCCGGTTTCCCTCCCGCTGGGTTCGGTACACCAGTATCGAGGCCGTTTCTTCTTTTTCGGTTTTTGCCCTTCGTGGCTGGCGTTCGCGCCCTTTTTTCCTTTTTCCCTGGAAGGCCGGTCCTTTGACCTCGCGGGGACTCTTATTTCCCCGATGGCTTCCAGCGGTTTTAAAAAGTGTGATCGGTGTAAGAAGTTGATGTCTCTCACCGACACACACGACTGCTGCCTTCGGTGCCTCGGTCCTGATCACGACCCTAAGACGTGTGGACCTTGTGGGAAGATGTCTTCCAAGGCACTGCGAAGTCGCCAGCAGCAGAAAGAAAGGCTTTTCTCTGACTCAGCCGCCGGCCGGGCCCGGACCTCGTTATCTCGAGATTCGGATCCCGAGCGTCGTCGTGGCTCCTCGGACAGGGGGTCCCCCGACCGGGAACGCAAGAGGAAGAAGCAGCTCATGAGGGCGGCGTCGGAAGAGGTCCCTGGCTCCTCGAGGGCCAGGTCTAAGACCACTGACCGTCGCCCCGGGCCCGTGGAACAAGAGAAGCCTGCCAAAGTTCCTCGCGTGGAGCCGGAGTCTGCTGGACACGTAAGCCCTGTAGTCCTCGAGGACACTCTCCTCCCAGAGAGCCGACATCGGGCCTGGCGCCGCCGGGCCCCGAGTCGGTGGCTGCTGCGTCTCCTGAGCTGAGTCTCAGGATGACAGCCTTGGAGTGTAGACTGTCTGCCTTCATGGAGCAGCAGCGGGCACTGATGGCCAGCCTGTCTGGTGCATCTGCTCCGACCACCGGGACATCGACATCGAAGCCGACCCCGGAGACCGAGCCGATACTAGAGACCATGATGGCTCGAGGTCGACCTCGGTCGCGGTCTCCCTCGACCTCCCTTTCGGGACTTAGGGCGTTGACGCCGGTGCCTCCCGCGTCAGGGCGGGTGCTCCAGTGCCCCGCGGGGTCGGATCCTGACTCCTCGTCGGACGAGTCCGCCTGGGAAACAGAGGATGAGGAGTCCCCCGACACATTCAAGACTTGGTGCATCCCGTCGGACTCATCGCAGTCTGAACCCCGGAGTAGATCCCCCTCCGGAGGATACCCGGTTCTCAGAGTTTGTCCGGGATATGGCCACCGAGGAGTTCGTGGCCCTGTAGTACGACTCTCCTCCGAAGGAGGCCTTTACTGTCCCGGTTCCTCCGATGCTGGAACGGCTCCTCTTCCGAATGTGGGAGGCACCGGCCTCGGCGCCGGTTTTAAGCAAGCGGGTTGATTCGATCTATCGACTCCGGAAGAGACCTGGCTTTCAGAAGGCGCAGCTACCACACCATTCCATGGTTGTGGAATCGGCCATGCATCGCCTGAAGAGTCAGAAGATGCATTCTGCGGTGCCTCCCAGCAGGGAGGCCCGAAACCTCAATGGTTTTGGTAGAAAGTGCTTCCAGGGCTCGATGCTTGCTTGCCTTGTCCAGTCTTACCAGCTGTTCATGGGCATGTACTTGCGAGACCTGGCCAAGGAGTTGGCCGGGTTCTCTGCTGGTCTCTCCGGGGAGCCCTTGCAGAGATTCCAGTCCTTGTCCTCGGGGATTCGGGACTGCTCGAAATTTATGTCCCGCGCCGCATACGATGGCTTCAAGGTTTCGGCTCGAGTTGCGGCAGCCGGCATCGCGACTCGACGCCAGGCATGGCTGCAGTCATCGGACCTCGAGCCATGGGTTCAGGACAAGTTGGTCGATGTCCCTTGCCGAGGTGAGAACCTTTTTGGCAAGCCCATGGCCAAGAAGGCCGCACAGCTCGAGACCGAGCACTTTACAAGGACAAGGCTGTCTAGAACAGTGTTTCCCAACCCAGTCCTACGGGGCACACCGGCCAGTCAGGTTTTCGGGATATCCCTAATGACTATGCATGAGATATATATGCATTAGAGATATCCTGCCAACCTGACTGGTTTGTGGCCCTCCAGGGCTGGATTTGGAGACCCCTGCCTTACACCTCTGTCATTTAAGATTGTGAGTGGGCAAGGTGCAGATGTCCTAGACATCCAAAGGGTATATAGAATGTGACACATTACTCCTCGATTCTCACCACCACCAAAATATTGTCTATTAGACAACTTTTTGGTGGTGGTGAGAATCGAGGAGGAATGTGTCACATTCTATATACCCTTTCGATGTCTAGGACATCTGCACCTTGCCCACTCACAATCTTAAATGACAGAGGTGTAAGGCAGGGGTCTCCAAATCCAGCCCTGGAGGGCCACAAACCAGTCAGGTTGGCAGGATATCTCTAATGCATATATATCTCATGCATAGTCATTAGGGATATCCCGAAAACCTGACTGGCCGGTGTGCCCCGTAGGACTGGGTTGGGAAACACTGGTCTAGAAAGACCTCTGCCCCTTCTCACAAAAAGAAGGGCTCGGTTAAAAAGCCCTTTTACCCGAGGAAGGGCACTGCCTACAAACAGTACCCACAATATCAGGCTGCCCAAGCTGCCCCTCAGGGTCAGCAAGCCAAGGGGCAGGGTAATGGGCCCCGTAGGCAGAGGACCCCCAAGCCTCCGGCCCCTGCTCCCACTCAGCAGGGTGGGGGGGTTTTTCTCCGTCCCTGCTCTCCCAACCCTGCACAGGAGGTCGCCTCGCTCTGTTTGCCCACCAGTGGCCACTCATCACTGGAGACAGTTGGGTGTTAAGCATAGTCCAGAAGGGCTATGCACTGCACTTCCAGCACCTGCCTCCTCCATACTTTCCAGGGGAGCCTCCAAGGCCTCCCCTGCACACAGATCTTCTCCTTCAGGAGCTCCAAGGTCTGTTGGTGGACAGGGCGGTGGAGCCTGTGCCTCCCCACTTGCAAGGTCAAGGGTTCTACTCCAGGTATTTCCTGGTACCCAAAAGGAACCGGTGGTCTTCGACCTATTCTGGATCTCAGAAACCTCAACAAGTTCCTGGAGAAGGAAAAGTTCGAGATGCTTACTCTTGGAACACTTCTGCCCTACCTTCAGCAGGTAGATTGGCTATGCTCCTTAGATCTAAAGGATGCGTATACCCACATCCTCATTCATCCAGACCACAGAAAGTACCTCGGGTTCATTGTGGGAGGAAACCATTATCAGTACAGAGTACTGCCTTTTGGCCTCACCTCCGCTCCCAGAGTCTTTACCAAATGCCTGGCAGTGGTGGCGGCCTACCTGAGAAATCAGGAAATCTTTGTCTTTCCCTATCTGGATGACTGGCTCATCAGGGGTCAAACATGCCAGGAGGCCAGACAAGCCACCCTCAGAACTATTGCTCTTCTTCAAAGCCTTGGTTTTGTCATCAACTTCGCAAAGTCCACTTTGCTCCCCTCCCAAAACTTGGAGTTCATAGGGGCAAGGCTAGACTCTCTGCTGGCAAAGGCGTTCTTGCCAGAAGACAGGGCCCAAAGACTGATAAACATAGCAAACCAGTTTCTCAGCAGGTCACTGGTCTCCGCCAGACTCTGCCTGAGCCTTCTTGGCCACATGGCTTCGACAGTGCATGTGACCCCCAATGCCAGGCTCCACATGACGCCTGCACAGTGGTGCCTGCGGATTCGGTGGTCTCAGGCCACAGGCAACCTCAAAGACAGCATAGAGGTGTCCAGACACTTGCTGCACTCCCTCCGATGGTGGCTACACCCACCCAATCTGTTGAAAGGAGTACCTTTTCAGAGTCCTGCATTCACAGTGGTCTTGACCACGGATGCCTCCCTGCAAGGCTGGGGAGCTCATTGTCTAGACAAGTGCACCCAGGGCCTGTGGTCTTCCTGGGAATCTGCACAGCAAATCAATCTCCTGGAACTCAGAGCTATTCGGTTAGCCCTCAAGGCTTTTTCTCAAACCCTGGCTCATCAGTCTGTCCTAGTTCAAACAGACAACCAGGTAGCAATGTTCTATGTGAACAAGCAGGGCGGAACTGGGTCCAGGCTCCTCTGTCAGGAGGCACAGGACCTTTGCTTGTTTGCTCTGACACAACATGCTCCTCAAAGCAGTATATCTACCCGGCCAGGAGAACTTCCTGGCGGACAGGTTGAGCCGGATTCTTCAGCCCCACGAGTGGCAGCTCCATCCCTTGGTAGTTCAACAGATTTTCATGAAATGGGGACTTCCATCCATAGACCTGTTTGCCAGTCCTCTGAACAAACAGCTGCCAAAATTCTGCTCCAGGCAACCACATCCTCTGCGAGTAGCAGCAGATGCTTTTCTGATTCCCTGGTCTCGGGGCCTCCTGTATGCGTTTCTTCCCACGCCCTTGGTGGCCCGAACTCTGTTCAAGATTCTTCAGGACAAGGCCTCAGTCCTGCTGGTGGCTCCCGGGTGGCCCAGACAGCCCTGGTTCCCACTTCTGCTTCAATTGGGAGTGGATACCCCTATGCCTCTGGGGTTGCAACCCGACCTTCTCTCTCAGGATCAGGGTACCCTTCTGCACCCCAATCTCAAAGCTCTAAATTTGATGGCATGGAGGCTTCAAGGGTAGTTTTGGCTCCCTGGGGCCTACCTCAGGAGGTAGAGGAAGTTCTCCTAGCCTCTAGGAAACAATCCACTAGGAAAACCTATGCTCTTAAATGGAAAAGGTTTTCAGTGTGGTGTCAATTACTTACAGAGGATCCTTTCTCCTGTACTGTACCTGTAGTGCTTCAGTACTTACTGCACTTATCCAATCAAGGTCTTAAGTCCAATTCTGTTCGGGTCCACCTCTCAGCCCTAGCAGCTCACCACTCTCTGGTGGAAGGACACTCTGTCGGTTCACCCTTTGGTGTCCCGGTTTCTCAGAGGCTTGCTCTTGTTCAAGCCTCCAATCCGTCCTCCTGCCCCTGAGTGGGAGTTGAATGTGGTCTTGCAACAATTGACTCGCCCACCTTTTGAGCCGATGGCTACTTGTCCACTACGCTTCCTGTCCTGGAAGATACTCTTCCTGATAGCTCTTACCTCGGCTAGGCGAGTGAGTGAGCTTCAGGCCCTGGTCTGTGATAGGCCTTACACCAGAATTTATAGGAACAGGGTAGTCCTCAGGACTCATCCAAAGGTTGTCTCCTCTTTCCACCTCAACGAGGAGGTGGTTCTTCCAACATTCTTCCCTAGGCCTCATGCAAGCCAGGCTGAAGCAGTTCTGCATACCCTGGACTGTAGGAGGGCCTTATCCTTCTACCTTGACCGTACGCAGGGGCACAGAAGGGCTACTCAGCTCTTCGTCTCTTTTGACCCTAATAATTTAGGGTTGGCTGTGTCCAAGCGTACCTTGTCCATCTGGGTGGCTGACTGTATCACCTGGGCTTACAAGGCGGCTGACCTTCCTTTGCAGGGTAGGGTCACGGCCCACCGTGTCAGGGCAATTTTATTTTTTATTTATTTTATTTTATTTAACTATTTCTTTCATCTCCGCTCTGTACCGTTGGTAGACATCTGCATGGCTGCAACTTGGTCTTCAAGCCAGACTTTTGCGGCCCATTACTGTCTGGAGAGGGAGTCCCGTAGGGACAGTGCTTTTGGCCAGGCAGTACTCTGGAATCTCTTTGAGGTTTAGGCAACTCCTGCCCTCTGTTGAGCTACCGGCGGAGATTGTGTCAGTGAAAAGCCTTTCTTTGATGCTGGGACTAGAGGGAGTTCTCTTGTTCAGCCTGGGTTCCTTGGTAGCCCAGAGCTAGGGAGTCACCCATATGTGAGGACTGACTTCCTGCTTGGTCCTGGAGAAAGAGTAGTTACTCACCTGTAACAGGTGTTCTCCAGGAGCAGCAGGAATCAGTCCTCACAACCCTCCCTCCTCCCCTGGGAGTTGCAGTTGTACATAGTTTATTTCTCATTTTTGTGTGCTGTTCTTAGCTATGTCATTTGACTGAGGTAAGATGGCACCTTTAGGCGGGAAGGGAACCGCGCATGCGTGCCTGCATTCCCAAAGGCTTTCATGGAAAGCTGGGGAAATGCTCCGCTGGGGCTTCTTCGACGTTGATAACACCCATATGTGAGGACTGATTCCTGCTGCTCCTGGAGAACATCTGTTACAGGTGAGTAACTACTCTTTATCTATATCTATCTGTGTGTCTTCTGCCCATACATATCTCTTATAGATATATGCATATATACCCTATATGTGTATACATTTAAATATATATATATATATATATATATATATATATATATATATATATATATATATATATATACACACACACACACATATATTTATAGATCTAGTGAGATATATTTTTAGATAGATATGTATCCATATACTCATCTATCTGTCTGTTCGGTTCAGATATCCTTACATTCCTATATGATCCTGACAGATGGGCACTACCCCTATCAATGCTATGCCAGCATACTTAGGGGGCTACACTTATAACCACTTCCTGTGGTAATTAACAAATTTTTCCTTACCATATAGGTTAGGTACTCCTGAAGCTCTCCATGTACCTTTTTTCTTTCCTAATTGACCCCATTTAGGAAAGACGTTGCGGAGCTTCAGTTAATCTAAAGCTTAGCGCTCCTGAGTCTGTCCTTACTTTCTTATCAGATACAAGGGTCTCCATACCCTTTCTCCCCTACATGGACTGATTCCATCCCCAGTCCAGTTAGGTCAGACTCATTTTTTCTTTTGGTCCTAGGTTTGTACTGTTTTTGGACCAAAACAGCTTAAGCTTTCTTTAATACTACCTTCTGCGTCTCCGCTGAAGCTCTACCTCTTATACTACCCCAGTTTTTCCCCTAGGGCTATTTCTCACCCTGAAGGGTTCTGACCTCCACTTGTTTTTTTTCTACTTTTATTACCTCTACTTCTCAGTGAGGTACCCCTTGAGCACATTCACTGGCTCTTCTAACAGATCCATATGTACCTCAGTGGACTTGTGCAATGCCAACAAGGGAGGCCCAGATTACAATATTTTACTACAAAATGCCCTCTATACAGGGTCTTCCCCTTTAGAAACCCTGTTCTAGCCAGCTGTTCCACAGCTCCTTTTCTGTATTCAACTCCTACCCTCCATCCCCAGGGTGCCTGAGGTCCTAAGGAATAACATGGCTAGTTCTAGACTTGCAACGTGCTAAGACTCCCTCTGGGCATCTGAGCTTGGGAGTCCCCATATGTGAAGACTCATTCCTGCTTGTTCCTGGAGATAGCACAGTTACTTACCTGTAACAGGTGATCTCTGGGAACAGCAGGAATAAGTCTTCACAACCCACCCACCTCCCCTAGGAGTTGCATTTTCTCTATCTCTCTCTTTCCCTTCCTTGCTCTCTCTCTCTCTTTGTCTCAGCTTTCAAACTTAACTGAGGAGAGGCAGTTGGGAAGGCGGGAAGGCAGCACGCAGGCGGGTTGGGATGCTTCCAAAAGCTTTCTGATTGGACACTGGGAAGCATTCCCGCGCAGACTCCATCGGTACCGACGTACCCATATGTGAAGACTTATTCCTGCTGTTCCCAGAGATCACCTCTTACAGGTAAGTAACTGTGCTTTCTCAGTGCTCGAGAAATGCTACAGCTTCTGGACCATACGGCATCAACGGTGCATGTTCCATATGCTCATCTACATATGCGTATAGCGCAATGGACACTGGCAACTCAGTGGTCTCAAGCATCAGGTAGTCTAGAAGACAAAATAGAGGTTTCTACCCTCCTAATCTCGTCTCTTCAGTGGTGCCCATCCCCACAAAATCACCTGGTAGGGTTACCTTTTCAGATGCCAGCAGATCAATGTACCCTGACGATGGATGCATCCAGATTGGGCTGGGGAGCTCATCTGGACACACTCTCCACTCGGACTCTGTTCTTGTCAGGAGTCACAACTCCACATAAATCTGCTGGAACTCAGAGCCATTCACAATGCTCTCAGTGTTCCAGGACCATCTTCGAGCCCGCACAGTTCTAGTCCAGACGGACAATCAAGTAGCAATGTTCTACTTGAACAAGCAGGGCAGAACAGGGTCTTGGACTCTCTGCAGCAAGGCTCTGCATCTGTGGTCCATTGCCATACAGCAGCACATTCACCTGCATGTGGTGTATCTACCGGGCAAACACAATGTCTTAGCGGACAAACTAAGCCAAATCTTTCTCCCCCACGAGTGGTCTCTCCATGCAGACAGTCTCACACATTTTTCAAATCTGGGGGACTCCAGAGATAGACCTGTTCGCAAGTCCTCAGAATGCCAAGCTCCCTCTTTTCTGCACAAGGACTCCTGCACTGCACAGCCAGCAAGTGGATGCTTTTCATCTCCTCTAGCGTCAGGGCTTCCTATATGACTTCCCTCCCATTCCCCTAATTCTCAAGACTCTCTTCAAACTCCATAGAGAAGGGCTGCATGATGCTCATAGCCCCACGCTGGCCACATCAACCGTGGTACCCTCGCCTTCTAGGTCTGTCTCAAGCTCATCCCATAGATCTGGGGTCTGCTCCAGATCTCCTCTCTCAGGAGGAGGGGACGCTGCTCCATCCCAATCCACAGTCCCTCTATCTCACAGAATGGCTGCTGAAGGTATAGCCTTCCAAGACATCAACCTTTCCAAGAAAGTTAAGGACATTCTCTTAGCTTCTAGGAAACCATCCACCAGGCGCTCCTATGCCTTCAAGTGGCATAGATTTTCTCTCTGGTGTTCTCAGAGGGATCTTAACTGCTTCTCAGCTCCGGTGGCGGCATTACTTGAGAACATAAGATATGCCATACGGGTCAGACCAAGGTCCATCAAGCCCAGTATTCTGTTTCCAACAGTGGCCAATCTAGGTCATATGTACCTAGCAGTTTCCCCAAGGGACACAGGTTCCACAATGCTTGTATTGGTTCAAGCATTGATATCCTGGGTCCCTTCTTAATAATGGTTTGTGGACCTTTCCTCCAGGAACTTGTCCAAACCTTGTTTAAACCCAGCTAAACTAACAGCCTTTACTACATCCTCCGGTAACAAATTCCAGTGTTTGATTACACATTGAGTGAAAAAATATTTTCTTTTATTAGTCTTAAATAGTTTACCCTGTAGCTTCATTGCATATAGTTTACCCTGTAGCTTCATTGCATTGAGTATCTCCTCCACCTTCTGGACTCAAAACCAATTTGGTAATCTAAGTGCAATTGTGGTCTTTCACATGCCCTTAGATGACCAGCCCATCTCTTCTCAGCTGCTAGTAGCATGCTGCATGAGAGGTCTTCTGTTAACAAAACATCCCATCAAGCCCCCTCCAGTGGCATGGGATCTCAGTGTTGTTCTGGGACAGCTTCTCAAGCCGCCCTTTGAGCCTCTAGCCACTACTTCACTGAAGTTTCTCACATGGAAGATCATCTTCCTTATTGCCCTCACTTCAACTAAACATATTAGTGAGCTCCAGGCTTTGGTGGCTCACTCTCCTTATACACGATTCCACCATGATAAGGTTGTCTTTAGGATTCATCCTCACTTTATGCCAAAGGTGGTCTCACCCTTCCATATAAATCAGTCAGTCTACCTTCCTATCTTTTTCCCTAGACCTCATTCCTCTAGGGTAGAGGCAACCCTTCACACTCTGGACTGCAAACGTGCCTTTGCCTTTTATCTCCAGAGAACTCGAACACCGAAAAGCTTCCCAGCTTTTCATCTCCTTTGACTCGTCACCTTGGCTTGCCAGTATCCAAACGAACTCTCTCCAAGTGGATAACTGACTGCATCACTTTTGCCTATGAAAAGGCAGGACTTTCTCTTGAGGGTCACGTCAGTGCCCATAATGTTCGTGTTATGGCTGCCTCTAGAAAATCTATGCTCTGTAGCTATTGATGAGATATGCAAAGCAGCAACTTGGTCTTCGGTCCATGCTTTGCTGCTCACTACTGCCTGGACAAGGACTCCCACTGGGATGCCTCCTTTGGCCAAGCTGTTCTCCAGCATCTCTTTCAGACTTAGAGCAACTCCTACCCTCCATCCCGCGTTTCGATACCAGACATCCATGGAGGATACATGACCTATCTAGGCATACCTGTGCAATCCACAGCTGACCCTGAGGTCATCTCTGGCATTTCCTAGCTAGGGAGTCCCATATGTGAAGACTACATCCTGCTTGTTTCTGGAGATAGCATAGTTATTCACCTGTAACAGATGATCTCCGGGAACAGCAGGAATTAAGTCTTCACAACCCACCTACCTCCCCTAGGCGTTGTAGATCTCTTCTCTTTCCTTTTATCTCGGCTACAAACTCAACTGAGGAGGGGAGAGCTGGGAAGGCAGCTACGCAGGCACAGTGGGATGCTCCCAAAAGCTTTCCTATTGGACGCTGGTTTGCGTTCCCGCGTGGGCTCCATCTGTACCGACGTCACCCATATGTGAAGACTTAATTCCTGCTGTTCCTGGAGATCACCTGTTACAAGTGAATAACTACGCTTTCTCCTCTATGAAGAAAATCTGAAGATTGAGAGTAAAAGATTGATTAAATGCTAGTGAACGACCACCTTGAAGGTGACTCATGAGCGCAACATGAGGAGGCTTCACTAGATTGTGGTCGTCTTGGTAGCCATAGGAAGAGGGAAAATTGGTTAGGCTCCACACTCTTATAAGAGCCTGTTGAGCAGCCAGAAATTGGAAGGATTTGGAAGCAGCCTCACACAACCTCAGTGTGCTGCCCACCCCTCTGTCCTGCCCTGCTCTTTTCCAAAGATCACAGAGATCTGCTTGCCAGCCACCTTAAACACAGTGCTGCAAAGCCAGCCGAACCGTTTCAGAGGAGTAGAGTCGAGCCCAGCAAGGATTCTCTGCCTGGGGCTCTAAGGGCGCGAGCACAAAGGTTTGACCTCATCATTATCCTTGTTAGGGGCTCCCTATTCAGTCTTCCTGGGATGCAATTCTGAGTAGACCGTTGGTGCAGCGTGGGGGTTTCCTGCCGTTTTCTGCATGCGTTTGTAGTGTTTTTACCTATTTTGCTCTTGGTGGTCACACGGTCTTGGTGCACGTTCTGCCCAAGAGGCTTCAACGTGTGGTCCTTCCCTAGTACCCCTAATGCAATGTGCAAAAAAGCGCAGTTAATGCACACCTTTGGGCCTTTGCAGTTTTAGCACATGCTGTTGTGATACTTGCCTTAACCTGCCTTCCAGGAAACGTTATTTGACCTGTGGCAAGCAAGGTGTCTCATCTCTGGATTCTTGACTCTGCTCTTGCATGGCAGCTTCTGTGTCATCCCTGGAGGGTCTGCTTCCCCTCTCCCAGACAGGGGATGCAGTTAGTCCAGCCTTGACTGCCGCAGGGCAGGTGGTTACGATTGGCACTATGGATAGGGATATCCTGCCAGCCGGAGGTTCCAGCAACCATTCTGTGAGCCACTCATCGTCCTCTAGGGGTTCTGTTGTGGCTGTTTCCAAGAGGAGAGCTTCCGGACTCTGGATTGTCGTCCCCAGAATTCTTTTTTTTTTTTTTTGTTACAGCTGGCCTGGTCCTTCTGGTGCAGAAATTCAGACCCTGCGAGCCCAGTCTCGTGTGCAGCAGGCTGAGAGTGGAAACCCTGTTTGATTACCTTTAGCTAAGCGTCCCTGGAGATGGGGAACAGCTGGTGCTGTCCAAGATTTTGACTGTGGCTCTCATGTGGATGAAGTCCTCTCACCTTCAGAAGATTGTGAAGAGGATGGAGTGAGCTGCCTGTTCTGGAAGGAGGAGCTGGTGGCGTTGATTCTGGTACGGAGCAGGAGCCAAATATGCATCCGCTCCTTCAAGGGGTGCAGAAATGCACTACTGTCTTTCCATTCCCAGATGTGATCAAGGATATGATCCAGTCGGAGTGGAACTCTCCCAACGTCCTGCCTAAAGGGTTACGGGTGTGTAAGAAGACCTATGCTGTCCCGGAGGAGTGCATTGAGTGTTTGGTATTGCCAAGGTAGATGCTCAGGTCATGGTGATTAAGCAGACAGACCACTATTTCTGTGGAAGGTGGATCGGCCTTAAAGGATTTTTTTGACTGTAAAGTGGATTCATTGTTGAGGAGCCAGTTTGTCGTGGCAGCAGCTGCTCTGCAGCTAGCAGTATGTACCACCCTGACGTCTCGGGCCCTGCTTCAGTGGATTCAGTCTCTTCTGGATGATACTATCCCTCTTTGAGTCTGCTATGGCTTTCCTTTTTGATGCCGTGTATGACTTTGTATTTTTGGCGGTCAGGATTGGTGCTCTGATGATGAGTCACGGCATTGGATTTGGCTCAGGCACTGTGCAGCAGGTTTTCCCAACTGGCTTTTAAAGGGAAGCTTCTCTTTAGAGCAAATTTGGAGAAGCTGGTGAAGAACCTGGGTGAGACAAAATCTTACCGCCTTACGAAAGACAGATCCAAGGGGCCTGTGAAGTGGGCTGGTGTGCCCCTTTCTCAACAGTCTCCGCTCGTCCACAGAGCTGAATCCCTGGGGGTCTTGGGACTCTCATCATTACAACCTGAAAAACCTTTCTTCTCCTCTGCTTCCGGACTTCGGGCTTGTTCTCAGGCCTTTCATGGAGAGTGTGGGCCCAGGGACTCCTTTCACTCCAGAGGAGGACCCTCACAGGCTGCACAGTGAAAGTTTGGGAGCCCATTCTGTTTCCCTCTATTTTGGAGGCAGGCTTCATCTTTTTTTTCAGGAATGGGCCCGGGTTACCAAGGATTGCTTTGTGCTAGACACCATTTAGTTTGGCTGTGTCCTGGAATGCAAAGAAACAATTCAAGATGCCTTTGTCATCTTCCCTTTTGGATCTGCAGTCAAAAGTGCTGCAGTATGGACCACCTTGGACAGGTGGCTGCGCCTAAAGGCGGTGCTTCCCATCTCCCTGGACGAGTGTGACAATAGCAGATACTCCATCTATTTCATGATCCCAAAAAGGATGGTTTCTTCTGGCCCTTTCTGGACCTCAAAGGTGTCAGTGAGCACTTGTGCAGCCTGTGCTTCGGATGGAAACCTTGCCCTCTGTGATTCAAGCAGTGCACCGAGGAGAGTTCTTGGCTTCTCTGGATCCAGCCAAGGCGCATTTAAAAATTTCAAATCCAGACAGATCAGCAGAAGTATCTGCATTTTGGCACGCTTGGCTCTCACTATCAGTTTGCTGTCCTCCCTTTCAGGCTAACCACCGCCTCAAGGATGTTCTTCAAGGCCATGGTGATGGTAGCTGCAGCGCCAAGAGATCTGTGTCCATCCTTTCTGGAAAGCCTTGGCTGGCTGATCTATCAGGGAAAGAGCCAGCTGTTGCCCTCCTAGTCCTTGGCGTTCCTGGAAGCACAAGTGGACAGTGTTTTCCTGCCAGAGGAGAAGGTCAAAAGACTGTTGGATTGCCTGGAGCTGTTCTGTGCGCAGCAAGTTCCCAGAGCCTGGGGTTATCTTCAGCTCCTCTGATTGATGGCAGCGATCATAGAGATGGTGCCATGCAGCCTCTTCAGTGATCCATGCTGATTTGGTGGTCCCCGGGTTCTCAGGAGTTTGCGTGCAGGTTCCCACTTGCGATGATGATGAAGTCCAGCCTGTAGTGATGGCAGAAGCCCTGTCGTCTGAGAGAAGGTGTGCCACTGGACAATTTCTCCTGGATCCTGCTGATAACGGATGCCAGTCTCTTGGGCTGGGGAGCCCATTGCCAAGACTGTACAGCCCAGGGCCATTGGAACCCCAGGGAAGCAGTATAGTCCATCAACCGCCTCAAGGCAAGAACCATCAGGTTGGCTCTTCTGTGTTTCCGGTCCCTGGTCGAGCCCCGGCAGTGTCTTATGTCGGTCGTCAAAGCGGCACAAGGAATGCCAGGGTAGCTCTGCAGATGGCTCTTGTTTGCCTGGATGAGAAGAACCACCTAGCCTTGTCAGCTCAGCATATTGCCTGGGTGGTCAGTGTGGAAGCAGACCTCCTCAGCCATCACTTTCTAGATTCTGGAGAGTGGGAGATGAGTCAGGAGGTGTTTCATTTGGTTCTGTGCTGCTGGGGTCTCCCCAAAATGGATCTGATGGTAACTCACTTCAGTGCCAAAGTTTGCTGCTTCTGTAGTCGCCACATGGAGATAGGGTCCGAGGTTGTCTATGCCCTAACCCAGCCTTGGCCAAGCCAGCACCTGCTGTATGGGTTTCCGCCATGGCCCCTGGTGGGGGGGTGTGATTTGGCGTATAGAACGTCACCCTGGCAGAATTGTTCTGGTAGTGCCGAATTGACTGATGAGAACATGGTTTGGAGACCTGATGTGGCTCCTGTAGGTAGCAACTCTTCAGTTGCCTCCATCTTGGGGCCTACTGCAGCAGGGACCAATTGTCCTAGAGAGCCTGGTTCCCTTCTTGCTTACGGCTTGGCTCTTGAAAGGAGAAAGCGTGTGAGAGCTACTCTCCAGAGGTGGTCTCCACTCTGCTCCGAGCCCGCAGGAGGTTTACCAAGCTAGCATGCATGCAGATCTGGTGCTTCTTTGAATGATGGTGTGGTGCTCAGCAGTTGGCTCCTGAGGCAGCCATGGTGCCATCTGTTGGTGTTTCTACAGGATGACCTGGAGAAGGACATTTTCCTTAGCTCCCTGAAGGTTCAAGTGGCAGCTTTTGGCCCATTTCTGAGGTCCAGTGGCTGTTAAGTCTCTAACCTTGCACCCAGACCTCTTTCATTTTCTCCAGGGCGTTCGGCATCTGCGTCTTTGGTCTGTAATCCCGATCTGGGTCTGGTGCTCAGGGCCTTGATGGTGGTGCACTTCGAGCTGTTGAAGCGTGCTACTCTGAATAATTCGATGCTCAAGATGGTCGTCTTCTTTGCAGTTTGTTCTACAAGGTAGATTTCCAAGCTGTTGGCTCTGTCTTTCCGAGATCCTTCTGTCCTTTCCAAAGGAGGCAGTCTCCATTTGGCCTTTGCCATCCTTCTTGCCTAAGGTGATTTCTGCCTTTCATGTGAACCATGTGGTTTGCCTTCCTCCTCTAAGGAGCAGTGTCGGGGATCTTCACCTGGTGAATGTCCGGAGGGTGCTTCAACGGTACTTGGAGGTTTCAAATTATTTTTATAAGTCAAATCATCTTTTTGTGCTGTTTGCTGGCGTGCACAAGGGTGAAGCGGTGGCCATGTAGACTTTAGGGCTCTGGATTAAGGAGGCCATTGCCTAGGTGTATCTGCTGCTTGCACTGTCTTGTCTCGGACCATGACAGTACCTCCTGCGACCTGTGTCAGGCCATGACCCCTCGGACCAACAAGAAACGTTCGGAGTTGTAGGAGATGATGATGCCACGGTCCGCCTCTGCTCTGGCTTCCCTGATGCTGAGCCCAAAGCCGAGCGCCTCCTGTGAGGCCTGGGCGTCTTGGAAGTCCCACGGTGGCTCCTCTGGAAAGACGCTGGACCCTGGCAAAAAAAAAAAAAGAAAAATCCTCGAAGCCAGTCGAGGTTCCACCAGGAAAGCCCAGTGAGGTTCCACCAGGAAAGCCCGGTGAGGTTCCACCAGGAAAGCCCGGTGAGGTCCCGCGGCGGGACTCTGGTGACTCCGAGCAGTGCTCTAAGGTCTCTAGGAAGGAGTCCTTGGCCGGCGGTGACCGTGCGAGGCTCCCCAAGGCCATGTTCTTCACAGAGAACGTGCTCGCCAGAGTGTTGGCGCCAGACCCAAAACCCTCAGTGCCCGCACCGAAAGCTGTGGAGCCTTCTGGCATCGAGGCCAGAATGGTAGTCCTGGAACAGAGTATCTCTGCCATGCAGCAGGCGATGTCAGGCTCGTCCGCATCATCTTCCCTAATAACCGGGCCCCCAATTGTGGTGGCGTCCCCGGGCGTCAAGACGGGCCCCGGGCGCTGTCTGCCTCTGGCCAGCCCTCGGCACTGATCGAGGTCCCAGTCCCAATCCTTGGATGTCCGGTCCTCCCTGGCTAGTTTCCGGGAGTCTTACCTGAGATTGGTCAGGGGGCCTCCATTTTCCAGTGCAGGCCTCAAGGCGCGGGAGCTCTGAGCCTCGGACTCCTCGAAGCCCTCCGAGTCAGACTGGGAGACTGACATCGAGGCCTTCCCCGAGACCTCTCGACATGGAGACATTCCCTTGGAGCCATCTCCCCCAGAACTCAGACGCCATTCCCCACCTGGCATTCCACGACTTTGTCCAGGACATGGCCTGAGCCCTCTCTGTCCCCACCAAGTCCAAGGAGGACCCACGCACTGAAGAGCTGGAGATTTTCCAATATGACTCTTCCCCCAAAGGAGGCTCTATCTGTGCCAGTGCAACCCATCCTCGAATGACTGCTCATATGGATGTAGGAGACCCTGGCCTCAGCGCCGGTGGTCAGCTGATGCCTCAACACTATCTACCCTGTCAAGAGAAGTCCAGGTTTCCAGAAGGCCCAACTTCTCCACAATTCCATGATGGTGGAGTCCTCGATGCAAAGGGGTCTATGTTGAGCTGCCGGATACAAACCTATGAGCTCTACATAGGGATGTACCTTAAGAGCCTCATCCAGAAGCTCGCTGTCTTCTCAGTTGGACTTGCCTTGATGGCCACCATTTGGGACTCTTCTAAGTTCCTGTCCCAGGCCGCCTATGATGGGTTCAAGATAGCAGCCTGGGCAGCAGCTGCAGGCATCGGTGCTCGGTGCCAGGCCTGGCTGCAGACCTCGTACCTCGAGCAATGGGTTCAGGAAAAGCTGCTGGATGTCCCTTGTACCAGGGAGAACCTGTTTGGGAAACCTATGGCCGACAAGGCGGCTGAGATTGAGGCCAAGGTGGTGACCAGGCAGAGGCTCTCAAAGAAGACCTCTACCCTTCCCCATAAGAAAATCTCGGGAAAAAGGCCAACATTCCCAAGGAATAAGGGCCCTTTCCATCAGTCACCATTACCAACCCCTTCCCAAGCTAGCAGCAGCAAGGGCCAGGGACATGGACCCAGGAAGCCAAAGGCTCCCAAACTGCAGACACCAGCTCTGGCTCAACCTGGTGGGAGCTTTTGATTCCCAGGGTGGGGCCTCCTTCCCCCTGTAAGACCCTCACCAGCCCACAAGGGGTTGCCTGGCACTCTTCGCTCACAGGTGGCCTAAGGTCACCTCAGATCAGTGGGTGCTCTGGGTGGTGAAGGAGGGTTACCACCTCTGCTTCCAGCTGCCACCGTCGGGGCATTTTCCAGGAGAGGCAGTGCGACCTCTCCACCAGGCCCTCTTGCTCTGAGCTAGCAGGTCTACTAAGGGACAGGGCAGTAGAGCCTTTTCCTCTGCATCTCTGGGGCAAGGGCTTTCTACTCATGGTACTTTCTAGTTCCCAAAAGAACTGGGGGTCTCAGGCCCATCCTGGACCTCTGAGACCTGTACAAGTTCCTGGTAAGGGAGAAGCTCAAAATACTCTCCCTTGGGACACTGCTTCTCTACCTCCACCAGGGAGACTGGCTTTGCTCCTTGGACCTAAAGGATGCCTACACCCACATCCTAGTCCACCCATCTCTCTGGCAATTCATGCTAGGGGGAAGCCACTACCAATACAGGGTACTCCCCTTCGGCCTGGCCGCCTTGCCAAGAGTGTTCACAGTGCCTAGCAGTGATAGCTGCCCATCTGTGCCTACAAGGGGTGTTCATCTTCCCCTACTTGGATGACTGGCTTATCAGAGGCGGCACAGTTGCAGATGCCAGTCAGGCACAGAACGTACTATCCTCCTTCTGCAGCACCTGGAGTTCATCAACTACCCCAAATCACATCTCTGGTGCAAGATCTAGAGTTCATCAGTGCTCAGCTGGATACGGTGCAGGACAGAGTCTGCCTTCCTCAGGGCAGGGCAGGGCAGAACGCCTCAAACAGCTGGCAGAGGAGGTCCAACACCACACAATGGTGCCGGCTCGACTTCTCCTCTGCCTGTTGGGACACATGGCCTCCACGGTCCATGTCACACCCCTAGCCCATCTGCAAATGCAGACAGCCCAGTGGTGCCTGCGTTCTCAGTGGACCCAGGCCACGGGCAGACTCTGGGACTGGGACAGGGTCAGAATCTTCCACCAGCTGGCGAGATCCCTCGTCTGGTGGCAGAACCAGGGCCTCCTTTTGGACAGGAATGCCTTTCAAGGTGCCCCCACTGCAGTGTACCCTGACCACAGATATCTCTCTCCAGGGCTGGGGAGCACACTGTGGAGGTCACCACACTTAGGGTTGCTGGTCCAGGGAGGAGAGTCTACTACAGATCAACCTCCTGGAACTCTGGGCGGTAGCCTTCGCCCTCCGTGTGTTCTGCTCCCTCCTGTGGACAGACCTGTGCTGGTCTAGACAGACAACTAGGTCACAATGTTCTATATAAACAAGCAGAGGGGCAGGGGTTCATACTCCCTCCACCAAGAAGCTGTAGCCCTCCTTGGCTTTGCAGTGCGCAGTGGCATGCTTCTTAGAGCGGTCTACCTCTTTTACCAGAACCATCTACCTGGCAGACAGACTCAGCAGGGTCTTCCGCCCTCACGATTGGCATCTCGACCTGCAGTGGCAAAGAAGCTCTTCTACCTCTCCCGACAACGTGCAGCTGGCTTGCTTCTGCTCCAGGCAGCCGCACCCACAGAGGGTAACAGCAGACGCGTTCCTGATCTCATGGTCCGAGGGACTGCTGCATGCATTCCCGCTGACTCCCGTAGTCACCAAGACTCTGTCCAAAATTCAGAACAAGAGGGCATCGGTGATACTGATCGCCCCAGGTGATCCAGGCAACCCTAGTTCCCACTGCTGCTCTCGCTGGCGGTGACACTCCCAATACTCCTGGGCCGAGCCCCAGACCTCCTGACTTGGCTGCTGAGAGGATAGCCTTGGCCCCTCTCAACCTACCACAAGAGGTTGAGAAGATCCTACTAGACTCCAGGAAGCACTCCACATGGCACAGATTTGCTCTGTGGTGTGCAGATAAGAAGGAAACCTGTTCTCCTGCCATGTTCAGCTGGTACTCCAGTACCTAGTGCATCTGTCGTACGCAGGGCTGAAATCTAACTCAGTCTGGTTGCATCTGAGCGCCTTAGCCACTCGTCACCACCCAGTGGGAGGAAAGCCCTTATCTAGCCAGCCCCTGGTTTCCCATTTCCTACGGGGCCTTCTACTTTCCAAGCCCCCTGACTGCCCTCCAGCAGCAGAATGGGGCTCTCCCAGCTCTCTAGGCCACCGTTTGAGTCACTGGCCTCCTGCCACCTCAGGTGGCCTTCGTGATGGCCTGGACTTCAGCTCACAGTCAGTGAGCTTCAAGCTCTGGTGGCAGACCCCCCATACACCAGATTCTTCAAGAACAGATTAGTGCTTCGCACTCACCCTAAGTTCCTCCCAAAGGTGGTATCCACATTTCACCTCAACCAGGAGGAGGTGCTCCCCCCCTTCTACCCACGGCCTCATGCCAGTAGGGAGGAGCTCGTACTACACACACTGAACTGTAAACGGGCCCTGTCCTATCTGCAGCGGACCCAGGGCCACCACAAGGCACCTCAGCTTTTCATGTCCTATGACCCAGCAGACTGGGGCTCCCTGTAACCAAGCGTACCCTATCCTCTTGGGTGGCAGACTGCATTGCCCTCACCTATGAGCGGGCAGGCCTCTTACTGGAGCACCGGATCACATAGTGACATAGTAAATGACGGCAGATAAAGACCAGCATGGTCCATCTAGTCTGCCCAGCAAGATGGCAAGAGTAGGTGCACCTGTCGCTCTGTGCAGGCCACCCCTCCCCATGTCTTTGTTTAGGGGTAAACCCACCACTCCATGTGGGACACCCTTATTTGTTGAGACGTTATATGGTTCAGAAGTTAGATGGTACCGTTTATTTTGGTTTTATCCTATTGCTGTAAAGGGATCCACTGTGTTTGTCCCATGCCTTTTTGAATTCCGTCACCGTGTTTGCCCCCACCACTTCCATCGGGAGGGCATTCCAAGCATCCACCACCCTTTCAGTGAAAAAATATTTCCTGACATTGCCTTTCAATTTACCACCTTGCAGCTTCATGTTATGCCCTCTAGTTTTACAGCTTCCCCATCTTTGGAAGAGGTTTGTTCATCATTTCTCTTTAAATATTTAAAGGTCTGAATCATATCTCCCCTGTCCCTCCTCTCCTCCAAAGTGTACATATTTAGGTCTTCAAGTCTCTTCTCATAAGGCTTCTGACGCAGGCTCCAAATCATTTTGGTCGCTTTCCTCTGAACAGTTTCCAGACTTTTTACATCTTTTGCAAGATACGGTCTCCAAAATTGAACACAGTATTCCAAGTGAGGCCTCACCAGTGACTTATACAGTGGCATAAGTACCTCTTCCTTTCTGCTGGTAATCCCTCTTTGTATGCAGCCCAACATCCTCCTGGCTTTTGCCACCGCCTTGTCGCACTGTTTTGCCACCTTGACATCATCAGAGATAATCACACCAAGGTCTTTCTCCTGAACCGTGCATACCAACCTCTCGCCCCCTATCGCGTACATTTCCCTTGGATTTCTGCTACCCAAGTGCATGACACTGCACTTTTTCGCATTAAATTGTAGTTGCCAAGCATTAGACCAGTCTTCCAGCTTTTGTAGATCTTTCCTCATGTTAACCACTCCCTCGGGGGGTGGGGGGTGGAGTCCACTCTTGCAAATTTTTGTGTCTGCAAAAAGACTTTTCTCCAGGACCAAGCAGGAAGTCAGTCCTCACTGATGGGTGACGTCGGCGCCGACGGAGCCCTCGCGGAGCAATTTCCCCAGCTTTCAAAGAAAGCCTTTGGGAATTGCAGTGCGCATGCGCGGTCCCCTTCCCGCCCAAGGGTGCCATCTTGCTCAGTCTTCTTTTTTCCGCGGAGCCCTACAGACGTAGTTTGTGATCACCGCTGAAAAAGTTGATTTTTTTCGTTCTGTTTTCTCGGTTCGACGTCGTGTCCTTTTCCCGCCCGGCCTCGATACTCTGGTGTCGAGTCCGTTCACTATCTTTCGGTTTTTGTCCTTCGTGACTGGCGTTCCCGCCACTTTTTTCTTTTTCTCTGGCAGCCCAGTCTTTTGACCTCGCAGGGGCCCTTTTTCCCCCGATGGCTGCCAGCGGGTTTAAAAAGTGTGATCGGTGTACGAGGCTTATGTCTCTTACCGACACACACGACTGCTGCCTCCGCTGTCTCGGACCCAATCATGACCCGATGATTTGTGGTCCGTGTACCAAAATGTCCTCGAAGGCATTGAGGAGTCGGCAGTTTCAGAAGGAGCGAATCTTCTCTGACTCCGCGTCCGGCCGGGCCCGGATCTCGTCAGAGGCTTCGACGTCTCGTGACTCTGGCCCCGAGCGTCGTCGGAGCTCCTCTGAGCGGGGGTCTCCCGCCCGGGAACATCGTCGGAAGAAGAAACCTGCGAGGGCGGCGTCGGAGGATGCTCCTGGTTCCTCGAGGGCCAGGTCGCATAGCCCCGATAGCCGCCCCGGGTCCTCGGAGTCAGAGGCCTTCGAAGCATCCTCGTCTCGAAGTGGAGTCTCCTGGACACGTGAGTACTGTAGTCCTCGTGGACTCGCCTCCAAAGGAGCCGACGTCGGGCCTGACACCGTCGGGGCCTGAGTCGGGGGCTGCTGGGTCTCCTGAGCTTGGACTCAGGCTGACGGCCTTGGAGAGCAGTTTCGCTGCCTTCATGGACCAGCAGCAGGCATTGATCGCTGGCCTCGCCGGTGCATCTGCTCTGACCACCGGGATGACGACATCCAAGTCGACCCCGGAGGCCGAGCCAATCCTCGAGTCCATGTGGGCTCAAGTCGATCCTCAGCCACGGTCTCCCTCGGCCTCCCGTTTGGGACCGAGGTCGTCGACGCCGGCCTCGGCGTCGCGGCGGAGGTCCTCGGCGGCCGCCCGCACGGAGCCGCTCGATTCCTCCTCGGAGGAGTCGGGCTGGGACACGGAGGAAGACGAGTCACCCGGTTCTTTTCAGACTCGGTGCGTCCCCTCCAACTCGCCCGAGTCTGAGCCTCGGAGATGGTCCCCCCGGAGGATACCCGGTTCTCGGACTTCATGAGGGATATGGCCAAGGCTTTGGCCTTCCCCACAGATCCCGAGGAGGAGCCTCGAGCCGAAGAGCTCGAGGCCCTCCAGTTTGACTCTCCCCCAAAGGAGGCCTTTACTGTACCGGTTCCTCCGATGCTGGAAAGACTTCTCTTCCGCAAGTGGGAGAGCCCGGCATCGACGCCGGTGTTAAGCAAGCGGGTCGATTCCATGTATAGAGTCCGCAAGAGCCCCGGGTTCCAGAAGGCACAACTACCGCACCATTCCATGGTGGTGGAATCGACCATGCATCGACTCAAGAGTCAAAAGATGCACTCCTCGGTGCCTCCCGGCAAGGAGGCCCGGAACCTGGATGCCCTCGGTAGGAAGTGCTTCCAGGGCTCTATGCTTTCTTGTCGAGTCCAGACATACCAGCTCTACATGGGCATGTATCTCCGAGACCTGGCAAAGGAAATTGCCGGGTTCTCTGCTGGTCTCTCCGAGGAACCTTTGCAGAGGTTCCAGGCCTTGTCCACTGGTATTCGAGAGTGCTCCAAATTTATTTCTCGAGCAGCCTACGATGGCTTCGAAGCATCGGCTCGAGTAGCTGGGGCAGGCATCGGTGCCCGCCGGCAGGCTTGGCTTCAGTCATCTGACCTCGAGCCATGGGTGCAGGACAAGTTGGTCGATGTCCCCTGCAGAGGTGAAAACCTCTTTGGCAAGCCCATGGCTGAAAAGGCTGCGCAACTCGAGACAGAGACTCTAACCAGGACTCGCCTGTCCAGAAAGACCTCTGCCCCTTCACAGAAGAGGAAGGGCTCGGGGAAAAAGCCTTTTTACCCGAGGAAGGTGTCTGCCTATAAACAACACCACCCACAATATCAAGCCTCAGCAGCTCCCCATCAGGGTCAGCAGGCTAAGGGACAGGGTAATGGGTCCCGTAGGCAGAAGGCCCCGAAGCCCACTACACAGGTCCCTGCTCAGCAGGGTGGGGGCTTTTGACTCCGTAAGCATAGCCTCTTCCCCCCCGCTGGTTTCTCTCAGCACGGGAGGCCGGCTGGCCCACTTTGCCCACAGGTGGTCAGCCGTAACATCAGATTCATGGGTGCTTCAGGTAGTTCAAGAGGGCTACCTTTTGCATTTTCACCAGGTACCTCCCTCCTACTTTCCAGGGGAGCCCCCAAGGACCCCTCTGCACAGGGACTTACTCCTTCGGGAGTTAGCAAGTCTTCTTCAGGAACAGGCTGTGGAACCGGTGCCCCACCACCTGAAAGGTCACGGCTTTTATTCCAGGTACTTTCTGATACCAAAAAGAACAGGAGGCCTCAGACCCATCCTAGACTTGCGCAACCTCAACAAGTTCCTGCAAAGGGAAAAGTTCAAGATGCTTACCCTTGGAATCCTTCTGCCCTACCTCCAGCAGGGAGATTGGCTATGCTCATTGGATCTAAAGGATGCTTATACTCACATCCTTATCCATCCGGACCACAGACAATATCTACAATTTGTTGTGGAAGGAAATCATTACCAGTACAGGGTACTGCCCTTTGGCCTGTCCTCCGCTCCCAGGGTGTTCACCAAATGCCTGGAAGTGGTGGCAGCCTTCCTGAGGCTTCAAGGCCTGTTTGTCTTTCCCTACCTGGACGACTGGCTCATCCGGGCGCAGTCTTCCCTGGAGGTCACTCAGGCCACTCGTCGCACTGTAGCTCTGCTTCAGCACTTGGGGTTTGTCATAAACTTCGCAAAGTCCACTTTGCTCCCCTCTCAGGATCTAGAATTCATAGGAGCACGGTTGGACACTGCAGGCTCGTGCCTTCTTGCCTCTGGAACGGGCCAACCGGCTCGCAGCTCTGGCCAGCAGTTTTCACAGCTCTTCCCTGGTCTCGGCCAGGCAATTCCTGCGACTGCTCGGCCATATGGCTTCCACGGTCCATGTCACTCCGAATGCCCGTCTACATATGAGGCCTGCTCAGTGGAGCCTTCGCACTCAATGGCATCAAGCTACAGGGAGCCTTGCGGACTTAGTACGGATCTCCGACCGCCTGGTCTCCTCTCTGCAATGGTGGCTTCATCTCCAAATCTGCTTCTCGGCATGACTTTTCAGTCTCCTCCACCTTCCCAAGTGCTGACGACAGATGCCTCTCTTTTGGGATGGGGAGCACATTGCCAAGGGACATGTACTCAAGGCCTTTGGACCCCTTGGGAAGCGGCTCAGCAGATAAACTTTCTGGAGCTCAGGGCGATCCGCCTAGCTCTGCGGACCTTCTCTCACCTCACCTCTCATTGGTCTGTACAGACGGACAATCAAGTGGCCATGTTCTATGTCAACAAACAGGGGGGCACCGGCTCCCTCCTCCTATGTCAGGAGGCTCGGAGACTCTGCTCTTGGGCAGTCGACCATGGCATCCTGCTCAAAGCGGTTTACCTGCCCGGACAGGAAAATTACCTGGCCGACAAACTGAGCAGGATTCTGCAGCCACACGAGTGGAGATTAGACCCGTTGGTTGTTCAGGGAATCTTCCTCCGATGGGGCCTCCCCACCATGGATCTTTTTGCCAGTCCTCTGAACCGGCAACTTCCCAGGTTCTGCTCCAGGCACCCGCTCCCGCTCAGAGTAGCGGCGGATGCTTTCCTCATTCCGTGGTCCACGGGCCTACTGTATGCCTTTCCTCCCACGCCACGCGTGTCCAGGACGCTTTTCAAGGTTCTCCGGGACAGGGCCTCGGTAATCCTGGTAGCGCCCAGGTGGCCGAGACAGCCCTGGTTCCCACTCCTGCTACAACTGGCAGTGGACACTCCCCTTCCTCTGGGGTTTCAGCCCGATCTCCTGACTCAGAATCAAGGCACTCTCCTGCACCCCAACCTCCGGGCCCTTCACCTGATGGCCTGGCTGCTGAAAGGGTAGTCCTAGCTCCGTTGCTACTCCCTCCGGAGGTGGAAGATGTCGTCCTAGCGTCTAGGCGACCATCCACCCGGACGTCTTACGCCCTTAAATGGCGTCGCTTCTCCGTGTGGTGTTCTCAGCAATCTGAGAACCCCTTCTTCTGCTTGGTATCGGTGATTCTGCAATACTTGCTTCACCTTTCCAATCTCGGCCTCAAGTCCAACTCTGTAAGAGTCCACCTCAGTGCTCTCTCTGCACATCATTCACCGGTGGACGGCAGGCCTCTTTCCGCACACCCCTTGGTGGCGCGTTTTCTTAGAGGCCGCCTCCTGCTTAAGCCTCCCTTGTGCCCCCCAGCCCCTGACTGGGATCTCAATGTGGTCTTGCAGCGGATTACCTGTCCGCCTTTTGAACCTATGGCTACCTGCCCTCTTCGTTTCCTTTCTTGGAAAACTCTCTTCTTGGTAGCCCTTACCTCCACTAGGCGCGTTAGTGAACTGCAAGCCCTAGTGTCTGAGCCTCCTTACACTAGGTTCTACCCTAATAGGGTGGTCTTACGGACTCACCCAAAATTTCTTCCAAAAGTGGTTTCCTCTTTTCATCTCAACCAAGAGGTGGTTCTTCCAACTTTCTTTCCCAGGCCGCATACCAGCCGGGCTGAGACAGTTCTGCATACCTTGGACTGTAGGAGGGCCTTATCCTTCTACCTTGACCGTACGCGGGAGCATAGAAAGGCTGTTCAGCTTTTCGTTTCTTTTGACCCCAATAGGTTGGGGGTGCCTGTCTCCAAGCGTACTTTGTCCATCTGGGTAGCTGACTGTATCGCCTGGGCTTATGGGGCAGCCGGCCTCTCCTTAAAGAGTCGAGTCACGGCTCACCGTGTCAGGGCGAAGGCTGCGTCAGTGGCTCATCTCCGCTCTGTTTTTCTAACTTTTTTGCTGTCTTTTCGCTATGTCATCAGACTGAGCAAGATGGCACCCTTGGGCGGGAAGGGGACCGCGCATGCGCGCTGCAATTCCCAAAGGCTTTCTTTGAAAGCTGGGGAAATTGCTCCGCGAGGGCTCCGTCGGCGCCGACGTCACCCATCAGTGAGGACTGATTCCTGCTGCTCCTGGAGAACACCTGTTACAGGTGAGTAACTACTCTTTCCATTCAGTCCTTCAGCAATATCACTCACAAATACATTGAACAGTGCCGGGCCCAGGACCGAACCCTGGGGCACCCCGCTAATCACCTTCCTCTCATCCGAGTGAGCTCCATGTACAATCACCTTCTGTCGTCTGTCAGTCAACCAATTTCTAATCCAGTTTACCATCTTGGGACCCATCCCCAAGGTACTGAGTTGGCCCACCTCTGTTCTGTGCTGGTGACAGATTTGCAGAGCTGCCACTTGGTCATCAATTCACATGTTCGAGCACACTACTCCCTGGAAAGCAAATCCCATAGGGGCAGTGCCTCTGGTCAGGCAGTGCTGCGTAATAATCTTGGAGTGTAGGCAAATCCTGCCCTCCGACCCTCTGTGTCCAGGCTACTGGAGTGATAGTGTTGCTGGACGCTAGGATCTTGCAGAGTCTAGGGTCTCACCTTCTGCAACGCACAGCCACCCAACCGGTCGCCGTTGGTGCTGTTCTGGTTCGGTCCTCGGCAGCCTGGAGCTAGGGAGTCCTATATGTGAGGACTGACTTCCTGCTTGTTTTGGAGAAAGCATACTTACTCACCTGTAACAAGTGTTTTCTGGGAACAGCAGGAATCAATCCTCACAACCCTCCCTCCTCCCCTTGAAGTTGTCTTAAGTATGTCATCTGATTGAGCAAGATGGCACCCTTGGGCTGGAAGGGGACCACGCATACGTGGTAGCATTCCCAAAGGCTTTCTTTGAAAGCTGGGACATGCTCCGCACTGGCTCCGTCGGCGCCAACGTCAACCATATGTGAGGACTGATTCCTGCTGATCTCCAGGAACAAGCAGGAATGAGTCTTCACATATGGGTACGTCGGTACCGATGGAGCCTGCGCGGGAACGCTCCCCAGCGTCCAATCAGAAAGCTTTTGGGAGCATCCCTCAGCGCCTGCGTGCTGCCTTCCCGCCTTTCCAACTGTCTCTCCTCAGTTTTCGTTTTTCCGCGGAGCCAGCAGGACGTCTTCCTGTCACTGCAGAAAATTTTTTCTTTAAATCTTTTACTTTTTGTTTTTCTTGTGGTCGCGGCTGTTTCCACAAATCCACCGGTACCGCCGATGGTTATTTTCTTTTCCCTAAAACTCAGGGAGTTTTTTTCCCTCTGTTTCTGTCTTGAATTTTTGGGCCTGTAAGGCCTCTCCATTATGGAGCCGCCTTCTCCTAAGAAGTGCCTTAACTGTGGAAATACAGTTTTCTTTTTAGACTCCAATAACTGGTGTCTAACCTGTTTGGGTCCTGACCCCTTTCCTCCAGAGCCATCAGGCTACAATTTTATGAGAAGAAATTCTCCATTTCGACTTTCCCTCAATGCCGTTTTCCCTTCCAGTGTAAGGGCACCGACCATTTCTTCTCTACAGGATCAGGTAACCCACAAACAGTCTGTCAAGACTAGCCAATCCTTGGGTGGTAAGTCTCATGCCAAGCACGATGACGGCTCCAGCCTTGCCCTCAAGACCTCATTGGCTTCAAAACCCCGGCGGGAGTCTTCAGTCTCCAAAGCATATGTGGGGTTTCAGGTTGTTCCTGGGGCTCACCCCTCACAGAACATACCTGAGCCATGCTTGGTGGTGGCATCCGCTTCGAGCGGTACCGATACCCCGGCATCGGCACTGGTGTTGGATTTAACACTCCTCACCAGGGATCGTCATCTGGCCTCCTCGGTACCTACGGGACCGTTGGACAGGTTCCAGATTGACTTTCCCGTATCTGCATCAACGCCGATACTACCACCGACGTCTGTACCCTCCAGACGGGCATCGATAGACTCCTTTCCTTCGATGCCGAGTCTAGAATCGATCTCGAGTCTGGAAGACTGGGTACCGACACGTCTCGGTACCGATGCCTATCGGTATCGGGTGGTCGGTACCGAGGGTGATTACCGAAAGCCTTCGGTTACCTCGGTACCGGTTGAACTGCCACCGGTGTCTCCTCCGATGTCAGTGTCCCCTTCGATTCCGACAGCGCTATCGGTATCGGTACCGGTATCCGCAGTACCATCGGTGCCAGCTCCTTCCATGCTGCTTTCACCAGGATTGCTCCTTTCTCTACCAAGTCTGGAGTCGATACCTGGCATGGATGATGTCGTACGGACTGTCACAACTATTGACCTCCGTTACCAACATCCATCCCTTAAGGATTTTTTTGTGCACCGTGCAGGTAGATCCTTCGGTGCCCAGACTAGGTCTTCAAATCTGACCTGTCCAGGGGAAGTTCTGTTGCAGACCCTTCTTTTCAGAGTTTCCTCCTGGATATGGCAAGATCACTTGCCATTCCTATCCCTGGCCATGTTCCTATACAAGGCTCTGTTTCTACTGAAGCAAAGGCAAGCATTATGCTTCCTTTGCATTATTCCTTGCAGGATCTTCTTCTAAGAATGTGTGAAGCACCTTTAAGGGTACCCCCACATTCTAGAGGAACTGATCTTCTTTATCAGGTGCCCCCCTCTCCAGGGTTTCAAAAGGCTCAACTCCCTCCTCATTCCCTTGTAGTTGAAATCAGCAATGAGGAAGGTGAAAAGTAAGAAAAAGCACTCTTCTTACCCACCAGGTCGTGAGTCTAGGACACTAGATGCCTTTGGACGTCAAACCTTTCAGACATCCATGCTGTCAGCAAGAATTCTCTCATATATTTTTTATATGAGTCTATCTCTTCAGGAGGTCACAAAGAAATTACATCTTTTGACTCCTTTTCTTTCAGAGTCCAAGACTGCAGACTATTCTTTACTACTTAGTCATATTCAGAATATTTCTTGGTTTCTGACTCATGCTTCCCTGGACTCATTTGAGTCTGTTAGCAGAACCTCTGCTATAGCCATAGGGGCACGACGTAAGGCCTGGCTCCAAGCTTCAGACTTAGACAAATGGGCACAACAAAGACTGGGTAATACTCCTTGCACTGGAGAAAATCTCTTCAATAAGAAGTCTGTACATCAGGTTGCTCGGTGTTCCACTGACTTCCCTGTTTCTCAAGGCTCTTCTAAGCCTTTTCTTTCCCCAGTAGGTAGGAAAGACCCTACCAAACCTTCCTCCCCTAGGGGACGAAGGTTTTATTCTTCTCCTGCCCATCATACAGATGTTTCCAAGCAGGGGAGGCATCGCTCTGGTCTGAAGACTCCAAACCTTCACCAGGCTAAACAAACCCAGCAACCCTAAAGTTCTGGTTCATCAATTTCTGCCTCTTGGGGTTTAGAACCTACAGTTAACTTCTTCTCAGCAGAAGTTTTTCCACTGTTTTCATTCTAAACTTTACACATGGATTTCTTTTTCAAGACATCCACTTTCTTATCTGAGCTGTCAGGATATCCTTGCTATAAGTCACAGGTTTCTCCTCTTCTTGCTAAGAAAAGAGGTTTCACAACTATCATATGATAGTTTTCTGTGCCAGCTTGGATTTTTTCCTTCTGTAGACTTACCACATGGTAAGTCTCTTCCAGCTTTTTTGTCTCTACCCTCTTATCAGGATTTCCCCTATAAGAGTGGTACCATTATACTGGAGGGCTTCTTTTCAGCCTATCTAGTCTTTTTTCTTTGCCAGTGTGGAGTTTTCGTCCTTGAGTAAACTCCCTTCTTTTTTGCTTGGGCAGCTTATCAGACAGAAACAGGTTTTTTCTTCACTTGTTCTGTCTGTTCTTTCTGTTTTACACAGATTCTTTCTGCTCTTTTATTAGCAGCTGCCCATGCAGGAGCCTAGTGTTGGACCTCTGGTTCTTCCCCACAAGTTTCCAGAGTTGTCCTCCACTACTTTGTCTGGCCTTAGTAGTGATTCCAAGACAGTCTATACATCTTCTTGGATAATCCTTATCACTACAGGCTTGGATTTGGCAGCATAGTTCATATGACTGCTAGCTTCTCCAACAGTCAGCTCCATCTCCTGCATGATGCTCTCTGCAATTCTTCAGAGAAACTTTTCACTATTGGCCCTTGCTAGAGAGCATGGGTTTTTTTTCTCTAATGCCTATCTTACATGGTTGAAAAAGGCTCCTCAGTCATGCCCCCATGACTGTAAGGGTTCTTATACCCTACTATCTCCTTTTAAACAAAGGACATAAGCCTTCTTCACGTGAAAGCATAAAGAGTTGTTCAATTCCTATAGGGAATATGCTCTTTTTCCCTGCAGCTAATCCTTCATGGACAGCACATAGTCAATAAGGAACGCATGATCCCCCTTGTCCGTTCAGAGGGTCAACCTGGTATCTCATTCTATGCGTTCTCTGTCCATTTACCATGCTAGAGTTCTGCAAGACTCAAGGCTTGCTGCTACGGATTGATATTATCCTCTGTTTTTTCACGTAACCATCCTGGTTATTTTACTGGATAGCATCCTGCTTTATCATAACCAGGAGGGATAGATTCTATATATTTCTTTTCAAGTAGGTTCCACCTCTTGTCAGATGAATCTTTCCCATTCACATCCCCCATGTGAATCTAATCCTAGGCATATCTCTGTCTGCTTACAGACCTTTATTTTAGACCTATATATTCATATATATTTATTTTTATATACATCTTTATAGATGTATAACTCTGTCAGCTGTGTGTGCATATGTTATGCCCTTCTAGATCTCTCTATAGGTATATATATCCTGTATGTTCATCTATATTTCTATATGTACATACATATCTATATATATATATCCCCCTATATATATATATATATATATATATATATATATATATATATATACATATATATCTCTATCTGTCGAGATTCCTTTTATAGGTAGATATGTATTCACATACTTATCTTTCTAACTGTCTGTGCTCATATAGGTTTTACCTTCCTATGTGATCCAGACAGTGGGCTTACCCATCTTCATGTTGCTCCACAGCATGTTTAGAGTATTACGCACACAACCACTTCTGTGATACTAACAGCTTCTACAATATCCCTAAGGGTTAGGTGTCACTGAAGCTCCATGCTCCAATATCTTTCCTACCTCTCACCAGTTAGGAATGACATGGCGGATCTTCAGTAGATCTGAGGTTCCAACTCTTCAGACACCTGTCCTTTCTTTGGGAATACAGGGTTTTTCCTATACCCTTTCTTCCCTCAAGGACTTCACCAGTTTATCCAAATCGGTCAGTCTTCCTCTTTTGCTCCTAACTGTAAATAACTCTGTAGCCAAAAGAGTTTTCAGCTTTTTCCATAAAGCTTTCCACTGAAGGCCTGCCGTTTTTTGTACTACCCCAGTTCAATCCTGGGGTCACCTCTCACTCCAGTGTTGACCCTCACTGTTGTCCTATAGGTTATCACCTTCACTTCAGTGAGGTCACCTGGCAGTTTCCTCTACCCCCAGACCCTTCCTCCTTAGCATCATTCTTTGTGGCTAAGGTTGATACCCTCCGTCATTCCTTCCCCTTATGTCCCCCACCCCTTTCCCCTCCTGCTGTGCTTTCCCCTCCCCCCCTCTATTCCCCATCCCGCTCCCTTCCTGTCTTATCCCACTCCTGGTCTTCCTTTGAGACAATAACCCCCAGCATCCTTGAAAAAACCTTTCTTTCCCTTCGCAAAACCACCTGTTCAGCTGACCCTATCCCTTCATCCTGGCTCCTAGAACCCTCTCTGGCTCTTTCCCCCTACATCCTCTCCATGTTCAATTCTAGTTTATCCTCTGGTACATTTCCACCCAGCTGGAAGCACGCTGTCGTTCGTCCTATCTTAAAATCCCCGTCTTCTGATCCTTCCGCTCCTTCCAGCTGGCGCCCCATCTCCAACCTCTCCTTCCTTTCTAAATTTCTGGAAAAACTGGTCTTCATTCAACTTTCCTCTCACCTCGAAATTTCCCTCACCCTTCACCCCCGGCAATCTGGTTTTCGTCCCGGCTATAGCACTGAAACTGTCCTCCTTTCTCTTCTTAACGAACTTCACACTGCTCACGATCGTGGCTTATTCACCTTAGCTGTCTCCCTTGATCTTTCTGCAGCCTTTGACCTAGTGGATCACCGCACTCTCCTCACTCGTCTTCGGGAGGCGGGTCTTTCTGGTTTGGTACTTCGGTGGTTCCACTCTTTCCTCTCATGTCGCTCCTTCTCTGTAGTTACTGGTTCTTCCTCTTCTTCCCCCTTTCCCCTCACATGTGGAGTTCCTCAGGGTTCAGTTCTCGCCCCCCTTCTCTTTAATATTTTTCTTGCCCCTCTTGCCCTCATAATTCAACAGTTCGGCATTTCTGCGTATTACTACGCAGATGACATTTTTCTCCTACATCACACAAGTTCTCTTTCTCCTGACATTGCCCCTCTTAATCTGTGTCTTGCTGCTATTGCCTCATGGTTTTCTTCTAATTTCCTTCATGCTAACCCCGCTAAATCCTTTGCTATATGGTTCACGTTTGGGAGCCCCTCCCCTGCCTGCGCCCCCACTTTCTCCTCCCAGTCCATTCCTCTTGTCTCCTCACTTCGGTACCTGGGTGTTATCCTTGACTCCTCTCTCTCCTTCACGGCCCACATCTCTTCCATTGTTCAACGTTCTTTTCTTTCCCTCAAGCAGCTCCGAGCCATTCGCCCCTTCCTCTCTTCTTCTGCTCTGGAAACCCTCCTTCTCTCTTTAGTGGTTCTCGTCTAGATTACTGTAATGTTTCCCTGGCTGGTCTCCCCCAATCCCAATTGTCTCGTCTTCAACTTGTGCAAAATACAGCTATTCGATTACTAACCTATGCCTCCCGCTTCGACCATGTCACTCCCCTTCTTCTACACCATCACTGGTTACCTGTCACTTTCCGCATCCAATACAAAATTCTTATCCTTACACACAAAGCTGCTCGTACTGGCACCCCCTCCTACCTTGCTGACCAAATATCCTTCCGTACCTCTCATCGTTTGCTCCGCTCTATTCACACAAACCGGATGTCCCTTCCCTCCCCCTCCCAGGCCCATCTTGTTTCTACTCGCTCTTCCGCTTTCTACTTTCTGGCCCCTAGCCTTTGGAACTCGCTCCCCCCCTCGCTCCGTGCAGTAGAGTGATATCAGTCCTTCAAGTCCCAGCTTAAAACCCACCTTTTTAATCTAGCATTCGACCTCCCACTTGTGTCCTCCCCCTCCTCCTCTGTCTAGTGCTGATTTATTGTAATTTGTTAACTTGATTTGCTCTCTTTTAGCTAGTGTTTGATCTCCCACTTGTGTCCTCCCTTCCCTTTCTGTTTCGTGTTATTATATTGCAATTTGTTAATTCTGACCTGCTCTCTTCTGTCCTCCTCCCCCTTTACTGTTTTAAATTGGCGTTCCTTTCTTTTTCCTGCAGCATTAATTTTTAAATTTTTTAAAAAAGAACCTGAATTAATGTTTTTATTGTGAACCGCTCAGATGCCTGTGGCGTTGGGCGGTATATCAAGTTTTATTAAACATAAACATAAACTGGATCCCCAGTAGAGTTCATGAGCCTATCTACTTCCTGCAGTCCAGTAGGTAAGCTCCATATTGCAATTTTTTAATTTCAATATATATTCATGATAGTTATCATACCTATAAGGACTCCTTACCTGTAGTCCTATCTTAGGTTAGCTGTTTCCTACAGCTCCTTTCTATTCAACTCCTACCCTCCTTCCCTGGTTGGATGCCTGGGATCCATAGGAGGAGGTGAAGCCTTTCTCAGGGTCTCACAACTTTGGGGATCTCCCAGTCATCTTAGCTGGGGAGTCCCCATATGTGAAGACTCATTCCTGCTTGTTCCTGGAGATAGCACAGTTACTTACCTGTAACAGGTGATCTCTGGGAACAGCAGGAATAAGTCTTCACAACCCACCCACCTCCCCTAGGAGTTGTATCTTTCTATCTATCTTCCTTTCCTCTTTCTCTCTTTGTCTCAGCTGTAAAACTCAACTGAGGAGAGACAGTTGGAAAGGTGGGAAGGCAGCACGCAGGCGCTGAGGGATGCTCCCAAAAGCTTTCTGATTGGATGCTGGGGAGCGTTCCCGCGCAGGCTCCGTCGGTACCGACGTACCCATATGTGAAGACTTATTCCTGCTGTTCCCAGAGATCACCTGTTACAGGTAAGTAACTGTGCTTTCTCAGAGAACACCTGTTACTGGTGAGTAACTTCGCTTGCCCCAGTCTTAGAACAACAACCTGATGAAACTCTTCCAGATATCTCAAATGAGGAATGTTCCTATCTAAAATTCCTACAAATAAATTTCCAGAGTCTAGGCTTTATCCATGTTTAATCCCAGTGAATCAAAAGGATTTTCAATTCATCCTGTAATGCACCCAAAGAAGTAATAACCCTGAAAATACACAAGATCTGCAGTCATCCATCTGGAAAAACCCATTCTCTGTCCAGCTGACTTCACAAAGTCCTTCCCGCATCATAATGCTTTCATATTAATTTTCCCATCAGTTAATGGTCTCAAAATCAGCCAGTAAACTTATCAAATGGAATGGAGGAGTGGCCTAGTGGTTGGGGCAAGATACTTCAGGCCGGAAGGTCGGGGGTTCAAATCCCACTAGAGGACAGCAACCTTGGGCCGGAAGGACTGGGGTTTCTAGTCCCACAGGTGCTCCTTGTGGTCTTGGGCAAGCCACTTAACCCTCCATAGCCCATGTTCCCTGTAAAATAGTTATCTCCAAGTTATAATGCCCTGTTCAATGTAATTTCAGTTTGTTCATTGTAAACCGCACTGATGCAGAATAGCGCGGTATATAAGAGAATATAAATAAATAAAATTCACTAAGCCCTTGACTCAAGTCCCTCATGGTAAGGATCACAAAATATTAGACAACATAGGGAAGAAGGCTTACCAGAGTGCTGTGTTAGCTATGAATCATGTAACTCGCCAGCCTCAGATCTTACACTATCATCATGAGCTGCTAATCCAGTTTGATGTCCATCAAGAGTTCCTACGTGTCAATCTGTACATCATCTTACCACTTACAACATCTATAATTTCATATCTAGAGCAGCAATTTCAACCATCACTGCTCAACAAACAGCTGGCTTAAAGCTTCAGGACTGAGATCTTCATGATAAAATAGATGCTTCTTGTTTGTGAGAGACTCTCATTTTTGATCCAAATAGGCTATCTCACCTCAAAGATGACAGTGGTAAAAGCTTTCATCAGCATCAGAATCCTCTTCAAGCTACTGTAGAAATCAGCTACACTCTTATTGCAGACTTTACCACTACAAGCATTTTCAAGCAATTTTACCGAAGGAGGGAATTATCCGCCTTACCCAAGATCTCTCCATAACCTTCCACAACTCAAACATACAAGCAGTGTTAATGTCCAAGAGAATGCAAACAGCAAACTACCCCTTTGACCTCCACAGGGAAATCTAATCTTCAATTTTGACTATCCCTCCAGTAAGGGGCAGAATCCTTTAGTTCAGGGAGAACTGGGAAAGTATAACCTTGGACCGCTGATGCTTTCTGTTGTCAATCATGCCTACAAAATAGATTTTCTCGCATGCCCTCCTCGCCCACATTCTTCTGCTTAAATCAGGATTCTCCCTTCCCATGAGAAAATTCTTCAAAAAAGAGATCCTGACACTGTCATACTGGTCCATTAAATTGGTTCCTGCCCTACAAAGAGGTCAAGGATTGCTATTCAAGGTTCTTTCTCATCCTTATGAAAACAAGTAGTCTAACACCCATCTACATGTGAAGTTCAAAATGAGCTCCCTAGCAACAGTACTTCCTTTAATAGATCACAGCTACTGGCTAGCATTTCCTGGACCTGAAGGATGATTATTTTGACATACCCATTCATAAAGGTCACAGGGGGAGTATCTATGTTTCACATTCCACAATCAACATTTTCAGTACAAAATACTTCCTTTCAGCCCACTGGACAACAAAGATTTTGCTTTCTGAACACTTTTGGATGTATGTTATGGGTTTTGGGTTGCTGATCACAAAAACCACCTTAACATTTTCCTGTCATACACCATTTTTTTTTTTTTTTGCAATCGCCTATTTTTGTGATTTCCTCACATATTTTGTCTCTTCATATGTTGCCTAAAAAATAAGCTGTTTTGTTTAGTTCAGGCATGCACTCAGTGCAGACTTGCAACATGCAATGGAAATGTGTTACTGCTCAGGAATGCATGGGCATGCTTAGGATGGATGCTCGCAGTACAGGCTATAAAAGCAGCTTTCATGTACAGATGCTATACATGACATTGATATCAGTTTATGTACTTAACAGTAGCATTTACATATACGTTTCTTGTCTAAAAGACAATTCGTTACAGCAGAGATGTCTCATCAATGTCACAACAGCTGTGATACATGCTGTTACATTTGTGGTGAGCATACGTGTAAGCCTCAAAGATGCAGCATGACTGCACTTATTAAGAAAGTGTATGAGCTCTACTTTGGTTGTAAAGTTGGCGATTAAGACAAAACCTGGGCTCCTCACATTTGCTGTGCAACATGTGCTGTCCATCTCAGAGTTTGGCTCAGAGGTTCTCGGAAGTCGATGCAGTTTGCAGTCCCGATGATATGGTGAGAACAGAAGGATCATGTGACAGACTGTTACTTCTGTCTGACCAATGTATCTGACTTCTCTGCTAAAAATAATAAATCTGTTAAATACTCCATTCTGCCTTCAGCCATGAGACTAGTGCCACATGACGACAGTATGCCAGTACTGAAGCCACCAGAGACATGGAGCCTAGATGAGGAAGATGAAAATACCCACAATACATGGGCCAGAAGTGGAAAATGACATGGATCCAGAATTTGAGCCATTTATGTCCGGTGTGCCTCATCTGATAAGTCAGAATTGAATGACCTGGTGAGGGACAAGTTTGTCAAAAACAAAAGCTGATCTAATTGGTTCAAGATTGCAAGGACAAGGTTTGCTGTCGCCAGGTACAAAAATTTCTGTCTTTCAGACCCGCCAAGAAGATATGAAAAATTTCTTTGCACAGGTTGACAATCTCTCTTTCTGCGCTGACATTGATGGTTTGTTCATGGCTTTGGGTTGTGAGCATGACCCACAACAGTAGTGCCTTTTTATCGATTCATCACTGTTAAGCCTGAAAGCTGTCTTGTTGCACAATGGTAATGTCTACCCTTTAATACTTATTTAAACATGGCCAATTTTTCCATTGGAGAAAGGTGAATAGTTGAGTACCCCAGGGATCTCTGCTGGGTCCGCTGCTTTTTAACATACTTGTAAATGACCTGGAAATGGAATGATTACCTCAGATGGCACAAAATTATTCAAAGTTGTTAAAACCCAAGAGGATTGTGAAAAATTGCAAGAGGACCTTAATAAATTGGAAGACTGGACGTTAAAATGGCAGATGAAATTTAATGTGGACAAGTACAAAGTTATGCACCTAGGAAAGAACAACCCAAACTATGGTTACACGATGCAAGGTTCCATATTAGGAACCACCCAGGAAAAAGATTTAGGCATCGTTGTGGATAACACATTGAAACCTTCTGCCCAGTGTGCAGTGGTGGCCAAGAAAGCAAATAGAATGTTAGGAATCATAAGAAAAGGAATGGAGAATAAAACAAAGTATATTATAATGCCTCTGTATCGTTCCATGGTGCAACCACACCTTGAATATTGTGTGCAATTCTGGTCGCCGTATCTTAAAAAGGATATAACAGAATTAGAAAAGATACAGAGAGAAGAGCCACCAAAATGGTAAAGGGGATGGAAGGATACCCCCCTATAAGGAGATGCTAAAAAAGTTAGGATTCTTCAACCTAGAAAAGAGACAGCTGAGGGAGATATGATAGAGGTCTATAAATTAATGAATGGAGTGTAACAGGTAAACATAGATTGTTTACGCCATCAAAATGTAGAAAGACTAGGGAACATGCAACAAAGCTACATTGTAACCCATATTAGACTAATAATAGAAAATATTTTTTCACTCGGCGCATAATCAAACTCTTTAATTCCTTATCAGAAGATGTAATAAAAGCTGTTAGTGTAGCTGGGTTTAAAAAAGGTTTGGTCAAGTTCCTAGATGAAAAGTCCATAAACCATTATTAGAGGGGACCCGGGAAATCCACTGCTTGCCATAATGCAAGCATTGTGGAACCTATGTCTTCTGGGGTAACTGCTAGGTACTTGTGACCTTTATTGGCCACTGTTGGAAACAGGATACTGAGCTTGATGGACCTTGGTCTGATCCAGTATGGCATATCTTATGTTCTTAAAACATGGAACAGTTGTTGAAACACATACAGTACAACTACTACAACAGGAACATCTGTGGTGATCTACAAGTAGTGCCACTGCTACTAGGAATGCAGTTTGGGTATACCAAGTACTGTTTCATTTGCGAATGGGACTCCCGTGCTAGAAAATCTCATTACATTAAAAGGAACTGGCCGCTCCGTAAGCTTTTGGTTCTAGGACAGAAAAATGTGGCACATGAACCACTTGTCGACATAAGATATTTTTGCCTCCTCTTCGTATACAACGCGGACTGCTGCAAAGCTTTGTGAAAGTGATGAACAAGGAAGGCGTAGGATTTCAATATTTGAGACAGCTGTTTCCAAGAATAATTGATGTTAAGATTAAGAAAGACATTTTTGTGGGTCCACAAGTCAGACATGTCATCAATGACAAGCAGTTCAAAGATCTGCTAGTAGGGCCTGGGAAAATCGCTTGGAAGGCATTCAGGGATGTTGAGAATTTTCTTGGCAATTACAGGGCGCCAAACTATGTCCAGCTGGTTGACAACATGCTTCAAGCAATACAAAACCATGAAGTGCAACATGTCGCTGAAGATTCATTTTCTGCATTCACACTTGGACGACTTTCCTGCTAATCTTCGTGTAGTCAGTGACTAACATGGTGAAAGGTTTCACCAGGACATTGTGATGATGGAAAAGCGGTATCGGCGTAATTGGAGCCCATCGATGCTGGCTGCTATTGTTGGACACTGAGACAAGAAGCATCAGATGCCGAGTACAAACGAAAATCAGGAGCAAAACATTTTTTTTTCTTCCTTCCTTTTTTTTCCTTTTCCTTTTCCTTTTTCTTTTTCTTTTCTTTTTTCTTTTCTTTTTCTTTTCTTTCCTTTTTTTCTTTTCTTTTTTCTTTTTTCTCTTTTTCTTTTCTCTTTTTTTTCTTCCTTTTTTCCTTTTTTTCTTTCTCTTTCTTTTCCTTTTTTTCTTTCTTTTTTCCTTTTTTTCCTTTTTTTCTTCTTCCAAAACATTATTAGCTCAGATGAGCATCATTGTGCGCTTAAACATGCTAAATTCAGTCAAAATTTAATTTCATGTTTCTCCAAATTCCTACGTGATAGTCTATCTGAAATTATATTTTTGTTCAACTTGAAGCTATCTATCATCATCAAAAAGTTTTTCAGGAAGCAAAACTTTTGAACAAATTTGTTGTCCAATATCATCAGCTTAGTATTCACAAAATGTCTTGCACTTGAAGCAGCTCAGCTGCACAAAGCAGGCTATTATGTCTTTCCCTATCTGGATTACTGGCTAATATCAACATCAAGCAAACCAGCATTAAACTTCTCTGAGACCATTCGACTTCTCAAGAAGTTAGGTTTCTTGATCAACAAGTCAGCTCTCATACCAACTCAAATTATTGCATTTTACTGGAGCTCAAATCGGTACAAAGCAGGAAAAGCTCTACCTTCCCAAAAAGAGAGCAGCAATGATCCTACATCTCTGTTCACAGCTCAAACAAATTACCTATGTAACTCGACCTGTACTCAAGCTCCTTGGCACAAGTCGGCAACTGCATGTGCTTCCTCTAACAAGACTACATATGAGACCTTTTCAGTAGCTCCTAAAACTAAACTGCGATCAGTGACATCAGTCCCTTTGAAAGAAGATTTCCATAACTCAACCAGTTTGGACAATCTCCTTGTCTGACACTCATTCACACCACACTGTTAACCTAACTGTTATCCTCACCACAGATGCTTTCACCATTGGCTGAAGAGCGCATCTTCCACATATGAGCACACAAGGCCATTGGAGCTGTTGGGAACATATGCAGCACATCAGGCTTCTGGAGCTGTAAACTGTCTACAATGCCTTCAAGCCATGGCTGTAAAAGTGGGTGATCATTGTCAAGCAGATGACCAAGTAGCTGTTTTAACCTCAACAAACAAGGGGGCTTAGGGATATCTATCTTTATGCCTAGAAGTGACAAAATTTAGCATCTGGCATGTTCCCTACAGATAATCCTACCAGTGGTCTATCTTCCCTGTCATGACAATCAATCAGCAGATTCCCTAAGTTAGCAACTAGGTCCATGCGAGTGGTCTCTCAACCAGGGGGTCGCAGACTTTCTTTAAAAGATGGGGAACCCCAGACATAGACCTAATAGCAACAAAACTCGGTGCTAAATGCACACAGGTTTGTACATTCACCCAAAAGCACAAAGAATAGTATAGTATGATTTTGCACTTTCCTGGCACACAGGTCTTCCCTACACCTTCCTTTTTCACTCATCCAATGAGTGCTGCACAAGATTCAAAGAGACAGGTCACAGATTATCCTCGTTGCCCTGCGATGGCCACGACACATCTATTTTTTCAGACTTTTCTCTCTGTGCTTGGAGCCATCTATAGCCCTGGTCACAATCCTAATTTCCTGAAACAGGAGTTTCTCATACACCTTGATCTACACAGTCTTTCTCTGATGGTGTGGAAATTGAGTGTCAACTTCTAAATCGTTTCCCAATATCTTCAAACACAAAGAACATTATAATAGCCTCTAGGCGGCCATCAACATGCAAATCCTATCAAAGGAAATGGAAATGGTTTGCAGAATGGGCTGCCATCCAGAATTGGGATCCTCTCTTGTCCAACAAGTCAAATCCAGTCTTACCTGCTGTTTCTCTAACTTTGGTCTGAAAATGGCCTCAGTGCAAAGTCACCTGGCAGCAATCACCATGTACCATGACAGAGGGGAGGGCAAGCTTCTCTCCTTCTATGCGTTAGTTTCCAGATTTATGAGAGGCCTCATGCTACCAGACCACCCACAAAGCCTCTATCACCCGTTTGGGATTAAATATCATTCTTGCTAATTTTGTGGCTAGCTCTTTTGAACCTTTAGGCCTAGCCTCATTAAAACACCTCACTGGTGACTCTGCTTTACCTTTCTATACCAGAAATCTCTGCAGAAATCCAGGCATAGTTTAACCTGCTTGTCTGACGTTGCTCCCTTGATATCCCACCACCATCTGAAACTGAACATGGCCAAGATTGAGTACGTTATCTTTCCCCCTATATCTGCCTCCCCCTTCCTCCTCCTGTGATAACACTCTGATCCTCCCTGTTTCCTAATATCTTAACCTTGGAGTCATCTTTGACTTTTTCTTTCTCTGCACACATCCAAACATAGTTAAAATGCCATTTCTTTCTCTATAACATCAACAAAATTTGTCCCTTTGTGAATACACTACCAAGACCCTTGTCCATTTTCTCTAGTCACTACCTCTTAGACTATTGCAACCTTCTTCTCACTAGTCTCTCATTGAATCATATTTCTCCCCTTCAATACATTCAGAACTTCTTCACGACTAATCTTCATTAATTTGCTATGCCCACATAATCCCTCTTCTAAAGTCACTTCAGTGGCTTCCTATCAGTTTCTGCATCAAATTCAAGAGGTAATGAGTAGCAGTACAGCGAATGTGATACAAGTGCATTCGCTGTACAGCTCCTCATACCTCTCATTTCTCTCCTCCTCGGGAGCTCTGCTCATCAGGTAAATTACTTTTATCTGTGCCCTTCTCTTCCACTGCCACCTCCAGACTCTGTTTGTTCCATCTTGCTGCACCATATGCCTGGAGTATGCTACCCGAGTCAGTACACCATGCTCCATCCCTGTTCCTAGTCAGATCCAGATTAAAAAGCCACCTCTTTGAGGCAGCTTTTAGATCCTGACCCTCTTATTATCCTGTTTACCTTCCTTGTGTTGCAGGGGATCAGGGGGTAAACTTCTTTGCATGCTTTCCCCAATTTTTTTTTACACTTTTCCTATTGAACATTACACACTGAGATGTAAGAGAAGTAAAGGGTTGTTGTCACTCCATATCGGTTACTCATGCATGCCACTTTCAAATGTAGAGTTTTATCTGCTAATTTCAGCTAAAGTGCTGCATGCTTGGTTTCCATCCTCTTGCCATTTCTTCACAATAGAATGGCAGATAAGTGAAGCAACCCCTCAGTAAATGTGATGGAAGTAATCATTATTCATGAAAGCTCAGGATAAACATGAAGGATCTTTAATTGGAAGGAGGCGAAAATGAAGCCAAAGATTAAGTATGGTGTGGAATGTTGCAACAAGAAAAAAAGGTTGAACGACCAGATGGGCCTTGTAGTCTTCACCTGCCAACTCATTCTGTTTGTTTATACAGGTCTGGAGCACAAGTACTTGTGAATTTGTTCGAACTCTAAATGGGCACAAACGTGGTATTGCATGCCTCCAATACCGAGACAGACTAGTTGTTAGTGGGTCATCTGACAACACCATTAGGTGAGTTAAAAAGCTTTGCTACTGCATTGTATTTTCTATATTGTATTCATTTTGAGGATTGTTCCTAGAAGGTGAGAAATGAAATGTAAATAAGGATGTTTATAAGTTCTAGAGAATAGATTATCTTGTATATATAATCCACCTAGAAACCACAAACTATGATGGCTGTTGGTGTAGTTTGGATACACCTGCACACATTTGCACATACGAGCATGCTGTTAGTGAGAGACAGACAAGCGGCTGATGCAGCTGGTGCTCTGCTGCAGGAGCAAAGAAGGGGAAAGCGAGTTGAGTGCAGAGGAGAGAATGTGCCACCATAAGGAAAGGGGACTGGAAGTGAGAGAGAGAATACCGGGGATGGTAGAATGAAGAGTGCCGGAGTGGAGGGCAGGAAAGAATGAGTGTTTTGGTGAGACAGAAAAAAGCATAAGTGCTGGGGGGAGGGAGGAAAGAGTTCCTGCATCAACTTGCAGTGAGGGGAGAGATGCCAGTGCTGCCACAAATGTTTTGTGGGTTTCTGATTGTCTGTTTATGTATATCTGTATGATTATAGGCCTACACTGATTTTTTGCAGCGGTTTTTTGTTTAACACCTCTCCTTGTCTATTGGCGTTTAGCATGCAAGTATACACTGTCTTGGAAGAATGCTTGTATGGGCAATTGATGCCCTGGCTAAAGGGCTTAGTGGCGTTACATGATAACCAATTTTTTGTTTCCTCTTTATTTTACAGCCTCTGGAATACTTTCATATGTTTGAGGCATTTCCAGTACACAACACGATTCACATTGAAATTGATAATGTGTATAAAATTATAATGATATACAATTGAAAATTGACATAAAATTTGAAGTAAAGGGGAGGGGTTTTTAGACTGTTGCAGAACTGGAGAGACGAAAAACCTCTTGTCAGCCATACAGAGCCAGAAACAAAGGCTCCAGAAACACTGAGGTCTTTTTCCTCCCATTCACATATTGTGCTATGCTGTACTGTATTTTGTGAGTGTGCTGAAGAGATTCTTGTTTTAATAGTGAATGGGGGGGGGGTGTTGGATTTATTAAAGTACAGATGCACTTCACTCAGGGATATCAGTTGTTGGATTTCCAGTACACAACACATTCCCAAACAGTACATTTTGGTAGTAAAAAAGCAAATTTTGAAAAACTGCATATGCCAGCTAATGAGCTCTGCAGAGCTCAGGTTTCTGTTAGTAAGGATTGTAGACCCACCTGGCTAGTAGTCTTGGTGTGTGTTATCCTGTTTTCCAGGTCTCAGTATCTGTAAAATGAATTTGTATATCTTCAGCTGTAAAGCTTAAGGGACATGGACCCAGGAAGCCAAAGGCCCCCAAACCGCAGACACCAGCTCTGGCTCAACCTGTTGGGAGCTTTTGACTCCCAGGGCGGGGCCTTCCTACCCCTGGGAGACCTCACCAACCCACAGGGGCCCGCCTAGCACTGTTCGCCCACAAGTAACCCGAAGTCACCTCGGACCAGTAGGCGCAATGGGTGCTGAAGGAGGGTTACCACCTCCACTTCCAGCTGCCACCTCCGGGGCATTTTCCAGGAGAGCCAGTGCGACCTCTCCTTCAGCAGGCCCTCTTGCTCTCACAGCTAGCAAGTCTACTAAAGGACAGGGCAGTAGAAGCTCTTCTGCCTTTGGGGCTGGCCCGAGATGGACCTCTTCGCCTCTTCAGACAACACACAACTGGATCGCTTCTGCTCAAGGCAGCCACACCCACAGAGGGTAGCGGGCAGATGCATTCCTGATCTCATGGTCTGAGGGACTGATGTATGCAATCCCACCGACTCCTCTGGTCGCCAAGACTCAAAATTCAGAACAAGAAGGCATCGATGATACTGATCGCTCCCAGGTGGCCCAGGCAACCCTGGTTCCCACTACTGCTCTCGCTAGCAGCGACACTTAGTACCCCTGGTTCGAGCCCCGGACCTCCTGACTCAGGAGGTCTCTCTCCTGCACCCCATTGTGGAGTCAGTGACTCTAATGGCCTGACTGTTGAAAAGGGCGCTCAACCTGCCACAAGAGGTTGAGGAGATCCTGCTGGCCTCCAGGAAGCCCTCCACGAGGAGGGCTTACGTCTTTAAGTGGCACAAGTTCATCCTGTGGTGTGCAGATAGGAAGGAGAACCCATTCTCCTGCCACATACAGCTGGTATTCCAGTACTCTAGTGCATCTGTTGCACGCAGGTCTGAAATCTAACTCAATTCGGGTGCATCTGAACACCATAGCCGCTCACCACCACCCAGTAGGGGGCAAGCCCTTATCCAGCCAGCCCCTGGTCTCCTGGTTCCTACGGGGCCTTCTGCTTTCCAAGCCTCTTGTCTGTCCGGCGGCAGAATGGGACCTCAATGTGGGGCTCTCCCAGCTGACTAGACCACCGTTTGAGCCCCTGGCCACCTGCCACTTCAGATACCTATCATGGAAGTTGGCCGCCTTGGTGGCCCTGACTTCATCTCGCAGAGTCAGCGAGCTTCAAGCGCTGGTGGTGGACCTCTCATACACCAGGTTCTTCAAGAACAGAGTAGTGCTCCACACTCACCCTAAGTTCCTCCCAAAGGTAGTATCCCCATTTCACCTCAATCAGGAGGTGGTTCTCCCCACCTTCTACCTGCGGCCTCATACCAGCAGGGAGGAGCTCATACTCCACACACTGGATTGTAAACGGGCTCTATCCTATCTGCAGCAGACCCAGAGCCACCGCAAAGCACTTCGGCTTTTCGTGTCCTAATACCCCAACAGACTGGGGCTATCTGTAACCAAGTGTACTCTATCCTCTTGGGTGGCAAACTGCATTGCCCTCGCTTTTGAGCAGGCAGGCAGGCCTCTCCATGGAGTTCAGGATCACAGCGCATCATGTGAGGGCGATGGCCATGTTGGTGGCCCACCTCCCATCTGTGCCAGTGACAGAAATTTGCAGAGCTGCCACTTTGTCATCCATTCACACGTTCGCAGCATACTACTGCCTGGAAAATGAATCCCGCAGGGACAGCGCCTTTGGTCAGGCAGTGCTGCATAATATTCTTGGAGTGTAGGAAACTCCTGCCCTCAGACCCGTCTGTTCATGCTATCAGAGTGATAGTGTTGCTGGATGCTAGGGTCTTACAGAATCTCTCAGCAGGGACTCACCTTCTGCAACTCACTGCCACTGACCAATCGCCGTTGGTACTGTCGTGGTTTGGTCCTCGGTAGCCTGGAGCTAGGAAATCCTATATGTGAGGACTGACTTCCTGCTTGTTCCTGGAGAAAGCATACTTACTCACCTGTAACAGGTGTTTTCTGGGAACAGCAGGAATCAGTCCTCACAGTCCTTCCTCCTCCCCTTGGAGTTGCCCTCCTGTTCTTTGTTTGACTGCCGTCTTAATTCTGTCATCTGACTGAGCAAGATGGCACCCTTGTGCGGGAAGGGGACCATGCATGTGTGGTAGCATTCCCAAAGGCTTTCTTTGAAAGCTGGGTAAATGCTCCGCACAGGCTCTGTTGGCGCCATCATCATCCATATGTGATGACTGATTCCTGCTGTTCCCAGAGGCTTTATCATTCCTGGCGGAGGCCGAGGGGGAGCCTCGAGCCAAGGAGCTCGAGATCCTCCAGTATGATTTTCCCTCGTGGGAAGCCCTTACTGTACCGGTGCCCCCCATTCTGGAATGGCTGATGCTCCACATGTGGGAAGACACCTGTCTCGATGCCGGTACTCAGCAAGCAAATCTATTCCATTTATCGAGTTCGCAAGAGCCCTGGATTCCAGAAAGCACAGCTGCCGCACAACTCCATAGTTGTGGAATCGGCCATGTGCCGGCTCAAGAGCCAGAAGACGCACTCCTCGGTGCCTCCTGGCTGGGAGGCCCGCAACATGGATGCCCTCAGCAGAAAATGCTACCAGAGTTCAATGCTGTCATGCCAAATCCAGACGTACCAGCTTTACATGGGCATGTATCTCCGAGACCTGGCAAAGGAGATTGCCGGGTTCTCAGCTGGGCTGTCCGAGGGACCTTTGCAGTGATTTCAAGTTTTGTCCATTGGGATCTGGGAGTGCTCGAAGTTTGACTCGAGCAGCCTATGATGGCTTTGAGGCATCTGCCCGGGTAGCTGCGGCCGGCATCGGTGCACGCCGCCAGGAATGGGTACAGGACAAGTTGGTCAATGTCCCTTGCCGAGGTGAAAACCTCTTTGGTAAGCCCATGACAGAAAAGGCTGCCGAAATCGAGTCTGATTACCTGACCCAGACTAAACTTGAGAAAAAGACTTCTGCCCCTTCTAAAAAGAAGGGCTCAGGTAAAAAGCCCCTTTTCCTGAGAAAAAGTACAGCTTACCGCAACTACCCCACATATCAGGCCTCCCCAGCTCCCTAACAGGGGCAGCAGGCCAAGGGACAGGGGCATGGCCCATGTAAGCAAAAGGCCCCCAAACCTAAGGCTCCAGCTCCGGCCCAGCCTGAAGGGGGGGGGGGGTTGACTCCCAGAGCATAGTCCCTCTCTCGAAGGAAGTAAGGCCATGCACTGGAGGAAGGCTGACCCTGTATGCCCACAGGTGGCCAGCCGTCACAACAGATGCCTGGGTTCTGCAGATAGTCCAAGGGGGCTATTGGCTATATCTCGCCCAGGCACCACCCTCTTACTTTCCAGGGGAACTTCTCAGACCCTCCTCTTCACAGAGACCTCCTCTTAGGAGAGTTGGCAGGTCTTCTAGAGGATCAGGCGGTAGAACCGGTGTGCCAACACCTGCAGGGAAAAGGCTTCTACTCCAGGTACTTTCTCATACCAAAGAGAACTGGAGGCCTGAGATCCATCCTCTACCTGCGAAACTTAAACAAGTTCCTGGTGAGGGAAAAGTTCAAGATGCTTTCCCTTGGAATATTACTGCCTTACCTCCACCAGGGAGACTGGCTATGCTCCTTAGACCTAAAGGATGCTTATACACACATCCAAATTCATCCAGACCACAGACAATATCTACGATTTGTAGTGGGAGGACTCGTACTCTTTTCAAGGTCCTTCAGGTCATCCTGATAGCTCCCAGGTGGCCAAGACAACCATGGTTTCCGTTACTGCTTGAACTGGCAGCAGAAGCTCCAATTCCACTGGGATTATGCCCCATACTCCTGATACAGGAGGGGGGCAACCTTCTACATCCCAACCTCAGGGGTCTCAACCTGATGGCATGGCTGCTGAAAGGGTAATACTTGCACCACTTCTGCTTCCCAAAAATGTGGAGGATGTTCTGCTAGCCTCCAGGAGGCAATCGACTAGGAACGCCTATGCATTTAAGTGGCATAGGTTTGAGTTGTGGTGTGTCAAGCTGAGTGTAAACCCTTTCTCCTGCCAAGTCTGTGGTGTTGCAGTACCTGCTTCATCTCTCCAATTTAGGTCTCAAGTCTAACTCAGTCCGAGTCCACCTTAGTGCCTTATTAGCACACCACTCTCCAGTGGAGGGACATCCTCTTTCTGTACACCCCTTAGTGTCCAGATTTCTGAGAGGGTTACTTCTACTGAAGCCCCTGGTTTGCCCCCCCGGCGACCAAATGGGATTTGAATGTGGTCTTAGAGCAGCTTACTCGCCCACCCTTTGAACCGATGGCTTCCTGCCATCTTCGCTTCCTCTCATGGAAAGCGCTTTTCTTGGTGGCACTCACCTCAGCCAGGCGAGTGAGTGAGCTGCAGGCTCTGGTGTCCGATTATCCGTACACAAGGTTCTATAGGAAGAGGGTAGTGCTATTTATTTATTTACATTTCTTTTATACCGCGCTATTCGACATCAGTGCGGTTTACATGAAAACTGAAATATACACAGAACATCAAGCTGTTCTTTGTTTACAGAGAACAGGAATAGAAACTTGGAAAACATGAGGTAACTATTTACATACAGACATCACGACAGTACATGTTAAACATTACTCGATGGTCATGGATAGCTTGCTGGGGATGTTATGGCTATAATCTCTATGCACTCACCCCAAGTTCCTTCCGAAAACGGTCTCCTCATTCCACCTCAGCCAGGAAGTGGTACTTCCGACCTTCTTCCCCAGGCCGCATGCCAGCCGGGCAGAGACAGTCCCGCATACCCTGGACTATAAGAGGGCTTTGGCCTTCTACATAGAGCGTATGCGGGGACATCAAAGATCTTCTCAGCTCTTCGCCTCTTATGACCTCAGTAAGCTGGGGATGCCTGTCTCCAAGTGTACCTTGTCCATCTGGGTGGCGGATTGTATCGCCTTGGCATACATGACAGTCGATCTCCCGTTGTAGGGTCGAGTTATGGCCCACTGGGTCAGGGCTAAGGTGGCATCAGTGGCTTACTTCCGCTCTGTTCCGTTGGCAGACATCTGCCGGGCCACAACCTGGTCTTCAAGCCAGAGTTTTGCGGCCCATTACTGCCTGGATAGGGCGTCCCAATGGGACAGAGCTTTCGGCCAGGCTGTACTCCGTAATCTGTTTGGGGTCTAAGCAACTCCTACCCTCCAACTCTTTGGTGTCAGGCTACCGGAGTGTTGCGTTCTTGGCTGAACTCCTATCATGGCTGCTGCGGCTCTTCTACAGGGAGCCTATTTTTCAGTTATGGGTTCTCGGTAGCCTATAGCTAGGGAGTCCCATATGTGTGAGGACTGACTTCCTGCTTTGTTCCTGGAGAAAGCGTAGTTACTTATCTGTAACAGGTGTTCTCCAGGGACAGCAGGAATCAGTCCTCACGACCCTCCCTCCTCCCCTGGAGTTGCAGTCCTGTTGTTAATTTTATTTCTTTTTAGCTATGTCACTTGACTGAGCAAGATGGCACCCTGGGCGGGAAGGGGACTGCGCATGCGCGATGCAATCCCAAAGGCTTTCTTCGAAAGCTGGGGATTGCTCCACATGGCGACGTCACCCATATGTGAGGACTGGTTCTTGCTGTCCCTGGAGAACACCTGTTACAGGTGGGAGGTTGGAGGGGCTCTTCCGAAGGGATGGGCTTCACCTTAACCGGGATGGAACCAGGCTGCTGGCATTAACCTTTCAAAAGGAGATAGAGCAGCTTTTAAACTAGATAATAGGGGAAAGCCGACAGTCACCCAAGAGCGGATGGTTCAGAAGAATGTATCCTTGAAGGCTACCAAAAGCAGAGAGGTTCCAAAAAAGAGTGAAGTAGCCCAAATGCCCTCGAGTATGGAGTAGACAGAGCTTAAAGATTCCAAATTACCCATGTCTGCCAGTAGCTAAATTAATACGAATAAAATAGTCTCTAAAATGCTTGTATGCAAATGCTAGAAGTCTAAAAAATAAGATGGGAGAGTTAGAATATATAGCACTAAATGAGAGGTTAGATATGATTGGAATATCAGAGACATGGTGGAAGGAGGACAACCAGTGGGACACTGCGATACCTGGGTACAAACTATATCGTAATGATAGAGCTGATCAAATTGGTGGAGGGGTTGCGCTCTCTTAGAGAGGGCATTGAGTCAGAAAGGATTAAAGTTTTGCAGGAAACAAAATTTGCTGTAGAATCTCTATGGATTGAAATTCCATGTTAAAAGGGGAATGCGATAGCAGTGGGGGTGTACTATCGACCGCCTGGCCAGAATGAACAAATGGATGATGAAATGCTCAAAGAAATCAAGGAAGCTAACAAACGTTACAGCGCAGTAATAATAATGGGTAATTTCAATTACCCTGGTATTGACTGGGTCAGTGTCACGGCAGGACATGCTAGGGAGATAAAGATTCTAGATGACATAAATGACTGCTTCTTGGAGCAGCTGGTTCATGAACCGACCAGAGTGGAAGCCATATTAGACCTAGTCCTTAGTGGAACACCAGATCTAGTGCAAGAGATAAGGGTGTTGGGGCCACTTGGCAGTAGTGATCATAGCATGATCGCCTTTGATTTAATTAGTCGAGGAGGGATAGTAAGGAAATCCACAGTGTACTACCTTTTAACTTTCGAAAGGGAGACTATGATAAAATGAGGAAAATAGTTAAGAAAAAACTAAAAGGAGCAGTTGCAAAGGTTAAAGACTTACATCAAGCTTGGGTGTTGAAAAATACTATCTTGGAAGCCCAGACCAGCTGTATTCCATGCTTTAAGAAAAGTGGAAGGAAGTCCAAAAAGCTGCCAGCATGGTTTAAAGGTGAGGTCAGAGAGGCTGCTGTTGCCAAAAAAGCATCTTTCAGGAAATGTAAAAAAGAGCCAAACGATGAAACCTGGAAACAGCACAAGCACTGGCAAGTCCAAATGCAAGGCATTGATAAAGCAGGCAAAGGGAGAATTTGAGAAGAAGCTTGCTGCGGAAGCAAAGACGCGAAATAAAGATTTTTTTCAAGTACATACGTAGCAAAAAACCTGAGAGAGTCAGTTGGTCCATTAGATGATAGAGGAGTTAAAGGGGCACTAAGAGGCGACAAGGCGATAGCGGAGAGACCAATTGTCCTGTTCATTGTAAACACTGATCAATCTTTGTGACGTGTAGTTTTATGTTCATTGTAAACCGCACTGATGTCAAATAGCGCGGTATAAAAGAAACTGTAAATAAAATAAATAAATAAATGAATTCTTTGCTTCGGTCTTTACTGAGGAAGATGTAGGGATGTTACCCATGACTGAAGTATTTAAAGATGTGGAACAATTGAAGGAAATATCGATACATCATGAAGATGTATTACAACTATTAGATAAACTGAAGAGTAGCAAATCACCTGGGCCGGATGATATACATCTAAGGGTGTTGAAAGAACTGAAATATGAGATTGCAGACCTGCTATTAGTAATCTGTGAACTATCATTAAAATCATCTCTAATACCTGAAGATTGGAGGCTCGCCAATGTAACAGCAATTTTTAAAAAGGGTTCCAGGGGTGATCCGGGAAACTACAGACCGGTGAGCCTGACGTCAGTACCGGGAAAAATGGTAGAAACCATCATAAAGAATAAAATTACTTAGCATGTAGATAGTCATGGCCTAATGGGAGACAGCCAACATGGCTTTTAGACAAGGAAGATCTTGTCTTACTAATCTGTTATGTTTTTTTGAAAGTGTGAATAAACAGGTGGACAAAGGTGAGTCGGTTGATATAGTGTATCTGGATTTTCAGAAAGCCTTTGACAAGGTCCCTCATCAGAGACTTTTGGCAAAACTAAAGAGTCATGGGATAGGAGACAGTGTACTGCTGTGGATCAGGAACTGGTTAAAAGATAGAAAGCGGAGGGTTGGGCTAAATGGCCAATTTTCCCAATGGAGAAAGGTGAATAGTGGTGTACCCCAGGGATCTGTGCTGGGTCTGCTGCTTTTTGACATATTCATAAATGACCTGGAAAGTGGAATAACGAGTGAGGTTATCAAATTTGCAGATGAAACAAAACTATTTAAAGTTGTTAAAACCCAAGAGGATTGTGGAAAATTGCAAGAGGATCTTGATAAATTGGAAGACTGGGCATCAAAATGGCAGATGAAATTTAATGTGGACAAGTGCAAAGTTATGCACCTAGGGAAGAACAACCCAAACTATGGTTACACGATGCAAGGTTCCACATTAGGAACCACCACCCAGGAAAAAGATTTGGGCGTCATTGTGGATAACATGTTAAAACCCTTGGCCCAGTGTGCAGCGGCGGCCAAGAGAGCAAATAGAATGTTAGGTATCATAAGGAAAGGAATGGAAAATAAAAGAACAGATATTATAATGCCTCTATATCGTTCCATGGTAAGACCGCACCTTGAATATTGTGTGCAATTCTGGTCGCCGTATCTTTAAAAGGATATAGTGCTATTAGAAAAGGTTCAGAGAAGAGCCACCAAAATGGTAAAGGGGATGGAAGGATACCCCTATGAAGAAAGGCTAAAAAGGTTAGGGCTCTTTAACCTGGAAAAGAGACGGCTGAGGGGAGATATGATAGAAGTCTATAAATTAATGAACGGAATGGAACGGATAAACGTAGATCGATTGTTTACGTTATCAGGATATAGAAAGACTAGGGGACATGCAATGAAGCTAATAAAAAGACTAATAAAAGAAAATATTTTTTCACTCAACGTGTAATCAAACTCTGGAGTTTGTTACCGGAGGATATAGTAAAGGCTGTTAGTGTAGCTGGGTTTAAGAAAGGTTTGGACAAGTTCCTTGAGGAAAGGTCTATAAACCATTATTAGGAAGGGACCCAGGATATCAATGCTTGACCCAGTACAAGCATTGCAGAACCTGTCTCTTTTGGGGAAACTGCTAGGTACGTATGACCGAGATTGGCCACTGTTGGAAACAGGATACTGGGCTTGATGGACCTTGGTCTGACCCAGTATGGCATATCTTATGTTCTTATGAGTAACTACGCTATCTGTGCCCCAGACAAGAGAAGACCTTTCAACCTGTCTCCAGTAGCCTAATGTCTGAGGATTCACCAATAGCCCTTCTTGCCATGATTGCAATGTCCATTCTTCAGGAACAATCAGGAAGTCAGTCCTCACATATGGGTGACGTCAACACTGACGGAGCCCTCACGGAAGCATCTCCCCAGCTTTCAAAGAAAGCCTTGGGAGATGCCACCACGCATGCGTGGTCCCCTTCCTGCCCAAGGGTGCCATCTTGCTCAGTCTCCCTTTTTCTACAGAGCCCTACAGACATTCATCTTGTCGTCGCCCCCCCCCCCCCCACCCCCCTGGAAAAAAGTTGATCTTTTGTACATTTTTGTGGGTCTTCTGGCTAACACTGATTCCTTTTCCGCTTCTCAAGCCCCGCTGCCCTGGTATCGGTTCTCGAGACCTTATTTTTAGGTTCTGTTTCATCTTAGCGTTTTTGTGCCTTTTTTAACCGCTGGCCGTGTTGCGGGTCTTTGACCTCGCTGGGTTCCTTTTCGCCCCAATGGCCACCGGTTTCAAAAAATGTGATTGGTGCTCCAAAAACATGTCCCTCACCGACACACATGACTGTTGCCTCTGGTATCTGGGCACCGACCATGACCCAAAGGAATGCTCCTTGTGTAAAAAGCTGTCCACTAAGGCCATTCAGAGCTGCTGGCAGAAGCAGGACGACATCTTTCACAAGGCTGACTCGATCCCGGTATCCCCAGTAGCCTCATGTTCAAAGGCCCCGCAACCCTCGGAATTGCATAAAGTCCCTACGGTTCCTGAGTGGGTTCGCAGACACTCTGAGCAAGGGTCCCTGGAGTATGGGTGTAAGAAGACGACAACCTCACGAACCTCCTCTCGGGAGGCGGACAAGCATGTTGAATCCTGTGCGCAGACCCTCAGCTTTCAACAAGCATCTGAGTAGTTGGAGTGGGAGCGGCCACGGAAGGTATCCAGGACCGATATCGTGGCCTCTGGTGATGGAGCCCGATCTCCCAAGGGCTGTCCCATCGAGGACCCTCTCTCCTCCTCACCACCTAACCTGGTGATCCCAGCTTCGGTGTCGCAGGCTCCCATTCCTGAATGGGAAACCTGAATGCTGGCACTGGAATGCAGCGTTTCTGCGTTCATTGCCTCCCAACAGATGTCGATGCCCGGCTCTGCTGGAACTTGTGCTGAGACTGCAGGGACCTTAATGCTGAGGATTCCCCGGGCCACTGAAGCAATACTAGAGAGCCAAATGCCTCGTGAGGATCCTCAGCAAGAGTCTGTATCTCACTCCTGATCCTCGGAGGGAAGGTCCTCTCAGGCGAGTGCCTCTAGCTCTGGCCATTCCCCGGCCTCAAAACACTGGAGGCCAGAACCGATGACACCCTTGGAGCCATCAGGCCTCGAGTCTTCCTCGGACTGGGAGTCTGACGTCAACATCACCGGAGACTCGGGCCCACCAGGATCTTCCCTCAGACCTGTCTCCACAGACTTCGAAACACCATTCCCCAACCGAGAATACCTCTTTCCTCGAGTTTGTTCGAGACATGGCAAGGGCTCTCTTACCACCAAGTCGTAGGAGGACCCTCATATGGAGGAGCTTGACATCCTCCAGTATGAGGCACCACCCAAGGAGACCCTTACGGTCCCTGTCCCCTCCATCCTCAGCCGACTCCTCCTTTGGATTTGGGAAACATTAGCGTCGGTGCCAATTGTCAGTCGACGCCTGGACAACCATGTACTGGGTCCAGCGAGGCCCAAGATTCAGGAAGGCGCAACTCCCTCACACTTCCATGGTGGTCGAGTCAGCCATGCGTCGACAGAAAAGCCCAAAGACACATTCATTGGTGCCCCCGGGCAGGGAGCCCTGCGACCTCGATGCTCTCAGGCGAAAATGCTACCAAGGCTCGATGATAGTGTGCTGCATACAGATTTACCAACTGTACATCGGCATGTTCCTCCGAGACCTCACCAAGGAACTCCAAGGCTTCGCGGCTGACCTCGATGGAGACCACCTCCGTCACTTCCAGACGTTTACGAAGTCAGTCGGGGGAGTGTTATAAATATTAGTCTCGAGCTGCCTACGATGGCTTTGAGTCCAGCGCGAGGGTATCAGCCACCAGCATCAGCGCCCCGATGCCAAGTCGGCTCCAGTCTTTGGACCTTGAGCAATGGGTCCAAAAGAAGCTCCTTGATGTCCCTTGTCTCGGGGAGCAACTCTTTGGCAAGCCTATGGAAGATAAAGTGGCTGAGAGAGTTTATTACCAGGACTCAGCTCTCGAGGAAGACTTCCACTCTCCCAAGGAAGAAACCACCAGGAAAGAAGTCTACCTTCCACAGTAAGGGCCAACCCTATTGAAGCTATCCCCCATACCTTGCCACCCAGACCTCTTAGCAGGGTCACCAGGGTAAGGGCACAGGCTAGGGCCATGAAAACCCAAGAGCCCCACACCCCAGGCACCAGTCCATGCCCAGCCTGGGTCGGGGTTTTGATGCCTCCAGCATAGCCTCTCTTCCACTGAAGAATCAGCTGCCAGCAGGAGAGCACCTAATTTATTTTGCCCACAGGTGGACCTCCATCACCACCAACTCATGGGCACTTCAGATGGTCAGGGAGAGTTACCACCTCCACCTGAATCAGCCGCCTCCACCCTTCTTTCCTGGGGAGCCCCCTAGGTCTCCCCTGCACCAGGTCCTACTAATGCAAGAATTTGCAGGCCTTCTCAGAGACAGGGCTGTAGAGCCTGTACCACAGTACTTGAAAGGAAAGGGGTTCTACTCCCAGTACTTTCTGGTCCCAAAAAGAACAGGAGGACTAATGCCCACACTGGACCTGAGAAACCTGAACAAATTCCTGTTGTGGGAGAAATTCAAGATGCTCTCCTTTGAAACATTGCTGCCCTACCTCCAGCAGGGAGATTTGACTATGCTCCTTGGACCTAAAGGATGCTTACACTCACATCCTTATCCAATCCCTTTCACAGATAGTACCTAAGGTTCATAGTCGGGTCACAACCACTACCAGTACAGGGTACTTCCCTTCGGCCTAGCCTCTGCACCAAGGGCCTTCACCAAATGCCTAGCAGTGGTGGCCACCTACCTCTGTCTCCAAGGAGCCTTCGTCTTTCCTTACCTCGATGACTGGCTGGTAAAAGGGGACATGGCCTCAGAGACCCTACAGGCCACAGGCCGCACCATCAAAGTCTTACAACATCTGGGATTCGTGATCAATCATCCCAAATCCCTCCTTACTCCAATGCAAGTCCTGGAGTTCATAAGGGCTTGCTTGGATATCCTTCAAGCCAGGATTTTCCTCCCCATGGGCAGGGCGGATTGCCTCACAACCCTAGCAACTGAGGCTCAACGCTGCCACACTGTGTCAGCTTAGTCAATGCTTTGCCTTCTGGGCCATATGGCCTTCACGGTCCATGTGGTTCCCGACGCACACCTCCACATGCGGGCAGCTCAGTGCTGCCTCTGCTCCCAGTGGGCCCAGGCCATGGGCCAGCTTTAGGACAGTGTCTCGGTGTCCCATCAGCTGGTGAAGTCACTCACTTTGGTGGCAGGATACACAACACCTGCAAATGGGCATGCCCTTCCAATTCCCAAACTCACAGAGAGTCCTCACAATGGATGCTTCCTGCTGGGCTGGGGCACCCACTGCGAAGAACTATGCACCCAGGGGACCTGGTCACTCGAGTAAAGCCAGCAGCAGATCAATCTGCTAGAACTCTGAGCTATCTTTCTCATGCTGAAGGCTTTCTGGCACCACCTGCAGCATCAGTCGGTGCTCAGGCAGACGGACAATCAGGTCATGATGTTCTACCTGAACAAGCAAGATGGCACAGGCTCCTGCTGCCTATGCCAGGAGGCAGTAGCCCTCCGCTCATACACGACTAGCCAGGGGATGCTTCTCAGGGCTGTCTACCTCCCAGGCCAGGATAATGGCTTAGCAGACAAACTGAGCAGGGTCCTCCAGCCACATGAGTGCACCTGGACCCCCAGGGTGGCGCAGATGCTATTTTGGTTATGGGGCACCCCAAACCTGGACCTCTTTGCCAGCCCGACCAGTGCTCAGCTGCCCCATTTCTGCGGTCCCCAATCATACCCCTCCCGCTGTCAGTCGGTCTGTAGTATGCCTTTCCTCCCACTCCGCTGGTGGCACGGACCCTCTTCAAGGTCCGGCGAGACAAGGTTTCTGTGATCCTGGTGGCCTCAATATGGCCCCGGCAGCCTTGGTTTCCCCTGCTGCTTCGCTTCTCAATGGAATCCCCAGTCCCTCTCGGGACTATTGACCCAGGAGAAGGGCTCGATCCTCCACCCCAACCTGAGCTCCTTGTCTCTCACAGCATGGCTGCTGAACAGGTCGCTTTAGCACCCCTCAACCTTTCCAGGGAGGTGGAAGAAATCCTGCTGGCCTCTCGTAAAGACTCCATGAGACCGGCCTACGCCTTCAAGTGGCGCAGGTTCTCCGTATAGTGCACAGAGCAATGTGTGGATCCGTTCTCTTGACCGGTGCACTTGGTATTGCAATACTTGCTCCATCTCTCGCGATCTGGACTTAAGTCCAACTCTGTTAGGGTACTCCTGAGTGCACTCTCTACAACCTATCACCCTATAGAGGGCAAGCCTCTTTCTGTGCAGCCCCTCATTACTCGATTCATGCAGGGCTTGCTGCTCTCCAAACACTTGCACAAAGGTCCAGGATCTTAGAAGTGAAATGTAGGGCTAATTGGCTAGGGGAGGGCATGGGGGGAGGGGGTGCAGGGGAAGGGCCCGAATGAAGGGAGGTGAGTGACCGGAGAACAGAAAAAAGCTGCCGAGATGGGTTTGTAGCGGTGGTAATAGAATCGGAGATGAAAGAAAGTTTGGCTTGGTGGACAGAGGAACCTTGAGGAACTCCAGTTTAGTCCTCATTCCCACCCGGGGATAGATTCTTCAGGAATGGTGGTTAGATTGGGGGGAATACCAAGCACTCAGTGGGTAAAACCCTTTAATAGTCTAGGGATCATGCTGATTCTTTCTATCTGTCCATTCTCTGTCTTCCCTTTCTCTGGCTCTGCTCAAGGGGGGAAAGGGAAAGTGCAAGAAGCAGTCTCCTTCTTTCTGGAGGGAGTGTTAGTTATAAGTTAGGTATATGTTATAAGTTAAGGTTGAGTGTAAAGTTGAAATTTAATATGATAGCTACTTATTTGTTGCTCCTTTGAGTCTGCTTTGTCAATAGTTCACTGGAGCTGATAGGAGAGACCAGCTTGATACATCCAGTGATGTCACGGTTTTTGACATGCCCAGTCTCCAAGCTGCAGGAGGTGGTACACTATCCAGAGGTGTAGGACTGAACTGGAGTTCCTCAAGGAACAACAATTACCAGGTAAGTGTAATTTCCATTTTGTGGTCGCGTCTGCCTTCACCGTCGACGCCTATACGGTACCACCGGTCTTTTCTTCATTTTTCTACTACTTTTCCTAAAAAAATTCTTCTTTTTGGAGGGTTTTTGATGTTAGTGCTCTGTCCTTACAGGCCTCCATTTGCGGGGCCTGGGTAGCAAGGGCCTGCCTGCATTGGTCGCAAAACTTACAGCAGGCGGAGAATCCCATGCTGGAGCAGGGGGTTGAGGTAGCCAAGCTGGAGTCGGGAGCTGCCTACCTCACCGATGTTCACTATGATCTCATTTGTGGACTTGCCAGGAGCATGGCGTTGGTGGCGGCGGCTTGTCGCAACCTCTGGCTGCGTAATTGGGCAGTGGATAGCTCTTCCAAGGCTTGGCTGAGTAAAGCTATCCTTTAAGGGGAAGCTCCTCTTCGGGGAAGATCTGGATAAGTTAGTGAAGGATCTGGGTGACTTTTGGTGTTTTCGTACGTCCTGCTTGGGTTACTTCCAGAGGTCTAGGTTTCCCACTTGGGGGTAGGGATTCCGAGGTTTGCTAGGGGCTGGCAAGGGTTTCTCTGCCGCCTCCATCTCGGGGTTCAGAAAGCCCCAAGGAAGCGAGCGGGGTCCAAGCAGCGGTACAGCCCGTGGGGGGTCGGCTAAGGGAGTTTTATTTTGCTTGGATCCAGATAACATCCGACCAGTGGGTTTTAGAGATCATCTGCGAGGGCTATGCCCTCGCGTTCGCTCGACCTATGAGCGAGGCCTTTATCCAGTCACCCGGCAAGGCTCCGGGCAAGGCAGCAGCCGTTTGGGATACCCTGTTGCGGCTTCTTCAGCTCGGAGTGGTGTTCCCGGTTCCCCGGGATCAGTACGGCTCCGGTCGATAGTCCATTCATTTTGTGGTTCCCAAAAAGGACGGGTCCTTTCGTCCGATTCTGGATCTCAAGCGGGTGAACCGTTGTCTGCGGGTTCCTCATTTCCAAATGGGAACCTTGCGGTCCATTATGGTTGCAGTGAGAAAGGGAGAGTTTCTGACGTCCCTCAATCTCACAGAGGCGTATCTCCATATTCTCCAGGACCAAGCAGAAAGTCAGTCCTCACTTAATGGTGACATCGACGCCGATGGAGCCCCCGTGCGGAGCATTTCCCCAGCTTTCTAAGAAAGCCTTTGGGAATACTGCACGCATGCGCGGTCGCCTTCCCGCCTAAAGGTGCCATCTTGCTCAGTCTCTTTTTTTTCCGTGGAGCCCATCGGACATCTGTCAGAGTCACCCGGAAAAGTTGACATTTTTTTCAGCGATTACTTTGTCTTTTTCTCCGAATTCGACGCCGGTTCCCCTTCCCGCTGGGTTCAGTACACCGGTATCGAGCCCGTCTTCTATTTTTCGGTTTTTGCCCTTCGTGGCTGGAGTTTGCGCCCTTTTTTCCGTTTTTCCCTGGAAGGCCGGTCCTTTGACCTCGCGTGGGCCCTTTTATCCCCAATGGCTTCCAGTGGTTTCAAGAAGTGTGATCGGTGCAAGAAACTCACTTTCACCGACAGACACGACTGCTGCCTTCGGTGCCTCGGCCCAGATCATGATCCAATGATCTGTGGCCCGTGTGGCAAAATGTCCACCAAGGCACTTCAAAGCCGTCAGCACCAGAAGGAAAGGATTTTCTCAGATTCTGCCTCCGGCCGGGCCCGGACCTCGCCTGAGGCCTCGACGTCTCGGGAGTCTGATCCCAAGCATCGCCGGGGTTCCTCGGACAGGGGGTCCCCTGACCGGGATCGCAAGAGGAAGAAGCGGCTCGTGAGGGCGGCGTCGGAAGAGGTCCCTGGTTCCTCAAGGGCCAGGTCTAAGACCTCTGTCCCAGGCCTTTGGAGCAGGAGAAGCCGTCCAAAGTACCTCGTGTGGAGCTGGAGACCGTCGGGCACATAAGTCCTGTAGTCCTCGTGGACTCTCCTCCGAGGGAGCCGACGTCGGGCCCGGCGCCGCTGGGGCCAGAGTCGGTGGCTGCTGAGTCTCCTGAGCTTGGACTCAGGCTGACACCCTTGGAGTGCAGATTGTCTGCCTTCATGGATCAGCAGCGGGCATTGATGGCCAGCCTCGCTGGTGCATCTGCCCCGACCACTGGGACATCGACGTCGAAGTCGACCCCGGAGACCGAGCTGATACTCGAGACCATGAAGGCTCGAAGTCGTCCTCGGTCAGGGACCCCCTCAACCTCCCGCTCGGAACCGAGGGCGTCGACGCCGGTGCCTTCGGCGTCGGGGCGGGTGCCACCTCGACCCGCGCAGTCGGAGCCCCTCGACTCCTCTTCGGATGAGTCAGCATGGGAGACGGAGGACGAGGAGTCCCCCGACACCTTCCGGACTTGGTGCGTCCCCTCGGAGGACACCCGGTTCTCGGAGTTCGTGCGGGACATGGCCAAGGCATTGGCGATTCCCGCGGACCCTGAGGAGGAGCCTTGAGCCGAGGAGCTCGAGGCCCTCCAGTATGACTCTCCTCCGATGCTGGAATGGCTCCTCTTCCGGATGTGGGAGGCACCGGCCTTGGCGCCGGTCTTGAGCAAGCAGGTCGATTCCATCTATCGACTCAGTAAGAGCCCTGGCTTCCAGAAGACGCAGCTGTCGCACCATTCCATGGTAGTGGAATCGGCCATGCATCGTCTGAAGAGCCAGAAGATGCATTCCGCGGTGCCTCCCCAGCAGGGAGGCCCGGAACCTGGATGCTTTCGGCAGAAAGTGCTTCCAGGGCTCGATGCTTGCTTGCCGTGTCCAGTCCTACCAGCTGGATATTACAGTCCAACTAAGAGCAGAACGTCACGTCAGCAACAGGTCACAGTAGAGGAACGTGATGTGTCCAAGGATAGAACAAAATAAATGTGTTTAAAAAGAGGCTTTTATTTACAATACCAATGGGTGGGCAGCATCCATTGGTATTGTAAATAAAAGCCTCTTTTTAAACACATTTATTTTGTTCTATCCTTGGACACATCACAGTCCTACCAGCTTTACATGGGAATGTACTTACGAGACCTGGCGAAAGAGCTTGCCGGGTTCTCTGCTGGCCTCTCCGGGGAACCTTTGCAGAGGTTCCAGACTTTGTCCTCAGGAATCAGGGACTGTTCCAAGTTCATGTCCCGAGCGGCCTACGATGGCTTTGAGGCTTCGGCTCGTGTGGCGACAGCCAGCATCGGAGCCCGACGCCAGGCATGGCTGCAGTCATCGGACCTTGAGCCCTGGGTGCAGGACAAGTTGGTCGATGTCCCTTGCCGAGGTGAAAACCTTTTTGGCAAGCCCATGGCCGAAAAGGCGGCTGAGCTCGTAACCGAGTACTTGACTAGGACAAGGCTGTCCAGAAAGACTTCTGCCCCTTCTCACAAAAAGAAGGGCTCAGGTAAAAAGTCCTTTTACCCGAGAAAGGCGACTGCCTACAAACCTTTCCCTCAGTACCAGGCCTCCGCAGCTCCCCAACAGGGGCAGCAGGCCAAGGGGCAGGGACATGGGCCCCATAGGCAGAAGACCCCCAAGCCTCCGGCTCCTGCTTCTGCTCCTACCCAGCAGGGAGGGGGTTTTTGACTCCCACAGCATAGCCTTTGCACCTCTGCTGCCCCATTCCTGCACAGGAGGTCGCTTAGCCCTGTTTGCCCACCGGTGGCCACCCATTACAGGGGATGCTTGGGTATTAAGCATAGTCCACAAGGGCTATATGCTTCATTTCCAGCAGTTACCTTGTGTCTACTTCCCAGGAGAACCTCTAAGGCCTCCCCTGCACACATCCCTCCTCCTCCAAGAACTTCAAAGTCTGCTTCTGGACAAGGCGGTGGAGCCTGTACCTCCTCGCCTACAGGGGCACGGTTTCTACTACCGGTACTTTCTGGTGCCAAAGAGAACCAGAGGCCTAAGGCCTATCCTGGACCTCAGGAACCTCAACAAGTTCTTGGAGAAAGAGAAGTTCAAGATGCTTACTCTTGGAACACGTCTGCCCTACCTCCCGCAGGGAGATTGGCTATGCTCCTTAGATCTAAAGTCCAGACCACAAAGTACCTCAGGTTCATGGTGGGAGGAAACCATTACCAGTACAGAGTGCTGCCTTTTGGCCTAACTTCCGCCCCACGAGTCTTTACAAAGTACCTTGCTGTGTGGCGGCCTACTTGAGGACTCAAGGTGTTTTTGCCTTCCCCTATCTAGACGACTGGCTCATCCGGGGTCAGACTTACCAGGAGGCCAGGCAGGCCACCTTCAGGACTGTATCACTCCTTCAAGACCTAGGCTTTGTCATAAACTTCGCAAAGTCCACTTTGCTCCCCTCCCAGAACCTAGAGTTCATAGGAGCACGGTTGGACTCTCTGCAAGCAAGGGCTTACCTGCCAGAGGACAGAGCTGAAAGGCTCATGGAGTTGGCATCCCGGTTTCTCAGCCTGCCAAGGGTTCCTGCCAGGCTCTGTCCGCAGCTCCTAGGACACGTAGCATCAACTGTACATGTGACCCCCAATGCCCGCCTCCACATGAGGCCTGCACAGTGGTTCCTCAGAACTCAGTGGAAGCAAGCCACTGGGAACCTAGCAGACAAAATCAAGGTGTCAAAACCATTCCTTACTTGCTTCAGGGGGTGCCTTTTCAGGTGCCTATCCCCACAGTGGTGGTGACAACAGATGCCTCCTTACAGGGCTGGGGTGCACACTGTCAGGGAAGCTGCACTCAGGGCCTCTGGTCCCCATGGGAAGCCACGCAACAGATCAACCTACTAGAGTTGCGGGCTTTTCGCTTAGCCCTCAAGGCTTTTTCTCACACTTTGGTTCACCAGTCTGTTCTAATTCAGACGGACAATCAAGTAGCCATGTTCTATGTGAACAAACAGGGCGGCACTTGGTCCAGGCCTCTATGCCAGGAAGCACAGGCCCTTTGCTCCTTTGCCCTCAGACATCAGATGTTGCTGAGGGCTGTTTATCTTCCTGGCCAGGAGAACTTTCTGGCGGACAGATTAAGCAGAATTCTGCAGCCCCATGAGTGGCAGCTGCACCTGTTAGTGGTTCAAAAGATTTTCCTGAAATGGGGACTTCCATGCATGGATCTCTTTGCCAGTCCCCTGAATCACCAACTGCCCAGGTTTTGTTCCAGGCAACTGCATCCCCTAAGGGTAGCGGCGGATGCCTTCCTGATTTCCTGGTCCCAGGGCCTACTGTATGCGTTTCCTCCCACGCCTCTGGTGGCACGAACCTTGTTCAAGATTCTCAGGGACAAGGCCTCGGTCCTTCTGGTTGCTCCTAGGTGGCCGAGGCAGCCCTGGTTCCCACTCCTGCTTCAACTGGCAGTGGAGACACCACTGCCTCTGGGGTTCCAACCTGATCTTCTCTCTCAGGATCAGGGTTCCCTTCTGCACCCAAATCTGAAATCTCTCAATTTGATGGCCTGGAGGCTACAAGGGTAGTCTTGGCTCCCTGGGGCCTGCCTCAGGAAGTAGAAGAGGTGGTCTTGGCCTCTAGAAAGCAATCCAACAGGAAAACCTATGCCCTGAAGTGGAGGAGGTTCTCCTTGTGGTGTCAGCAACGCAAGGAAGATCCTTTTGGCTGCACTGTGCCAGTGGTGCTCCAGTACCTTCTGCACTTGTCCAATCAGGGCCTTAAGGCAATTCTGTTTGGGTCCACCTCTCTGCTCTGGCAGCTCACCACTCACTGGTGGAGGGACACTCGGTTAATCCCTTGGTGTCCAGGTTTCTCAGAGGCTTACTATTGCTCAAGCCTCCTCTCCGTCCACCAGCCCCTGAGAGGGAGTTGAATGTGGTCTTGCAGCAACTTACTCGCCCACCTTTTGAGCCAATGGCTACGTGTCCTCTACGCTTCCTTTCCTGGAAGACTCTATTCCTAGTGACCTTGACCTCGGCCAGGCGAGTGAGTGAACTTCAAGCCCTGGTCTGTGACAGACCCTACACTCGCTTCTATAGGAACAGGGTAGTCCTTCGGACTCATCCGAAGTTCCTCCCCAAGGTTGTCTCCTCTTTCTATCTCAACCAGAAGGTGGCTCTTCCGACATTCTTCCCTAGGCCCCATGCCAGCCGGGCTGAGACAGTCCTGCATACCCTGGACTGTAGGAGGGCCTTATCCTTCTACCTTGAGCGTACGCAGGGGCATAGGAGGGCTACTCAGCTCTTTGTATCTTTTGACCCCAATAACTTGGGGGTACCTGTCTCCAAGCATACCTTGTCCATCTGGGTGGCTGACTGTATCGCCTGGGCTTACAGGGCAGCTGACCTTCCTTTGCAGGGTCGGGTCACGGACCACCTTGTCAGGGCAATGGCTGCCTCAGTAGCTCATCTCTGCTCTGTACCGTTGGCAGACATCTGGTAGGAGAAGGATGTTGCCAGTGGTGTGCCCCAGGGATCTGTCCTTGGTCCGATTCTTTTTAACATCTTTGTTAGTGATATAGCGGAAGGGCTGTCGGGTAAGGTTTGCCTCTTTGCGGATGATACCAAAATCTGCAATAGAGTAGACACCCAGGAAGGGGTAGATAACATGAGGAGGGATCTAGCTAAGCTTGAAGAATGGTCTAGAATTTGGCAGCTGGGATTTAATGTTAAAAAATGTAAGGTCATGCATTTGGGCTGCAGCAATCCAAGGGAGCAATACAGTATAGGAGGTGAAGTACTTTTGTCCACTAAAGAAGAGCGGGACCTAGGCGTGGTTGTGTCTGATGATCTTAAAGTAGCTAAACAGGTGGAAAAGGCGACAGCAAAAGCTAGAAGGATGCTTGGGTGCATACGGAGAGGAATGGCTAGCAGAAAAAAGGAGGTGATAATGCCTCTGTATAAGTCTTTGGTGCGACCTCATTTGGAGTATGGTGTGCAATTCTGGAGACCGCACCTTCAAAAGGATGTGAACAGGATGGAGTCGGTGCAGAGGGTTGCTACCAAAATGATTAATGGGCTTCATTATAAAGCATATGAGGACAGACTTAAGGATCTTAATATGTACACCTTAGAGGAAAGGCGGGATAGAGGTGATATGATTGAGATGTTTAAATACCTCCGTGGCATAAATGTTCAGGGAGAGAGCCTCTTTCAATTGAAAGCAAGTTCTGCTACGAGGGGACATGGGATGAGGGTGAAGGGAGATAGATTCAGGAGTGATATGCGGAAATATTTCTTTACGGAAAGAGTAGTGGATCCGTGGAATAGTCTCCCAGTGGAGGTGGTAGAGATGAGGACAGTAACTGAATTCAAGAAAGCATGGGACCAACACAGAGGATCTCTAAAGGCAAAAAGTGGACTGTTGTAGTTGTTATGGAAGGACAGACTAGATAGGCCATGTGGTCTTTTTCTGTCGTCATATTTCTATGTTTCTATTTGCAGCCCATTACTGCCTGGAGAGGGAGTCCCGTAGGGACAGTGCTTTCGGTCAGGCAGTGCTCCGGAATATCTTTGAGGTTTAGGCAACTCCTACCCTCCAGCCCTCTGGTTGGGCTACCGGTAGAGGTATGTTTCAGTGAAATCCTTTCTCTGATGCTTAGGCTAGAGGGAGCTCATTTTTCAGCTCTGGGTCCCCGGTAGCCTGAAGCTGGGGAGTACCATAAGTGAGGACTGACTTCCTGCTTGGTCCTGGAGAAAGAGTAGTTGCTCACCTGTAACAGGTGTTCTCCAGGAGCAGCAGGAATCAGTCCTCACAACCCTCCCTCCTCCCCTGGGAGTTGCAGTTGTACATAGCTAAAAAACAGCACACACAAATGTAAAAATGAACTATGTCATTTGACTGAGCAAGATGGCACCTTTAGGCGGGAAGGGGACCGCTCATGCGTGCAGTATTCCAAAGGCTTTCTTAGAAAGCTGGGGAAATGCTCCGCACGGGGGCTCCATTGGCGTCTATGTCACCCATAAGTGAGGACTGATTCCTGCTGCTCCTGGAGAACACCTGTTAAGGTGAGTAACTACTCTTTCCCATCAGGATGGAACACCAGCGGTTCCTGCATTTTGCGGTACTAATGGGCCACTTCCAGTTTCAGGCTTTGCCGTTCGGGCTGGCGACGGCGCCCCGCACCTTCACCAAGGTTATGTTGGTGGTCACCGCTGCGCTGTGCAAGGAGGGAGTGCTCGTGCATCCTTATCTTGACAACTGGCTTATTCGAGCAAAGTCCAGGGATGAGTCTGGTAGCAACGGCGCGAGTGGTGGCTCTACTCGAAAGCCTCGGCTGGGTTGTAAATATGGCAAAGAGCCATTTGGTTCCATCGCAAAATCTGGAGTATCTCGGGCCAACATTCGACACGAATCAGGGACGAGTCTTTCTTCTGGAGCAGAGGGATCGAGGACTGTGCCACCTGCTGCTTTAATTTCTGGGCCTGGCAGCGCCGACAGCTTGGCAGTATCTACCAGTGCTAGGGACCACGATGGCTACCTTGGTGGTGATGCCGTGGGCGAGAGCGCATAAGTGGCCTCTGCAGAGAACCCTGCTCTGGCGATGGTCGCACCAGACGGATCCCTTGTCGCGGAGGCTCCCCTGCCTGTGGGATGTCAGGAGGGCACTTCGGTGGTGGCTCTGTTCGGAGAATTTAGCGGCGGGCATGCCCCTCGAGGCGCCGCTGTGGATCCCAGTGATGACAGATGCCAGTCTGCAGGGTTGGCGGGCTTATTGCGAGGGGTCCTTCACCCAGGAAGTCTGGAGCACTCAGGAAGCATGGTGGTCGATCATCCGGCTGGAGATGCGAGCAGTGGCTCGGGCGCTTGGCGCCTTCGAGTCGAGTCTGAGGGGAAAGGCGGTCGGAATCCTCTCAGACAACGCAACAATGGTGGCCTACCTCAACCGTCAGGGAGGCACAGGCAGCGTGGCCCTAGATGAGGAGGCAGAGTGGCTATTCGCCTGGGCAGAGCCACGCCTTCTGGTGCTTTCGGTAGCACACATAGCAGGAGTAGACAGTGTGATGGTGGATTATCTCAGCCGGGTGTATGTGCACCCAGGGGAGTGGTCCCTCTAGTTGGAGGTGTTCGCGCAGGTGGGGAGTGCCAGTCAAGGATCTGAAGGCCACGTTTGTGATCGCCAAGGCGAGTCGGTTTTTCAGCAGAAGATGGGAAAGAATGTCCGTGGGCCTGGATGCTCTGGTACAGCAATGGCCGGCGGAGGGCCTATTGTATGTCTTCCCCCCCCTTGGGCGCTGATCGGCCGAGTGGTGCAGCGGATCGAGGCGCACCGGGGTCGGGTCATCCTCATAGCCCCGGATTGGCTGTGCCGCCCGTGGTACACAGACATGGTTCAGCTCCTCGTGGACCTTCCTTGGCGCCTGCTGTCTAAGGCCAACTTCCTGGTGCAGGGTCCAGTGCTCATGTCTCAGGTGGGTCGGTTCTCGCTTACGGCTTGGGGAAAGGGCGCTTTTGAGTAAAGGTTATTCAGTTCCGGTGATTTCTACTTTGTTGCAGGCGCAGAAGAGGTCTATCTCGCTGGCCTATGTCCGGATATGGCGGAATTTTGAGGCATGGTGCGCGGAGAAGCAGGCGCTCCCTTTGGTGGTTTCCGTCCCGGAGATCTTGGCCTTCTTGCAGGATGGTTTTGAGAAGGGCCTTGCAGCCAATTCATTGCAAGTATAACTGGCTGCTATAGCCTGTTATCGTGGGAATGTGCAATGGGTGCCTTTGGGTTATCACCCGGACATGTTGCTTTTCTTGAGAGCGGTGGCTGGTTTGCGGCCCCCACGCAGAGCGGTGGTCCCGCAGTGGGATCTTTTTTTTTTATTTTTTATTTTTAATTATTTATTTATAGAATATTCCAAAAATACAAAAGGAAATCATTACAATAACAATAGCCATACTACTATACAGCTTCAAAAAAACCAAACAGATAACATTAGCCCACATCAAGGAGGTGCTTTCAAATTTAAATTTTAAAAAAAAAAGCTCTGAATGGTCCCTGAAATAACTCTAAAAACTCCTTTTATCTTATTGATGAACCAAGAAAATAAATAAGGCCTTATTTATTATCTCCAGGAACAAGCAGGAATGAGTCCTCACATATGGGTACATCGGAACCGACGGAGCCTGTGCGGGAAAGCTCCCCAGCTTCCCAGAAAGGAAGCTTTTCGGGCCTCTCACAGCGCATGCGCGCTGCCTTCCCGCCTTCCTGACCAACTCTCTTCAGTTCTTCTTTTTCCGCGGAGCCAGCAGGTCGTGTTCCTGTCACCGCTGAAGAAATTGTTATTTTAATTTGTTTCTTTGTCCGCGTGTCTGCCTTCCCCGATTCCGGACCGGTACCGCCGGTCGTTTTTTCCTTTAAAAAAAATAAAAATAAAATAATTACCTTTTGTTCACTTGGTGTATTTTTTCTGTGAGGCCTCTAGGCCTTCTCAGGTCTCCCTCATGGAAAAACCAGCTTCTGGTTTTAAAAAATGCACTAAGTGTACCGGTACTATTTCAGTTACAGATACCCATGAGTGGTGTCTTAAATGTTTGGGGCCTGTCCATTCCATTCCGGATTTCCATCCTGCTCTCTGATGTCCAAAAGGGGCTTACAGAACAGAGCAGCTAAATTTCATATGCTGTTTTCTACCGATACTCCAGCATCAACATCCTCCAGGTCTTCTTCTCCTGATGGATCTCAGGTAACCAAACATTCTTCAGGCAAGTCCTCAAAAGGCAAATCTCCCTCTAAGCAGCGAGAGGCCCTTGCAATTGACCCTGAGGACCCTGCCCCAGCCAAACAACCCCAGCGGGAAGCTCCGGCTTCCAAAGCTCCTCCTATGGGGGGTTACAGGTAGACAGCGATGGCACGGCCTCGACAGAACCGGCTAACACCGGTACCGACTTCCAGGCAGTCGTGGCGACTATGGGTACTACGGTACAATCCATGCAGCAGGCCTTACTGGCTTTCATTAATGCTGCACCGCCATCGGTACCGCGACAATCGGTTCCGACTCCGATTCCGGTACCGCAACCGATACCGGTACCCAGAGCATCTACTTCCAGTAGCATGCCGGTTCCGGAGCTTTCTTCGATACCGCTCCGATTCCCGGTATGCCCGATGTCGGTACCGATCGGTACGCGTATCGATCTCTGGAGGCAAATAGACGATACTTTGAATCCTCTGAAGATTCTGATACATCAGATGATTCTGCTGACGTCTCTTTTACTCTTCCTGAGGAGCCCTCTTCTCCAAAAAGGAGAATGTCTCCTCCAGAGGATTTGTCCTTTCAAGACTTCATCATTGAAGTAGCTAAAGGACTCTCTATATCTGTATCCTCTGAAAAGCAACCTAGAGCAAAAAAATTGGATATTTTAGGATACTCTAAGGTTCCCAAAGAGGCAGCCACCTTACCCATACATGAAATTCTTCAAGAACACATGATGGACTTGTGGGAGGCTCCTCTCACCCTATCTCCACATTCTCGTCGTTTGGATACCATGTATCGGGTTCCTCCTTCTCCTGGTTTTCAAAAGACTCAGCTTCCTCACCACTCTATTGTGGTGAAGTCTGCTATGAAAAAGATAGAGTACCAAGAGACACTCTTCTACCCCTCCAGGAAGAGAATGTAGGACTCTGGATGCTTTTGGGAGAAAAATCTTCCAAGCTAGCATGCTTATTGCCAGAATCAATTCATACAGCCTCTATATGGGCATGTTTTTGAAAGAGATTGCATTAAAGATACGTCAGTTTCTCCCCTTTATCCCAGAGGATAAGCAAGAGGAGTTTCTTCTTTTGCTAAAGCACACTCAAGATGTTTCAAAGTTCTCCAACAGAGCAGCCTTTGACTCTTTTGAGGGGGCAAGCAGAGCCTCTGGCATTGCCATAGTTGCTCGCAGACTGGCTTGGCTCCAGGCCTCTGATTTAGAACCCTGGGTACAAGAAGGCTTGGGCAATCTGCCCTGTACAGGTGAAAATCTGTTTGGCAAGGAGTGGCAAATCAAGGCCACTCAAATGGATGCAGAGAATGCTGCTTTAGATAGACTTTCTAAGTCTACCTCTACCCCTGCCAAGAAAAAACCTTTTAAGAAAACTTTCTATAAAAAGACCAGATTTTCCACAAATACTGGCCAGCAATCTTCCCATGTTCGCTTTGCTCCTAAGCGTCAGCAAACTAAACAGGCTAGAGCAAAGGGGCTGCTACAAACCAGCAGTCCCAACCCCCTCAGGGTTTTTGACTTGATTCTAGAGAACTTAACCTTTCTGGCTCTGCAACAACCAGAACCTCTCACCATTCCAGGAAGGTTAACTCATTTTGCTCCCAGATGGGAACAAATCACATCAGAACCGTGGACCCTCTCTATCATCAAAGAGGGCTACAAACTACATTTCTCCAGCCTTCCTCCCCATTTCATGGTGAGACAATTCAATTCTCCCCCTTCTCTCCTGTACCTGTTGGGCCAAGAGGTGACCACTCTTCTCGCCCAAAAGGCAATAGAAGAGGTTCCTCTTCCTCAACAAGGGTCAGGTTTTTACTCCCCTTATTTTCTCATTCCCAAGAAAACAGGGGATACAGACCCATTCTGGATCTCAGAGAATTGAACAAATTCCTATACAAGGAGAAATTCAAGATGCTTTCTCTAGGCACTCTCCTTCCATACCTACAGAGTCAGGACTGGCTTTGTTCTCTAGATCTCAAGGATGCGTACACACATATATTCATCCATCCATCCCACAGAAAATTCCTACGGTTTCTGTTCCAGGGAAAACATTTCCAATACAGAGTCCTTCCCTTCGGTCTAGCCTCTGCTCCAAGGGTATTTACCAAATGCATGGCAATAGTAGCTGCATTTCTACGCACTCAGGGAATCTTTGTCTTCCCATACCTGGACGACTGGCTCATCCGAGCTCCATCTCAGTCCCAGGCTCAGACTTCCCTGGACCACACCAGACGCATACTGCAGTATCTGGGACTTGTCATCAATCTGCCAAAGTCTCAACTCACCCCTACTCAGTCCCTAGAATTCATAGGGGCCTGGCTAGATACCACCACTACAAGGGCCTATCTTCCTCAGGCCCGTTGCCACCGTCTGGTGCATTTGGCCTCTCAAGTTCAGTCCAAAAGCCACTTGACGGCCAGGGAGATGCTACAACTACTAGGCCACATGGCATCCACAGTTCATGTGGTGCCTTATGCACGCCTACATATGAGAGCAGCTCAATGGACTCTGTCCACCCAGTGGACACAAGCCTCAGGAGCTCTCTCAGACCAAATAGCAACCTCAAAACGTCTTTTTTGGTCTCTCCAATGGTGGATATCCAATCAGAATCTGTTGTTGGGGGCCCCCTTCCAACCTTACCCCAAGCAACTCTCACCACAGATGCCTCCCAAGCAGGTTGGGGAGCTCATCTCCAAGACCTCTCCACTCAGGGTACTTGGTCTCCACAGGAGACCACCCTTCATATCAACCTTTTGGAGCTGCGAGCAATTTTCCTTGCTCTCAAGGTCTTTCATACCCTCCTCATCAACATGACAGTTCTTGTTCATACCGACAATCAAGTAGCCATGTTCTACATAAACAAACAAGGAGGGACTGGCTCTCTGTCACTTTGCAACGAAGCTCTAAAACTGTGGGCCTTCGCCAGAGAGCATCGGATCCATCTCCTGGCAGTGTACCTTCCAGGAATCCAAAACTCTTGGGCAGACAGACTCAGTCGAGTTCTGCTTCCACACGAATGGTCCCTGCATATGGATCAGGTACTCAGAATCTTTCAGGAATGGGGAACCCCGGACATAGACCTCTTTGCAAGTCCGTACAGTGCCAAACCTCCCCGGTTCTGTTCCAGGATTCCGTGTCAGGAAGCTCAGGCCAAGGATGCCTTCCTCCTTCATTGGGGTCAGGCCTTCCTATATGCCTTTCCACCCATTCCCTTGATTCCCAAGACTCTATTCAAACTCCAGAGGGATCAAGGATCTATGATCCTCATAGCTCCACGCTGGCCACGCCAAGTGTGGTACCCTCTACTTCTGCATCTCTCCCAGGCACCCTCCCTGGATCTGGGAGCTGCTCCAGACCTTCTGTCTCAAGAGGAGGGGACTTTGTGGCACCCCAACCCCAAGTCCCTTCACCTCAGAGCTTGGTTACTGAAGGCCTAGACCTTCAAAACTTGAATCTTTCTCAACAGGTGAAGGATGTCCTCCATGCATCTAGGAAACCTTCCACCAGGCGTTCTTATGCTTTTAAATGGAAAAGATTTTCAATTTGGTGTGCTGACAAAGGTCTTAACCCTCTAGCACTACCTTTGAATTCTTTACTCGAATATCTCCTGCATCTTTCCAATGCAGGACTTAAAACCAATTCTGTAAGGGTCCATTTGAGTGCTATTGCAGCATCTCTTCAGCCTATCAATGGACAATCTGTTTCCTCTCATCCTCTTATTGCAAGATTCATGAGAGGTTTAACTTTAACTAAACCTCCCATTCGGCCTCCTCCGGTGGCATGGGACTTAAACGTGGTTCTTGGTCAGCTTATGAAGCCACCCTTTGAACCCGAAGCCACTAGCTCCTTAAAATTCCTTTCCTGGAAAGTCATTTTCCTTATTGCAATCACTTCTGCTCGCCGCATCAGTGAACTGCAGGCTTTAGTGGCTAATCCACCTTATACAAGGTTCCATCATGATAAGGTAGTCCTTAGGACAAATCCCCACTTTATGCCTAAAGTGGTTTCACCTTTTCATCTTAATCAGGAGGTATATTTACCTGTCTTTTTTCCAGCTCCTCATGCATCAAATGCAGAGCGGAACCTTCATACTCTAGACTGTAAAAGAGCTCTTGCCTTTTACCTTCACAGGACACAGCAACATCGAAAGTCTTCTCAACTTTTTGTTGCTTTTGATCCTTCTCATTTAGGACTTCCAGTCTCAAAAAGAACACTGTCCAATTGGATTGCTCAGTGTATTTCTTTTGCTTACCAGAGTAAGAACCTTTCTCTGGAAGGCCATGTCACAGCTCATAATGTCAGGGCCATGGCCACATCTATGGCTCATCTTCATTCTGTATCCATTGATCAGATCTGTCGAGCAGCCACCTGGGCCTCGGTTCATAGCTTCACAGCCCATTACTGCTTGGACAAGGACTCCCGCCGGGATGCCTTGTTTGGTCAGGCTGTCCTCAGACACCTGTTCCATTCTTAAACATCTCCTGCCCACCTTCCCTGAATGGATGCCTGAGATCCATAGGAAGATGAGGAACCCTTAGGGGGGGGATCTCCCCGGCATCTTAGCTAGGGAGTCCCCATATGTGAGGACTCATTCCTGCTTGTTCCTGGAGATAGCACAGTTACTTACCTGTAACAGGTGATCTCTGGGAACAGCAGGAATTAGTCCTCACAACCCACCCACCTCCCCTAGGAGTTGTATCTCTCTCTCTCTCTCTCTCTCTTCCTTTCCTCTCTCTATTGTCTCAGCTTTAAACTCGAACTGAAGAGAGTTGGTCAGGAAGGCGGGAAGGCAGCGCGCATGCGCTGTGGGAGGCCCCAAAAGCTTCCTTTCTGGGAAGCTGTGGAGCTTTCCCGCGCAGGCTCCGTCGGTTCCGATGTACCCATATGTGAGGACTAATTCCTGCTGTTCCCAGAGATCACCTGTTACAGGTAAGTAACTGTGCTTTCTTGGTTCATCGATAAGATAAAAGGAGTTTTTAGAGTTATTCCGCAGTGGGATCTTAATTTAGTGCTCTTGGCGCTCGCTAGGCCGTCATTTAAACCCTTGAGCTGCGCCTTGAGCCAGTACAAACTCTGGAGTTCATTGGTGCCCTTCTCAACACGGAACGGGCAAGCACCTTTCTCCCTTGAGCCTGCACAGACGGTCTACACATCCTGGCAGCTGAGGTTCAAGGTAGGGCGAATGTGCCAGCACAGACCATGCTGTTCCTCTTTGGGCACATGGCATCGATGGTCCAAGTTGTCCCCCATGCCTGCATGCACATGTGGTCAACACAATGGTGCCTAAAGGCACAGTGGACACAGGCCTCAGGTTGCCTTCGGGACCTTCTCTGGGTCTCTCGTAAGGTATGCAGCTCCCTGGATTGGTGGCAGAGCCCCCGGTGTCTCCTCCAAGGCATGTCCTTCCAGGCCGCACGACATGAGCTAGTCCTCACAACAGACGTTTTGCTGTTGGGCTGTGGAGTCCACTGCGCTGACCTATACCTATGTGAGGGAGGAGTAGCCTAGTGGTTGGGGCAAGGTACTTCAGGTCGGAAGGTCGGGGGTTCAAATCCCACTAGAGGACAGCAACCTTGGGCCGGAAGGACTGGGGTTTCTAGTCCCACAGATGCTCCTTGTGGTCTTGGGCAAACCACTTAACCCTCCATAGCCCAAGTTCCCTGTAAGTATTAGTGTATGTGTCTCATATCCCTGCGTGTTAAATGTATCCCCCAATTGTGTTGTGACCGCTTTGATTGAAGGATAAGGCGGTATACAAAAGCTGTCTAAATAAAATAAAGAAATATGCACCCACGGGCAATGGTCCTTCGAGGAGTCTGAGCAGCAAATCAACCTGCTCGAGCTCCGGGTGGTCCAGTGGGTTCTAAAAGCTTTCGAGGCCCACCTGAAGGGAATGTCTATACTGATACAGACCGACAACAAGGTCGCGATGTTTTATATAAATGAGGGAGGAACGGGCTCTTGCCTCCTTTGCCGGGAGGCGGTCCTCCTCTGCTCCTTTGCTGTGAGCCAAGGTATAACCCTCAGAGCAATCTACCTCCTGGGCCAGTACAATGTCCTCGCGGACAGACTCTGCAGTCTCCTGCGACCCCATGAATGGTGCCTGAATCCAGAAGTGGCTCTCCTCCTGTTTCAGCAGTGGGGGACCTTGTCCCTGGACTTGTTCGCCAGCCTGGCGAACACACAGCTTCTCCGCTTCTGCGGACCAGTCTCACACCCCCACAGGGTGGCCACGGATGCGTTTATCTTGGACTGGACCCCCGAGCTGCTGTATGCCTTCCCTCCCACCCTGCTCATCATGAGGACACTCCACAAAATCCAGTGAGACCGAGCCTCGATGATCCTCATTAGCTCCCTCATGGCCTTGACAGCCCTGGTTCCCACTTCTCCTATGGCTCTCCTCGGAACCTGCAATCCCTCTGGGCTGTGCTCCAGACCACCTGACACAGGAGGAGGGCCGGGTGCTTCACCCGAACCCCACCTCGCTATCTCTCGTGGCTTGGCGGTTGAAGGGTCTCCTTAGCCCCACCGCACCTCCCAGTGGAGGTTGAGGAGATCCTCGCGTCGAGGAAGGACTCGATGAGGCAGGCTTATGCCTTTAAGTGGCAGCGGTTTTCGGTCTGGAGCTCCGAGCTCCAGATCGACCCATTTTCCTGCTCTACCAGGTGGGTTCTCCAGTACTTCCTTCACTTCTCGCAGGTGGGACTGAAATCTAACTCAGAGTTCACCTGAGTGCCATTTCGGCCAACTACTTCCCGGTCGAGGGCAAGCCCCTCTCGGGCCAACACTTGGTCTCCCTCTTCATGCAGGGCCTCTTACTCTCAAAACCCCCTCATCCGGGAGTGGGACTTAAACATCGTGCTCATGCAGCTGACACAGCCACCCTTCGAGCCGAATGCGACATTCATTTATTTATTTATTTGGGTTACATTTGTATACCGCTTCTTCCAGCGATCAGTAGCGGTTTACATTAAACTTTTATCACAGCAAACTTTTGTTACGTATAACAGGAGTCAAATTTGTTTACATATGCATAATGATATGCATATCACAGATTTGACATACTCGCTTCGACACCTCTCCTGGAAGGTTGTTTTCCTGGTGTCCCTGACCTTGGCTTGGCGAGTCAGCAAACTCCACGCCCTCATGGCTGAGGCCCCCTACACCAGGTTCTCCGGGAACAGGGTGGTTCTCCATATCCACACCAAATTCCTACTGAAGGTTGTCTCGGACTTCCACCTCAATCAAGAGATACTCTTGCTGACTTTCTTTCCGAGACGCCAACCAGGCATCGGCGGTCCTGCACACACTCGACTGCAAGAGGGCTCTCGCCTTCTACCTGCAGCATACCCAGGGTCACCGCAAGTCAGACCGGCTCTTAGTCACCTATGATTCTGCTCGCCTGGGGTTAGCAGTCACCGAGCACACCCTCTCCATCTGGGTGGCAGACTGCATTACCTTTGCCCAGGCAAAGGCTGGGGCCCTGCTGGATCGGCAGGTCATCGCGCACGGTGTATGCGCCAAGACGGCCTCAGTGGCTTCGCTGCACTCAGTGCCTCTGACGGACATCTGCCGGGGTGCGTCCTGGTCTTCGGCGAATACCTTCGCCTCACACTACTGCCTGGAGAGGGAGTCCCGCCGGGACAGCGCCTTCGGCCAGGCTGTACTCCGTAATCTGTTCGGGGTATAAGCAATTCCTGAAGTCTTGGGCTCCTTCAGGCATCGGCTTTTGCTCACGGCCTCGTGGAGGCATTTTTAAACTACAGGTTCGGTAGCCTGTAGCTGGGGAGTCCCATAAGTGAGGACTGACCACCTGCTTGTTCCTGTAGAAAGCGTAGGTACTCAGCTGTAACAGGTGTTCTCCAGGGACAGAAGGAATCAGTCTTCACTACTCTCCCACCTCCCCTAAGAGTTGCCATTTTTGTTCTTCCCTTGCCATCTGCTTAGTAGGGCTCTAGCTATGGGACCTGACTGAGCAAGATGGCACCTTTGGGCAGGAAGAGGAACACGCATGTGTGGCAGCAATCCCAAAGGCTTTCTTTGAAAGCTGGGGAATTGCTTAGCGCGTGCTCCATTGGTGCCAACGCCACCCATAAGTGAGGACTGATTCCTGCTGTCCCTGAAGAACACCTGTTACAGATGAGTAACTATGCTATCTGGAGTCAGTCTCTCTTCTCACTGATGAGAGAGCTGACTATCTCACGTTGGTCAGACATGCCCAGAACATCTCAAAGTTTGTCAATAGAGCAACTTTTGATTGCTTTGCATGCAGGATTGCTTGGCTTCAGGCATCAGATTTTGAACAATGGGTGCAAGATAAACTCTATAATATTCCTTGCACAGGTGAAAACCTTTTTGGCAATGATTGGCAGCATAAAGCTTCTCAGTTAGAATCTGAGAATACAACTGGGGAGGAGTAGCCTAGTGGTTGGGACAAGGTACTTCAGGCCGGAAGGTCGGGGGTTCAAATCCCACTAGAGGACAGCAACCTTGGGCCGGAAGGACTGGGGTTTCTAGTCCCACAGATGCTCCTTGTGGTCTTGGGCAAGCCACTTAACCCTCAATTGCCCATGTTCCCTGTAAGTATTAGTGTATGTGTCTCAAATCCCCACGTGTTAAATGTATTCCCCACTTGTGTTGTGACCGCTTTGATTGAAGGATAAGGCGGTATATAAATACCATTAAAATAAAATAAATAAAACTTTAAATAGGCTTTCTAGGACTACTGCCAAACCAACAAAAGAAAGCAGCTGCAAAGAAAACTTTCTTTAGTAAGAAAACGTTTTATCCTCCTTACACCCCTGCTTCTCAATACCAACTTCGGGCTGCTCAGAAGAGGCAACAGCCTCCCAAACAACAAAAAAAGCTACAGGCTCCTAAAGCTCAACCAGCTCCGCAGGCTCAAGCTGCTCCTGATTTTTGACTTTTTCCTAGAGAACATAGCCACTCTGCCTCTGGAGAACTCTCACCCCCTCCATATTGCCGGCAGACTCTGTTGTTATGCCCACATGTGGCATCTCATCACTTCAGAGTAGTGGACACTAACCATAGTGAGAGAGGGTACAGACTTCATCTACAAAATCTGTCTCCCCCCCCCCCCTCCACCCTAGTAGGGGAATATCATTCTCAGTCCTTTCTCACTGCTCTTTTGCTGCAGGAAGTGACTTATCTTCTAGCACAAGATGCCATAGAGGAAGTTCTAACATCTCAACAGGGAATGGGTTTCTATTCTCCATACTTTCTCATCTCAAAGAAAACTGGAGGATACAGACCCATCCTGGACCTCAGAAACCTGAACAAGTTTCTCGTCCGCAAGAAGTTCAAGATGGTCTCTCTGGAGACCCTCCTACCTTATCTCCCAGCTCTGTTCTCTCGATCTAAAGGAAGCGAACACACATATCCTTATTCATCCAGAACACAGGAAATATCTATGCTTCATGTTTCAGGGAAGACACTATCAATACAGAGTCCTTCCTTTCGGACTTGCTTCTACCTCAAGAGTCTTCACAAAGTGCATAGCAGTCGTAGCCGCATTTCTAAGATCTTTAGGTATATTTGTCTTCCCTTACTTAGGCGACTGGCTCATAGACAGGCACCTCCCAGGAGGTCTGCCTGTGTCTCTCCTGTACCATGCAAGTACTGCAACATTTAGGATTTGTAATAAAGCTTTCAAAATCCCATCTCGCTCCTACTCAAACATTGGCATTATAGGAGCTCTCTTAAACACTCAGCAGTCAAGAGCATTTCTACCCCAGCCCCGCTGTTCTCACCTCATTCAACTGGCATCTCAGGTACATTTCAAAGACCACCTAACTGCCCGAGAAATGCTGCAGCTTCTAGGTCATATGGCCTCAACAGTACACATAGTTCCATATGCCCGTCTGCATATGCACACAGACCAATGGGCTTTCACCTCCCAGTGGAAACAGGCCTCAGGCGGTCTCCGGGACAAGATCAGAGTCTCTACCCCCTCTGGCCACATCCCTTCAATGGTGGTGTTCCCTAGAGAATCTCATCAGGTCATCTTTTTCAGATGCCTCCACATCAATGTACCCTGACAACAGATGCCGCCATACTGGGTTGGGGACCCATCTGAGGTCTCTCTCCACTCTGGGGTCTCTCTCCACTCAGGGCCTCTGGACAGAACAGGAGTTGCAACTCCAGATGAAGACAGCCCGAAACTCTAGTAGATTTAACGCCCTCAGGGTGTTTCAAGAGCACTTACGTTCCTGCAGGGTCCTGGTCAAAGTGGACAGTCAGGTAGCCATGTTCTCTGTGAACAGGGAGGAACAGGATCTTGGCCCTTCTGCAGGGAGGCTCTCCATCTCTGGTCCTTTGCCATTGCTCATCAGATACACCTCCAAACGGTATATCTCCCAGGTAAGCAAAATGTCTTGGCAGACAAATTGAGCCGGATCCTCCTTTCCCACGAATGGTCTCTCCATGTAGAGACAGCATCCTTCATCTTTCAGACCTGGGGGACTCCAGAGATAGACCTGTTTTGTCACTCTGCAGAATACCAAGCTTCCTTGCTTCTGCACCAGGACTCCCATGTCGGGCAACCAGCAAGTGGGTGCGTTTCACCTCCACTGTGGTTGAGGGCTCCTGTATGCCTTGCCTCCCATTCCCCTAATTCCCAAGACACTTTTCAAGCTCCTGGCAGACAGGGGCTTCATGATACTCATAGCCCCGCGCTGGCTGTGTCAACCATGGTTTCCTCGCCTGCTATGTCTGTCTCAGAGTCGACCCCTAGATCTCTGATCTGCTCCAGATCTCCTCTTCAGGAGGAGGGGACACTGCTTCATCCCAATCCGCAGTCTCGCTCCACCTCACGGCATGGCTGCTGAAAGCAGGTCATTACAAGATCTTAACCTTACTCAGGAGGGTGAAGGGGATCCTCAACTTCCAGGAAGCCATCCACCAGACGTTCATACCCCTTCAAGTGGTGTAGGTTCTCTCACTGGGGTTCCCAGAAGGATCTTAATCCCTTGGCTTCCTTGGAGGCGATCCTCCAGTATCTCCTCCACCTGTCCTCATCCTATCTCAAGACACCTCTGAAAGAATTCACCCAAGTGCAATTGCAGCCTCTCATCATCCCTTGGATGGACAGCCAATTTCCTTACAGCTGCTCATAGTGCACTTCATGAGAGACCTTTTGCTGACCACGCCTCTCATCAGACCACCACCAGTGGCATGGGATCTGTGTTGTTCTAGGCCACCTTCTCAAGCTGCCTTTTGAACCTTTGGCCATGACCTTACTAAAATTTCTAACATGGAAGGTCATCTTCTTTATTGCCCTCACTTTAGCTAAATGCATTAGTGAACTTCAAGCTTTGGTGACAGACCCACCTTACACATGGTTCCACCATGACAAGGTCATCCTTAGAACTCACCCCCACTTCATGCCGAAGGCGGTGTCTCCTTTTCATTTGAATCAGTCAGTTTATCTTCTGTCTGTTTTCCTAGACCACATTCATCCAGGGTAGAGGCAACCCTCCATACTCCTGACTGCAAACGTGCCTTAACGTTTTATCTTCAAAGGACTCGAGAGCACCATAGGGCTCCTCAGTTGTTCATCTCCTTTGACCCGTGTCACCTGGGGTTGTCAGTATCCAAACATACTCTCTCTAAATGGATATCAGATTGCATCTCCTTTGCTTATGATTATCCCTTCAGGGTCATGTCACTGCCCATAATGTTCATGCCATGGCCACCTCGATGGCAAATCTACGTTCTGTAGCCATTGACGAAATTTGCAAAGCAGCAACTTGTTCTTCGGTCCAAACCTTTGCTGGTCATCACTGTCTGGACAAGGACTCCCACTGGGATGCCATATTTGGTCAAGCTGTTCTCCAACATATCTTTCAGACTTAAGGGCAACTCCTACCTTCCGTCCTGGAAATTAACAATACCAGAAATCCATGGAGGATGACCTCTTGAAGTGCTGAGGCAAACCTACCAATTCTGAGATCATTTTTATCTGGCATATCTGGGAGCTAGGTAGTCCCATATGTGAACACTGCATTCCTGCTTGTTCCTGGGATCTCTGGGAACAGCAGGAATTTAGTCTTCACAATCCACCTTCCTCCCTTAGGAGTTGTAGGTTTTCTTTTACTCTCCTTTTCTCTCAGCTACAAACTCAACTGAGGAGGAAGAGTTGGGAAGATGGGAAGGCAGCAACGCAGGCGCAGTGGGATGCTCTCAAAAGCTTTCCTATTGGATGCTGGGGAGCATTCCCGCACGGGTTCAGTCAGTACCGACGTCACCCATATGTGAAGACTAAATTCCTGCTGTTCCCGAAGATCACCTATTACAGGTGAGTAACTACGCTAAACAGGTACTTTGTATGCACATATAACCCCGGCAATCTTATAAGAGCCCACTTGAGCATGTAAAACAGTTTTGCACACTCAGGTTTCTTATAAAATGATCTTCATGATGACTAAATAGCATTCTCATCCCACAAGCTGCAGCATATGGAAGCGAGTTCCCCTGCCTAAACTCTGTACCTTTTCTGTAGATAAACAAAATAATTTAATTCCCTTAAGTATCGATATGGCATTTAGGACAGATATTCAATGAGGCTCTATCTGCATGGCATCTTATAAAGTCCATTAATTTGCAGAGTACAGATAATCATGATAGATGTATGACAATAGCATAGTTTATCACCTTTGCCAAAGTTAATTTAATGACTTCCTTTCCTTTGTAGGCTTTGGGATATTGAGTGTGGTGCTTGTTTAAGAGTATTAGAAGGACATGAAGAGCTGGTTCGATGTATTCGTTTTGATAATAAGAGGATTGTAAGCGGAGCTTATGATGGGTATGTTCCTCAAATTGTTAGACTTTCTTTCATATTTAAAATTAGCACTGCACCAAATAATTAGGATTCAGTCATAAACCACCTACTATCTTGGGGCATGTTTACTGAAGGTTAGCACATGTTAACAAATGTTAACTCACGTTAAGTGTCTCCACAGCCCTTTTGTTTCTATAATGCAGCGACACTTTAACATTCATTATTGCCTGTTAACCCTTAGTAAACATTTCCCCTTGGTATATTGTGTACTAATCACTATCTAAAACAAGAATCAGAAAGATTTAGGTGGTATAGAACATTCAAAATCATTAATCATTATGTCACACATGATATCAAAAATCTCCTCCTTTTTCTTAACATGAATAATAGAAAGTGCTTTAAATAATTAGGGTACTCATTTAAATATATATGGGTTAAGGCACAGTTCACTTTGATTAGTACTATCTAGATGTAATCATTGGCCCAAGCATTTTTGCACTTAACTTTCACTATAAGATGTCTTGGCCATTGATATTTTTGTGCAGCATTGATCAGTTTGAATTGTGCCACCTTATTCTTTCCAACCCAACAAAAATAGGAAAGATTTATACAAAAAAGGGTTGAGAATGTCAGCAAATTACTCTCCAAAAATGTACATATTGGTATGTAGGAAAAACTGGTTAAAAGCCACATACTTTAAAAATAGGCCAAATAGGTCTAGGGTTTCCAGAAAAATAAGGCCCCTTCCCCCAGAAAGGCCCAGTGCCTTTCTATAGGAGAAGTAGTTCCAGCTTCTGCAACATAAACATATATACAGTGAAATATAGAAGCTCCTTACAAACACCCTTCACACTGCCCCTACTCTCTCAACCCTTCACACTGCCTCTACTCTCTCAACCCTTCACACTGCCTCTACTCTCTCAACCCTTCACACTGCCTCTACTCTCCCAACCCTTCACACTGCCTCTGCAATCCAAAACTAGTTTTAGCAAATGTTCTACCACTTCCAAACTGCCCACACTGTCCAGAACTAGCCCCCGCAGCTGCCTTCACCTCCAAAAGGTATGCTGCTGCCTGAAAAAACTACAAAACTATCTCAGCAGCCCAACTGCCCCTCCTCCAAAAATGTCTCCGCACAACTGCCCCCCTATCCTGCAAACTGCCCCCCCCCAAACTATAGTATTGTAACTGCTCCCTCACACCCCCCCCCCCGGCAAACTGTCCCAGCTATCCCTCACACAGACACAACACATGCACAAACACATTCACACTATACACACAGAACTTGAAGATAATTCCATAGCTGTGACGTATTACATTTTAAGTTGTTCAGATGTTTTCTTTTCTTTATTTCTACTGTGAAACATAATGACTGATTTGTACTGTTTGTCTTATTAATTGCTCTTTGTGCTACCAACTAGTATCTATTGCCAGGGGTAGGGCTAGATCAAGGTATTGGCAAGCTAGGAACATAGGATGCAGAGAATGATCAATATTAGAGAAGAATGTAAAGTAAACATGAGGGAAGAAATGCAAAATGGAACGAGACCCTGTCAATAGTTAATAGGGGGTCCCAGACTCTCCAGCTGCGGTGCTGCTCTGCACTCTGCACTCTAGCCATTCCAATAATTGCTGCTCCTCCGCCAGCAGCGAGAGCTCAAGGCACAGGACGGGCAGAGTGGCGGGGCCCAGCTCCGGCTCTGCATCCGGGCAAAAACTGCATGGCTCCAGCAGGGGCAAAAACTGCATAGCTCCAGCAGCGGCAACCCCAGCCCATCAGCGAAGCTCACTCTTTGCAGCCGTGCCAAGGCCTCTGGCACAGCTGCTGCCACCTCATCCTCCTGTGGGCTCCTAGTGCCCCGCCAAAAGTAGAGCCCGAACGTCGAGGCTCCGGACTGGCTGCTGTGAATCTCTGGTGAGATGCTTAACACAGCCCAATCCTGTATCAAGTGCAGGAGCCTGGCCAGCCCATACCCCCAGCACGAAATGAAAAAACAGTCAGTTCTCTTTTTGTAATCCGAAAAAGAAAAATATATTTGCCATTTTCATCAAAGGAAGAAGAAAGAAGCAGCACTGAAACATTTAGAGAAACCCAAGAAAAGAGTTTAAAAAAAAAAAAAAACCCACAAAAAAACACAGCCTGGCCTTGCTTCTTGATAAGTTCACCTGGGACTGCAGCTGCAACTTCTCTGGTTACTAGGCCAGAAACAAAGAAGGAGAGGAGTCAGCAACAAAGACAGAAAACCAATTTTCAGATCTGGAAGTCCAACAGTTGTCCATTGGTTCATAGTTAGCATCTTTCTGCCATAAAACTTGCCACTCTGAGAAACCTTCACACCCGGAGGGCACTGCTGCTTACCACTGTAGTGCGCTGGGGCCATTACCACGTGGTAGGCCTCTGCAGCCTACCCATCCATCTGCTACCCTAACAGCAGCCTATGCCACCCCATGAATCCGCGGCGGAACCCAAAGTTAACCTGAGAATTACCAGTCTTCTGAACTAACTGTAACTTGGCTAATTAAACTGGGTTACAATTTGGGTTATGGCATTATAATCATACAGAATGTCTTCAATTTAAAATTTCCTACCCTTGTTGCACCTCATGTGGCCCTCAACTCTCAATCCATTGACTATGTGAGCAAAGACAGTCTCTGCATGTGTCTGTGCAGCGCTATTCACGCTTTTTGTGCTGTATGATTGATCATTTTTAGCACTATCATTATTAATAATACTATTAAGAGTCTTCTATGTAAATCTTCTGCTTTCCTCTCCACTTATGGCTCCACGTCACTTTTTCTTCCTTTTATTGACACTCCCTAACCTTCTCCCCTCATACTAACATCCTCAATCCCTCCCTTCTCAGCTTCTCTCTACCTTTCCCATTTCTTCTCCCATCTTGTCTTCCTCCCTTTACTCAGCTCTTGAACTTCACATTTTTCTTCTTTTCATTCATCTCTCTCCCTTCTCCCTCAAAAAAGCCCCTTAAACTCGTTTCCGCTGTTCTGTCTCCTCTGCCTCACGCTCTTCTCTTCCTCCTTTCATCTGGTGACATTAATCCTCTGGTCCCCCTAGTTTATTCTTTCACCCCCACTCCTCACCCAGCCACTCTAATTTCCTCCATATCCCTTTCCTTTCCCCCTTTCTCTTGTGCCTTATGGGAATGCTCATTCCATATCTAATAAACTCGCCTTTACTTGTGATCTCTTCATTTCTAACTCTTTCTGACTTTTAGCTCTTATTGAAACTTGGCTCTTCCCTGTTGACGCTGCCCTCTGTCACAGTAGCTACCAGTTTTCCCACACGCCTCGTACCACTTGTCATGGTGGTGGTGGTGTTTATTTATTTATTTATTTATTTACATTTCTTATATACCGCACTATTTGCGATCAGCGCGGTTTACATAAAAACAAGAAGGTAACCGACAATGAACAAAAGTCAGGTCATTACATTGAACAGGAACAAGTAACTTGGAAAACAGGGTAAACTATATACATATACATGGTAAACTATATACATATACATATACATGTTGGGTTTTTGCTCTCTTCTTCATGCCAATTCCAACCCCTCCTTCCTCAGTCTCACTTATTTTCTTCCTTTTGAAGTCCATTCCATCTGCCTTTTTAATCCTTTACCTCTCCAGGTAGTTGCTAGTTATAGAACCTCCCTTCCCCCCTGATAAGTCCACCTCTACTTTTCTCACTAACTTTGACTCCTGGCTTTTCCCTTTTTCTGGATTCTTCTTCACCCTTCCTTATTCTTGGTGACTTTAATATTCATGTTGATAACCCTTCTGACCCCTATACTTCTAAATTCCTTTCCCTTACCTCCTCATTCAACCTCCAACTTTGATTTTCTGCTCTCACTCATCAGTGCAGTCACCGCCTTGACTTGGTTTTCTTCTGTTTACCCTCCAATTTCCATACCCAAGTTCTTCCTTCATCTAATCACCTACTAAGTTTCACCCTTCATCACTCCCCACCTCAATCTCACCCAGTCTCCTCCTACCTTTTTAGAAATTGCATGAGGACCTCGATAAATTGGAAGACTGGATGTTCAAATGGCAGATGAAATTTAATGTGGACAAGTGCAAAGTTATGCACTTAGGAAAGAACAGCCCAAGCTATGGTTACACGATGCAAGGCTCCATATTAGGAGCCACCACCCAGAAAAAAAATGTAGGCGTCATCGTGGCTAACATGTTAAAATCATCCGCCCAGTGTGCAGCAGCAGCAAAGAAAGCAAATAGAATGCTAGGAATCATAAGGAAAGGAATGGAGAATAAAACAAAGGATATTATAATGCCTCTGTATCATTCCATGGTGTGATTGCACTTTAAATATTGTGTGCAATTCTGGTCGCCATATCTTAAAAAGGATATAACGATATTAGAAAAGGTACAGAGGAGGGCGGAGCCTGATGCTGAGCAGCACGGATGGCTAGAGTGGAGCTCCAGAGGGGCTAGCCATAAATCCTGGAAGATTGACGCTAATCTTGGTGTAAGACGGCCGGTCACGTAGGAGAGAAAGTGAGAAATGTCCGGGCCCAAACCGACGCGCTTAGAATTTTCTGCCCCACAAAATTGTAGCGCCAAACGCTCCAAAACCAAGCCTCTCTCCCCGCAAAATATGGCGACCACATGTGAACACCCTGAGGCCTTGCAAGAAATACTGGCCGAGATACGAGGGACCAAGGAGATGGTAAAAGCCAATGGTGAGTCCCTGACATCGGGGCATTGAGGAGCAGTATGGAGACGCTCTCAGTGAGGCAGGATAAAATCGAACAAGCCATGGCGGTGCATGAAGAGCGGCTGTGTGAGTTGGATAAGCAGGCCAGGCAAATCTGCGCGCTGCAAAAAGAGGTTAAAGATGGCAACAACCGGGCCCGCAGGAACATCAGAATCGTTGGAGTTCCGGAGGGAGCAGAGGGGCGATCTGTATTTGCTTTTTTGCACAAGATGATTCCCGCGGTGCTCAAGCTCAATTTTGAGCTGCCATTTGAGATAGATCGGGCGCATAGAGTCCCCTCACAAGCACAGCTCAACAACAAAAGACTGAGGCCGATCATCTTGAGAATCCTTCGCTATCAGCAGGTGGCTCAAATCATGGAAGCGGCACATTCCTGTTCTCCGTTGGAGTTCGAGAGCCACAGGCTGTTTTTCTTTCCAGACTTTGCCAAAAGCACTGTGGATCGACGCAGGAGTTTTTTGGCATTGAGACCTCGGTTACAGCAATTACAGGTGAGGTTTGGGCTCATGTATCCTGCCAGAATGCGTGTCATACTTCATAATCAGACAAAAACATTTGACGATCCTGAAGCCCTACATTTGTATCTGGAGGATAAAGAGTCACCTCAGATGACGTGAAGACTAAATGGGGCGGATGACTTTCCTTTTTGCGGATGGCTGTGGACGTTGCCGAACCCGGCAGTGGAAAGTAACCGGCAAAACCAAGAGGAATTGACAGTGCAATTAGGCGCTGCCTTTGTAGTCGATAGTAGGGAATGTTTTATTTCTTTGCTGATTGTATTAATAGTAATAGTTAAAATAGGTAGCTCTGTGTTATAGTCAAAGGTAATGGGAGATCAGATAAATATCTATTAGGAATAATCAAAATATATGAGAATTGGTAGCAGAGCTTTTGATGAGTAGTATAATCCCTCTGAGCCTGTCCTGCTCATCTGGGCTCACCAATTGGTTTCACTGGTAAAGGTTTTCCTTCGGGGCTCACTGGGATAATATTCGCTTTCTTAATAAAAGTTACAGAGCTGCAGGCTGCAAGGAGAAGCAGGGGGGAAAAAAGAAAAAAACGGTTATGTGCATGGGCATGGTGATATGGAGCTTCTTATGTGGAGTTTAAGATGTTGGAACATGAGAGAGTCTTTGGGTAACCAGATGTGGGAAATGTCAGTCCCCAAAAGTCAATACCAACAGGTAGGTCTGTACAAGATTGCTAGACAGACAGTATGGCCCCTTTCAAAGTTCTTTCATTGAATATGAAAGGCATTAATAATACTATAAAGAAGAAAAAAAAATTATATATGGGCGTCAAGAAAAAGTAGACATCTTACTACTACAAGGGACCCATCTGAATATGAAGGAGTCCCTGAAACTTAATATCAAACCTTTTACGCTGGTGGCGTATTCTGCTGCAGTTAATAAGCGTAATGGGGTGGCTATCTTAGTCAAAAAGACCCTCGCTCCAAACGTTTTGCAAACTCGTTCAGACAAGGAAGGGAGGTGGGTTAAAGCTGTACTTATAATAGGCGCCTTAAATTTGACTCTCATTAATGTATGCGCCCCTAGTGGTGATTGTCCAGAATTTTTTAATTCCTTAGCAAAAGAGGTGCATATGGTCATGGGAGCTCCTTTAATCCTAGGGGGAGATTTTAACCTAGTTTTAGATCCCCTTATTGATAATAGACCACCCAGAACTTCTAGGCCCCCCAAGGCACAGATAATCCTCTCTTCTATGATCCGAGAGACTGGCTTGGTGGATGTTTGGTGGCTGCAACATCCTACAGATCAAGATTTTACCTTCTTTTCACCCCCTCATCAATCCTTGTCGCGAATAGACCTTCTTTTAATCTCTAAGATGCTGATGCCCAGTATAGTAACATCAAGTATACATACGGTACATATTTCAGATCATGCGGCAATCTCTATCGTGCTGGAAGATGGGAAAATAGGCCCTAGTTCTTCAAAATGTTTTTTTGATAGGTCCCTTTTAGAGAATGTAGATTTTCAGTTGAAAATCGAGGCTGCGATCGCCGATTATTTCCAATTCAACTCCCCCAAGGACACAGCAGGTTGGGCCTGGTGGGAGGGCTTTAAAGCCACCATAAGAGCTACCATCACCAGCTTTGGCATCTCATGAGCAAGACAACATAAGGAGCAATTGGGGGCCTTTGAAACACAGATAAAGATAGGTGAACGTATTCTATCTAATCGTTCAAACCCATACATCCTGTTGCGCTTTTGCAGCGTTTGCGGTTTAAATATAATGAGTTGCTTTCAGACTAAGTTACGCAAAATATTGAAGCGCAAAAAGGTGCTTACTACTGGAAAAGTAATAAGGCTGGGCGGCTGCTAGCCAATGCACTGAAGGCTCACAGAGAAGCTGGCCGTATTGCAGTGATACGGGGCCCAAAAGGGCAAAAACTCCTAGTGGAAGACTTAAAAATTGCGGAAACCTTTAGATCCTTTTTTGCCCAACTTTATGCGTCAGAACGGAGTTTGAACAAGATGCTTTTGAAAAATTGGTAACTGAGATCCAAAGACCAACCTTAAATGGGGAAGCTTCTGAATTCCTGGATAGCCCGACTTCCTTATTTGAAATTTGTCAGGCCATAGATTCATTGGCTGCAGGGAAAGCAGCGGGACCAGATGGGCTTCCCGCAGAATTTTTTAAAGATCTTCTCCAAAGAACTAGTTCCCTACATGCAGCAGTACTTTCAGCTGTTAGTGGAGGCGACCTCTCATTTGGGCGCTTTTGCCGCGGCGAATTTGTGATAGTCCTGGAGAAAGCGGGAAAGGACCCCCAGCTAATAAGTAATTACCGCCCAAGATCCCTATTAAATGCGGATTATAAGATTTACACGACGTTCCTGTCTCGTCTGTCCAAGGTGATTCCTCAGTTGATTAACCCTGATCAGTGTGGATTCGTAGAGGGCCGATCGGCTGATAATGCAAGACTTTTATGTCATATATTAGGGGTGGAAAACATGGACAGTCCTCTGGTAGGACTTTCTTTGAACGCTGAAAAGGCGTTCGATCGCTTAGAATGGCCATTTCTATTTTCTGTTCTCAGATGGTTTGGTATTGGAGAAGGGTTTCTTAAGTTGCTTGAAGTAATGTATACCCAACCGATAGCTAATATTTGCGTAAATGCCACCCAGTCCCGAGACATAACATTGGGTAGAGGCACCCGTCAAGGATGCCCTGTCTCCCCGATATTATTCAATCTAGCTTTAGAACCTTTGGCTCTTATTCTACGACAATGTCCAAAGATTCAGGGAGTTCTAATAGCTAACATGGAAATCAAACTCTCAGCATATGCCGACGATCTTCTTCTGTTCACCACTGTGGACTCTGTGCCATTTGTGCTAGAACAAATAGATAAATACTCGCAGCTGTCGGGATACAAAATCAATTGGTCAAAATCAGTAGCCTTTCTACTTCACAAGTACACAAAGAGGACATGATGAAATTTCCATTTGTGTGGGAGTCAAAAATGGTCAAATACCTTGGAGTGCATTACTGCTATCCACTTGAGGAAACGTTTAGGTATAATGCCAATGCACTATTGACAAAAGTCCATAATATGACCACTAAATGGTCTCCCCTAGTCCTATCCTGGTGGGGCCAATTTGAGACAATTAAAATGACCATTGTTCCAAAGATTAACTATATATTGGAAATATTGCCCGGTTATATGCTGATGCATACATACCAGCAGATAGAGAGGTTGCTAACACAATTTCTGTGGAACAACAAAACACCCAGAATAGCTCTTAAGAAACTTATATCTCGTAAGGAAGAAGGAGGTGTAAAATTTCCAGATTTTCAGTTATATCACAAGACGTTCCTATTAAAACAAGGCTCTAATTGGTTAGAACACCAGTCAGATCAGAGACTGATTTGGCTAGAAATAGAAGAGGCACTAATGGCTGCTTTTCCAACGAAGCTTCTTCCGGGCATGCTAATCCCAGAAAGTAGGGGTTGCCCTCAAATGATATTTGATACACAAAGGGCTTTTTGTACATTGGCGCATAGTAATGGCTCTGAGGGAAAGGAATTTTCTGACCTTTTCCCCTTGTGGTACAACCCTCTTTTCAAAATACAGCAGAAAACGTTTGCCTGGAGTCAGTGGTATTCCAGAGTAATCTGGTCTATTGGGCAGTTGATAGAAAATGGCAACTGGAAGACGTTTGCTAGATTGCAACAAGAATTTTGCCTTCCGGGGACACTTTATTTTCAATGGGTACAGCTTATACATTGTATCAGGAAGTCTATGGTAGACATTAAGTCTCTGACAGAGGATAGAGGGATTATTGGCATAATCCAGAAGGTCAAGCAAGCATTGGGTGGGGTCTCTTACTATTATAATATGCTGGGCCATGGCTCTCAATCTCAGTTGTTAGGTATGCAACGGATGTGGGAACACGACGCTGAGACTACCCTTTCCCCACAGAAATGGGAAAAATTCTGGACAAAGCAAGTGAGGATATCAAAATCAGCCTCGATTACTCGGACTTTATATTTCTTCACCCATAGAGCCAGTCAGGGTTAGTAAATGGGACAAATCTACTAGTAGTCAATGTTGGTCTTGCCAAAGAGATATGGGTACTCTTGCTCATATAGTGTTTGAATGTTCTTGTGTACAGGCCTTTTGATCTATGACCTGGGAGTGGATACAAGCAATTCTGAGTTTCAGGACTCCTCTTACTTGGGGGATCATAAGTTTTCATTCAGCGGCTGCTATTCCTTCTCTGCATAAGGAGTGTCATTTCTTAACTAGATTTTATGTTAGGTATAGCAGTATATTTAATAGTGTCTAATTGGAAACATGTATGACGCTAACTGGCAAGCATAGTGGAACCAGGTTTGCTTGTATAGTAAGTATTAGCAAATACCTAGAAAGGGGTTAACGCAGGGGAGTTCCAACATACTTAAATGGAAGGCTCTGAAAGATTTTGTAGAAGTTATTTATAATGCATAGATAAATAATGTGAACATGACATGATCCTATTTTTCTTTGCACCTCCATGCCATACGGGTCAATCCATAAGTGTAAGACCTACCTGACTCTAGGCAGTGCAGCTTCCCAGTGGGCTTCGGAGGGTAAGGGGGGAGGATGTTAATGCTGTTGATAGTGCTCTATGTTGCACTGGGATATGTTCTTTGTTGTTTTGTGTGTACAATTAAAAACTAAATAAAGAGATTAAAAAAAAGAAAAGGTACAGAGAAGAGCCACCAAAATGGTAAAGGGGTTGGAAGGATACCCCTATGAGGAGGGGTTAAAAAGCTTAGGGCTCTTCAACCTAGAAAAGAGATGGCTATGGGGAGATAGGATAGAGGTCTATAAATTAATAAATGGAGTGGAACGGGTAAACATAGTTCTCCAGGTACAAGCAGGAAGTCGGTCCTCACATATGGGTGACGTCGGTGCCCTCGGAGCCCGTGCGAATCATTTCCCCAGCTTTCAAAGAAAGCCTTTAGGAATGCTATCATGCATGCGTGGTCCCCTTCCCGCCCAAGGGTGCCATCTTGTTCAGTCTCCTTTTTTCTGCGGACCCCAACAGACGTGGTCCTCATCTCTCCCTGGAAAAATGATTCTTTCCTTTCCAAATTCTTTGTCTTCGGTCTTGTACCGTCCTCCACCTCAAGTCGGGCACCTTGGTGCCGTTCTCGGCCTCATTGAGGTCCTTTTTTGTCGAGGTTTCTCTTTGACTGGTGTTCGTGCCTTTTCTCACCTGGGAGTCCTTGACCCCAGCCAGGTGTTCTCCCACCATGACTCCCGGTGGATTTAAAAAGTGTGACCATGGAGGTGCTCATTTTTCCTTTGCTGTGTGCTTTGACTATACCTGATTGGCTTCTGGTACCTGCGAGGCTGTACTGATTGGTGCAGGTTATTGGAGGGCTATATAACAGCTGGCCCCACCGCGGGTCGCGGGCGCACTCCCGTGGGCACGTGCCTGAAGGGGCGTGACCAAAGGGGCAGGTCCCACCCCTTTGGCGCCCCTTCGGTGCTCTTTGACGCCCCTTTGGTGCACTTTGGCGCAAGGAGAGTATCCCTGTAATGGGGAAACGGAAGAAGAAATACCCGCCAATTGTTCAGACGAAGGCGGTTAAAGTTGTGGGGCTGATGGATGCCCATGTTCGAGTGGGTGACCCTCTCTCCTCAGCTCAGTCGCCTAAGGTTGGACTTGGAGACATGCCAACTGTGAGTACCTCTCCATCTGTTTCTTCTCGTATTGAACTGGGTTTAGTTCTGCCCAGCCAAGCGTCTAACCAGGATTCAGCAGCGACCTCTCCGTCGGGTGATGTGGAGCAGGTTAAAACCGGTTCAGCCTTACTTCCTGTTTTGTTTTTAAAAATTGATTCACCTTTGGGAAATCTCTTACCCTCTCTTCCGTCAGTGATTACATTTCCCTCTGTTGGAGAAGCTCAGGTTCCGCCTTCAGATGTACTTTGTGAGACATTTGGGTTATTACTCGTATGGAGGCGACTCTGAGAGCTTCTCTTCAGAAAGTTTTGGATTTCTCCAAGGAAACTGTTGTCAAACTATCTGACCATGAATCTAGATTACTAACTTTGAAAAGTTCAATTGGAGTTCAGGAGACTCAGAGTTCTTCTCAACAGGGAATCTTGGCTACTTTATCTCAAGAGACTCGTGCACTCCATCGTCAAGATGAGCTTTTTGGAGAACGCTGTGTTCAAAAACATTTGCATTTGTTAAATTTTCCTCTAACCCACTATCTTTCGCTCTAATTACTTTTTCAAAAATATCTTAAGGAAGTATTATTTACTGATGTTGATTCAATTGCTTTATCAAGAATGTATTATGTTTCTTTGGGAAAATTAGTGTCTGATGGGGATGGAATGTTGGGAGCTCAATATGATCATTTAGCTTCCTCTACTCTGGATATTTCAGGTTTTTTGGAATCTTCTAGTGATGATATACCATCAAGAGCTACATTATTACTTTTACATCAGAGATGGATAAAGATAGAATTCTACATACTTTAAAAAAAAAAAGAAGAGAAATTTTGTGGTCAAGCTATTCAGATTTTCCCAGACGTCTCGCGGGCCACACAAGGGCGTCGTAAGGTCTTTCTTGAGGTCCGCTCACGGGTTTTAGCTCTTGGTGCTTTATTTTATTTAAAATTTCCTTGTAAGTGTCTAATAGTTTCAGGGTAAGCGGTATGTCTTCTTTGAAGTGGACCAGTTGTTAGATTTTCTTAAGGGTAAGACTTAGATAAATTACCAATTATTTAATTTTTCTCTTGTCTCTTGGCTTTGTTAATGGAGCTTAGTAATTGTACCAGTAGCTGATCGTGGTTTCTTTAATTTATTTTGAGCATCCCCTTGATGTGGACTTGTTAATATGCTATATGTTATGGATTATGTATAATGTATGGTTTTACCTTCTATTTTCCTGTTATATTATGAAAATGTTTATAAATAAATTAAAAAAAAAAAGTGAGACCAACGTGGCCAGACAGACCATATCGGTTACAGACAATGTTCCCTCTAATTTTCTGTAGGCTGTGTGCGCATAAAATATCAGCTGTGCAGCTTTTGAAGGAAGGTTAAATTTTTGTGCGCCACATAACGACACTCGGAGTTATATCCTTTAAAATTTGACTACACGTCAGAATACAGTATCTACACCACATTGATTGCACTAGAAAATATTGTAGAACTTGTGAAAACCGTAAATACACAACAACTTTTAAATTTAAAGATGTCTGTGTTGTTTTCTATCAGAATCAGAACCGTAGTTTTTGTGCGCTCTGTTGTAAAGTATGTGCGCTCACTCTGCGAGGTGTGTGCGCGCGCACACGCGCACAGCTTAGAGGGAACAGTGGTTACAGATAGTCATGATTGCTGCCTCCACTATCTGGGCCCGGACCATGACAGCTCCTCCTGTGACCGGTGCCAGGCCATGACGCCCAAGACCAACAGGATGAGGTCGGAGTTGCAGGGGTAGCTGTTCCCCCAAGCCAGACTCTGCTCCGGCATCCCCCTCTCCCAGTCCGAAGGAAGGTTCCTCAAGGGAGGTCTGGGCGTCCTCGGAGTCCCACGGCGGTGGCTCCTCCGGTAGATTGCTGGACCCTCCTAAGAAGAAGGTGGTGGGGTCTCCCAAGTTGCGGACGAAGCCGGGAAGGTCCCGTGGTGGGACTTGGGCAACTCGGTGCAGCGCCCTCCTAAAGTCTTGAGGCAGGAGCCCTCAGCCGGTGGTTACCGCGCCAGGGTTTGAGAGCCCATAGTCTTCCCGGTGGACGCATTCTCCGGAGTGCCAGCGTGAGACCCGAGGACCTCTGTGTCCACACCAAAGGGTGTTGAGCCATCGGGTCTCGAGGCCCGTATGGCAGCCATGGAGCAGAGTGTCCTCCTCCATTCTGGCCTTGCAGCAGGCATTGATGTTGGGACTCCCAGCATCATCGGCCCTGGCAACCAACCCCTGGCCATCAAACCAGGCACCGAGCACCACCGGCCTCGAGTAAGTCCTCAACCCCGGTTAAGGTCCTGCTCCTTGGGGCTCCGGCCCTCGGGTGGTCCCCAGTTCTTTGGGGCTACCCCCAATGCAGAGTCCTCGACTACCTCTGGATCCAAATGTGAGACAGGACGAGGCTTCTCCCAAGACCTCCCGGCATCGGGGACGTTCCCTCGGAGCCCTCATCCCCACAGCCTCGACACCGCTCCCCATCCGAGGATGTGGCATTCCATGATTTCATTTGGGACATGGCCCAGGCTCTCTCTGTGCAGTCAGAGTCTGAGGAGAACCTGCGCAACGAGGAGCTTGGAATTTTGCAGTATGAGTATTGGCCCAAGGAGACTCTCGCAGTCCAGATTCTGCCCATCCTCGAGAGGTCCTGCTCCGGACATGGGAGACGCCGGCCTCAGTGCCAGTGGTCAGCCGGCATGTCGACGCCATTTACCCAGTCCAGAAGGTTGCGGGGTTCCATAAGCCTCAACTCCCCCACAACTCAATGGTTGTGGAGTCGTCCAATGCAAAGGCTCAAGAGTCAAAAGACTTACTCGTCCGTGCTCCCGGGCAAGGAGGCCCAAGCCCTCGACGCCCTGGGCTGTAAATGGACCAGGGCGCCATGCTCGGGTGCCACATACAAGCCTACGAGCTGTATATGGGGATGTATTTGAAGAGCCTGGTCCAGGAGCTCTCAGGGTTCTCGGTGGGCCTTGCCGGGGAACCCCTCCAGCGCTTCTTGTCCTTGACCAGGTCTGTCCAGGACTGCTCTAAGTTTCTCTCTAGAGCTGCCTATGATGGGTTCAAGGCCTCAGCCTGGGTGGCGACTGTGGGCATCGGTGCCAGGCATGGCTACAGACCTTTGACCTGGAGCAGTGGGTGCAGGAGAAGCTCCTGGATGTGCCCTGCAATGGGGAGAATCTTTTTGAGAAGCCTATGTCCGCTAAGGCCACTGAAATCGAGACTGAGATAGCTACCCCGCAGAGACTTTCCAAAAAGACCTCTGCTCTCCCAGGAAGAAGCCCTTAGGAAAGAAGACCTTTTTCCCGAGGAAAAAGGATTACCCCTCGGCTAGCCATTACCAGCCTTACCCCAGGGTAAGCCTTACCAACCTGCACAGCCAAAGGGCCATGGGCATGGGTCCAGGAAACCCAAAGCCCCAGGCTCCAGCCCCCCCCCCCCCTCAGCAAGGGGGAGGGAGTTTGACTCTGTGAGCAGGGTCTCCCCTTCCCCGGGAGACCCACCTCTGTCCATAGGGGGTCGACTGGTTTCCTTCACCAAAAGCTGGGCCACCATCACTACAGACCAGTGGGTCCTGCGGGTGGTGAGAGAGGGTTATTCCCTCCACTTACAGCAAAACCCTCCAGATTACTTTCCAGGGGAGCAATCCCGTCCGCTCCTTCACCAGGCCTTGCTCGTCACAGAGCTTGCAAACCTGCTCAGGGACAAGGCAGTGGAACCTATGCCCCACCATCTCTGGCGCAGGGACTTCCACTCAAGGTATTTCCTTGTCCCCAAAAGAACAGGAGGCCTCCGGCCTATCCTGGATCTGCGCAACCTCAACAGGTTCCTGATTAGGGAGAGGTTCAAGATGCTCTCCCTTGGAATATTACTGTCCTACCTCTGCCAGGGAGATTGGCTCTGCTCCTTGGATCTCAAGGATGCTTATGCCCACATCCTGATCCATCCCTCCCACAGCTTGCTCCCATTCGGTCTCGCCTCCTCCCCAAGGGTCTTCACAAAGTGCCTGGCCATAGTAGCCAAACACGTGTGCCTTCAAGGGGCTCACGTCTTTCCCTGTCTAGATGACTGGATCGTCAGGGGCAGCACCGCCTGGGAAGTAGACTGGGCCGCAAGGATCACCATTCATGCCCTCCATTGGTTGGGCTTCGTCATCAACTACCCCACGTCCAGGCTCTCCCCAGATCAGACCCTGGAATTCATAGGGGTCCAGCTGAATACTTTGCTGGCCAAGGCTTTCCTCTCAGAAGACAGAGCCCACCGCCTGATGCGGTTGGCCGGGGAGGTGCAAGCCTGCAGGTCTGTGCTGGCCCAGTGGCTCCTCCACTTGTTGGGCCACATGGCCTCAACAATGCATATTACACCCCTAGCCATCTACACATTCAGGCAGCCCTGGTGCCTCTGGTCTCAGGCCATAGGCAGACTGCGAGACAGGGTGTGGGTCACCCGGCAGCTGACAACCTCCCTTGCCTGGTGGAAGTCCCCACACCACCTCAGGCTGGGGATGCCTTTCCAGGCACCCGCACCTCAGACAGTTCTGACTATGGATATCTCCCTGGCGGGCTGGGGTGCGCATTGTGAGGGCCAGCGCACTCGGGGCTACTGATCTTCCGAGGAGTGTCTCCTGCAGATCAACCTTCTCGAACTCCGGGCCATATTTCTGGTCCTGCGGACCTTCTGCCACCTGCTCAGAGGTCTTCCTATCCACATATAGAGGGACAACCAGGTGGCCATGTTCTACATGAACAAGCAGGGCAGAACTGGCTCCTACCCTCTGTCAGGAGGCCATAGCACTTCACTCCTTTGTAGTATGCAACTGCATAATCCTAAGGGCTGTGTTCCTACTGGGCTAGGACAACTTCCTGGCGGACAAGCTCAGCAGGGTCCTTCGACCGCACAAGTGGCGCCTGGACCCCGAGGTGACCCAGAGGCACTTCCAACTCTGGTGCAGGCCCTGCCTGGACCTGTACACCTCTCCGGACAACACACAGCTTCCGTGGTTCTGCTCCCCTGAACCACCCCGCGGGAGAGTAGCAGCAGACATGTTTCTGATGTCATGGTCGCAGGGCCTGCTTTATGCATTCCCGCCGACCCCCTCCCCCCCCCCCCCAATACCCAAGTGTGTCCAAAATCTAGAGCAAGCATGCCTCAGTGATCCTGGTGGCCCCCAAGTGGCCCAGGCAGCTCTGGTTCCCCCTGCTGCTCTCTGTCAGTGACAGCCCTGCTACGCTTGGGCCAAGCCCCGGGCCTCTCGCAGGAAGAGGGCTCCCTCCTGCACCCCAGCCTGAGAGCCCTAGCGCTGACAGAGTGGCTGATAAAAGGATAGTGTTGGCCCCTTTCCACCTCACAAGGGAGGTCGAGGAGGTCCTCCTGGCCTCCAGGAAGTCCTCCACTAGGAGGGTTTACGGCTTCAAGTGGAGGAGGTTCTCCGTCTGGTTGGCAGACAGGAAAGTGAATCCGTTCTCCTGTGAGGTACAGCTAGTGTTAGTACCTTTTGCATCTCTTGCACTCAGGCTTGAAATCTAATTCAATCCGGGTGCATCTCAGTGTTATAGCTGTGAAACCACCACCCTGTAGAGGGAAAGCCCCTCTCGACCCTGCCCCTGGTCTCCAGATTTCTCAGGGGCCTTCTGTTGTCTAGGCCCCCTCCGGCTGCAGAATGGGACCTCAATGTGGTGCTGTCCCAGCTCACCAGACCACCATTTGAGCCTATGGCCATCTGTCATCTGAGGTATCTCTCCTGGGAAGTGGCCGCCTTGGTGGCCATGACCTCTGCCTGCAGGGTGAGAGTTGCAGGCCCTGGTGGTGGATTCTCCTTACAGAGTGGTGCTGCGTACACATTCCAAGTTCCTTCCTAAGGTGGTATCTGCTTTCCACCTCATCCAGGAGGTGGTTCTCCCTACCTTCTTTCCACAGCCTTGCGTCAGCAAGGGTAGAGTCTGTCTTGCATACCTTGGATTGCAAGAGGGCCCTGTCCTATTTTCATAGGACAAGGGACCATCGCAAAGTGCCTCAACTCTGTCTCGTTCGACCCCAGTAAGCTGGGGCTGCCAGTAACCAAAAGGACTCTGTCCTCTTGGGTGACGGACTGCATCATCTTCGCTTATGAACAGGCTGGCCTTTCTCTGGTGTACGGGATCACTGCTCATCGCATCAGGGCCATCAGCGCTTGATACTGGTGATAGAAATTTGCAAGGCTGTCACATGTTCTTCAATACATACCTTTGCAGCACATTACTGCCTAGAGGTAATCCGTAGCGTACTCAGTGTATAGGCAACTCCAGCCTGTCGACGGTCAGGCTACCAGACTAATAGCAACGAGGATAGCAGGGTGTTGCGGAGTCTCTGGATAGGGACTAGTCTTCTGCAACTGGTGGCCTCCCCTGGTGGTCACCATTGGTGCTGTCGTGGTTTGGGTCCTGGCAGGCTGAAGCTAGGGAGTCCCATATGTGAGGACAGACTTCTTGCTTGTTCCTGGAGAAAGCGTAGTTACTCACCTGTAACAGGTGTTCTCTGGGAACAGCCTACCTGAGGGACTACCCCCCTCTCCCCCTGCTGAGGTATTGTATAGCCTTCTTCCTGTCTCCTCTTCCTACGTGTGCATAGTTCTGTTTGCCTCTCTCTGCTCTGGGAAGAGCGGTGCCCTCACAGTGCTCTGCTAGAGAGGTGGATATTTAACTCCTGTGACAACTTTGCTGTGAGTTCTAGCTGTCTATTTGATTTACTGTTGTCTTATTGGTGTGCTACTTCACCTCCCTGTTCGCTATAGTTTTGCACTTCAGCTTCTCAGCTGTATAACTTACCTTGCCTAACTGGCTTTTGTGTGGTAGCCAGGTTAACTGTTACTTTAAATTAAATATCTCTCCCTGCTCTGTCCCCAGAACCTGCTGCGTTTTAAACTTTTTTTCCTGCTCTAGCCTACCTGAGGGACTACTCCCCCCCCCCCCCCCCCCCCCCCCTGCTGAGGGTACAGGACAGGGTACCTTGTAACAGCCCTCCTCTTTTAATAGATCTTATTTACCTCCCTCCCCAACACCCACCCGCCCCTGGGGTAATTGTAGCTTTATAGGTACTTACATGTCTTAGAGGAAAGGGGCTGCTCTCAGGTGCAGCTCTTTATCCAAATCAGTCATACATTGAGGACCTGAGATTAATTATGCTTCAGGTGAACAAGGTATATTAGAGGTACTAGACACTTTTATTAGTATAAGCACCTACACCACTCTTAGTAAATACAGAATTTAAAGACCTAAACACAAGCTTTAAACTAAGATGCAGACAACAGTCCAGTAGCAAGATGGGGGGCTTTCCAGTCTTTTGCACTGTGTCACATGTATGATTTTCTCCCATTTGGTGAGAGGTCTTATGTATGCACTAACTGCAAGGAGCTCTTTGCTCTCAGGGAATAAGTCCGTTCTCTAGAGGCTAAAGTAGCAGACCTGGAAGACATAAGAAAGACAGAAGTACATGGACGAGACCTACAGGGATAAAGTCCTGAAGTCCCACCCCCAGTCTGGCAGCATCCCTGTTGCCATGGAGGAGAGAGGTCACTTGACAGGAGAGCATCACCCTGGTGTGGCAGGACGTAATCCTGTAACTAGGACCTGTCCTCCAGGTGATGTAAAACCCTCTCGCACCAAGGACGTTTCTCCAGGGCCATTTGCCCATGAGGGGAGGGTTAGGACAGCTGATATAGTTGGTGATTCGATCATTAGGCATGTAGATAGCTGGGTGGCTGGTGGACATGAGGATCGCCTGGTAACATGCCTGCCTAGTGCGAAAGTAGCGGACCTCACACACCGCCTAGATAGGATCTTAGATAGTGCTGGGGAGGAGTCTGCTGTCTTGGTACATGTCTGTACCAATGACATAGGAAAATGTGGTAGGGAGGTTCTGGAGGCTAAATTTAAGCTTTTAGGTAGGAAGTTGAAATCCAGAACTTCCAGGGTAGCGTTCTTCGAAATGCTTCCTATTCCACATGCAGGACCCAAAAGGCAGGCAGAGCTCCAGAGTCTCAATGCGTGGATGAGACGATGGTGCAAGGATGAGGGTTTTGGATTTGTTAGGAACTGGGGAACATTCTGGGGAAAGGAGGGGCTCTTCCAAAGGGATGGGCTTCACCTTAACCGGGATGGAACCAGACTGCTGGCATTAACCTTTAAAAAGGAGACAGAGAAACTTTTAAACTAGAAAATAGGGGAAAGCCGACAGTCGCCCAAGAGCGCATGGTTCGGAAGAAGGTATCCTTGAAGCATACTACCGAAAGCAGTGAGGTTCCAAAAAAGAGTAAAGTAGCCCAAATGCCCTTCAGTATGGTGCAGACAGATCGTAAAGATTCCAAATTACCCATGCCTACCAATAGCCAGCTTAATATTAATAAAATGCAATCTCTGAAATACTTATATGCAAATGCTAGAAGTCTAAACAATAAGATGGGAGAGTTAGAATATATAGCACTAAATGAGAGGTTAGATATGATTGCAATCTCAGAGACATGGTGGAAGGAGGATAACCAGTGGGATACTGTGATACCTGGATACAAACTATATTGTAATGATAGAACTCATCAAATTGGAGGAGGGGTTGCACTGTATGTTAGAGAGGGCAGGAAACAAAATTTGCTGTAGAATCTCTATGTATGAAGGGGAAGGTGATGGCAGTGTGGGTGCACTATCGACCGCCTGGCCAGAATGAACAAATGGATGATGAAATGCTTAAAGAGATCAAGGAAGCTAACAAACGTTACAGCAGAGTAGTAATAATGGGTGATTTCAATTACCCCGGTATCGACTGGGTCAGTGTCACGGCAGGACATGCTAGGGAAATAAAGTTTCTAGATGAAATAAATGACTGCTTCTTGGAGCAGCTGGTTCATGAACCAACCAGAGGGGAAGCCATACTGGACCTAGTCCTTAGTGGAACACCAGATCTGGTGCAAGAAATAAGGGTGTTGGGACCACTTGGCAATAGTGATCATAGCATGATCGTGTTTGATTTAATTAGTGGAGGAGGGATAGTAAAGAAATCCACAGTACTACCTTTTAACTTTCGAAAGGGATACTATGATAAAATGAGGAATATAGTTAAGAAAAAACTAAAAGGAGCGGTTGCAAAGTTTAAAGACTTACATCAAGCTTGGGTGTTTTTTAAAAATACTATCCTGGAAGCCCAGACCAGCTGTATTCCACGTATTAAGAAAAGTGGAAGAAAGTCCAAAAAACTGCCAGCATGGTTTAAGGGTGAGGTCAGAGAGGCTGTTGCTGCCAAAAAAGCATCTTTCAGGAAATGGAAAAAAGAGCCAAATGACGAAAACTGGAAACAGCACAAGCACTAGCAAGTTAAATGCAAAGCATTGATAAGGCAGGCAAAGCGAGAATTTGAGAAGGAACTTGCTACGGAAGCGAAAACACGAAATAAAGACTTTTTCAAGTACATTCGTAGCAGAAGGCCTGTGAGAGAGTCAGTTGGCCCATTAGATGATAGAGGGGGCAGTAAGAGGAGACAAGGCTATAGCAGAGAGACTGAATGAACTCTTTGCTTCGGTCTTTACTGAGGAAGATGATGGGATGTTACCCAAGACTGAAGTGGTATTTAAAGGTGATACTGCAGAGGAATTGAGAGAAATATCGCTATACCGGGAAAATGTATTACAACTATTTGATAAACTGAATAGTAGCAAATCACCTGGACCGGATGGTATACATCCAAGAGTGTTGAAAGAACTGAAATATGAGATTGCAGACCTGCTATTAGTAATCTGTGAACTTTCATTACAATCATCTGTAATACCTGAAGATTGGAGGATCGCCAATGTAATGCCAATTTTTAAAAAGGGTTCATGGGGTGATCCGGGAAATTACAGACCGGTGAGCCTGACATCAGTACCGGGGAAAATGGTAGAAACCATCATAAAGAACAAAATTACACAGCATGTAGATAGTCATGGCCTAATGGGAGACAGCCAACATGGCTTTAGACAAGGAAGATCTTGTCTTACTAATCTGATATGGTTTTTTGAAGGTGTGAAAAAACAGGTAGACAAAGGTGAGTTGGTTGATATAGTGTATCTGGACTTTTAGAAAGCCTTTGACAAGGTCCCTCATCAGAGACTTTTGGCAAAACTAAAAAGTCATGGGATAGGAGGTAGTGGACTATTGTGGATCGGGAACTGGTTAAAAGATAGAAAGCAGAGGGTAGGGCTAAATGGCCAATTTTCCCAATGGAAAAAGGTGAATAGTGGAGTACCCCAGGGATCTGTACTGGGTCCGCTACTTTTTGACATATTCATAAATGACCTGGAAAAGGGAATAACTAGTGAGGTTATCATATTTGCAGACGACACAAAACTGTTTAAAGTTGTTAAAATCCAAGAGGACTGTGGAAAACTGCAGGAGGATCTGGATAAATTGGAAGACTGGGCATCCAAATGGCAGATGAAATTTAATGTGGACAAGTGCAAAGTTATGCACCTAGGAAAGAACAACCCACACTATGGTTACATGATGCAAGGTTCCACATTGGGAACCACCACCCAGGAAAAAGATTTAGGAGTCATCGTGGATAACATGTTAAAACCCTCCGCCCAGTGTGCAGCGGCGGCCAAGAAAGCAAATAGAATGCTAGGTATCATAAGGAAAGGAATGGAAAATAAAACAAAGGATATTATAATGCCTCTGTAATGTTCCAATTCTGTAATGTGCAATTCTGGTCGCCGTATCTTAAAAAGGATATAACGTTATTAGAAAAGGTACAGAGAAGAGCCACCAAAATGGTAAAGGGGATGGAAGGCTACTCCTATAAAGAGAGGCTACAAAGATTAGGGCTCTTCAACCTGGAAAAGAGACGGCTGAGGGGAGATATGATAGAGGTCTATAAATTAATGAATGGAGTGGATCGGGTAAACGTAGATCAATTGTTTACGCTTTCAGAATATAGAAAGACTAGGGGACGTGTAATGAAGCTACAAGGTAAACTATTTAAGACAAATAAGAGAAAATATTTTTTCACTCAACGTGTAATCAAACTCTGGAATTTGTTACCGGAGGATGTAGTAAGAGCTGTTAGTGTAGCTGGGTTTAAAAAAGGTTTGGACAAGTTCCTGGAGGAAAGATCCATAAACCATTATTAAAAAGGGACCCAGGATATCAATGCTTGACCCAATACAAGCATCTTGGAACCTGTGTCTTTTGGGGATACTGCTAAGTACGTATGACCTAGATTGGCCACTGTTGGAAACAGGATACTGGGCTTTATGGGCCTTGGTCTGACCCAGTATGGCATATCTTATGTTCTTAGCAGGGATCTGTCCTCGCAATCCTCCCTCCTCCCCTGGGAGTTGCTGCCTCTATCTGTTTTTATCTTTTTGCCTAAGCTATGTCATCTGACTGAACAAGATGGCACCCTTGGGCGGAAAGGGGACCATGCATGTGTGGTAGCATTCCCAAAGGTTTTCTTTGAAAGCTGGGGAAATGCTCCATGAGGGCTCCATTGGCGCCAGCATCGCCTGTATGTGAGGACTGATACCTGCTATTCCCAGCAAACATCTGTTACAGGTGAGTAACTACTCTTTCAATTGTTTACGCCATCAAAATATAGAAAGAGAATTAATTTTATTTATTTATTTACATTCTCTTATATACCGCGCTATTCTGCATCAGTGTGGTTTACATTGAACAAACTGAAATTACATTGAACAGGGTATTATAACTTTGAGAACTATTTTACAGGGAACATGGGCTATAGAGGGTTAAGTGGCTTGCCCAAGACCACAAGGAGCACCTGTGGGACTAGAAACCCCAGTCCTTCCGGCCCAAGGTTGCTGTCCTCTAGTGGGATTTAAACCTCCGCCTTCCGGCCTGAAGTACCTTGCCCCAACCACTAGGCCACTCCTCCACTCCAAAAACATGCAATGAAGCTAAAGTGTAACGTATTTAAGAATAAGAAGAAAAAATATTTTTTCACTCAACGTGTAATCAAACTCTGGAATTTATTACCAGAGGATGTAGTAAAAGCTGGGTTTAAAAAAGGTTTGGACAAGTTCCTGGAGGAAAGGTCCAAAAACTACTATTAAAGGGGACCCGGGAAATCCACTGATTGCCCCAATACAAACCTTGTGGAACCTTGTCCTTTGGGGAAACTGCTAGATATTTGTGACCTGGATTGGCTACTTTTGGAAACAGAATACTGGGCTTGATGGACCTTGGTCTGACCGAGTATGGCATATCTTATGTTCATATGTTCTTATGCTCTTATCCTGGGCAACCTACAATGACTTAGTCATTGGCCAGGGTGGCCGCCACAAGCATCGGGGCATGACGCCATGCATGGCTGCAGTCATCCCACCTAGAACAATGGGTGCAGAACAAACTGATAGATGTCACCTCCATAGGAGAAAACCTATTCGGGAAGCCCATGGTGGATAAGGCAGCGGAAATAGAGACCGAGTACGTGACGAGATCCAGGCTCTCAAAAAAGACCTCTGTGCACCTTTGTAGGAAAGCCCCAAGGGAAAAAGCCCTTCTTGAGGAAGAAAGGAGGCCTAAGCGGTACTCCGCACTTCCAGGCCTTCTCAGCTCCTCAACAGGGCCATGAACAAAAAGGCTAGGAACATGGTCCTAGAAAACCAAAAGCCCTGAAGTCCCAGGCGCCGGTCCTGGCCCAGCTTGGGGGGAGCTTTTGATGCCTGGGCGTGACCTCCCTACCCCCAGGGGGTCCTCTGCTGCCCACAGTGGGTGTCTAGCCATGTTTGCCTACAGATGGACAGCCATCACCACAGATACCTGGGTGCTGCTGGTGGTCAAGGACAGCTACCTCCACCACCTACAACAGGTGCCACCCAGGTACTTCCCAGGGGAGCTCACCAGGCCTCTCCTTCACCAGACTCTGTTCCTCACAGAGTTAGCAGGCCTAATCAACAGCAAAGCAGTCAAGCCAGTGCCGAAACATCTCTGGGGTACAGGCTTCCATTCCAAATATTTCCTCATCCCCAAGAGGACAGTGGCCTCAGGCCCATCCTGGACCTTAAAGAGCTCAACAGGTTTCTGGTCAGGAAGAAGTTCAAGATGCTCTCTTGAGACACTACTGCCATTCCTCCAGCAGGGAGATTGGTTATGCTCCTTAGACCTTAAAGGATGCCTACACTTGCATCCTAATTCATCCCAGCCACAGAAAATACTTCCAGTTCGTGGTGGAAGGACAGCACTACCAATACAGGGTGCTGCCCTTGGGTCTGGTTTCATTGCCAAGGGTCTTCACAAAGTGTCTCGTGGTGGTCACAGCCCACCCCCGGCTCCATGGAGCCTTTGTCTTCCCTTATCTGGACGACTGGTTCATAAAGGGGGACACAGCTGCAGAGCACATTGCGCCAGTGGGCGCGCCATCAGTTCCTGGGGTTCATCATAAACTATCCCAAGTCCCACCTCACTCTGGCCCAGCGCTTAGAGTTCATAGGGGCGCAACTAGTTACTTTCCAGGCAAGTGTTTTCCTCCCCCAGGAGAAGTCAGAATGCCTCAGGGAATTTGCCACAGAGATACAAAGACACTGGACACTACCTGCCCGGTTCCTACTCCACCATTTGGGACACATGGCGCCACGGTCCACGTATGTCCACTGCACATGAGGGCAGCTCAGTGGTGCCTCTGCTCTCAGTGGACTCAAGCCACAAACAGGCTCAGGGACAGAATGAAGGTGTCCTGCCAGCTGGCAGATTCCCTCGGATGGTGGCAGAATTCATGCCACCTTCAGGCCAGGATGCCCTTCCAGGTACCCAACCCCCAGAAGGAACTCGCCATGGGCACCTTGCTAATGGGCTGTGGATTACATTGCGGGAGCCTCCAGATGCAAGGGTGCTGATCCTGGGAGAAATCCCAGTTGCAAATAAACCTGCTAGAACTCCGGGCAATATACCTAGTCCTCCGAGCCTTCCAACTCCAACACCACTCGGTGCTGATCCAGACCGACAATCAGGTCTCAAAGTTCTACATGAATGAACAAACAGGGATACAGGTTGTACCCCCTCTGCTCCTATGCTGCATGCAGAGGGATGCTCCTAAGGGCAGTGTACCTCCTGGGTCAAGACAGTGCCCTGGCAGACAAATTGATCAGGATCCTCCAGCCGCACGAGTGGCACCTGGATCCAGTGGTAGCCTCACGGCTGTTCCTTATCGTAGCTCCAATCTAGTCCCGAACCATAGAGTTGTGTATGTTCTCCCGCAGCTAGGAGACTGAGCATGTCACTCTTTCAGTGACCCTAGTATAACTAGTCCAGGGACCTCCCCCTTAAGCCAGTTTTGCTCAGTCTTCGTGCAGCGGAAGGAGGTTCTGAGTCCTGGGATCGGGACTCACTGGAGCAACGAATAAGCCATTTTTGTGACAGCCAGTTTTTACTTGTTAAAAAAAAAAGGAAGAAAAAGAAAAAAAAAAGAGAGGGTGTCTGTCCCTTTAAATTAGTGATATCACCTTTCTTTGCCAGGTGGTAGAACATTGCTGGTGAGCTACCCCCCTTCTCCCCTCTCTTTCTGGTTCGGCGAGACATCAGAGGAGTGTGTGGGGGTTGAGCAGGGGCCTCCGGCTCTGTTTTCCCCCGAGGCGGGAAAACAGCCGATGAGGACGGTGCCACGTCCGCGCTCCTCTTGTCAGGGGAGGGACAGCGGTTCCGGCGGCAAAGGGAGCACAGCACTGCTGAGAGGAAAGCGGATCAGCGAGGTAAGCTGAGAGCGCGATTTGGTGGGCAGTGCGGCTAGCTGTTTAACGCGGCGGTTTTTTGCTTTGGACCGCGTGAAGGAAGTAGAGCTAGGGCAGGCACTGTAGGAGCAGCCCCGAGCCGCGTGGGAAAGCGCGGGAACCGGGGATTAGGCTGGAAGCCTCCTAGACGGGCTGGGTTGGCCTTGTTTGGTCTTTTAGGTAGAAAGGAGCTTGGCTGGGGCACGGCAAGCGTTTAAAAAAATAAATAAAAGAAAAGGAAGGAGTCCTAAATAGACGGAGGTTTTGAAGTTTGAAGTGTTTAAACTTTTGTTTTGAACATAAGATATGCCATACTGAGTCAGACCAAGGTCCATCAAGCCCAGTATTCTGTTTCCAACAGTGGCCAATCTAGGTCATATGTACCTAGCAGTTTCCCCAAGAGACACAGGTTCCACAATGCTTGTATTGGTTCAAGCATTGATATCCAGGGTCCCTTCTTAATAATGGTTTATGGACTTTTCCTCCAGGAACTTGTCCAAACCTTTTTTAAACCCAGCTACACTAACAGCCTTTACTACATCCTCCGGTAACAAATTCCAGAGTTTGATTACACGTTGAGTGAAAAAATATTTTCTTTTATTAGTCTTAAATAGTTTACCCTGTAGCTTCATTGCATGTTTACCCTGTAGCTTCATTACATAGTTTACCCTGTAGCTTCATTGCATAGTTTACCCTGTAGCTTCATTGCATAGTTTACCCTGTAGCTTCATTATTTTGGGTGCTGCAGTGGGCCCTGGGCTTGCAATCGGTCACTGTAGTGGGCAGCGTGCTTCATGCCTGGTAAGCCTAGGTGCCTCTTGTGCGGGGCACGTAAAGGCACCATCTCTGACTCTGGCCTGTGCAGAGGCTGTAGTTTTGAAGCTTCCATGGCAGACAGGGAGCTAGAGGGCTCTGGGACTGCAGGGGAGGCGGTCAGGAAGGACTCTCCTTTGTCCCCGGAGGCGAGTCAGGAACCCATGCCGGGACCCTCTTCGGGTCCGGAAGGGCCTTTGCTCCAGGTCCCTGTACAGGGGAGCTGGGGGCGATTTTTTTTTCACCACAATTTTTGTCGCTGCTGCAGCAGACTCGGGGGGGGCCTGGTTCAGGGGTGGCAGAGCCCTCGGGAGCCGAGGCCCGAGCGTCAAAGAGACCGGGGTCTAGGCTAGCGGAAGGAGCTGGAAATGGTATGAGTAAGAGGCCCAAGCTGCTCTTGGAGGGAGAGGAGCAGGACTTGGAGGAGTCAGTGATGGAGGAGGATTCAGAGGGAGACCCGGATTTGGAGGAAGGTGAGATTACGGAGCCAGAGGAGCAGGCGAGGATAGTAAGAGTGTTTAGGAGAGAGGAGCTTTCGGCGTTGATTGCGGAAACGTTAAAGACCTTAAATGTGCCAGTCCCGAGTTCCGCAGAAGACACTGCTCTGGAGGATCCGCTATTGTAGGCAGTGCGGAAATCTCAAAGGTCGTTTCCCATTCATAGGATTTTCAAGGAGATGATTCAAGAGGAATGGGATACCCCGGAAGCTAGCCTCAAGGGGGCTAGGATCATGGCTCGTCTTTATCCTCTGGTTGAACCGGATAAGGATATGTTTAAGGCGCCTAAGGTGGACGCAGCGGTTTCCGCGGTAACGAAGAAAACCACTATCCCAGTGGAAGGGAGTGCCGCGCTTAAGGATACACAGGACAGGAGATTGAGGAGGCAGCCCGCATTGAGTCGGGGGCGGCGTATCTGGCAGATAGTCAGTATGATTTGATTAGAGGCCTAGCTAAGAGTATGGCATCGGTGGTGGCAGCGAGGCGGTATCTTTGGCTGCGTAATTGGGCAGTGGATGGGGCCTCCAAGGCACGGCTGGCTAAGCTCCCTTTCAAGGGCAAGCTCCTATTTGGAGAGGAGTTAGAAAAATTGGTTAAGGATCTAGGGGAGTCAAAGGGGGGTCGGTTGCCGGAAGACAAGCAGAAGCAGAGTCGGACGGGGGGACCATCTAGAAGTCAGCTGAGAGAGTTCAGGCATTTTCGACCCTCACGGTTTGCTCCCGTGCAGCGGGAGAGATTTCCCTATCGGTCCCAAGGTTTTCGGGGATTCCGAGGGGCAAAGGTTGACAGGTTTTTCAGCAGAAGGAGAGAAAGGATGTCGGTGTGCCTGGATGCCCTGATCCAGGGCTGGCTGGAGGGTGCTCTTCTGTATGTATTCCCCCCGTAGGTTCTTATCGGCAGGGTTCTCCAGCGCATAGAGAAGCACAGGGGGCCAGTTCTGTTGGTAGCGCCGGACTGGCCAAGAAGGCCGTGGTATGCGGACTTGAGGCGTCTGCTGGTGGAACCACCATGGAGGTTGCTGGACAGGGTGGATCTGCTAGTGCAAGGACCGTTAAACATGCCTCAGGTACATCGGTTTTCACTTACGGCTTGGCTCTTGAAAGGGTGAGGCTAATGGGCAAAGGTTACTCATCAGCGGTGATTGCTACGTTGTTGAAGTCGAGGCGACGGTCAACATCAGTGGCGTATGTGAAAGTGTGGAGGTTGTTCGAGGCTTGGTGTGCGGAGAGGCAGTTGCGAGTGTTGAAAGCTACGGTAGCGCAAGTGTTGGCCTTTTTGCAGGATGGTTTGGATAAGGGCTTGGCGGCGTCTTCCCTCCGAGTTCAGTTAGCAGTGCTGGCCTGTTACAGAGGAAATGTACAGGGGAAGACGCTGGGAGCTCATTGAGACGTGAAGAGATTTTTGAGAGCAGCCTCTTTTGTTAAGGCCTCCTTGTAGGAAAGTGATCCCAGAATGGGATCTCAATGTAGTCCTGGAGGCAATGGTGAAGGAGCCCTTTGAGCCGTTATCCCAAGCGACCCTGAAGGATTTCACGCTGAAGGTGGTGTTTTTGGTGGCTATCACCTCGGCGAGGAGAATCTCGGAGTTGCAGGCACTTTCATGTAGAGAGCCTTTCTTGACCTTTTCTAGGGAAAAAGTGGTGCTTCGGACTGTGCCGTCCTTTTTGCCTAAGGTAGTGTCCACCTTCCATGTTAATCAGGTGGTGGCTTTGCCAGTTTTTGCGAGGTCAGCGGAAGATGGGATGAAAGGTAGGTTGCATACATTGGACGTAGGGAGAGTCCTAAAGGTGTATTTGCAGTGGACAGAGGCACTGCGCAAGTCCGATAGACTGTCCTGTTTGGGAATTCGTGCCAGGGAGAATATGGCATCTAAAGCTTCTATTGCTTGGTGGATTAGAGAAGCTATTGCATCAGCGTATCTGCTAAAGGGCAGAGTGGTGCCGCAGGGGCTGAGAGCGCATTCTACGAGATCTCAGGCAGCTTCCTGGGCGGAGTGTAGCTTGGTTCCTGCGGCGGAAATTTGCAGGGCTGCGACTTGGTCATCGTTGCACTCCTTTGTGAAGCATTATAGAATTGATGTGCAGGTGGAGGGGGATGCGAGATTTGGATCGGCAGTGCTTCAGGCTGGTCTGGCAGGTCCCTCCCGTTGAGAATGTTTTACTGCTCTGCTACATCTCTATGTTTCGGGACTAGACTGGAGCTACGATAAGGAAGGTTAAATTAGACTTACCTGCTAATTGTAGTTCCTGGAGTAGATCCAGTCTCGTCCCGCTTCCCACCCGAAGGAATGCTGCCATTAGGTAGTCTGAGCACAGGGAGGGAAGGAGTTAGCTGTTAACGCAGGTTTTGTGTAGTGCAGCAGAGCTCCGATGGTACTGTGTTGCCAACCTCTCTGAAGAGTGACCAGCCTCTTTACGGGGGGGCTGGGGAAGAGGGGTGGCTTATTTATCCAGCAATGGTTCACGTTTAGTTAAGTTTAAAGGGTTATGAATTTTCTCTGGCTGGGAGTTTTTATTTTTGTATAGGGTCCGTGTTGGGCTCTCTTGTTTGTTGCTCTGGTGAGTCGGCTTTGACAATAGCATACTGGCTTAAGGGGAAGGTCCCTGGACTAGTTATACTAGGGTCACTGAAAGAGTGACATGCTCAGTTTCCTAGCTGCGGGAGGACGTACACAACTCTATGGTTCGGGACTAGACTGGATCTACTCCAGGAACTACAATTAGCAGGTAAATCTAATTTAACCTTTGGTCTCTGGGGCATCCCCTCGATAGACCTGTTTGCCAGCTCAGATAACACACAGTTGCCCAGATTCTGCTCGCTCCAACCATACCCATCCCTGGTGGCAATGGATGCGTTCCTCATTCTGTGGACAGAAGGTCTCATGCACGCTTTCCCACAGATACCGTTGGTAGCCAAGACGCTATTCAAAGTCCAGCACGACAGAACATTGCTAATGCTGAATGCCCCTTGGTGACCCAGACAACCCTGGTTCCCACTGTTCCTCTTTCTATCGGCGGCATCACTGATTCCCCTGGACTAAGCTCCAGGGCTTCTTTCGCAGGAGCAGGGCTCTCTCCTACTCCCCATTCTGGGGTCTCTCACTCACAGCTTAGCTGCTGAAAGGGTAGTGTTAGCCCCCTTCAACCTCCCATGGAACATGGAATTAATTTTTCTAGCCTCTCGTAAGGTCTCCACTAGACAGGCATATATTTATTTTATTTTATTTAGACAGATTTGTATGTCACCTTTTCCTTCAATCAAGGTGGTCACATCACATCACAATTGGAGGGTTACATTTAACATTAGGGTACGTGTAAACATTTAGACAGTACAATTACTTAACAGTATTTAGACAGTACAAATGAAGGTAATTAGTAACGTGATATGATAGATTTGTGTGTGAGGGTAGGATGGGTGTGCATTTAGTAGGTGGAGGTAGTAGTGTTATTGTTCGGGTAGGGGATGTTGCCTAAATGTTCATAGGTTTCTATAAATAAGAATGTTTTGAGGTCTTTGCGGAGGTCTGTGAGGTCATCTAACGCCCTCAGGCTCGTTGGGATGGAGTTCTATAGTGTGGATTCCAGCAGTGATGGTGCTCTTTTTGAGGTGGTTTGTTTTTTTGATAGCCTGCAGGTGTGCCGATCATGTTGTCGTTATTGGTTCTTCTTGGTCTGTTGTTGATGTCCCTTGTTATTACGTTTTGGAGTACGTCTGCTGAGAGATGGTGAATGATTTTGAAGATGATCATGATTGTTTTGTATTTAGCTCTTGCCACCATTGGGAGCCAATGTAGTTCTTGTAGGACGGGAGTGATGTGCTCGGTCCTTGGAGTGTCTGTAATGATGCGTGCTGTGGTGTTTTGTACCATCTATAGTGGGTGGAGTGTCTGCTGGGGAAGGCCTTGATATAGTGAGTTTCCATAATCAAGCAGTGGTGTAATGAGTGCTTGGCGCACCATGCGGAAGTGGTCTTGACGGAGCATTGGTTTGATTTGTCTGATTGTTTTCAATCGATGATATGCCTTGTTTGTGGTTTTGGTGATATGGGATTTTAGGTTCAAAGCTCTGTCTAGTGTGATGCCCAGATACTTGACTACTACTTTAACTACTATGTGTTTGTCTAGGATGCTGATATTTTGTGTAGATATGAATGTGGGGTTCCTAGTGACGAACATTGCCTCAGTTTTGTTATAGTTGACTGTTAAGTTGTTGGCTATGAGCCAGTCATTCATGTCTTCGAGGCATTTTGTTATTGTTGTAGTGTTTAGTGCTAGTAAGTTGATTGGAGCGTACACCATTATGTCGTCAGCATAAATGTGGTAGTGTAGTTTGTGGTGCTTGATGATGATGCATATGGGCTGTATGTAGATGTTGAAGAGCATTGATGATAGGGCTGAGCCTTGCGGTATTCCTTGCATGACGGGGAATTGTAGTGATTTCTTTTGGTTGCATTTGACCTGTTGCGTTCGTCCTTCCAAGTATGATGTAAACCACCTTCAAGTGGCGTCGATTCTTGGTGTGGTATGCAGAAAGGCGGGCGAACCAGTCTTCCTGCTCAGTACAAGTGGTGCTCAAGTACCTGCTTCATCTGTCGCAGGTGGGACTGAAGTCCTATTTGGTCAGAGTACACCTGAGCGCCATCGCAGCGCATCACCATTCAGTTGAGGGAAAACCCCTCTCAGCTCAACCCCTTTTGTCCAGAATTCTGCAGGGCCTGATGTTATCCAAATCCTCCATCCGCTCCCCAGTGACAGAGTGGGGATCTCAGTGTGGTGCTCTCACATATCACTAAGCCTCTGTTCAACCTGCCACCTCCGGTACCTATCCTGGAAGGTTGCCTTCCTGGTAGCACTTACATCAGCTCGCAGTCAGCGAACTCCAGGATCTGATGGCAGAGCTCCCCTACACAAGGTTCTAAAAGAACAGGGTGGTGCTCCACACACACCCCAAGTTTCTGCCAAAGGTGGTGTCCCCATTCCACCTCAACCAGGAAGTGGTACTCACCACCTTCTTTCTGAGGCCTCAAGCCGGTAGGGCGGAGACCATTCTCCACAATCTGGTTTGTAAGAGAGCCCTGTCCTTTTACCTGCAACAGACTCGGGGCCACCGCAAAGCACCACTGCTTTTCGTAGCCTATGACCCCAGCCGTCTGGGGCTCCCAGTGACTAAGCAAACTGTCCACTTAGGTGATGGACTGCATTCCCCTTGCCTGTGAGGAGGCAGAGATCTCACTGGACCAGAGGGTCACTGCGCACTGCATCAGGGCCATGGCTACTTCCGTGCCAAATCTACGTTCTGTCCCTGTGATAGAAATCTGCTGGGCCGCCACCTGGTCTTTGGTCTATACCTTCGCAGCTCACTACTGCCTAAAGAGGAAGTCCCAATGGGACAGCGCCTTTGGCCAGACTGTACTCTGTAATTTCTTCATGGTGTAGGCAACTCCTGCCCTCCAACCCTTCTGTGTTCAGGCTACCTGAGTGCTGGTTTCCTGCCGGACACTTGGGTCTTGTGAGAGTCTCTCAGTAGGGAGTTAACTGCTGCTGTTCAGATCGTATTGACATGTTTTATTTTGCAGGTTCTCGGTAGCCTATAGTTGGGGAGTCCCATATGTGAGGACAGACTTCCTGCTTGTTCCCAGAGAAAGCATAGTTACTCTCCTGTAACAGGTGCTCTTCTGAGACAGCAGGAATCTGTCCTCACAATCCTCCCTCCTCCTCTTGGAGTTGCTGCTTTTACTGTATTTTATTTTTGCTGTCTTAGCTATGTCATTAGACTGAGGCAAGATGGCACCTTTGGGCAGGAAGTGAACCACACATGCATGGTGCATCTCCCAAAGACTTTCTTTGAAAATTGGGGAGATGCTTCTGCGGAGCTCCGTTGGCACCAACATCACCCATATGTGAGGACTGATTCCTGCTATCCACGGAGAACATCTGTTACAGGTGAGTAACTACTCCTTTTTCTCCCCTCAAATGCTCCAATCCGGGCTCTGAATCCAGCGCGAGTTTTTATGAAACTGAATGAGCAGCTTTCCTAATGAAACAGCTATCTGGGAAGAATTCCAGTCATGGGAACCCCCGCTGGAAGCCAACACTAAGAACAGTGTCGCTTGCTTCAGCGATGGTGCCATGTTGAGCCTTTCCTTCCAGAGCGCAAAAACAAAAGTACACATCCTCTTCATATTTTCCCTTTAAAGTCCACAGGTAGGAAGCAGGAATCCTCCTTTCCTTCAACAAATAAACTGTCCTCCTTATTGTAATGCGGTGTTGCTGAAAGCCACAGTTCTAGCAGCTGTGCAGCAGCCCTCCCTCTTCCTTCATGTTCCATGTAACTTTTCTGAACCTGCCCCTAGGGCTGAACCATTCTCCGCTTTATGCACAGTACTCCATGGTTCAGGATAAGCTCCTTCCTCGTATTCCAGAGCCTCCGTTAGCTCTGTCTGGTCTGTTCCTTCTCCCGACTCAAGTCGGAAGCACAGGGACCTTCTCACAAGAAGGGACAGGCCAATCCTCCCACCTCATTTTGGTGCTAGGGAGTATTGTTTGTTAAGACAAGGATACTGGGCTAGATCAGAATCATGCCATGTCCTGGCAGACTGGCTCCTTCATGTCCAAGCTGGTATTCTAACTGGGGCCTTCCCTTCTGGTGGCCAGGCCGGGTTTGTATCAGACCTGCATTCTCTAGGTGTTCCCTGTGGCTGCAAAGGTCCTTGCACTAATCCAAAGAATTTCTCTCCTGGGCTAGTACTTGGCTGATCATTACAATAGGATCGAGCCAATGGGAAGGCAGTGGTGATGGACCACTGGAATGCTGCTGTAGCCATGGGAAGGGAGCTAGCGAGCTGGGGGTGATACCTGTGCTGTACAAGTTAAGTTTCTGCATTTGGTGGGAGATGTAGTAAAGCAGCTCAGACAGCTGGAGCATATTAATACTGATTCACAGTAACATAGCAGACCATTTCCCTAATTTCCTCTTCCACTCAGACTCAGAGAATATACATAGATATAAATGTTGTTAAGTGCCGTTGAGTCGGAGTCGACTCATGGCGACCCTCTGGATAGCTATCCTAAATTGTGTTCGGTCTTCAGTCAGGCGGCTCATTGTTGACAGACTGGTACCCGTAGCTGCTGTTATTGTAGCGATCCATCTCATTGCTGGCCTTCCTCTTTTGCGTTGACCTTCTATCTTGCCAAGCATGATGTCTTTCTCTAATCTCTCTCTTCGCATGATGTGTCCAAAGTATGAAAGTCGAAGTCTTGTCATCTGAGCTTCTAAAGAAAGCTTAGGTTTGATCTCCTCTAGTACCGACTGGTTTGTTCTTCGGGCAGTCCATGGTATACACAGTATTCGCCGCCAGCACCATAATTCAAAGGCATCAATTTTCTTCCTGTCTGTCTTTTTCACTGTCCAGCTTTCACATCCATATGATATTGAAAATACCATGGCTTGAACAAGTCGAATCTTTGTATGGAGACAGACATCTCTGCTCTTGAGAAGCTTATCTAGGTCTTTCATAGCCATTCTGCCAAGAGCAATGCGTCATCTGATTTCTTGACTGCTTGTTGCTTCTTTATTGATAGTTGATCCAAGTAGGTTAAAGTTGTTCACGATTTCAATTTCTTCTCCTTCAACGATGAACCTGTTGATTATGCCAGTTGTCATGATCTTTGTCTTCTTTACATTAAGGTGCAGGCCCATTTTGAGACTGTTTTTTGATTGTGAGAAGCAAATGCTTCAGATCATCTTCACTTTCAGCCAGTAATGTGGTATCATCAGCATAGCGAAGGTTGTTGATGAGTCTTCCACCAATCTTCACACCTCTGTTGTCTTCATACAGTCCTGCTTCTCTGATGATTTGTTCTGCATATAAATTAAAACAGGTAGGGGGAAAGTATGCAGCCTTGTCTTACACCTTTGCTTATTTTAAACCATTCTGTTTCTCCTTGTTCCGTTCGAACTGTTGCTTCTTGATCAATGTACAGATTGCGCAAGAGAACGATCAGGTGTTCTGGTATACCCATGCTTCTTAATGTGGCCCAGAGTTTCTCATGGTTTACACAGTCAAAAGCCTTGCTATAGTCGATAAAGCACAAATAGATATCCTTTTGGTATTCTTTAGTCTTTTCAAGGATCCATCTCACATCCGCAATGATGTCTCTCGTTCCTCGCCCTTTCCTGAACCCTGCTTGCACTTCAGGTAGTTCTTGTTGTAGGTATGGTTGTAGTCTCTTTTGAATAATCTTCAGTAGAATCTTGCTGGCATGTGGGATCAGAGCGATTGTGCGATAATTTCCACAGTCAGTTGGATCACCTTTCTTTAGTATTGGTATAAACACAGATCTTTTCCAGTCAGTTGGCCATGATGATGTCTTCCATATTTCTTGGCAGAGCCTTGTAAGTACAGTAACAGCTGCATCAGATTGCTTCAATACTTCTATGGGAATGCTATCAATGCCTGGTGCTTTGTTCTTTGATAAGGCTTTCAATGCTGCTTCAACTTCTTCTTTCATCACCAATGGTTCCTGATCATAAGGTATAGGTTGAAACGGCTGTTGGTCCACTTGATCTTTATCATATAAAAACTCTGTATATTCCTTCCACCTTTTCTTGATCTTCTCAGCATCATTCAACATAGAACCTTGAGCATCTTGTAACATTCCAATTCGAGGCTGGAACTTTTTCTTTAACTCTCGCAGCTTTAGGAAAGCCGATCTTGTTCTTCCTCTAATAGTTTCTGCTTCTATTTCCTTGCAAGTGTCATTGTAGTACTTTTCCTTGTCCTGTCTTGCTGCACGTTGGAAATCTGTTGAGTTCTGCGATTGTCTTTCTTTCTCCTTTGGCTTTAGCTTCTCTGCGTTTCTGGGCAATTTTCAGAGTTTCTTCCGTCATCCATTTTGGCCGTTTTTGCTTTTTCACCTTTTGTAGAGACTTCTCGCTTTCTTCCAGCACAACCTTCTTGATGTCATTCCATAACTCTTCCGGAGCTCTGTCATTTGTATCTAAAGCAGCAAATCGATTTTGCAGGCAGTCTTTAAATTCCAGTGGTATATTCTCAAGGTCATATTTTGCTGCATTCATGAGTGGTTTGCTCTTTTTCAACTTTAGCTTGAGTTTGCATACTAGTAGTTGATGATCTGTACCACAGTCAGCTCCAGGTTTTGTCTTTGTTGATGTTACAGAGCTTTTCCATCGTTGACTTCCACAGATGTAGTCAATTTGATTTTTATACAATCCATTGGGTGAAGTCCATGTGTACAGTCGCCGCTTGTGTTGCTGGAAGAAGGTGTTTGCAGAATTCTATCAATCTTTCTCCAGCTTCATTTCTGTTGCCAAGTCCATATTTTCCAACTACTTTGCCTTCTTCTTTGTTGCCAACTTTTGCGTTCCAGTCACCCATGACTATCAGGATATCCTGTTTGCATGTTCTGTCAATTTCAGCTTGTACTTGTTCATAGAACTCTTCAATTTCATTCTCTTCTGCAGCTGTTGTTGGGGCATATACTTGAATTATAGTTGTGTTGATAGGCAATCCTCGTAGACGAATAGAGATTAAGCGTTCGCTTACTGCATTGTATTTCATTACAGTTCTTGCAAGTTTCTTCTTTATTATAAATGCAACACCATTTCTTCTTTGTCTTTCATTTCCAGCATAGTAGACCATGTGATCATCTGATGCAAAGTGCCCGATGCCAGTCCATTTCAGTTCGCTGACACCCAACAGATCAAGTTGTACACGTTCCATTTCATTCTTGACCACCTCCAACTTCCCTTGGTTCATGCTTCGTACGTTCCATGTTCCAATGTGTAAGACATCTTTACAGCTTCTGACTCTCATTTCATGCGCAGCTACATCAGCAGTCAGACTTCCCGAGGGCTTTGATCCAACCACATCATAAATGCTGGCTTTACTCTGAAAAGTCTTCAGCTCTTCCCCAGTAGCTAGTTGAGTGCCTTCCGACCTGGGAGTCTCATCTTCCAGCACCATAGCACAATTTGTTTTGTTGTAACTATCCATTAGGTTTTCATGGCAAGATACAGAAGTAGATTGCCGGTCCTTCCTTCCGCGCAGTTTAAGTTTGGTGTTGTTGCCGTTGTCACAGAAATGTGATCCTCCGCCGTCAACACTATCCCATTCTGCTGCTGCCCAGATGGGTGGTTTGTCTTCGTCTGGCACCTCAGCTGAGACCTGTCCATCTTGGGAGACCCTGCCAGTAGTTAAACTACCAATAGTTTAGCTCTCAGCATCGCTGATGCACACAAGCCCTCACAGCACGACAAGCTGCAAACCATATAAATACAGCTAAAATGTCACACACTCAGATGCAAGCATGCACGTACACACATACAAATACACATATAATGGTGCTTACAGTCGAACATAGGTGACGACAAGCACATAGCATTATTTGCGATACAGTTAATGCATGTTACTTGTTAATTGCATGGGCAATGCTGGGAATAACCCCAGCACTTAATACAGAAGATTTGCGATTACTGTGATGATTTTGACAATTACTGCATGGTAGCTGAAAAATGTTTACAGTGCTTTATTAAAAGGTCCCCTAAGTATCTAATACTATCTGGGGCGTCATTCTTCAATTCCTGTGAGTCTTGCTAGTCTGATATGTTATTATACAGCAAAACTCTGTGTTTGTGAAGACTGAGGTATGAAGTAGGGGTTGCTAGTGAATGTAGATTTTGGAGAGGGGATCTGTCATCACTTCCTGAACATCCGCTAGCACAGTTTTATAAAAGCCTGTCGTGTACATATTTTCTGATACATGTTTTTTTTAAATAAAGCTTTGTATGAAAGCAGTTAGATTCTTAATCATGTTACCATGGTCAGAATTCAGCATAATTTGTAACTGAAAAGTACCCAGTGTACTACAAAAAAGGTCTGGCTTATTTCTATTTTGTATCACATATTAAAATATAGTATAGCATAGCATTATGAGTCAAAATTATGTATGTAAAGTGGCACTTTAGAAAGAACATCTAGTAAGAATCTGGAATGTTCAGAGTAGAAGGTCCAAAAATCGGGAATTATGGCAGCAGTGAAGGGGAGGCATGTTTAAGTGCCTTCTGAAATTGCTCCATCTCCACCCCAGAACATGAACGTCTCTGTAACCGGTTATGGAGGTAAGCCTTGCTCAAGTTGCAAGGCCAGGTACATGCACAAGTGTTGGTCATTTCACAAATGTGGACATCCCCAAATTTCATGGCCTCAGAACTGGCTACTTAGAAGTGTCTGCAGGAGTATTTCAGAAGGGGGGGGGGGGAGCAGCTATGGTATGAGACTTGCACATCCCAGCCTGTCATGTTAGAAACTTGGACATGTGGCAGGCCAGCAATATTTTTGGAGTACAAGGTGTGATCAAAAAATATCGAAACTTGAGTAGCTATATAACAATACATTGTGCCATGATGCTATTAAGCATTTAGTGACCTAGCTATGTGCTCTGCATGTGCAGAGTGTAGCATGGCTGTAGCACACCTGTACTTTTTTAAAATCATGTGGTTGGTATTGTGTAAAAGCAGTTCGTCAGATTTATGAGGAGTGCAAACACTGAACAGCGAATTTGCATTAAATTCTACCAGAAACTTGAGATTTGTGCAAAGAAACTTATGACAAATTACAGCAAGTGTGTGGCGATAAATTCATGAGTTGTGGTTGAGTTTGACTGGTACAAACATTACCGAGAGGGCTGCCAAAGTGTTGACAATGACAAACATTCTGGAAGGCCATCCATGAGCAGGAATAAAGACAGAGTTGAAGCAGTGCATGCCGCAATTTGCTGAAGTTATCGATTGACTATCAGGGAGCTTGCTGAGGACATGGACATTAGTTTCGGGTCAGTGCAGTACAGTCATAGGGACTTATTTACAAAGCCCGGTAGCGGTTTCTGATCGTTATTGGAGCTGCGGCCCTTAGTGTCACTTTGGGGATGAGACGTGTGTCTGCAAAATTCATGCCAAAATTCCTGTCCCCTGCCCAAAAAGATGATCAACTGCCTGCAGCCAGGGAGTTGTTGGAGTGTATTGAAAACGACTCAGATTTCATAAAAAAAAATAATTACTGGTGAGGAATCATGAGTTTCTGGTTGTGACCCAGAAATTAAAGCTCAATTCACCCAATGGAAGATTCCAAACGCTCCCAGACCCAAGAAAGCCCGTCAGGTGGTGAGCAATGTCACCGTCATGCTCAGTTTTCTTTGATTACCAGGATATTGTTCATCATGACTTTGCTCCAAAAGGCCAAACCATCAATAAAGAGTACTATGAGGTGTGACAAAAAAGAAACAAGACTTGTCCCATAAATGTTTTATTATAAAATCTACAGAGAAATTACTTATTGTCCCCTCCAAAGTAATCCCCCCAGAGTAATGCACTTCTGCATTCATTTCTGCCATGTATGGAAGCACTCTGTTAAGTCCTCCTCCTTGAGGTCCCTCAGCTCCCTCGTCACAGTGGCCTTGATCTCTTCTACAGAGGCAAAATGAGTTCCTTTGAGCACAGTCTTCAGCCCGGGGAAGAGCCAGAAGTCGCACGGTGCAAGTTCTGGTGAATAAGGAGGGTAGTCGAGAGCTGTGATCTGTTTGTTGGCCAAGAACTGCCTCACACTGAGCGCGGTTTGTGCGGGCACGTTGTCATGGTGGAGCAGCCACGACTTCTCTCCACAAAGCCTGCCTGCTGCTCCGAACCTGGTCATGGAGGCGATTGAGGACCTGCTGGTAGAAGTGCTGGTTGACTCTCTGACACTCAGGCACAAACTCATGATGAACCACTCCCTTCTGGTTGAAGAATGCGATCAGCATATCCTTGATTTGGACATGCGCGCCGCCTTGGGTATTGGTGACAGTCTAGTCTTCCACTGCAGGCTCTGTCTCTTGCTTTCAGGGACGTACTGGAAGACCCAAGTCTCGTCTCCTGTGATGACTCTGCCAACAAACTCTGGATCTTCTCTAGCAAGTCTCAACAAACATTGACCCGGTGCTCCTTCTGGTCATCCGATAAAAGCTTAGGCACCATTTTGGCGCACACCTTCCTCATCCTCAGCTTCTGCACCAAGATGGTCCGCACTGTTCAGGCTGAGCTCCTCAGCTATCATCCGCACCGTCAATCTGCGATCATGCCGCACCAGCTGATTCACTCTGTCAATGTTCTCAGCCATCTTTGTTGTGGAAGGCCGTCCTGACTTGGGGCCATCCTCCACCTTCTCGTGGCCAGTCTTGAAGCGTTTGTGCCACTAAAAGACTCGCAGCCTTGACATTGCTTCTTCTTCATAAACCTTTTGGAGAAGTTGGAGACACTTAGTTGGGCTCTTCTCCAACTTAACCAGAAATTTCAAGTTGATTCTTTGCTCCATATTTCTGCTACCTCCAGTTGCATGACAAAGTGATGGAGCAGTGTGCTACAAAAAAACCTGAAAAAGAAAAACAGAGAGAGAGAGAGAGATGAAAAATATTGTAGCAGAATAGTGGCGAGATGTTGCACAACACAGTGACGTAAGCGGTTAGCCAATTGTCATTGAGTCATGGGCGTGGCTGCCACAATCTCGTTTCTTTTTTGTCACACCTCATATGTTCAAGTTCTGACTCATTTGAGAGATGCAGTTCATTGTAAGTGGTCAGAGTTGCACAGAATGGTGAATGATTGTTACATCACGATAATGCCCCAGCTCAAACGTCACATCTTGTCCAGCAGTTCTTGGCTAACACCAAATCGAGCAAGTCCGTCAGCCTCCATATTCACCTGACCTTGCACCCTGTGACTTTCTTGTTTCCAAAACTGAAATTATCACTGAAAGGAAGGAGATGTGACAACTTGGAGACCATTAAGCAGAATTCGACACAGCGGCTTCACAGCATAACAAGACATTTTATGACATCTCTGTTCCATGTAATGTATACATTAGTATACAAATTTGTTTACTTGTTCCATGTAAACCGCCCCTGATCTCTGGAAGGGGCGGTATAGAAGAAATAGATAAATAAATAAATAAATAAATTTCAAAATTGTTTCCAGCAGTGGCAGGAACTCTGGAGTAAGTGTTTTATCGGCAGGGGACTACTTTGAAGGAGACTGAGTGCAATAATCAATGTTATACTTCTTGTGTTATTGTACAAGTCTCGATACTTTTTGATTGCACCTTGTATGTACAGTATTTATGCTCCGGTTTCTATATACCCAGTCATGTTGTGCGCTTATCTCTTCCCATGGCTTTCAGTACCATCTGTATGCTGATGACTCCCAGATCTACCTCTCTACGCCTGAACTCTCTCCGGCAACCCAGACCCAGATCTCTGCCTGCCTTTCTGATATTGCTGCCTGGATGTTCCACCGCCGCTTGAAATTGAACATGGCCAAGACTGAACTTCTTATCTTTCCCCCTAAAACCTTCTCTCCTCTTCCTCCTTTCTCAGTCTTTGTGGACAGCTCTGTACTCCTTCCTGTTTCCTCGGCCTGCAATCTGGGAGTTGTCTTTGACTCCTCCCTCTCTTTCTCCACACATATCCATCTCATAGCTAAGACCTGCTGCTTCTTTCTCTATAACATTAGCAAATTCTCCAGGACCAAGCAGGAAGTCAGTCCTCACTTATGGGTGACATCGACGCCGATGGAGCCCCCGTGCGGAGCATTTCCCCAGCTTTCTAAGAAAGCCTTTGGGAATACTGCACGCATGCGCGGTCCCCTTCCCGCCTAAAGGTGCCATCTTGCCCAGTCTTTCTTATTCCGTGGAGCCCATCGGACGTCTGTCCATGTCACCCGGAAAAGTTGACGTTTTTTCTGCAATTATTTCGTTCTTTTTCTCGGTTTCGACGCCGGTTCCCCTTCCCGCCGGGTTCGGTACTCTGGTATCGAGCCCATCTTCTATTTTTCGGTTTTTGCCATTCGTGGCTGGCATTCGCGCCCTTTTTTGCCTTTTCCCTGGAAAGCTGGTCCTTTGACCTTGCGGGGGCCCTTTTTTCCCCGATGGCTTCCAGTGGTTTCAAAAAGTGCGATCGGTGCAAGAAACTGATGTCTCTCACCGACACACACGACTACTGCCTTCAGTGTCTAGGCCCAGATCATCATCCTATAATCTATGGCCCGTGTGGCAAAATCTCCACCAAGGCACTTCGAAGCCGTCAGCATCAGAAAGAGGATTTTCTCAGATTCTGCCTCCGGCCGGGCCCGGACCTCGTCTGAGGCCTCGACGTCTCGGGAGTCTGATCCCGAGCATCGCCGGGGTTCCTCGGACAGGGGGTCCCCCGATCAGGAATGTAAGAGGAAGAAACGGCTCGTGAGGGCGGCGTCGGAAGAGGTCCCTGGTTCCTCGAGAGCCATGTCTAAGACCCCCGACTGCCGCCCCAGGCCCTTGGAGCAGGAGAAGCCGTCCAAACTGCCTCATGTGGAGCCGGAGTCCGTCGGACACGTAAGTCCTGTGGTCCTCGTGGACTCTCCTCCGAGGGAGCCAACATCGGGCACGGTGCCGCCGGGGCCCGAGTCTGTGGCTGCTGAGTCTCCTGAGCTTGGACTCAGGCTGACAGCCTTGGAGTGCAGACTGTCTGCCTTCATGGATCAGCAGCGGGTACTGATGGCCAGCCTTGCTGGTGCATCTGCCCCGACCACCGGGACATCGACGTCGAAGTTGACCCCGGAGACCGAGCCGATACGCGAGACCATGAAGGCTCGAAGTCATCCTCGGTCACGGTCACCCTTGACCTCCCGCTCGGAACCGAGGGCGTCGATGCCGGTGCCTTCGGCATCGGGGCGGGTGCCACCGAGACCCGCGCAGTCGGAGCCCCCCGACTCCTCTTTGGATGAGTCCGCATGGGAGACTGAGGACGAGGAGTCCCCCGATACTTTTCGGACTCGATGCGTTCCTTCGGACTCACCGCAGTCCGAGCCCGGAGTAGGTCCCCACCGGAGGACACCAGGTTCTCGGAGTTCGTCAGGGACATGGCCAAGGTGTTGGCGATTCCCGCGGACCCCGAGGAGGAGCCTCGAGCCGAGGAGCTCGAGGCCCTCCAGTATGACTCTCCCCCGAAGGAGGCCTTTACTGTGCCGGTCCCTCCGATGCTGGAACGGCTCCTCTTCCGGATGTGGGAGGCACCGGCCTCTGCGCCGGTTTTAAGCAAGTGGGTCGATTCTATCTTGACTCCGTAAGAGCCCTGGATTCCAGAAGGCGCTGCTGCCGCACCATTCCATGGTGGTGGAATCGGCCATGCATCGTCTGAAGAGCCCAGATGATGCACTCTGCGGTGCCTCCCAGCAGGAAGGCCCAGAACCTGGATGCTTGCTTGCCGTGTCCAGTCCTACCAGCTGTACATGGGCCTGTACTTACGAGACCTGGCAAAAGAGATTGCCGGGTTCTCTGCTGGCCTCTCCGTGGAACCTTTGCAGAGGTTCCAGACTTTGTCCTCAGGAATCCGGGACTGCTCGAAGTTCATGTCCCGAGCGGCCTACAATGGCTTCGAGGCGTCTGCTCGAGTAGCTGCAGCCGACATCGGAGCCCGACGCCAGGCATGGCTGCAGTCATCGGACCTCGAGCCCTGGGTACAGGACAAGTTGGTCGATGTCCCTTGCCGAGGTGAAAACCTTTTTGGCAAACCCATGGCCGAGAAGGCGGCTGAGCTCGAAACTGAGCACCTGACTAGGACAAGACTGTCCAGAAAAACATCTGCCCCTTCTCACAAAAAGAAGGGCTCGGGTAAAAAGTCCTTTTACCCGAGAAAGGCAGCGGCCTACAAACCTTTCCCTCAGTACCAGAGCTCCCCAGCAGGGTCAGCAGGCCAAGGGGCAGGGACATGGGCCCCGTAGGCAGAAGACCCCCAAGCCTCCGGCTCCTGCTCCTACTCAGCAGGGAGAGGGGGTTTTTGACTCCCACAGCATAGCCTTTCCACCTCTGCTGCCCCATTCCTGGTCGTCTAGCCCTGTTTGCCCACAGGTGGCCACCCATTAAGGGGTATGCTTGGGTATTGAGCATAGTCCACAGAGGCTATATGCTCCATTTCCAGCAGTTGCCTCCTGCCTACTTCCCAGGAGAGCCTCTAAGGCTCTACACACAGACCTCCTCCTTCAAGAACTTCAAGGTCTGCTTCTGGACAAGGCGGTGGAGCCTGTACCTCCTCGCCTGCAGGGACACGGTTTCTACTCCAGGTACTTTCTCGTGCCAAAGAGAACCGGTGGCCTCAGGCCTATTCTAGACCTCAGGAACCTCAACAAGTTCTTGGAGAAAGAAAAGTTCAAGATGCTTACTCTTGGAACACTTCTGCCCTACCTCCAGCAGGGAGATTGGCTATGCTCCTTAGATCTCAAGGATGCGTACACTCACATCCTCATTCATCCAGACCACAGAAAGTACCTCAGGTTCATTGTGGGAGGAAACCATTACCAGTACAGAGTACTGCCTTTTGGCCTAACCTCCGCCCCAAGGGTCTTTACAAAGTGCCTGGCTGTGGTGGCGGCCTACTTGAGGACTCAAGGTGTTTTTGTTTTCCCCTATCTGGACGACTGGCTCATCAGGGGTCAGACTTACCAGGAGGCCAGGCAGGCCACCTTTCGAACTGTATCACTCCAACACCTAGGCTTTGTCATAAACTTCGCAAAGTCCACTTTGCTCCCCTCCCAGAACCTAGAGTTCATAGGGGCGCAGCTGGACTCTCTGCAAGCCAGGGCTTACTTGCCAGAAAGACAGGGCTCAAAGGCTCATGGAGTTGGCATCCCGGTTTCTCAGCATGCCAAGGGTTTCTGCCCGACTCTGTCTATAGCTCCTAGGCCACATGGCGTCGACAGTACGTGTGACCCCCAATGCCTGCCTCCACATGAGGCCTACGCAGTGGTGCCTCAGAACTCGGTGGAAGCAAGCCACAGGGGGCCTAGCAGACAAAGTAAGGGTGTCCAAACCCTTCCTGAATTCCCTGCAGTGGTGGCTACACCCCCCCCCCCCAACTTACATCAGGGGGTGCCTTTTCAGGTGCCTGTCCCCACAGTGGTGTTGACGACAGATGCCTCGTTGCAGGGCTGGGGTGCACGTTGTCTGGGACGGTGCACTTGAGGCCTATGGTCTCCATGGGAGGCCACGCAACAGATCAACCTACTAGAACTTCGGGCTATCCGTTTAGCCCTCAAGACCTTTTCTCACACTTTGTCCGTCTGTACCAGAACAGACTGGTGAGCCAATCAAGTGGCCATGTTCTATGTGAACAAGCAGGGAGGCACGGGGTCCAGGCTCCTGTGTCAGGAGGCACAGGCCCTTTGCTCTTTTGCGCTCAAACACAACATGTTTCTCAAGGCTGTGTATCTCCCTGGCCAGGAGAACTTCCAGGCAGACAGGTTAAGCAGGATTCTGCAGCCCCACGAGTGGCAACTGCACCCATTGGTGGTTCAGAAAATTTGCCTGAAATGGGGACTTCCATCCATGGATCTCTTTGCCAGTCCCCTGAATCACCAGCTACCCTGGTACTGTTCCAGACAACTGCACCCCATGAGGTTAGCGGCGGATGCCTTCCTCATTTCTTGGTCCCAGGGCCTCCTATATGCTTTTCCTCCCACACCTCTGGTGGCCCGAACATTGTTCAAGATTCTAAGGGACAGGCCTCGGTACTTCTGGTAGCTCCCAGATAGCCGAGGCAGCCCTGGTTCCCACTTCTGCATCAATTGGCAGTGGAGACACCCCTATCTCTGGGGTTGCAACCCGATCTTCTCTCTCAGGATCAGGGTTCCCTTCTACACCCCAATCTCAAATCTCTCAATTTGATGGCCTGGAGGCTGCAAGGGTAATGTTGGCTCCCTGGGGCTTGCCTCAGGAAGTGGAAGAGGTGGTCTTGGCCTCTAGAAAGCAGTCCACCAGGAAAACATATGCCCTGAAGTGGAGAAGGTTCTCCTTGTGGTGTCAGCAACACAAGGCAGATCCTTTCGCCTGCACTGTGCCAGTAGTGCTTCAGTACCTGCTGCACTTGTCCAATCAGGGCCTTAAGTCCAATTCTGTTCGGGTCCACCTCTCTGCTCTGGCAGCTCACCACTCTCTGGTGGAAGGACACTCTTTGTCGGTTCACCCCTTAGTGTCTAGATTTCTCAGAGGCTTGTTATTGCTCAAGCCTCCTCTCTGTCCACCGGCCCCTGAGTGGGAGTTGAATGTGGTCTTGCAGCAACTGACTCGCCCACCTTTTGAGCCAATGGCGACATGTTCTCTCTGCTTCCTTTCTTGGAAGACTCTCTTCCTAGTGGCCCTCACCTCGGCCAGGCGAGTGAGTGAGCTTCAAGCCCTGGTCTGTGACAGGCCATACACTCGCTTCTATAGGAAAAGGGTAGTCCTTAGGACTCATCCTAAGTTCCTCCCAAAGGTTGTCTCCTCTTTCCATCTCAACCAGGAGGTGGTTCTTCCAACGTTCTTCCCTAGGCCTCATGCCAGCCGGGCTGAAACAGTCCTCCATACCCTGGACTGTAGGAGGGCCTTATCCTTCTACCTTGAACGTACGCAGAGGCATAGGAGGGCTACTCAGCTCTTCGTCTCTTTTGACCCTAATAACTTGGGGTTACCTGTCTCCAAGCGTATCTTGTCCATCTGGGTGGCTGACTGTATCGCCTGGGCTTACAGGGCAGCTGACCTTCCCTTGCAGGGTCGGGTCATGGCCCACCGTGTCAGGGCAATGGCTGCCTCAGTGGCTCATCTCCGCTCTGTACCGTTGGCAGACATCTGCAAGGCTGCAACTTGGTCCTCAAACCAGACCTTTGCGGCCAATTACTGCCTGGAGAGAGTCCCATAGGGACAGTGCTTTCGGTCAGGTAGTGCTCCGGAATCTCTTTGAGGTTTAGGCAACTCCTACCCTCCAGCCCTCTGGTTGGGCTACCGGTGGAGGTATGTTTCAGTGAAATCCTTTCTCTGATACTGCGGCTAGAGGGAGCTCATTTTTCAACTCTGGGTCCCCGGTAGCCTGAAGCTGGGGAGTCCCATAAGTGAGGACTGACTTCCTGCTTGGTCTTGGAGAAAGAGTAGTTACTCACCTGTGAGAGGTGTTCTCCAGGAGCAACAAGAATCAGTCCTCACAACCCTCCCTCCTCCCCTGGGAGTTGCAGTTGTACATAGTTAATTTTTTTAAAATTTTTGTGTGCTGTCTTTTAGCTATGTCATCTGACTGGGCAAGAGGGCACCTTTAGGCGGGAAGGGGACCGCGCATGCGTGCAGTATTCCCAAAGGCTTTCTTAGAAAGCTGGGGAAATGCTCCGCACGGGGGCTCCATCGGCATCGATGTCACCCATAAGTGAGGACTGATTCCTGCTGCTCCTGGAGAACACCTGTTAGAGGTGAGTAACTACTCTTTCTCCAGGACCAAGCAGGAAGTCAGTCCTCACTTATGGGACTCCCCAGCTTCAGGCTACCGGGGACCCAGAGCTGAAAAATGAGCTCCCTCTAGCCTCAGCATCAGAGAAAGGATTTCACTGAAACATTTGTATTATGCTCTTCTCCTGGAAGAGTTAAACCCATGAAATGAGCACCTTTTTTCAGCTTATTTGTGGTCAGTGAGCAGTTATAGGCATGGATGTCTTACTAACCAGGGCCAGACATGCTTGTGCCGTTCTGAAATTGCACCGTGCCATGCATCTCAATTACTCCATCCAGGCCACACCTCCACCATGCCCCCCTTTACTACATGGACGTTCTCATGCTGGGATGTCTGTGTACCCGGCTTCTAAAATGGGTCTGGAGATGTCTCCATGTTTTGCATGACCAAGTGCCCATTTTCAGATGTCCAACTCACAAATAGGACTTCTAAATAGTAAGCATAGTGTTTGACTAGTTTCCCAGCATATTGTGCTGTTTGTATTGCATAATTATGTATAGTAGGAGTCTTATTTTTCAAACCCTCATCCATCTTCCTTCATTTTTTTTGCAGTTTAATACTCTAAATGCTAGGTGACCTTTGTTGTTTCCCATTTTTCTTCATGATGCCTTCTATTTGTAAATCAAGAACTGGAGCAGATGCTTATGATTTGGCAGTTGGATACTACGTTCTGTGGTGCTACTTGCATTACCTGGCAATTTATGAACAGGAGCAAATGGCATTATTTTAACCATTGACATGACATCACCTCCTTCTCTCTACTTTCCCTTCTCCTCCCCTCACCCCATAGATTTTACTTTCTATATTACTACTTAGAACCTAGAGCTAGAAAAATAGATTGTGTCCGTTATTTTCTCCAGCAATGGAAATGAAATCCCATGGTTTTTTCATGATTTAAGTATAACTGTATAGTTTGCTTTGCATGCACTTTTCAGCCCTTTTATTCTTACTTTTCACCAGGTCTGTTCCAAACCCCTCTCCCCCAAACTATTAACTAGGTATGGTTTAAGAGAACTTGTCCTCACTTCACAGCTAGCAGTGGTGAATAGCTCTGGAACAGGAGTGACAATTTGGATTCTCTTTTCTGGGTGTTGCATATTTTATACATACAGTGAATTTGTTGGAGCTGAGCCTTTGAGGGTCTTCTACGTGCAGTGAGAGAGAAATTGGTAATCCAATATTCTTCACCAGATTTGTGCTAGTACCTTTTTGTTAGTATTTTTCATTGAAGATTTGACCATGCAGTCTTGTAATTGAGTGTGAAATTTTGAAACTTAAAAACTTCAGCAATTTGAGAATCCAATTTATGCTTTAACACTAGTTTTTACCTGTCCCATTGGTTTATTTATTTTTAGTTACAAAATAGTTTGGAAAAATGTTGTCTTCTCTTCCAATTACACTTAAATTCTGGAGAGAGGTTCTGAATTTAAGTAGAAGGCAATACTGCCTTAAAAACTCGCATTCTGATCCATGCTATTGTTTCTTGCAGCAAAATCAAAGTATGGGACCTACAGGCTGCTCTCGATCCCCGTGCTCCAGCAAGTACATTGTGTTTGCGCACATTAGTGGTGAGTACAATTTTTAATTCCTTCAACATTCCATCACCAATTTTGAGCTGGTCATGAATTCAAGAGCTTGTTATACTTTTCATACCCTTTATCATTTTGGCTGTCCATCTCTGTGACTCTAATTCTGCTGTATCTTTTTTTGTTTTTGAGACAGTGACCAGGCATTATGATATTCTTCACGGGCAAGCAGGATAAGTGCTCACATATGGGTAAACCACAGACAGTCCTGTATGGGAAGCTTTCTCAGATCCTCCTAGAAACGCTTGGAGAGCTTGCACTGCACATGCATGCCAGCTCTGCCTACCACCTCCATGCATTGCCTCTTCAGTCTCTTCTCCACAGAGCCCTGAGGATATGCTGGTTTCAGTCTACGGGATATCATCATTTTACTTTTTTACTCTTTTGTGAGATTTTCTTTAGTTTGTATTGCATATCCTGTCCCTGTTAAGCTCTTTACTAATGGTTTTCGGTTATTTCTAAATTTCTTATTTTTACCACGTCACAACTATAGGCCACAGGCATTCAGACAGAAATGTTTTTTCTCTGGGAACAAGCAGGAAGTCAGTCCTCACATATGGGTGACGTCGACGCCGACGGAGCCCCCTGCGGAGCAAATCCCCAGCTTTCAAAGAAAGCCTTTGGGGGCTGTTACCACACATGCATGGTCCCCTTTCCGTCCAAGGGTGCCATCTTGCTCAGTCTCCTTTTTTCCGCGGAGCCCATCAGACGTAGTCCCTCGTGTCCCGGAAAAAGTTGATTTTTTTTCTGTGTGCCTTTTTTGCCCTACCGGTCAATACTGGTACCCTTCTCGCCTCCGGCATCGGTACCCTGGTATTGGGTCGGTCTTTCTGCATTTTGTTTGATTTTTTACTTCTGAGGCATCTTTGTGCCCTTTTTTCCTTTTTTCCTTTGCTGGCAGCCTGAAGGGTCTTCGACCTAGCTGGCGTCCTTTTTCCCCCGATGGCTACCAGCGGTTTCAAGAAATGCGATCGATATGAGAAAATTATATCCCTCACTGGTACGCACGACCAGTGCCTCGGGCCAGACCATGACCCGACTTTCTGTAGTCTCTGTAAGAGAATGTCCTCTAAGGCCCTGAGGAGCCGCCGGCAGCAGCATGATACGATTTTTCCTGAATCCCCCATGCCAAAGAGAGCCAGGACCTCGTCTGAGGCCTCTACGTCTCGGGGGAAACTCTCCGAGCCAGAGCGTTGTCGGGGTTCCTCAGAGAAGAGGGTCTCCTTCGAGGGAACACAAGAGGAAGAATAAATCCTCGAAGGCGGTGTCTCTGGATGGTTCTGAACGACTGGGCTCCTCTCGGGGCCAGTTGCGGAGCCCCGAGCGTCTGCCCGGATCGTCGGAGAAGGAGCACCCGGCCAAAGTTCCTTGTCCGGAAGTGGATCAGCCTAGGCAATGTTATTGTCGAAGAATCCCCTCCGGGGGAACCGGCGTCGGGGCCAACCGAGTCGACACCCGAGCTGGAGGCTGCGGAGCCTCTCGGACTCGAGTCTAGGATGGCGGCTTTGGAACACAGTTTTCTCCAGGACCAAGCAGGAAGTCAGTCCTCCCATATGGGTGATGTCGGCGCCGACTGAGCCCCCGTGCGGAGCATTTCCCCCAGCTTTCATAGAAAGCCTTTGGGAATGCAGCGCGCATGCGCGGTCCCCTTCCCGCCCAAGGGTGCCATCTTGCTCAGTCTTCTTTTTTCCACGGAGCCTGACGGATGTATATTCGTTTCACCCGAGGAAGAAGTTGATTTTTCTCTGCGTTAACCTGTTTTCTTCGGTTCAACGCCGGTTTCCCTTTCCCGCCTGGGCCGATATGTCGGTATGGAGCCCAGATCTCTTTTTCGGTTTTTGTCCTTAGTGACTGTCGTTCGCGACATTTTTCTTTTTTCACTGGCAGCCCTGTCTTTTGACCTTGCAGGGGCCCTTTTTCCCCCGATGGCTGCCAGCGGGTTTAAAAGGTGTGATCGGTGCAAGAAACTTATGTCCCTCACCGACACACATGACTGCTGCCTCCGGTGCCTCGGACCCGATCATGACCCGATGATCTGTGGTCCATGTGGGAAAATGTCCTCTAAGGCGTTACAGAGTCGGCAGCACCAAAAGGAAAGAATCTTCTCTGACTCCGCGTCCGGTCGGGCTCGGACCTCGTCAGAGGCCTCGACATCTCGGGACTCCGGCCCCGAGCAGCGTCAAGGCTCCTCTGAAAGGGTGCCTCCCTCGCAGGAGCATCATAAGAAGAAAAAACCCGCGAGGGCGTTGTCGGTGGACGCACTTGGCTCCTCGAGGGCCAAGTTGCATAGCCCCGAGCGCCGTCCTGGGTCTTCGGAGTCGGAGAGGCCTGCAAAACAACCTCGTGTGGAGATGGAGTCCCTGGGTCACGTGAGTACTGTAGTCCTCATGGACTCACCTCCAGGGGAGCCGACGTCGGGCCTGGGGCCCGAGTCGGGGGCTGCTGAGTCTCCTGAGCTCGGACTCGGGTTGATGGCCTTGGAGAGCAGTTTGGCTGCCTTCATGGAACAGCAGCGGGCACTAATCGCCGGTCTCACTGGTGCATCTGCCCCGACCACCGGGACATCGATGTCCAAGTCGACCCCAGAGGCCGAGCCGATCCTCGAGTCCATGCGAGCTCGAGTCGATCCTCGGTCAAGGTCCCCCTCGGCCTCCCATTCGGGACCGAGGTCGTCGATGCCGGTACCCTCGGCGTCGGGGCAGATGGCATCGATGCCTGCCCAACCAGAGCCGCTCGATTTCTCCGAGGAGTCCGGCTGGGAGACGGAGGATGAGGAGTCGCCCGACACCTTTCGGACTTGGTGCGTTCCTTTGGATTCGCCCGAGTCCGAGCCTCGGATCAGGGCCCCCCCCCCCCCCCCCCGGAGGATACCCGGTTCTCGGATTTCTTGCGGGACATGGCCAAGACTTTGGCATTCCCCGCAGATCCCGAGGAGGAGCCTCAAGCCAAGGAGCTCGAGGCCCTACAGTATGACTCTCCTCCGAAGGAGGCCTTTACTGTTCCGGTTCCTTCGATACTGGAACAGTTGCTCTTCCGCATGTGGGAGGCGCCGGCATCGACGCCGGTTTTGAGCAAGCGGATCGATTCCATCTATCGAGTCCGCAAGAGCCCCGGGTTCCAAAAGGCACAATTACCGCACCACTCCACGGTTGTGGAATCGGCCATGCATCGTCTGAAGAGTCAGAAGATGCACTCCTTGGTGCCTCCTGACTGGGAGGCCCAGAACCTGGATGCCCTCGGTAAGAAGTGCTTCCAGGGCTCTATGCTTGCTTGCCATGTCCAGACCTACCAGCTGTACATGGGCATGTACCTTCGAGACCTGGCAAAGGAGATTGCCGGGTTCTCTGCTGATCTCTCTGAGGAACCTTTGCAGAGGTTCAATGCTCTGTCCTCGGGTATTCGTGAGTGCTCGAAGCTTATATCTCGAGCAGCCTATGATGGCTTCGAGGCTTCGGCCCGAGTAGCCGTGGCCGGCATCGGTGCACGCCGTCAGGCTTGGCTGCAGTCATCGGACCTCGAGCCATGGGTGCAGGACAAGTTGGTCGATGTCCCCTGCCGAGGTGAAAACTTCTTTGGCAAGCCCATGGCTGACAAGGCTGCCAAACCCGACACCAAGACTCTTACCTGGACAAGGCTGTCCAGGAAAACCTCTGCCCCTTCTCAGAAGAAGAAGGGCTCGGGGAAAAAGACCTTTTACCTGAGGAAGTCATCTGCCTATAAACAGTACCCTCATTATCAGGCCTCTGTAGCTCCCCAACAGGGTCAGCAGGCCAAGGGGCAGGGTCATGGGCCCCATAGGCAGAAGGCCCCCAAGCCTCCTACTCCGGCTCCTGCTCAGCAGGGAGGGGGATTTTGACTGCATTGGCATAGCCTCTCCTCCTCAGCTGGCTCCCATCAGCACTGGAGGCAGGCCGGCCCTGTTTGCCCACAGGTGGTCAGCCGTCACAAGGGATACCTGGGTTCTAAGTATAGTCCAGAAGGGCTATCTCCTCCACTTCCACCAGGTACCCCCCTCCTATTTTCCAGGGGAGCCTCCCAGACTCCCTCTGCACAGGGACTTACTTCTGCAGGAGTTGGCAGGTCTTCTAAAGGATCAGGCAGTGGAACCGGTGCCCCACCACCTGAAAGGTCACGGCTTCTATTCCAGGTACTTCCTAGTACCAAAGAGAACTGGAGGCCTCAGACCCATCCTAGACTTGCGAAACCTGAACAAGTTCCTGGAGAGGGAAAAGTTCAAGATGCTTACCCTTGGAATCCTGCTGCCCTACCTCCAGCAGGGAGATTGGCTATGCTCCTTAGATCTAAAGGATGCTTATACTCACATCTTTATTCATCCAGACCACAGACAATATCTCAGATTTGTAGTGGGAGGAATCCATTATCAGTACAGAGTACTGCCTTTTGGCCTTACATCCGCCCCCAGGGTATTCACCAAGTGCCTGGCGGTGGTAGCGGCCTACCTCAGGGTTCAGGGCCTCTTTGTCTTTCCATATCTGGATGATTGGCTCATCAGGGGTCAGTCCCCACAAGAGGCCAATCAAGCCACCCTTCGCACTGTCGCTCTGCTTTCAGCACCTGGGGTTTGTCATAAACTTCGCAAAGTCCAGTTTGCATCGCTCCCAGAACATGGAGTTCATAGGAGCTCGACTAGACACATTTCAGGCAAAGGCCTTTCTACCAGTGAACAGGGCCCACAGATTGATGGCTCTAGCCAGGCTGTTCCACAGCAATTCTCTAGTCTCTGCCAGACAATTTCTGAGGCTCTTGGGCCACATGACATCCACGGTCCATGTGACTCCAAATGCCCTCTACACATGAGACCAGCTCAGTGGGGCCTCAGGACTCAGTGGCACCAGGCCACAGGAAGCCTTGCGGACAAAGTGAGGGTGTCCAGCCTACTACAGTCTTCTCTGCAATGGTGGCTTCATCTTCCGAATCTAGTGCAATTGGTGCCTTTTCAGGCACCTCCACATTCTCAGGTGCTGACAACAGATGCTTCTCTTCAAGGTTGGGGTGCACATTGCCAAGGGGCCTGTGGACTTCTTGGGAAGCCACACAACAGACCAATCTCTTAGAACTGAGAGCTATCCGCTTAGCCCTGAGAACTTTCTCTCATCTCCTCTCTCACCAGTCCGTCTTAGTTCAGACAGACAATCAAGTGGCTATGTTCTATGTGAACAAACAAGGGGGCACCGGGTCCCGCCTTCTATGTTAGGAAGCGCAGAAACTGTGCTCCTAGTCAGTCAATCATGACATTCTTCTCAAAGCAGTCTACCTCCCAGGTCAGGAGAATTACCTGGCGGACAGATTGAGCAGGATTCTGCAGCCGCACGAATGGCAGTTGAACCCTTTAGTGGTTCAACAGATCTTTCTGAGATGGGGTCTTCCAACCATAGATCTCTTTGCCAGTTCTCTGAACCGTCAACTTCCCAGGTTCTGCTCCAGACAACCGCATCCTTTCAGAGTAGCAGCGGATGCGTTTCTCATTCCATGGTCTACAGGCCTCCTATATGCGTTTCCTCCCACGCCTCTAGTGTCCAAGACACTGTTCAAAGTGATCCGGGACAAGGCCTCAGTGATTCTGGTGGCCCCCTCGGTGGCCAAGGCAACCCTGGTTCCTACTACTGTTGCAACTAGCGGTGGACACTCCTCTTCCTCTGGGGATTCAACCCGATCTCCTGTCTCAGGAGCAGGGATCTCTCTTGCACCCCAATCTACAGTCCTTCAATTTGATGGCCTGGCTGCTGAAAGGGTAGTTCTAGCGCCTTTACTACTGCCTAGGGAAGTGGAGGACGTAGTCTTGGCCTCTAGGAGGCAGTCCACCAGAAAATCTTATGCCCTTAAGTGGCGTAGATTTTCTGCCTGGTGTACTCAACACAATGAGAATCCCTTCTCATGCCTAGTACCAGTGGTGCTGCAGTATTTGCTTCGCCTGTCCAACCTAGGCCTTAAGTCTAATTGTTAGAGTTCATCTTAGTGCTCTTTCAGCACACCACTCACAGGTGGAGGGTCAGTCTCTCTCCAGTCATCCTTTGGTGGTCCGATTCCTCAGAGGCCTGCTTTTGCTTAAGCCTCCAGTGCGTCCACCTGCCCCTGAATAGGATTTAAATGTGGTCTTGCAACAGCTTACTTGCCCACCATTTGAACCTATGGCTACTTGCCCTATGTGTTTTCTGTCTTGGAAAACGCTATTTCTGCTAGCACTTACCTCAGCTAGACGAATAAGGGAGCTTCAGGCCCTAGTTTCGGAAGCACCTTATACTAGGTTCTTTAAGAACAGGGTAGTCTTACGGACTCACCCTAAGTTCCTTCCAAAGGTTGTCTCCTCCTTCCATCTCAATAAGGAGGTGGTTCTTCCGACTTTCTTTCCCAGGCCTCATGCTAGCCGTGCTGAGATGGTCCTGCATACCCTGGACTGTAGGAGGGCGTTGTCCTTCTACCTTGACCGTACACGGGAGCACCGGAGAGCGGTTCAGCTCTTCGTTTCTTATGACCCCAATAAGTTGGGGTTGGCTGTCTCCAAGTGTACTTTGTCCATATGGGTAGCTGACTGCATCGCCTGGGCTTACAGGGCAGCCGGCCTCTCGTTGCAGGGTCGAGTTACGGCTCACCGTGTCAGGGTGAAGGCTGCATCAGTGGCTCATCTCTGCTCTGTTCCGTTGGCAGTCATCTGCCGGGCCGCTGCTTGGTCTTCAAGCCAGACTTTTGTGGCCCACTACTGCCTTGAGAGGGAGTCCCACAGGGATAGTGCTTTCGGGCAAGCGGTACTCCATAATCTTTTTGAGGTCTAGGCAACTCCTACCCTCCAGCCCTGGTTTTGGGCTACCTGTCGACGGCGTTATCAGAGAAGATTCTGTTCTTGCATGCTGAGGCTCTAGAGGGAGCTCATTTTTTAGTTTGGGGCCTCTGGTAGCACTAAGCTAGGGAGTCCCATATGTGAGGACTGACTTCCTGCTTGGTCCTGGAGAAAGAGTAGTTACTCACCTGTAACAGGTGTTCTCCAGGAGCAGCAGGAATCGGTCCTCACAACCCTCCCTCCTCCCCTTGGAGTTGCAGTCATATGATTTATTTTTGCTATTTTTGCTGTCTTTTAGCTATGTCATCAGACTGAGGAAGGTGGCACCCTTGGGCGGGAAGGGGACCACGCATGCACGCTGCATTCCCAAAGGCTTTCTATGAAAGCTGGGGAAATGCTCCGCACGGGGGCTCCGTCGGCGCTGACGTCACCCATATGTGAGGACTGATTCCTGCTGCTCCTGGAGAACACCTGTTACAGGTGAGTAACTACTCTTTACTGCCTTCATAGAACAGCAGCGGGTGCTGATGTCTGGCATGTCCGGTTCCTCCGCCCCGACCACCAGGCAATCGACATCAAAGTCGACCCCGGAGGCCGAGCCGATCCTTGAGACCTTCTAGGCTCGAGTCGATCCTCAGCCAAGGTCGCACTCGGCCTCCCGCTCGGGACCGAGGTTGTCGCCGCCAAGCCTGCCAGCATCGGGGAGGGTGGCGCCGGGGCCCTCTGCCCTAGTAGCCCCTCTAGTCCTCCTCGGAGGCCTCTGCTTGGGAGATGGAGGATGAGGAGTCCCTGGATACCCGAAGGCATAGGGATGTTCCCGCTGATTCTCTGGTATCCAAACCTTGGAGAAGGTCCCCACCGGAGGATATGGGCTCTTTGGACTTCGTGTGGGACATGTTCAAGGCTTTGGCTTTTCCCCCAGGGTCTGAGGAGGATCCTCGAGCCGACAAGCTCGAGATCCTCCAATATGAGGACCCACTCGGGAGACCCTCACGGTACCCGTTCCTCCGATCCTGGAACAACTTATGCTCCGCATGTGGGAGACGCCATTGTTGACTCCAGTGATCAGCAAACGTCTCAACTCAATGTATCGAGTCTGCTGGAGCCCTGGGTTCCAAAAATTGCAACTGCCGCACAACTCCATGGTTCTGGAATCAGCCATGCGTCGGTTTAAGAGCCAGAAGGCGCACTCCTCAGTGCCCCCAGCAGCGAGGCCCGCACCTTGGATGTCCTCAGCAGGAAATGTTTTCAGGGTGCGATGCTGAATCGTCTGATCCAGGCGTATCACTTGTACATGGGCATGTACCCTGAGAGACCTGGCGAAGGAACTTGCCGGGTCCTTGGCTGGTCTCTCTGAGGAACCTTTGCAGCGCTTCAAGGGCCTGTCCAAAGCTATCCGTGAATGCTCCAAATTTATGTCTCAGGCAGCCTATGACAGGTTCAAGTTGGCGGCCTGGGTAGCCACAGCGGGTATCGGTGCACACCATCAAGCTTGGCTGCAGTCGTCCGACCTTGAGCAATGGGTTCAGGACAAGTTGGTCTGTCCCATGCCAAGGGGAGAATCTCTTAGGCAAACCCATGACTGACAAGGCCGTAGACCTGGAGACCGAGTTCATGACGAGGACATGGCTTTCTAAGAAAACCTCTGCCCCTTCCTGTAAGAAGGACTCGGGTAAAAAGCCCTTTTACCCGAGGAAGTCCACTGCTTACCAAAACTACCCCCCTTACCAGGCGCCCCAGCTCCCCAACAGGGGCAGCAGACCAAGGGACAGGGGCATGGCCCGTGTAAGCGAAATGCCCCCAAATCCCAGGCTCCGGCCCAGCCGGATGGGGGTTTTAGACTACTGCAGCATGGCCCCTCTCCCAGCTGGAGCTGGGCAACCCAAAGGAGGTCTGCTCGCCTTGTATGTCCACAGGTGGGGAACCATCACCACCGATTCATGGGCATTACAAGTGATCAGGGAGGGATACCTCCTCCATCTAGCCCAAATGCCTCCATACTACTTCCCAGGAGAGCCTCCAAGGTCTCTCCTTCACCGTGACCGCCTTCTGAAGGAGTTGGCAGGTCTTCTCGAGGACCATGCGGTGGAACCAGTGCCCCACCACCTCAAGGGCATGGGGTTCTACTCCAGGTACTTCCTTGTGCCAAAGAGGACAGGGGGCCTAAGGCCCATCCTCGACCTGCGCAACCTCAACAAATTCCTAGTGAGGGAGAAGTTCAAGATGCTCTCCATTGGAATATTGCTGCCTTACCTCTACCAGGGAGACTGGCTTTGCTCCTTAGATCTAAAGGATGCCTACACACACATCCTCATCCACCCAAGCCACAGGCAGTACCTATGCTTTGTGGTAGGGGACAACCACTACCAATACAGAGTGCTTCCCTTTGACCTTGCTTCGGCCCCCCAGGGTGTTCACAAAGTGCCTGGTGGTGGTCACCGCCTTCCTCAGGCTTCAAGGGATCTTTTTTTCCCCCTATCTTGACAACTACTGTATCTCATCCTGGGCAGTTCAGCCACTGATGTGCAGCAGGCCACAACTCGCACCATCCAGGTCCTGCAGCACTTGAAGTTTGTAATCAACTACCCCAAATCCAACCTTTGTCTGACTCAAGAGTTAGAATTCATTGGGGCAAGGATCAACACCCTTCAGTCGAAGGCCTTTCTGCCTGCAGTCCGGGCAAGCAAGCTTATGGCCCTAGCAGGGCAAGTGAGCCACAGCTCCTCAGTGCCAGCGAGGCAACTGCTGTGCCTCCACGGGCACATGGCCTCCACATGCAAACTGCACAGTGGTGCCTCAGAGACCAATGGTTCCAGGCCATAGGACATCTCCAGGACAGGATCAAAGTGACCAGGTGCCTGGTACAGTCCCTGACCTGGTGGCTCTCGCCCCATCACTTGAAAGCGGGTATGCCCTTTCAGGCCCCTCCCCGCTCGAGGGGCTTCACCACAGATGCCTCCTTGCTGGGCTGGGGAGCCCATTGCCAGGGGTACTGTACGCAGGGGGGGGGGTCCCCAGAAGAGAGTGCCCAACAGATCAACTTGTTGGAACTCTGTGCCATCCATCTCCCCTGAGGGTTTTCAGGCAGTATCTGGACCACAGGACAGTCCTGGTCCAAACGGACGACCAAGTGGCCAAGTTCTACGTGAACAAACAAGGGGGTATGGGATCACGCACCCTCTGTCAAGAGGCCCTGGACCTGTGCTCTTTTGCAGTCTGGCAGGGTATTCTCAAAGCGGTTTATCTGCCAGGCCAGGACAACTGGCTGGCTGACAGACTCAGCAGATCCTCCAGCCGCATGAGTGGCAGCTGGGACCATATGGTAGCCAACAGGCTTTTCCAGACCTGGGGGGAACCAGTGATGGACTTGTTTGCGAGCCCGGTCAATCGCCAATTACCCTGTTTCTGCTCAAGGCAGCCGCACCTGGCCAGGGTGGCCGCCGATGCCTTTCTAGTCTCATGGTTGTTGGATCTTCTGTATGGTTTTCCCCTGATGCCTCTGCTCGCCAAGACTCTGTTCAAGATTCTTCAGGACAGAGCTTTTGTCATCCTAATAGCTCCACGGTGGCAGCTAGCGGTGGAGACCCCCATTCCCTTGGGTTTGTCTCCACGTCTCCTATCCCAGAAGGGGGGGGGCTCTCTCTTGCATCCCAACCTCAGCTCCCTTTCGCTGACAGCGTGGCTGCTGAGAGGGTGACTCTCGCCCCGCTCCTCCTTCCAGAGGATGTTGAGGTCTTGCTGGCTTCGCGTAGACCGTCTACTAGACGGATGTTTATTGTTTATTGTTGTTGTTGTTTACAGCAAACTTGATATACCACCCCCCGTTACATCGGGGCGGTTTACAATATAAAAACAATAAAGTCGGAAAAGGAAAAAGAACTACAATATAAAGGAAAGAAGGTGAAGGGTAGAAATAGCTGAAGGACAGAAGATGTATGCCTTTAAGTGGCGCAGATTTGCTTTTTGTGTGCTGAGCAAAAGGTGGACCCCTTTTCTTGCCCAGTGGTTGTGGTGTTGCAATACCTTCTCCACCTCTCCGAGATGGGACTTAAGTCCAACTCCGTCAGAGTGCATCTCAGTGCCCTAGCTGCAAACCACTTTCTCGTGGACGAGAAGCCTCTCTCTGCTCACCCAATATCCCTGTTTCTAAAGGGCCTACTCCTTTTGAAACCCTCGGTCCGTCCCCCAGCAACCGAATGAGATCTTAATGTTGTGTTGGGGCAGTTTACCCAGCTGCCTTTTGAGCCGATGGCCACGTACCATCTCCATTACCTCTCCTGGAGAGTGGTATTCTTGGTTGCACTCACTTCTGCCCAGAGAGTGAGTGAGCTCCAGGCTCTCGTGGTGGAGAGGCCTTATACCAAGTTCTACAAACATAGGGTGGTGCTTTGCACACACCCCAAGTTCCTTCCGAAGATGGTCTCCTCGTTTCACCTCAACCAGGAGGTGGTTCTTTATTTATCTTTATTTATTTTTATTTATTTTATTTATTAACATTTCTTATATACCGCACTATTTGCGATCAGCGCGGTTTACATAGAACAACAACATCCGACAATATACATATGTCTGGTCATTACATTGAACAGGAAATGGAACTTGGAGAACAAGGTAAACTATATACATATGAAGTTGAATGAGGTTCTTCCTACCTTCTTTCCCAGGCCGCATGCCAGTTGGGCAGAGGCGATCCTCAATACCCTGGACTGTAAGAGGACTCTGTCCTTCTACATCCAGCGTACACAAACTCACCGGAAAGCCCCTCAGCTTTTCGTTTCTTACGATCCCAGTAAGCTGGGGGAGGCGGTGACAAAACATATGCTGTCCACTTGGGTGGCGGACTGTATTGCCTGGGCTTATGAGGCAGTGGGGCTTCTGCTGGAGGGTTGTGTTACGACTCGTAGGGTCAGGGCCATGGCAGCAGTTCCTTTGGGGGACATCTGCCGGGCCGCCACCTGGTCTTCGGGTCAAACCTTTGCAGCTTATTACTGCCTGGATAGGGAGTCCCAACGGGACAGCGCCTTCGGCCAGGCTGTGCTCCATAACCTGTTTGAGGTCTAAGCAACTCTTGCCCTCCGACTTTTCTGTGTTCAGACTACCGGAGTGCTACTTCCCTGGTTAGGGTTTCATTGCGGCTCTCGATGAGAGAGATTTTTTTGGGCTATAGATTCAAGGTAGCCTGTAGCTGGGGAGTCCCATATGTGAGGACTGACTTCCTGCTTGTTCCCGGAGAAAGCGTAGTTACTCACCTATAACAGGTGTTCTCCAGGGACAGCAGGAATCAGTCCTCACAAACCTCCCTCCTCCCCTTGGAGTTGCAGTCCAATTATTGTTTTCATTTGCTTTGCCATCTTTTTAGTTATGTAATTTGACTGAGCAAGATGACACCCTTGGCGGGAAGGGGACCACGCATGCGTGGTAGCAACTCCCAAAGGCTTTCTTTGAAAGCTGGGGACTTGCTCCGCACAGGGCTCCGTTGGCGTGGACGTCACCCACATGCGAGGATTGATTCCTGCTGTCCCCGGAGAACACCTGTTACAGATGAGTAACTACGCTTTATTCTTTCAACATAGTTGTTCTTGCTGTGGCTAAAAATTGTCTGGGACAATTACAGATTACACCAATTTGAACAACCACCACATTGACCACCAAGAGGGCAGTAACTGGCCTCTCAGGACCAAGAGTTACTTCTTCAGGTGGTTAGTGCAGTTGAGCCTGTTCCATCAGGGCAGGAATTTTACTTGCATTATATCCTGGTCAAGAAAACAGGGAGGATTTCATCATATCTTAGACCTGAGGAATTGGGGGGAAAAGTATCTTATCTGAGAAAAGTTCAGTTGTTTTCCTCTGCATCATGCTTTCCTTTCTTAAAAAAAGAGATTGGCTATCTCTGGATCTAAAGGATGTATACGTCCACATTCATATGCATCCTGCCAAAGAAAGTATCTGCAGTTAGTTGCATGGAAACACCACTTCAGTATCACATACTATCATTTGGCCTTGCGTTTGCTTCTTGTGTATTTACAGAATGCCTCACAGTAGTAGCAGCATGTCTGTGTACTGGCCATGCATGTATTTCCCTACTTGGATAATATTCTGATTAAGAGCACAACGCCAGATGGAGTAAAATAATCCATATGCACAATCGTCTGAGAGCTGGAGTTGCTAGGATTCATCAATCTCCAGGAACAAGCAGGAATAAGTCCTCACATATGGGTACGGCGGTACTGACGGAGCCCGAGCAGGAAAGCTCCCCAGCTTCCCAGAAGGAAAGCTTTTGGGGCCTCCCACTGCGCATGCGCGCTGCCTTCCCGCCTTCCTGACCAACTCTCCTCAGTTCTTCTTTTTCTGCGGAGCCAGCAGGTCGTGTTCCTGTCACCGCTGAAGAAGTTGTTATTTTAATTTATTTCTTTGGCCGCGTGTCTGCCTTCCCCGATTCCAGACCGGTACCGCCGGTCTTTTTTTTCTTTATTTAAAAAAAAAAAAAAAATCGTCTTTTTTTTTTTCCTCACTTGGTGTGTTAGTTCTGTGAGGCCTTTAGGCCTTCACTAATTCTCCCTCATGGAGAAACAAGCCTCTGGGTTTAAAAAATGCACCAAGTGCAGCGGTACTATTTCAGTCACAGACACCCATGAATGGTGTCTTAAATGTTTGGGGCCTGACCATTCCATTCCGGATTGCCCATCCTGTTCTTTGATGTCTAAACGTGGCTTACAGAACCGGGCAGCCAAGTTTCACATGCTGTTTTCTACAGATACTCCAGCATCGACATCTTCCAGGTCTTCCTCTCCTGATGGATCTCAGGTAACCAAACATTCCTCTGGCAGGTCCTCAAAGGGCAAATCTCCCTCTAAGTATCGAGATACCCTGGGCTTGACCCTGAGGACCCTGCCCCAGCCAAACAACCCCGGCGGGAAGCTCCGGCTTCCAAAGCTCCTCCTATGGGGTTACAGGTTGACATCGATGGCACGGCCTTGACCGATCACCTGTTAGACTGTTCTGGGGTACCGGCTCAATCATCCGGTACCGACATCCAGACAGTCGTGGCGTCCATGGATCATACAGTTCAATCCATGCAGCAGGCCATTCTGGCTTTTATTAAGGCTGCGACGCCCTCGGTACCGCACCCTGCGATACCGATACCGGTACCCATGCCTTCCACATCGACCAGGATACCGGTTCCTGGTTCCAGGGTTTTTCCCGATACCGATCCGGTTCCGGGTACCCCTGATGTCGATACCGGTCGATACGCTTATCGATCCCTGGAAGCAAACAGACGATACTTTGAGTCTTCTGATGATCCTGATTCATCAGATGACTCTGCTGAAGTATCCCTTACTCTACCTGAGGAGCCCTCTTCTCCAAAGAGGAGAATGTCTCCTCCAGAGGATTTATCCTTTCAAGACTTCATCATTGAAGTAGCTAAAGGTCTTTCTATTTTGTATCCTCTGAAAAAGAACCTAGAGCAAAAAAGTTAGACATTTTAGGATACTCTAAGGTTCCCAAAGAGGCAGTCACCCTGCCCATCCATGAAATTCTTCAAGATCACATGATGGACTTATGGGAGACTCCTCTCACCCTATCTCCACATTCTCGTCATCTGGACACCATGTATCGTGTCCCCCCTTCTCCTGGGTTTCAAAAAACTCAGCTCCCGCACCACTCCATTGTGGTGCAGTCAGCTATGAAAAGGATCAAGAGTACTAAAAGACACTCTTCTACTCCCCCAGGAAGAGAATGTAGGACTCTGGATGCTTTTGAAAGAAAAATCTTCCAAGCAAGTATGCTTATTGCCAGAATCAACTCATACAGCCTCTATATGGGCATGTTTCTGAAGGAAATTGCATTAAAAATACGCCATTTTCTCCCCTTTATCCCAGAGGATAGAAAGGAGGAGTTCCTTCTTCTACTTAAGCATACTCAAGATATTTCAAAGTTCTCCAACAGAGCAGCCTTTGACTCCTTTGAAGGTGCTAGCAGAGCCTCAGGTATTGCCATAGCGGCTCGCAGAATTGCTTGGCTCCAGGCCTCTAACCTTGAACCCTGGGTCCAGGATGGGTTGGGAAATTTGTCCTGTACGGGTGAGAATCTGTTTAGTAAGGAGTGGCAAATCAAAGCCACTCAAATGGATGCAGAAAATGCTGCTTTAGATAGACTTTCTAAGTCTACCTCTACCCCTGTCAAGAAGAAATCTTTCAAAAAGCCTTTCTACAAGAAGGCCAGATTTGCCACAAATACTGGCCAACAATCTTCTGCAGCTCGCTTTGCTCCTAAGCGTCAGCAGCCTAAACAGGCCAGGGCAAAACCTGCAGGGGCTGCTACAGCCCAACAGTCCCAACCCCCTCAGGGTTTTTGACTTAAAACTAGAGAACTTAACCTTTCTGGCTCTACAACATCCAGAACATCTCACCATTCCAGGAAGGTTAACTCATTTTGCTCCCAGATGGGAGCAAATCACATCAGAGCAATGGACCCTCTCTATCATCAGAGAGGGCTACAAACTACATTTCTCCAACCTTCCTCCCCATACCATGGTGAGAAGTTTCAATTCTCCCCCATCTCTCCTAGACCTGTTGGGTCAGGAGGTGACCACTCTTCTCGCCCAAAAAGCAATAGAAGAGGTTCCTCTTCCTCAACAAGGGTCAGGTTTTTACTCCCCTTATTTTCTCATTCCCAAGAAAACAGGGGGGTACAGACCCATTTTGGATCTCAGAGAATTGAACAAATTTCTATACAGGGAGAAATTCAAGATGCTTTCTCTAGGCACTCTCCTTCCATACCTACAGAGTCAGGACTGGCTTTGTTCTCTAGATCTCAAGGATGTGTACACACATATACTCATCCATCCATCCCACAGAAAATTCCTACGGTTTCTGTTCCAGGGAAAACACTTCCAATACAGAGTACTTCCCTTCGGTCTAGCCTCTGCTCCAAGGGTATTTACCAAATGCATGGCAATAGTAGCTGCATTCCTACGCACCCTGGGAATTTTTGTCTTCCCATACCTGGACGACTGGCTCATCCGAGCTCCGTCTCAGTCCGAGGCTCAGACTTCCCTGGATCGCACCAGGTGAATTCTACAGTATCTGGGACTTGTGATCAATCTGCCAAAGTCCCCAACTCACCCCTACTCAATCCCTAGAATTCATAGGGGCCTGGTTGGATACCACCACCGCAAGGGCCTATCTACCTCAGGCCCGTTGCCAACGTCTAGTGCACTTAGCCTCTCAGACTCAGTCCAGAAGCCACTTGACTGCCAGAGAGATGCTAGAACTATTAGGCCACATGGCTTCCACAGTGCATGTGGTGCCTTATGCTCGCCTACATATGAGAGCAGCTCAATGGACTTTATCCACCCACCCAGTGGACTCAAGCATCAGGAGCTCTCTCAGACCAAATAGCAAACTCCAGTCGTCTCTTTTGGTCTCTCCAATGGTGGATATCCACTCAAAATCTGTTGTTGGGGGCCCCCTTTCAACCATTGTTGCCCCAAGCAACCCTCACAACAGATGCCTCCCAAACAGGTTGGGGGGCTCATCTCCAAGATCTCTCCACTCAGGGCACTTGGTCTCCACAGGAGACCACCCTTCATATCAACCACTTGGAACTTCGAGCAATCTTTCTAGCTCTCAAAGTTTTTCATACCCTCCTCAGCAACGTGACAGTCCTTATTCACACGGACAATCAAGTAGCCATGTTTTACATAAACAAACAAGGAGGGACTGGCTCTCTGTCGCTTTGCAACGAAGCTCTAAGATTATGGGCCTTCGCCAGAGAGCATCAAATCCATCTCCTGGCAGTATATCTTCCAGGAATCCAAAACTCTTGGGCAGACAGACTCAGTCGAGTTCTGCTTCCACACGAATGGTCCCTGCACATGGATCAGGTACTCAGAATCTTCCAGAAATGGGGAACCCCGGACATAGACCTCTTTGCAAGTCCGTGGAATGCCAAACTTCCCCGGTTCTGTTACAGAATTCCGTGTCAGGGAGTTCAGACCAAGGATGCCTTCCTCCTGCATTGGGGTCAGGGTTTCCTGTATGCCTTTCCACCCATTCCTTTGATTCCCAAGACTCTGTTCAAACTTCAAAGGGATCAAGGGTCCATGATCCTCATAGCTCCACGCTGGCCACGCCAAGTGTGGTACCCTCTACTTCTGCATCTCTCCCAAGCCCCCTCCCTGGACTTGGGAGCGGCTCCAGACCTTCTGTCTCAAGAGGAGGGGACTTTGTGGCACCGAAACCCCAAGTCCCTTCACCTCAGAGCTTGGTTACTGAAGGCCTAGACCTTCAACACTTCAATCTTTCGCAGCAAGTGAAGGATATCCTACATGCCTCTAGGAAACCTTCCACTAGGCGTTCTTACGCTTTTAAATGGAAAAGATTTTCCATTTGGTGTGCTCAAAAGGGTCTTAACCCTCTGGCACTCCCATTGAATTCTCTTTTGGAATATCTCCTGCATCTCTCCAATGCAGGACTCAAAACGAATTCAGTAAGAGTCCATTTGAGTGCTATTGCGGCATCACTTAAGCCCATCAATGGACAACCTGTTTCCTCTCATCCTCTTATTGCAAGATTCATGAGACTCTTAACTTTAACTAAACCTCCCATTCGACCTCCTCCGGTGGCATGGGACTTAAACTTGGTTCTTGGTCAGCTTATGAAGCCACCTTTTGAACCCTTAGCCACTACCTCTTTGAAATTTCTTTCCTGGAAGGTTATTTTCCTCATTGCAGTCACTTCAGCTCGCCGCATCAGTGAACTGCAGGCCTTAGTGGCTAATCCGCCTTATACAAGGTTCCATCATGATAAGGTAGTCCTTAGGACAATCCTCACTTTATGCCTAAAGTGGTCTCACCTTTTCATCTTAATCAAGAGGTTTATTTACCTGTCTTTTTTCCAGCTCCTCATGCATCCAATGCAGAGAGGAAGCTTCATACTCTGGACTGTAAAAGAGCTCTTGCCTTTTACCTCCACAGGACACAGCAACATCGAAAGTCTTCTCAGCTTTTTGTTGCTTTTGATCCTTCTCATTTAGGACTTCCAGTCTCCAAAAGAACACTCTCCAATTGGATTGCTCAGTGTATCTCTTTTGCTTACCAGAGTAAGAACCTTTCTCTGGAGGGCCATGTCACCGCTCACAACGTGAGGGCCATGGCCACCTCTATGGCTCATCTAAACTCTGTGTCCATTGACCAGATCTGTCGAGCAACCACCTGGGCCTCGGTTCATACCTTTACAGCCCATTACTGTTTGGACAAGGACTCCCGCCGGGATGCCTTGTTTGGTCAGGCTGTCCTCAGACACCTGTTCCATTCTTGAACAACTCCAGCCCACCTTTCCTGAATGGATGTCTGAGATCCATAGGAAGATGAAGAACCTTTCAGGGTCTCATACCTTTTAGGGGATCTCCCGGGCATCTTAGCTAGGGAGTCCCCATATGTGAGGACTTATTCCTGCTTGTTCCTGGAGATAGCACAGTTACTTACCTGTAACAGGTGATCTCTGGGAACAGCAGGAATTAGTCCTCACAACCCACCCACCTCCCCTAGGAGTTGTATCTCTCTCTCTCTTCCTTTCCTCTCTCTATTGTCTCAGCTATAAACTCGAACTGAGGAGAGTTGGTCAGGAAGGCGGGAAGGCAGCGCGCATGCGCAGTGGGAGGCCCCAAAAGCTTTCCTTCTGGGAAGCTGGGGAGCTTTCCCGCTCGGGCTCCGTCGTACCCATATGTGAGGACTAATTCCTGCTGTTCCCAGAGATCACCTGTTACAGGTAAGTAACTGTACTTAAACTGTCCCAAGTCAGATTTAAGCTTGTCATTCCAGTTAGAATTCATAAGAACTCTGCGGGACACAACTCTGGCAAAAGCCTTTCTTCCAAAAGGCAGGCTTACTGAGCTGGTAGCAATTGTGGAAGAAATCACTTAACCTTCCATTGCCTTGGGTATAAACTTAGATTGTAAGCTCTCCAGGCACAGGGAAATATACTATACCTGACTGTAACTCGCTTGGAACTGCTACTAGAAAGGCATGATCTAAATGCTACTAAATAAACACTAGAGAGTCAGCAGACATTGGCAGGAGACATGTTGAGGTCATTGGGTCACATGACCTCAACAGTACACATAATACCCTTGGCACAGCAGATGCCGGTTCTGGCAGGTTGGGTAAGGCCCGAGCCAGGTCCCACAGTCCACAGCGCTCATCCAAGGACTCTGAGTGTGATCAGCCCACCAAGGTCGCCTGGAAAAAATCGCATGAAGATCAGCCTCGGAACCCGAGCCCATCCTCATTAAGGACTCCCCCTCAAGGGAACCAGTGCCAGGCCAGAGTTCCTCAGTGCCTGCGCCGACAGCTGCGGAGCTTTCTGGACTGGAAACGAGAATGGTGGTCCTGAAGCACAGCCTGTCTGCCTTCGTGGACCAGCAGCAGACATTGCTGTCCAGTAAACTGGTTCCTCCGACCAGACCACCGGGCCCTCGATGTCGAGGACGTCCCCGGAGGCCAAGCCGGGCCTCAAATTGATCCTCGTACCGAGATCTAGATCCGAGTCCCATTCCACAGAAACAAGGTCTTCCCTGGCTAGCGCACATGGCACCAGCTGCAGGGCCTCCGAGGGATGCGGAGAGGACTCTGACCCAGAGCCCACAAGCCGCCCTTCCCTCAAGTCTTCGACAAACTACTCTGAATGGGAGACCAAAGGATGAGGAGTCCCTGGACACCTGTCGCCACTGAGACGTCCCCTCAAAGTCACCAACCTTTGAGCCCAGGCGTTAGTCCCCGCCTGAGGACATGGCATTCCTCTACTTTGTGTCAAAGGCTCTCGTGTTCCCAACAGAATTGGAGGAGGACAGTTGGATGGAGGAACTAGAAATCCTCAAATATGACGCCCACTGAGGGAATCGCTCACGGTGCCCATTCCGCCCATCCTGGAACAGCTAATGCTCCATATGTGAAAAACACTGGCATCTGTGCCTATCATGAGCAAGCAGCTCGACTCAATGTATCGGGTCCGCCGAAGCCCTGGCTTCCAGAAGGCACAGCTGCCTGCAAACTCCATGATGGTGGAGTCTGCCATACATTGGCTAAAGAGCCAGAAGACACACTCCTCGGTGCCCCCGGCTAGGGATGCCCGCACCTTGCATGCCCTTGGCAGAAAATGCTACCAGGGCTTGATGCTCCTTGGCCAGATCCAGGCCTAACAGCTGTACATGCTCATGTATCCTGAGAGACCTGGCGAAGGAGCTCACCTGATTCTTGGCTGGTCTCTCTGAGGAACCCCTACAGCAGTTCAAGAACCTGGCCAAAGCCGTCCATGAGTGCTCCAAATTCATGACTCGAGCAGTCTGACTGCTTCAAGTCGGGGCTAGAGTAGCTGCGGGGGGCATCTGTGCCCAACACCAGGCTTGGCTACAGTCTTTGGACTTTGAGCAATGGGTTCAGGACAATCTGGTCGATGTCCCATGCCAAGGGGAGAACCTCTTTGGCAAATCCATGACAGAAAAGGCTGCTGCGTTAGAGACTGAGTTTGTGACGAGGACTAGGCTCTCCAAAAAGACCACTGATGCTCCCTGACAGAAGGGCTCAGGCAAAAAGTCCTTTTATCAAAGGAAGGGGGCTGTTTACAAAAACTACCCACAATTTGAGGCCTCTCCAGCTCCCCAGCAGGGTCGACAGGCCAAAGGACATGGGCAAGGCCCTCGTAAGCAGAAGGCTTCCAAGCCCCAGATGTCGGCTCCGGCCCAGCCTGGGGGTAGTTGTGACTCCTTGGGCATAGCCTCTCCACCCCAAGGAGGACAGCAGCCCACGGGGACTACTGATCCACTATGCCACAGGTGGCCAACCATCACCACTGATGCCTGGGCACTTCAGGTGATCAAGGAGGGCTACCTCCTCCACCTGGTACAGACACCTCCCCCTTTCTTTCCAGGAGAGCCCCTAAGGTCTCCCCTTCACTGGAAGCTCCTACTGCGGGAACTCGCAGGCCTTCTTTAGAACAAAGCAGTAGAACCAGTACCCCAACATCTCAGGGACCAGGGGTTCTACTCCAGGTATTTCCTCATGACAAAAAGAACAGCGCTCTCCCTTAGAACATTGCTGCCTTACCTCCAGCAGGGAGATTGCCTATGCTCCTTGGATCTGAAGAATGCTTATACCCACATCCTCATTCACCCCAGCCAAAGGCTGTATCTTTGCTTCATGGTGGGGGGAGGCCACTACCAGTTCAGGGTACTACTCTTCAGCCTGGCATCCGCCCTCAGGGTCTTCACCAAATGCCTGGCAGTAGTGGCCACCCACCTCTGTCTTCAAGGGGTAATTGTCTTCCCCTATCTGGATGACTGGCTTATAAAAGGATGCATAGCTGCCGAGGTGTAGCAAGCTACAGCACACACCATCCATGTCCTGCAGCATCTGGGGTTCGTGATAAACTACCCCAAGTCCCACCTCCTCTTGACACAATGTCTGGAGTTCATGGGGCAAAGCTGGGCATGGTTCAGGCAAAGGTCTTCCTCCCCCTGGATTGGGCCCACCATCTCAGGGAATTGGCTGCAGATGTGCAACACCATCCCTCGATGTCAGCTCGGCTCCTATTTTGTCTACTCAGCCACATGGTCTCCACGGTCCATGTCACCCCAAACGCCTGTCTGCACATGAGAGTTGCCCAGTAGTGCCTTCGGGACCAATGGACACAAGCCACCGGTCGACTCCAGGACAGAATCTGTCCTCCCCCCAGTTGGCAGAATCTCTGACTTGGTGGCAAAACCTGCAATACCTTCAAGCAGGGATCCCCTTCCAAATTCCAAGTCCCCGAAGGGTCCTCACAATGGACGCCTCCCTGCTGGGATGGGGATCCCACTGCGAGGAACTTCTCACCTAGGGCAGCTGGTCACAAGCCGAGGGCAACCAGCAGATCAACCTCTTGGAGCTTTGGGCAATATATCTAGCCCTCCGAGTGTTTTGCTGCTGCATGAGGCACCAGTAGGTGCTGATTGAAATGGACAATCACGTGGAAATGTTCTGCATGAACAAGCAGGGGGGGGTATGGGGTCTCACACCCTCTGCCATGAAGCGATGACACTTTGCTCCTATGCAACTCGTCAAGGAATACTCCTACGGGCTCTATACGTACCAGGCCGGGACAACACCCTGGCGGCCACACTGAGCAGGGTCCTCCAACCGCACGAATTGCAGCTGTACCCCCAGAGTGGCCGCCCATGGGTGGACCTTTTCACCAGCCCGGGCAATTACCAATTGCACCACTTCTGCTCCCATCAGCCCTATCCGTACCAAGTAGCAGCAGATGTGTTCCACATTCTGTGGTCGGAAGGCCTCGTATACGACTTCACACCCACTCCGTTGATTGCCAAGACTCTCTTCAAGGCTCTTCGACAGAGCGTTGCTGAGCCTGGTAGCTCCACGGTGGCCCAGGCAGCCATGGTTCCTGCTGCTCCTTCAGTTGTCAGTGGAGGCTCCGATCCCCCTGGGGAGTTCCCTAGGGCTCTCCTGTACCTCAACCTGGGGTCCCTATCACTGACAGCGTGACTGCTGAAAGGCTAACCTTAGCCCCTTTCCACCTCTCAGGAGAAGTGGAAGAGATCCTGCAGGCCTCCCGTAAGACCTCTACCAGGAAAGCTTACACCTTCAAATGGCGCAGATTCTCGGTGTGGTGCACAGAGCAGCGGCTAAACTCATTCGCCTGCCTGGTGCAGATGGTACTGCAGTACTTTCTTCATCTCTCACAATCCGGGCTCAAGTCGAACTCTGTCAGGGTACACCTCAGTGCCCTAGCAGTGCACCACTATCCTATCGAGGGCAAGTCCATCTCAGTCCAGCCTCTGGTGACCTGCTTCCTGAGGGGACTCCTACTGTCCAAACCCCCCGTCCGCCCTCCGGTGACAGAGTGGGACCTCAGCGTAGTACTGGTGCAGCTCACCCGCCCACCATTTGAGCCCCAGGCTACCTGCCACCTGAGGGTACCTCTTGTGGAAGGTCGTGTTTATGGTGGCGCTCACCTCTGCTCACAGGGTCAGCGAGCTCCAAGCTCTAGTGGCAGAGGCGCCGTATACCAGATTCTACAAGAACAGGGTCGTGCTACGCACGCACCCTAAATTCATTCCAAAGGTGGTGGTATCTTTTCACCTCAACCAGGAGGTGGTGCTACCCACCTCCTTCCCAGGGCCTCACTCCAGGAGGGTGGAGACCGTCCTTCACACCTTTGACTGTAAGAGGACCCTGTCTTCCTACATTCAATGTACACAGGGCCACTGTAAAGCTGATCAGCTTTTTGTTTCCTACGAACTCAGTTGGCTGGGGAGAGCGGTGACCAAGCGAACACTGTCCACCTGGGTGGTGGACTGCATCGCCCTTGCCTATGACCGAGCTGGGCTCACACTAGGTGACTGTGTCATGGCACTCAGTGTCAGGGCCATGGCGGCTTCTGTGGCAAACCTTTGGCCAGGCCATGCTCCGTAATCCATGTGTTTTCCTTACGGCTTTAGGTAGCCTGTAGCTAGGGAGTCCCATATGTGAGGATTGACTTCCTGCTTGTCCCCGGAGAAGGCATAGTTGCTCACCTGTAGGAGGTGTTCTCAGGGGGCCAGCAGGAATCTGTCCTCACAACCCTCCCTCCTCCCCTTGGAGTTGCTCCTTTACCATCTTTTATTTTTGCTGTCTTTTAGCTGTCATCTGACTGAGCAAGATGGCACCCTTGGGTGGGAAGGGGACCACGCAATCGTGGTGGCATCTCCCAAAGGATTTCTTTGAAAGCTGGGGTTTGCTTCTGTGAGGGCTCTATCGGTGCCAATGTCACCCATATGTGAGGACTGATTCCTGCTGTTCCCGGAGAACACCTGTTACAGGTGAGTAACTACGCTCTCCCCCAAAGCTAGAGTTCTGGTTAACGGGAACCACTTGAAGGAGTTTGTGCTGTACCTAGGGCACGAGGCATGGCTGCCTACTTTCACCAATGTTGTTTGCTATGATGATTGAAGCTTTTGCGGCAAGAGTTCAGTTGAGGCCGGGCATTCACTCTGTGACGGCGGGGAAATCAGAAAATAAAACTTTACTCCGTACGGATGATACACCGGTGTTTGACTAGGCTGCATGAGTCTCTTCTGCAATTGTTGCAGGAGATCCAGACGTTCTCACAGGTCTCTGGATTTAAGGTTAACCTCAGCAAAAGAGAGGCGTTAAACTTAAGAGGACTGTCTCAGGTTTTTTTACAAGGGTTTCCATTCCAGTGAGCAAAACAGAAAATCAAATATTTGGAGGCCTATATAGGGCGGGACCAGGGGACCTTTTCAAACATAATTTTGCCCCTTTGGCCACTCAGTTGGAGGGAGTGCTCCAGTGGTGTGCTGACCTGCATTTGAGTTGGCTGGGACAGGTGACGGCATTGAAAATGAATATTTCAAAGTGCACATTTCTGTTTTCCCAGCTTTCTATAGCACTCCCGGCTCGATTACTTAAAAATTGGGAGAGGAGATTATTGCTGTTTGTATGGGGGAGGGGGGTAAGAGGGTTAGACTAGGGGTGGACAGATTTTCAAGAGTGAGGTAACAAGATGAGGTTAAGTTCCTGGTGTTGGGTTTCTATTTTAAGGCTGCGGTGCTGTGCATACTGAGGGTACGCTTTGTCCGGTTGAGGCCCTATGGGTTAGTTTGGAGTGTTTATGGCTTGTGCCATGTTCAGTGTTTTGAGTGGGCCAGCTCTGGTTGGTTAGGGTAAGCGGGGAAGGAGGGATGAACAAGAGATCATCCCTTCTTGAGGGTTTATGGTACCAAGTGTGAGTTTGTATTAAACAGGTATCAGTCCCATCTCTGTTGTCTAAATGGTGCAGGGTGAGGGACTATCAGCCCTTTTCTGGTCTTGTTTGCTAACCTGATCCGGGATATGGAAAGAAATTGAGTGCATCATTTCTCGGAACTGTTAAGTGGAGTGGAGGAGTGGCCTAGTGGTTGGGGCAAGGTACTTCAGACCGGAAGGTCCGGGGGTTCAAATCCCACTAGAGGACAGCAACCTTGGGCTGGAAGGACTGGGGTTTCTAGTCCCACAGGTGCTCCTTGTGGTCTTGGGCAAGCCACTTAACCCTCCATAGCCCATGTTCCCTGTAAAATAGTTATCTCCAAGTTATAATGCCCTGTTCAATGTAATTTCAGTTTGTTCAATGTAAACCGCACTGATGCAGAATAGCGCGGTATATAAGAGAATGTAAATAAAATAAATAAATAAAAAATAAAGTGGGGGGAGCTGTCTGGCACAGCAGGAGTTAGAGAAGTTGGGCCGGAAGGTGACACATTTTCAGTACTTTCAGCTGAGGTTCTTTATGATGCGCCCGTGTCTGGTGGAACAATTAATCTAACGCCCTAATTGGAGGAGATCCTTTTCTTGGGGCAGGGGATAAAGCTCTGTTATCAAAATTATACAGGGGTTTTCTTCAGGCAATGGGAGCTTCCCCCGAGTTTGTTCATGGATGGCACATTTTGGTTAGGATAGGAGTTAAGTGAAGCCGAATGGGAGAGGATTCATATGGGGAGACACAAATGTACACTGAAGTCCTGGCAACAAACCCAGTTGCAGGTTCTACACCAAACATACATGACCCCAATGCAATTATTTAGAAGTGGGAGAAGGGACATGGCTGACTGCTGGAGGGGGGAATATATGCTATCATGTGGGACTGCCCAGTTATTCGGTTGTTTTGGGAACGCCTGGCTCGGGGTGTGGGGGAGGTGGTGGGAGAAAAGGTGTTTCTGTGGACCCCGGTGAATTTATACTGGGTCTGGTAGGTGATACCACTCTTGGGGGCCATAGCGAAGTATTAATAGTCAAATTGTTGATGATGGATAAGATAACCTTGCCATGGAAATGGAAAGGAACTGTGGGCACCGGGAGTGGAAAATTGGTGGGGCAAAATGGGAGAGTCTATGAAATTCAATAAAGCTACCTTGAAATTCCAAGGGCGGGGGTGGGGGAGGAGATGGGAAAAGGTTTGGTTGCCTTGCATGCAGTGGGGATGGGGCGAAGGGTGGGGCAGCCAGATGTACAACCCATTGTTTCTGGGTGAACCTATAGAGATTCTGGAAGGGAGTTTTAGGAGGAACGGAGTGATGATGCACTGCTGAGCAACATGTTCTGTTATGTTGTGTTCTAGTTCTTTAAATGTTTGTGGCTATTAGGCTGCAGCTGTTTTTTCAGAGAGGGGAAGGGATGGCTCATCTAATGGCTTTATGTGGTAGGATCGGGATAGGTATGGAGGGGGGATGGGAGGTAGCTGGTGGGACACAGAGTATCTCAAAACATATGTATATGTGTGGAGGATAAAGGATAGCCTACTGGTTTTGTGGTTGTAGACGTTAGCTTGTACTTCATTGCATGTCCCGCTGTATTACTTCAGTTGATAAAGCTCCTTTTTGAGTGCTAGATACCTGTGGACTGAGGAACCTGACCTGGAAGGACTTAATTTTGGTGATGGTGACTTCAGCAGACAGAGTTAGTAAGCTCCATCCTCTAGTAATTGATCCACCCTGTAATAAGTTTTTCAAAAATAGGGTGGTTTTGCATATTGATCCTAAGTTCCTTCCTAAGATGGCATCAGAATTTCACCTTAAATCAGTCAAAAGTTCTTCAAACATTTTTCCCAAGATCCCATGTTGACAAAGGGGAACATGCATTGTACACACATTACAAGAGAGCCTTGGCTACCTCTCTGGAGAGAGACTAAAGCCTATAGAAAGCCACCCAACTGTTTTTGCCGCAAAAGGATTCTGAAAAATTTCAGGAGGACCTTAATAAATTGAAAGACTGGATGTTCAAATGGCAGATGAAATTTAATGTCGACAAGTGCAAATTATGCACCTAGGAAAGAAGAACCCAAACTATGGTTACACGATGCAAGGATCCAAATTAGGAACCACTATCCAGAAAAAAGTTAGGCATCATCGTGGATAACATGTTGAAACCCTCTGCCCAGTGGCGGCTGAGAAAGCAAATAGAATGCTAGGAATCATAAGGAAAGAAATGGAGAATAAAATAAAGGATATTATAATGGCTCTATATTGCTCCATGGTGTGACCGCACCTCGAATATTGTGTGCAGTTCTGGTTGCTGTATCTTAAAAAGGATATAGCAGATTTAGAAAAGGTAGAGAGAAGAGCCACCAAAATGTAAAGGGGATGGAAAAATACCCCTATGAAGAGGCTAAAAAGGTTAGGACTCTTCAACCTGGAAAAGAGACGGCTGAGGGGAGATAATTAAATTAATGAATAGAGTGGAATGGATAAACGTAGATTGATTAGTTACGCCATTAAAATGTAGAAAGACTAGGGGACATGCAATGAAGCTACAGTGTAACCCATATAAGACTAATAAGAGAGAATATTTTTTCACTCAAGTAATCAAACTCTGGAATTCGTTACCAGAGGATGTAGTAAAAGCTGTTAGTGTTGCTGGGTTTAAAAAAAGGTTTGGACAAGTTCCTGGAGGAAAGATCCATAAACCATTATTAAAGGGGACCTGGGAAATCCGCTGCTTGCTCCAATACAAGCATTGTGAAACCTGTGTTTTCGGGGGAAACTGCTAGATACTTGTGACCTAGATTGGCCTCTGTTGGAAACAGGATACTGGGCTTGATGGACCTTGGTCTGACCCAGTATGGTAGTTCATATGTTCTCATGTTTGAAACTGCCATCGTCAAACATGCACTTTCAATTTAGCTAGTAGCTTACATCTCTTTCACTTATATCTAGGCTAGCTTGACTCTAAGGTCACGTCATAGCTCATAATGTCCAAGCCATTGCTGCATTGGTGGCCACATGAGATCTGCCTCCATGGAAGAGATCTGCAGATTCACTACATGGACTTCTGTCCACACATTCACGTCTCATTACCCTTTGGAAAGGGACTCCCGACAAGACAGCAAGTTTAGCTAATCCATTCTCCAAAATCTGTTTGAGGAATAGAATCCAATTCTATTATCCCCTAGGCCCAGTTATTTTTCTGTTCAAGGCTGCTTGTTTTCAGGAAAAGAAAAAACTGCACAAAAGCTATTTAAAAAAAATGCAGACACCACACATGTGCATTCAGTTGTCAGCTGGTTGCAACACCAGTTTAACTTTGGAGGAAAGACAGTAGAGGAATGATAGACCTTTTATTACCTCGGTGATATAAATGCAAAGGAGATGGCGCTTTTCTAGTTGAACGGGAGTTCTGGAGCCAGAGGTCATTGGATGAAGGTGGAAGGAGATAAACTCGGAAATAATCTGAGGAAACGATTATGGAAAAGATGATGGCTACATGGAACAACCTCGGTGGATGTGGTGAAGATGAGAACTGTATCTGAATTCAAGAAAGCATGGGATAAATATGGAATACTGTATTGTAGAACTTAATAGTTCTTATGGATGAGCAGACTGGATAGGTCATATGGTTTATCTATTGTCATTTTCTATTTCTTATTTTCTCCCCCTTATACTTATACTTCCCTAAACAGTTTCTTTCAAAACCTTGTTTTATGTGAAAAATTTCTTGAATCACTTTAGAGCATCAGAAGCTCAGTTTTTAGGAGCACTAGGTACAGTATTCAATCTCAACAAAATGGGCTGTCCGATTTTCACTGTGGAAAAAGTGGAAAGGGTTGCTTTATTTTTTCAACTTCCCGGTTCGATACTGGTTCCCCTTTCCGCCTTTGGCTTGGTACACCGCTACCGAGTCCGGTCAGTTTTTCTTTTGTCCTTCGTGACTAGCGTTCGCGCTCTTTTTATTTTTCACTGACAGTCCGGTCGTTTGACCTTGCAGGGGCCCTTTTTCCCCCCGATGGCTGCCAGCGGGTTTAAAAAATGTGATTGGTGTAAGAAGTTGATGTCTCTCACTGACACACACGACTGCTGCCTCCGATGCCTCAGCCCTGACCATGACCCAGTGGTCTGTGGGCCATGTGGTAAGATGTCTTCGAAGTCTTTGAAGAGCAGGCAGCATCAGCGTGACAGAATGTTTCCTGAGTCCGCAACCGCTCGAGCCCGGACCTCATCAGAAGCCTCGACATCTCAGGAATCGGAGCCCGAGCACCGTCGTGGGTCTTCTGAGCAGGAGTCTCCCTCCAGGGAACACCGAAGGAAGAAGAAGCTCGTGAGGGCGGCGTCGCTGGATGCCTCTGATCGGCTTGGGCCTTCGGGTTCCAGGCTGCGGAGTCCGCACTGCCGCCCCGGGTCCTCGGTGTCGGAGCGGCCACCTAAACAACCTTGCAAGGAGCCGGAGACGTCAGACAAGGTAACTCCTGTTATCCTCGTGGACTCTCCTCCAGGAGAGCCGGCATCGGACCCGACGACATCGGGACCCGAGCTGCGGAGCCTTCTGAGCTCGGTCTCAGGTTGGCGGCCCTGGAGAGCAGCATGGCTGCGTTCATGGAGCAGCAGCGGGCGCTGATGGCCGGTCTCGCCGGTCCGTCCGCCCTGACCACCAGGACGTCGAAGTTGACGCTGGAGGCCGAGCCGATCCTCGAGTCGATCAGGTCTTGAGTCGATCCTCGGCCAAGGTCCCCCTCGACCTCCCCTTTGGGACCAAGGTCGCCTACGCCAGTGCCCTCGGCGTCGGGGCAGTCGGGCTCGAAGCCCTCAAGGCCGGAGCCCATCGAGTTCTCGGAGGACTCGGCGTGGGAGACAGAGGAGGAAGACTCCCCAGACACCTTCCGGACCCGGTGTATCCAATCGGATTCTCCAGGTTTGGAGCCTCGGAATAGGTCCCCTCTGGAGGACACTGTTCTCGGACTTCGTCAGGGACATGGCCAAGGCTTTGGCATTCCCGGCGGACGCTGAGGAGGAGCCTTGAGCCGAGGAGCTCGATGCCCTCCAGTATGACTCTCCCTCAAAGGAGGCCCTTACTGTACCAGTGCCTCCGATGTTGGAGCGGCTGATGCTCCACATGTGGGAGTCCCCTGGCCTCGATGCCGGTGCTCAGCAAGCGGGTCGATTCCATCTATTGAGTCCGCAAGAGTCCTGTGTTCCAGAAAGCGCAACTGCCGCACATCTCCATGGTTGTGGAATCGGCCATGCAACGGCTGAAAAGCCAAATAACGCACTCCTTGGTGCCTACCGGCCGGGAGGCCTGGAACCTGGACGCTACCAGGGCTCGATGCTGTCATGCCGTGTCCAAACTTACTAGCTGTACATGGGCGTGTACTTGCGCGACCTGGCAAAGGAGATTACCGGGCTCTCGGCTGGCCTATCTGAGGAACCTTTGCAGCGCTTCAAAGCCTTGTCCACGGGGATCAGAGAGTGCTCGAAGTTCATGTCTTGAGCAGCTTATGACAGCTTCGAGGCTTCGGCCCGAATAGCCACGGCCGGCATCGGTGCACGCCATCAGGCCTGGCTCATGTCATCAGACCTAGAGCCATGGGTTCAGGACAAGTTGGTCGATGTCCCATGCCGAGGAGACAACCTCTTCGGCAAACCCATGACTGAGAAAGCTGCCCCCGTGATCGACTCTATTCCCATTCCTCTCGTATCCTCCTTCCGGTATCTCGGGGTGGTTCTTGACTCTTCCCTTTCCTTTCGTGATCACATCTCCTCCCTCACCAGGCGCTGTTTTGCTACCCTCCGTCAAATTCGGGCTGTTCGTACATTTCTTCCTCTAGAATCCTTGGTTACTCTCGTCCTTGCTCTAATTACTAGCTGACTCGATTACTGTAACGTTTTCATGGCCAACCTTCCCAATTATCAGCTCCAACCTCTTCAGCTTATTCAAAACACCGCTGCCCGTATCATCACTTTTGCCCACCGTTTCGATCACATCACTCCTATCCTCTTCCGCCTACATTGGCTGCCACTGCGTGTTCGTTTTCACTATAAACTTCTCATCCTCACTCACCGTGCTATCTACACCAATAACCCTCTGTACTTGGCTGATTTGGTTTCTCTGCACACGCCCTATCGTCAGCTCCGTGCTCTCCACGCTAATCGTGTGTCCTTACCTTCCCCTTCCCATGCACATCTTGAAAAGACCCGTCACTCTGCTTTTTTCTTCCTTGGTCCGTGGTTGTGGAATGCCCTGCCCTCGTCCCTTCGTCTCGAAATCTCTTATCCTCAATTCAAAGCCTCACTTAAAACCTATCTATTTCGAAAAGCATTTGACCTTCCCCTAGATTCCCCTCCCTGATGCAACAGTTGGTTGCTGTCTTGTCCCAGTTGAGTTTTGGTCCTGTTATTCCCCTGTTTGTCAGTGTTGGTTGAGTCTTGTCTGTGCTTGGTTGTGATTATTGTTTTCTGTCTTTTGCTTTGCGCTATCCTTTCTCTTTCTTTCCTGTTAATTTTTGGCGTTCTTTTCCGTAGTTTGCAGTGTTGACCTTTTATTTTCTTTGTACACCGCTTTAATGTTTCGGCCTAAGCGGTTTATCAAATATAAAATAAAGATAAAGAAATAGAGTCCGAGTACTTGACCCGGACAAGGTTGTCGAAGAAGACATCTGCACCTTCTCAACAGGCCTCTGGGGAAAAAGCCCTTTTTCCCGAGGAAGGGCATGGCTTACAGAAACTACCCCACTTACTAGGCCACCCCAGCTCCCCCAGCAGGGGCAGCAGGCTAGGGGACAGGGGCATGGCCCACGTAAGCTGAAGACCCCCAAGCCTCCAGCTCCAGCTCCTACCCAGCCAGGAGGGGGTTTTTGACTCCCAGTGCATAGCTCCTCTCCCACCAGTGGTTTGGCCCTGCACAGGAGGGAGGCTGGCCCTGTGCGGTCACAGGTGGCCAGCCATTACTACCGACGCCTGGGTTTTGCAAGTAGACCAGCAGGGCTACTTACTTCACTTCCACCAGGTGCCCACCTCCTTTTTCCCAGGAGAGCCTCTCAGGCCTCCCCTTCACAGGAACCTCCTCCTGCAGGAGTTGGCAGGTCTGCTAAAGGATCAGGCGGTGGAACCGGTACCCCAAAACCTGCAGGGGCAAGGCTTCTACTCCAGGTATTTCCTCATACCAAAAAGAAAAGGAGGCCTTCATCCCATCCTGGACTTGCAAAATCTGAACAAGTTCCTGGTGAGGAAAAGTTCAAGATGCTCTCCCTTGGGATCCTACTGCCTTACCTCCACCAGGGAGACTGGCTATGCTCCTTAGATTTAAAGGATGCTTATACTCACATCCTCATACACCCAGACCACAGGCAATACCTCAGGTTTGTGGTCGGAGGAAACTACTTCCAGTACAAGGTGCTTCCCTTTGGCCTAGCTTCCACTCCCAGAGTATTTACCAAATGCCTAGCAGTGGTGGCGGCCTTCCTCGGAAGCCAGGGAGTCTTCGTCTTTCCATACCTAGACGACTGGCTCATCAGGGGCCAATCGGCTCTGGAGGCACAGCAGGCCATTGCTCGCACAGTCCACCTGCTCCAGCACCTAGGGTTTATTATAAATCACGAAAAGTCCACTTTCCTCCCCACTCAGAACTTGGAGTTCATAGGGGCAAGACTGGACACACTTCAGGCAAGGGCTTACCTACCGCTTGACAGGGCAAGGCGGTTGCTGGACTTGGTACAGCAGGTCCAGCACAAACCTCAGGACTCCGCGAGGGTCTTCCTACGCCTCCTGGGCCACATGGCCTCCACTGTGCATGTGACTCCATATGCTCGTTTCCACATGGCGCACAGCTCAATGGAGCCTCAGAGACCAGTGGACGCAAGCCACTGGCCGCCTCAGAGACAGAGTAGCTATTCCCAAGCTGCTGATGTCAGCCTTGCAACGGTGGCTTCACCCCCCAACTTGCTTCAGGGAGTACCATTCCAACCTCCCTCTCACACCAGAGTGCTGACGACAGGTGCCCATTGCCAAGGTTCTTGCACTCAGGGTCTGTGGTCCTCTGGAGAGGCCGCCCTTCAGATTAATCTGCTAGAGCTTCGAGCCATCCGCCTAGCTCTTCAAGCCTTCTGTCATCTTGCGCATCAGTCGGTGCTGATACAGACAATCAGTTGGTGATGTTCTACATCAACAAACAGGGGGGCACAGGATCTCGCATCCTATGCCAAGAAACTCTGGATCTCTGCTCTTTTGCAGTGGCATATCACATGCCCCTGAGGGCAGTTTATCTGCCAGGTCAGGAAAACCTCCTGGCCGACACGTTGAGCAGGATTCTTCAGCCTCACGAATGGCAATTGAACAGGGATGTGGCCCAGCGGATCTTCAACCGTTGGGGTTTCCCATCCATGGATCTCTTTGCCAGTCCGCAAAACCATCAGTTGCCCCGGTTCTTCTCGAGGTAACCGCATCTGCTGAGCGTGGCGGCAGATGCTTTCCTGATCTCATGGGCACAGGGCCTTCTCTATGTGTTCCCACCCACGCCCCTGGTGGCATGCACTTTGTTCAAAATTCTCCAGGACAAGGCCTTGGTCATCCTGGTAGCCCCCAGATGGCCCAGACAGCCTTGGTTTCCTCTTCTCCTTCAACTGGTGGTCAAAACTCCACTCCCACTGGGGGTGCAGCCCGACCTCTTGACCCAGGAACAGGGGTCCTTGCTACACCCCAATCTCAGATCCCTCCACTTAATGGCCTGGCTGCTGAGAGGGTAGTTCCTGCTCCTCTCCTACTTCCCAAGGAAGGAGTAGGTGTTGCTGGCCTCTAGGAGGCAATCCACTTGAAAATCCTACATGTGCAAGTGGCATAGATTCGCAGGGTGGTGTGCTCAGAATGAGGAAGACCCGTTCACTTGTCAAGTACCTCAGGTATTGCATTACTTGCTCCACCTGTCGGAGTTAGGCCTCAAGTCTAACTCTGTCTGGGTCCACCTGAGTGCGCTATCTGCTAACAACTCTCCAGTGGATGGGAAACCTCTTTCAGCTCACCCCTTGATATCCCGCTTCCTCAGAGGCCTCCTACTATTGAAGCCTGCAATTCGCCCACCGGCTACTGAGTGGGACTTAAATGTGGTCCTGCAGCGGCTCACTTGCCCACCTTTTGAGCCAATGTCCACCTGTCCTCTCCGCTTCCTTTCCTGGAAAGCACTCTTTCTGGTGGCACTCACGTCTGCCCGCCGTGTGAGCGAGCTGCAAGCTTTAGTATCGGATAGACCGTATACTCGGTTTTATAAAAACAGGGTGGTACTACGTACTCACCCCAAGTTCCTTCCAAAAGTGGTTTCCTCGTTTCACCTCAACCAAGAGGTGGTTCTTCCAGCCTTCTTCCCAAGGCCACATACCAGCAGGGCAGAAGTGGTTCTGCATACCCTGGACTGTAAGAGGGCGCTCGCCTTCTACCTGGAGCGTACGTGGGGGCATCGGAGAGCTTTCTCAGGTCTTCGTCTCTTATGACCCTAGTAAGCTGGGTCTCCCTGTCTCCAAGCACACGTTATCCACCTGGGTGGCGGACTGCATCGCCTGGTAGTACAGGGCAGCTGACCAGCTGCAGGGCTGAATCATGGCCCACTCGGTCAGGACTAAGGCCGCAACAGTGGCTAATCACCGCTCTATTCCGTTGGCAGACATCTGCCGGGCTGCAACTTGATATTCAAGCCAGACCTTTGCAGCCCACTACTGCCTGGAGAGAGAGTCCCAGCGGGACAGTGTTTTTGGTAAGGCAGTACTCCGTAACCTATTCGAGGTTTAGGCAGTTCCTACCCTCCGGCCCTTTGGTGTCAGGCTACCGGTGGGGTTGCATTCTCGGAGAAAAATACTATCACTGCTGCTGCGGCTCTTCTAGAGGGAGCCATTTTCAGCTATGGGTGTTCGGTAGCCTATAGCTAGGGAGTCCCATATGTGAGGACTGACTTCCTGCTTGTTCCTGGAAAAAGCATAGTTACTCACCTGCAACAGCAGGTGTTCTGCAGGTACAGCAGGAATCAGCCCTCATGACCCTCCCTCCTCCCCTGGAGTTGCAGTCCTTTGATTAATTTTTTCTCATTTTTGCCATCTTTTTAGCTATGTCATCTGACTGAGCAAGATGACACCCTTGGGCGGGAAGGGGACCGCGCATGCGTGATGCAATCCCAAAGCCTTTTTTTGAGAGCTGGGGAATTGCTCCGCACGTGGGCTCCGTCGGTGCCGACGTCACCCATATGTGAGGACTGATTCCTGCTGTCCCTGGAGAACACCTGTTACAGGTGAGTAACTACGCTTTCTCAATCCAACTAGTTCTCCAGCTACAGGACTGATGCCTAAATTTTGACTTGTTCAGCACAGCTTGTAAACCAATAAAGCGTAGTTACTCACCTGTAACAGATGTGCTCCAGGGACAGCAGGAATCAGCCCTCACATATGGGTGACGCCGGCACCGACGGAGCCCGCATGGAGCATTTCCCGCCCAAAGGTGCCATCTTACTCAGTCAGGTGCCATAGCTATAGCCCCTTCAAGAAGATAGCAAAAAAAGATGACGCCAAGGGGAGGAGGGAGGATTGTGAGGACTGATTCCTGCTGTCCCTGGAGAACATTTGTTACAGGTGAGTAACTACGCTTTCTCCAGGAGCAAGGAGGAAGTCAGTCCTCACATATGGGACTCCCTAGCTACAGGCTACCGAGGACCTGTAGGAAAAAGCATGGCAGCGTCGTGAGCAGTCACCAGGCAGCCTGAGGACCCCGGTTCCATGGATGGCCATGCTCCCGGTAGCTGGAACAAGAAGGGTCGGAGGGCAGGAGTTGCTTAAATCCCGAACAGATTACGGAGTACAGCCTTGCCGAAGGCGGAATCCCGATGGGACTCCCTCTCCAGGCAGTAATGCACCGCAAAGATGTGAGTGGAAGACCAGGTGGCAGCCCAGCAGATGTCTGCCAGTGGCACCGAGCGCAGGCTGGCGACAGACGTCATCATCACTCGGACATTGTGAGCCATGACTCGGGGTCCAGGGGAAACCCGGCCTGGGCAAAGGCGATGCAGTCCGCAGATGGGCAAGGTACGCTTGGCGACCGCCAGCCCCAGATGGCTGGGATCAAAGGAGATGAAGAGCTGCCTGGATCTGCGGTGGTCCCGGGTCCGCTGCAGGTAGAAAAAGAGAGCCCTCTTACAATCCAAGGTGTGGAGAATTGGCAACGTCCAGTCAGCATGGGGCTTTAGGAAAAAAGTGGGCAGCACTATCTCTTGATTGACATGAAAATCCGAGATGACCTTAGGAAGGAGCTAGGGATGAGTCCGCAGGACCACCCTTTTCCTATAAAACCTCGTGTATGGTCCTTGGCCATCAGCGCCTGGAGTTTGCTGGCTCCGTGCGGAGGTGAGAGCCACCAGGAAAGCCACCTTCCATGACAGATGCCGCAGCTGGCAGGTAGCCATGGGCTCAAAGGACAACTTGGTCAGCTGCTTGGAGATCACATTGAGGTTCCATTCCACCGGAGGAGGGGTGGGTAGGGGGCCTGGAAAGGAGCAGGTCTCACATGAAGCGAGAGACGAGCGGTTGCCCCTAGAGAGGCTTGCCCTCGATTGGGTAGTGGTTCACTGAGATGGCACTCAGGTGAACCCTGACTGAGTTAGACTAAAGCCCAGACTGTGAGAGGTGGAGCAGGTACTGCAAGACCAAACTGGCAGGGCATGAGAACGGGTTTGCTTGGAGCTTCAAGCACCAAACCATGAACCGACACCACTTGAAGGCTTAAGCCTGTCTGGTTGAGTCTTTTTGTGAGGCCAAAAGAATGTCCTCGATCTCCACGGGAAGATGGTAGGAAGACTAGGGCGACCCGCTCAGCCGCCAAGCTGTGTGGGATAGGGACCTCAGATTGGGGTGAAGCAGACCCCCCTCCTGCATCAGCAGCCCTGATGAGAACCCAAGAGGGACTGGGGGGCTCTGTCGAGAGGCGGAGCATCAGGAGAAACCAAGGCTACCTGTGCCACCTTGGGGTTATGAGAATCATCGAGGCCTTGTCCTACTGGACCTTGAGAAGGGTCCAGGTAATGAGGGGCACTGGGGGGGAAGGCATACAACAGGCCCATTTCGCACGAGGTGAGGAAAAGCAGCAGAGGCCACTCTGCCCAGGTGCAGGAGGGGGCTGCAGAACCCAGGGAGCTGCGAATTCGCAGGACTGGCGAAGAGGTCCAGGTCAGGAGTCCCCCAATGCTGGAAGAGCCGCTGCACTGTCCGGGCACACAGGCACCCCTTGTGCAGGCAGAGGACTCTGCTGAATCAGTCTGCCAATGTATTGTCCTGGCCCGGGGGAGGTAAGTGGCCTGGATGGTCATGCCCTGGCTCACCGCAAAGGAGCCATAAGGCTGTTGCTTCCAAACAGAGACTGTAGGAGCTGGTACCACCTCGTTTGTTCACATAGAACATCATGACATGGTTGTCTGTCTGGACCAGCACTACTCTGTGCTGCAAGCAGTTCCCAAAAACCTTGAATTGCAAGGCTGATGGCCTGGAGCTCCAGCAGGTTTTTTCTGCTGCCGGGACTTCTCGAGGGACCAGGTCCCTTGAGTGCACCGCCCCTCACAGTGGGCTCCCTAGCCCGCCAAGAAGGCTCCGTCGTCAAAACCACCTAATGCGCCTGAGCTTGGAAGGGCATACCTCAAAGCAGATTCCGAGACTCCTTCCACCAAATCAGAGACCCTGCTGTGCTGGGAGAGATCAAGATGGGGTCTTGGGGGTGGCCGGTCGACTGAGCCCATTGTGCTCTGAGGCACAACTGCGCTGTCCACATGTTGAGACGGGCATTGGGCATGACATGGACCATGGAGGCCATGTGGCCGAGAAGGCGAAGCATCATGCGGAACGAGATGGCACTGTGGCACCACACTTCAGACGTCAGGGACATGAGGCAGTCCTCCCTGTTCTGAGGAAGGAAAGCCATGGCCTGCAGGGTGTCCAAGCAAGCCCCGATGAACTCCAGGGACTGAACTGGAGTGAGGTGGAACTTTGGGTAAGTGATCACGAACCCCAGATATTCCAGGAGGTGAATGGTGCGGTCTGTGACCCGCCTGGCTTCGGAGACCGTGCCCCGTTACAAGACAGTGATCTAGATATGGATAGACGAAGGTGCCCTGCAGCCATAGGTGGGCCGCAGCCACAGCCAGGCACTTCGTGAAGACCCGTGGGGCGGATGCGAGGCCGAAGGGAAGCACCCTATATTGTGTCACAAGCACAACGCCAAAACCACTAGTCTTCTAGATTCAGAGAAATCACCTTTCTCAGCAATGGGTAGCTCAGCCTGTCTCCAGAAGTTAGCACCTGCTCTGGCTTCTCCAGCATTCCATCGTCCTTGCTACTCTGAAGTCTGTCCTCTGCAATCACTCCTACTGCTACTCTCTCCATAATTTAACCAAGGTTTATACTCACTGGGATCCAACCCCACCTCTTTCTTTCCCAGGTGTTTGTAATCCCCCTGCCTTTTGACATCAGAATAATCAGTGCATTTATTAGAGTGAGGGTTTTTGTCCTCGTGCTTGCAATGTATCCTCCTTACTCTGTCAAGCATTTCCTGGAACTTGTTCCAGCTGGGTTTTTTCTGCCTTTGAACTGTGGCTCTGGCCTTTTGACCCTGCACACCTAACAGAGGCCCCTTGATTAAGGTGAATTCCTTATGCTGTTCACCTCCCCCATGCTCAAAATGGTTGACTTTGCCACAATTGGTAATGGTTTCACTGAACCATGGAGCAGAGGTACTTTCTGTGTTTGGGATGGACAAGGATGTGAGCGTAAGCATCCTTTGTCCAAACGATCTCTAATAGCCATTTTTACAGTCTCAAAGTCCAGGGCTTGGGCAGCTGGAATAGCCCTGTATGCAGCCAGTGCTTCCCCTGTTAAGGAGGTCGCTAAGCGCACTGCCCACTGGCTAGCTGAACATCTCATAGCTTGCGCTACCCTTTCAAATGATTCTAGAAAATCATCAATATCATCCTCGGATGAAAGTTTGCCAAAATGAAAGGCCCCACTTGTGGGTGGGCCTACCAGACTGTCCATTGAAAGTGATGGTCCTACTGGTACCGGTTCTCCTCCACTTTCCTGCCTTTGTGAAGCAACCAAGGCAGCCACTAAGTCCAAGACAGGTTTCTGCTGCTCCCTGATAGCTGCAGCTGCACTCTCTTGGGCTTGCTGTGCCAATTCTTACTGGCGCTGGAACTGCACTGCCATCCACTGAAATAATTCTTTAGACTCCATCTTCAAGGATTTCCTGAAAGAAAAACAGAAGAAACCAAGGGCGGCACCACTCAACAGCCTCCTTGTCCCTTTTGACTCAAAAGCATTTACTTTTCCCTTTTACTTTTATCCTGAGCCAACCCCACCTGGGTACGCTTTACCTGACTCAGGTGTTGACTCCTGCTTCCAAAGGATGTCTTTATGAAGATCCAATCTGGACTGCTCTGCCATCTGCTAACTCCAGCCGTGAACTCCACTTGAAGTTTTTCAACAGCCGTCCGTGCTGTGTACACCTTCAACAGCCGTCCGTGCTGTGTACACCTTCAACAGCCGTCCGTGCTGTGTACACCTTCAACAGCCTTGTTGCAATATCCTTTTGTAAATCCTGAATGGCACAATCCAAACAACTACGCCACTGTCACAAGCACAACGCCAAAACCACTAGTCTTCTAGTTGTTGAGAGCGTGGTGGTTGAGAACCTTCTTCTGTCAGCTGTTATACTTATGCTTTAAGTAGGATTGTAGTCGTGTTAAACCAAGGGTAAGGCTTATGACAGAAAAAGAATTTATTTTGAGCATAATAGAACAGATCAGGTTCCTGGTACCATTTACAGAATTTTAAATTATAGGATTTTTGCTTAAGGTTCAGCAAGTTGGTGGCAAAACAAACAGAACTCAATATTGGCTTTTAAAGTCCTCTTTACTGCAGAAGCTAGCCTTTTCACATATAACCAGATGCCACTTTTCTTATTGTCCTTTGTCAATCAGAGCAATTGAAAAACAAACTTTACTTCTTCTATTGCAAAATTATCTTCACTCAGCCATAATTCTCTCTAGGCTGCACTTCCAGGTGAAGAACCAAACTTAGGTTATGAAATAAGCATTCACAGTGTTCTCAAGACTCTTATAGCAGGCTTTTCTTATAAAAGACAGGAGCAAAGCACAAACTATTTGGTTCTCGCATGGTAGTCCTCCTCCTTCACTAGCTCCCTCTTTTTCTGGCACTCCTGTACCCTTGGTTTCCACTTTTCAGTATCTGGGGGTGCATTTTGATTCAGACTTATCTTTTCACTCCCATATCTCTCAGGTTACTAAAACCTCTTTTTTCTTTCTTCGTCAGATTCGCTCTGTTCGTCCTTTTCTTTCCCCCTCTGCTCTTGCTACTCTAGTACTCTCTTTAGTCATATCCCGTGTCGATTTCGCCAATTCTCTTTTCACCGGTCTCCCTAAGAATCGTCTATCCCGTCTTCAACGCATTCAGAACACTGCCGCACGCCTTGTCACTCACTCCTCCCTTCGCGACCATATAACCCCCATTTTATTTCACCTCCACTGGTTACCGGTATCTTTCTGTGCTATGTTTAAATTACTGACCCTGGTTCACAAAGCCTTTCACGACAGCACTCCACAGTATCTCACGGACCTTCTCTTTTTCCACTCCCCTAGACACACTCCCCGCTCATTTCATCTTAACCGCCTTACCCTACCCTCCCCGCCCCTTCCCGAGCTCACCTTCAGTCTACCCGTTCTACCGCTTTCTTCTTTGCTGGACCCGCCCTTTGGAATGCCCTTCCCTCTTCCCTCCGTTTAGAACCTCAACACTCTGCTTTCAAACGAGACTTGAAAACTCATCTATTCTCTTTGGCTTTTGATGTCCCCTCTCCTTTTGTGTGACTTCTACCTTTCCCCCACCTTTTGTTTGTTCTTAGGTTTTCCTCTTCCTCTTCTTCTCATGTTTCGTTTGTCTGCTTTCTCTTTCATTCTATCTTATAATTATTTTGTACATTTCTTTTCCTTTCCACTGGTTTTTAATCTTCTTTTATTGAATTTTAAATTGTACACCGCCTTGGTTTTTGTAGAAAGGCGGTTTTTATCAAATAATAAACATAAACATAAACATAGCAGCTAATTAACTCTTTCTCCGTTGTAGAGTTTCAACACAGAAGCATGAATCACAGCCTTACTTCATTAGCTTATGCTGCAGTAAATTCCTCCTTTCAAAACACACAGGAATTTACTATCTCCAGGAACAAGCAGGAATGAGTCTTCACATATGGGTACGTCGGTACCGACGGAGCCTGCGCGGGAACGCTCCCCAGCTTCCCAAAAAGGAAAGCTTTTGGGAGCATTCCACAGTGCCTGTGCGCTGCCTTCCCGCCTTTCCTAACCGCCTCTCCCCAGTTCTTCTTTTCCGCGGAGCCAGCAGGTCGTGTTCCTGTCAGCGCTGAAGAAGTTCTTTATTTTATTTCTTTGGTCGCACGTCTGCCTTCCCTGACGTCGGACCGGTACCGCCGGTCTTTCTTTCTTTTCTTATAAAAAAAAAAAACGAACATATTTTTCCCTCAGTGTGTTTTTCCTCTTTGGGCCTTAGGCCTCACGAGAAATTTTCCTCATGGAAAAACCAGCCTCCGGGTTTAAAAAATGCACTAAGTGCAGCGGTACTATTTCTGTCACCGACACCCATGAATGGTGTCTTAAATGTTTGGGTCCTGACCACTCCATTTTGGATTGTCCGTCCTGCTCCTTGATGTCTAAACGAGGTTTACAGAACCGAGCAGCTAAGCTCCATGTGCTGTTTCCCTCTGATGCAGCTTCAGTGGCATCGACGTCTTCCAGGACCTCTACTTCCTCCCATGGATCTCAGGTAACCAAACATAAATCCAGCCGGTCCTCGAAGGGTAGATCTCCTTCCAAGCATCGAGATGCCTCCGGGCTTGCCCTAGAGGATTCCGCATCGGCAAAACAACCCCGGCGGGAAGCTCCGGCTTCCAAAGCTCCTCCTATGGGGTTACAGGTTGACATCGATGGCACGGCCTCGACCGATCACCTGTTAGAATGCTCTGGGGTACCGGCGCAACCTTCCGGTACTGAATTCCAGGCATTCATGGCGTCGATGGATCAGAATGTTCTATCCATGCAGCAGGCTATCACGGCCTTCATTCAAGCTGCGACGCCGCTGATACCACAACAAACTCCGTTGTCGGTATCGGCTCCGGTACCGGCACCAGTGTCGGTACCGGTACCGACTGCATCGACATCGACCAGGATACCGACTGCAGCGGTTCCCTGTCCAGGGATGCCCATCGGTACCGAACCGGTCCCGATGTCGATACCGCTTGATACGCGTACCGAGCTTTGGGAGAGCACCCTGACAGTCGTTACTTTGATTCCTCCGAAGACTCTGATGCATCGGAGGAGTCTGCTGAAATATCTATAGCTCTTCCTGAAGAGCTGCCTTCTCCAAAAAGAAGAATGTCTCCTCCAGAGGACTTGTCCTTTCAAGACTTCATAAGAGAAGTGGCTAAAGGACTTTCTATTTCAGTAACCTCTGAATCAGAGCCTAGAGCTAAAAAATTGGATATTTTAGGTTATTCTAAGGCTCCTAAGGAGGCAGTCACCTTGCCAATTCATGAGATTCTTTATGATCACATGATTGACTTATGGGAGACTCCTCTCACTATCTCTCCTCATTCTCATAGATTGGACACGATGTACCGTGTCCCTCCTTGTCCTGGGTTTCATAAAACACAGCTTCCTCACCATTCTATTGTGGTGGAGTCAGCTATGAAAAAGATAAAGAGTGCAAAAAGACACTCCTCTGCTCCTCCAGGAAGAGAATGCAGGACCTTGGATGCTTTTGGTAGGAAAATCTTCCAAGCCAGTATGCTCATTGCCAGAATCAACTCCTATAGTCTTTATATGGGTATGTTTCTGAAAGAAGTTGCAGATAAGCTGCACACTTTCCTCCCTTTTCTTCCAGAGGATAAAAGGGAAGAATTTCTTATTTGGCTTAAGCATACTCAGGATATTTCAAAGTTTTCCAACCGTGCAGCTTTTGACTCCTTTGAGGGTGCTAGCAGAGCTTCGGCCATTGCCATAGCTGCTCGCAGAATTGCTTGGCTCCAGGCTTCTGATCTAGAATCTTGGGTCCAGGATGGCTTGGGAAATCTTCCCTGTACAGGTGAAAACCTGTTTGGCAAAGATTGGCAAATAAAAGCCACTCAAATGGATGCAGAAAATTCTGCTTTGGCTAGACTTTCAAAGTCAACCTCCATTCCTGCCAAGAAAAAGCCTTTCAAGAAGTCTTTTTTTCAAGAAAGGCAGATTCCATCCTGCTTCTGGCCAACAATCTTCTACAGGTCGTTTTGCTGTTAAACGTCAGCAACCTAAACAGGCTAGGCCTAAGCCTACAAGGGCTGCTGCAACTCAGCAGACTCAGCCTCCTCAGGGTTTTTGACTTAATGCTAGAGAACCTAGCCTTTCTGGCTCTAAAACAGCCAGAGCCTCTCACCATTCCAGGAAGGTTAGCTCATTTTGCTCCCAGATGGGAGCAAATTACAGCAGAGCAGTGGACCCTCTCCATCATAAGAGAGGGCTACAAACTTCATTTCTCAAACCTTCCTCCCCACACCATGGTGAGACATTTCAATTCTCCAACATCTCTCCTCGACCTTCTAGGTCAGGAGGTGTCTACCCTTCTTGCCCAAGGGGCAATAGAAGAAGTACCCCTTCTTCAACAGGGGTCAGGGTTTTACTTCCCCTACTTTCTGATCCCAAAGAAAACAGGGGGCTGCAGACCCATATTAGACCTCAGAGAATTGAACAAATTTCTATGCAAGGAGAAATTCAAGATGCTTTCTCTGGGCACTCTCCTTCCATACCTTCAGAGTCAGGATTGGCTTTGTTCTCTAGATCTCAAGGATGCGTACACACATGTCCTCATCCATCCGTCTCACAGAAGGTTCCTCCGTTTTCTTTTCCAAGGAAAGCATTACCAATACAGGGTGCTTCCTTTCGGTCTGGCCTCTGCTCCAAGAGTGTTCACCAAATGCATGGCAGTAGTAGCTGCATTTCTACGCACTCTGGGAATATTTGTATTCCCATACCTGGACGACTAGCTCATCCGAGCTCCATCTCAGTCAGAGGTCCAGACTTCCCTGGACTGCACAAGGCGCATTCTGCAGTATCTGGGACTTGTGGTAAACCTCCCAAAGTCCCAGCTCACCCCTACTCAGTCCCTAGAGTTCATAGGGGCCTGGCTAGATACTACCACTGCAAGGGCCTATCTTCCTCAGGCCCGTTGCCTACGCTTAGTGCAGTTAGCCTCCCAGATTCAGTCAAAGAGCCATTTAACTGCCCGGGAGATGCTACAGCTGCTAGGCCACATGGCATCCACTGTGGATGTGGTACCCTATGCTCGCCTTCACATGAGAGCAGCTCAATGGACTTTGTCCACCCAGTGGACTCAAGCATCAGGGGCTCTCTCGGACAAAATAGCAACCTCCAGGCGCCTCTTTTGCTCTCTCCAGTGGTGGAGGTCTACCCAAAATCTGTTGCTGGGGTCCCCCTTCCAACAGTTGTTGCCCCAGACAACCCTCACAACAGATGCCTCCCATACAGGTTGGGGAGCTCATCTGCAAGACCTCTCCACTCAGGGCACGTGGTCTCCAGAGGAGACCTCTCTACATATCAACCACTTGGAGCTCCGAGCAGTTTTTCTAGCTCTCAAGGTCTTCCATACCCTGCTCAGCTACAAGACAGTCCTCATTCATACGGACAATCAGGTAGCCATGTTTTACATAAACAAGCAAGGAGGAACTGGTTCTCTGTCGCTTTGCAACGAAGCTTTAAGATTGTGGGCCTTCGCCAGAGAGCATCAAATCCATCTCCTGGCCGTATACCTTCCAGGAATCCAAAACTCTTGGGCAGACACTCAGTCGAGTTCTGCTTCCACACGAATGGTCCCTGCACATGGACCAGGTACTCAGAATCTTTCAAGAGTGGGGAACCCCGGACATAGACCTCTTTGCAAGTCCGTGGAATGCCAAACTTCCCCGGTTCTGTTCCAGAATTCCATGTCAGGGAGTTCAGGCCAAGGATGCCTTCCTCCTTCACTGGGGTCAAGACTTCCTGTATGCCTTTCCTCCCATTCCCTTAATTCCCAAGACTCTGTTCAAGCTCCAGAGGGATCAAGGATCTATGATCCTCATAGCTCCACGCTAGCCACGCCAAGTGTGGTACCCTCTACTTCTGCATCTCTCTCAAGCTCCCTCCCTAGACTTGGGAGCTGCTCCAGACCTTCTGTCCCAGGAGGAGGGGACTTTGTGGCACCCAAACCCCAAGTCCCTTCACCTCAGAGCTTGGTTGCTGAAGGCCTAGACCTTCAAGATTGGAATCTTTCCCAGCAGGTGAAGGATATCCTCCATGCTTCCAGAAAACCTTCCACTAGACGTTCCTATGCTTTTAAATGGAAAAGGTTTTCCATTTGGTGTACTGAGAAGGGTCTTGACCCTCTAGCACTACCTTTGAATTCCTTATTGGAATATCTCCTGCATCTCTCCAATGCAGGCCTTAAGACAAATTCAGTAAGGGTCCATTTGAGTGCTATTGCAGCATCCCTTAAGCCTATCAATGGACAGCCTATTTCCTCTCATCCTCTTATTGCAAGATTCATGAGAGGCCTAACTTTAACTAAACCTCCCATTAGGCCTCCTCCGGTGGCATGGGACTTAAATCTGGTTCTTGGTCAGCTTATGAAGCCTCCTTTTGAACCCTTAGCCACCACCTCCTTGAAATTTCTTTCCTGAAAGGTTATTTTCCTCATTGCAGTCATCTCAGCTCGCCGCATCAGTGAACTGCAGGCCTTAGTGGCTAATCCACCTTATACAAGGTTCCATCATGATAAGGTAGTCCTTAGGACCAATCCACACTTTATGCCTAAAGTGGTCTCACCTTTTCATCTTAATCAAGAGGTGTATTTACCTGATCTTTTTTCCAGGTCCTCATGCATCAAGTGCAGAGAGGAATCTTCATACCCTGGATTGTAAGAGGGCTCTTGCCTTTTACTTACAAAGGACACAGCAACATAGAAAGTCTTCTCAACTCTTTGTTGCCTTTGATCCCTCTCATTTGGGACTTCCAGTCTCTAAGAGGACACTGTCCAATTGGATTGCTCAGTGTATTTCTTTCGCCTACCAGAGTAAGAATCTTTCTCTGGAGGGCCATGTCACAGCTCATAATGTGAGGGCCATGGCAACCTCTATGGCTCATCTAAATTCTGTGTCCATCGACCAGATCTATCGAGCGGCCACCTGGGCCTCGGTTCATACCTTCACAGCCCATTACTGTTTGGACAAGGACTCCCGCCGGGATGCCTTGTTTGGTCAGGCTGTTCTCAAACACCTGTTCCATTCTTAATCAACTCCTGCCCTCCTTCCCTGGATGGATGCCTGAGATCCATAAGAGGAGCTAGAGCCCTTCTCAGGGTCTCATAACCTTGGGGATCTCCCAGGCATCTCTAGCTAGGGAGTCCCCATATGTGAAGACTCATTCCTGCTTGTTCCTGGAGATAGCACAGTTACTTACCTGTAACAGGTGATCTCGGAACAGCAGGAATAAGTCTTCACAACCCACCCACCTCCCCTAGGAGTTGTATCTCTCTATCTTTCCTTTCCTCTCTCTCTTTGTCTCAGCTTTAAAACTTGAACTGGGGAGAGGCGGTTAGGAAAGGCGGGAAGGCAGCGCACAGGCGCTGTGGGATGCTCCCAAAAGCTTTCCTTTTTGGGAAGCTGGGGAGCGTTCCCGTGCAGGCTCCGTCGGTACCGACGTACCCATATGTGAAGACTTATTCCTGCTGTTCCCAGAGATCACCTGTTACAGGTAAATAACTGTGCTTTCTCACTGCTTAGCTCTGAGGATACTTCAGCAAGAGGAACAGTTCTTTTCAGGCTGGCCTTTCTTCAGGCACTTTAAGACTAGAGCTTGGCATAAAGAACAGTCCATCAACATATATATTCTTCTGCCCCAAGCTCTAACCCTGCTTCTCCCAATTGCATAGGTTTTGACTCACTTAGTTGATCAGAGTGCCCTGCTGACAACCTCTCTGGTGGCCTGAAAGCTTCTCTCCTTCCTGGCTCCCACCTTTGTTGCAAACGTGATTCAGAGAAATCACCTTTCTCAGCAATGGGTAGCTCAGCCTGTCTCCAGAAGTTAGCACCTGCTCTGGCTTCTCCAGCATTCCATCGTCCTTGCTGCTCTGAAGTCTGTCCTCTGCAATCACTCCTCCTCCAGCTCCTGCTCCTACTCCTACTCCTACTGCTACTCTCTCCATAATTTAACCAAGGTTTATACTCACTGGAATCCAACCCCACCTTTTTCTCTCCCAGGTGTTTGTAATCCCCCTGCCTTCTGACATCAGAATAATCAGTGCATTTATTAGAGTGAGGGTTTTTGTCCTCATGCTTGCAATGTATCCTCCTTACTCTGTCAAGCATTTCCTGGAACTTGTTCCAGCTGGGTTTTTTCTGCCTTTGAACTGTGGCTCTGGCCTTTTGACCCTGCACACCTAACAGAGGCCCCTTGATTAAGGTGAATTCCTTATGCTGTTCACCTCCCCCATGCTCAAAATGGTTGACTTTGCCACAATTGGTAATGGTTTCACTGAACCATGGAGCGGAGGTACTTTCTGGTTTGGGATGGACAAGGATGTGAGCGTAAGCATCCTTTGTCCAAGGAGCATAGCCAGTCGCCCTGCTGGAGGTAGGGCAGTAATTTATTTTTATTTTATTTATTTATTTAACAGTTTTTATATACCGCACTATTTATCAGTGCGGTTTACATCAAATAACATACTACCTAGACAGAATAAAACTGACAGAATAAAACTGACATAGGTTTACAGATAACAGGGAATATAAACTAGGTATGAACAGGGGAAAACTATATACATTTAAACAGGTAACATTGTGGTTTGATATTTACAAAAAAGCAGCACTTTCCGCAGTACTATTATCTCTGTTCTGGATTACAGTTGTGTGAGAGGTAATTGATGGTGGTCAGGCAGAAGGCAATGCTAAGGTCAGTAAGGTAGGTTGAAGTGCATAGTGAATAAGTAGTGCTTAATAGCCTTTCTAAATTATATGATGTCCCTGATTGATCTGATGCTGGGGGGGAATTTGTTCCAGCATTTGGGAGCATAAGACACAAAAGCTCTGTTAGAAGTTAATTTAGTCCATTTTGTGGAGTTACTAGGAGTGACTAGTGTGTTTTCGGTTACTAGTCTCCTGGATCTATTGTTTGGGGCATGGGTGAGGAGATCTGAAATCAATGCAGGGGATATTTTATTAATGGCCTTGAAAGTGATGAGGAGGGTTTTATATAATATTCTGCAGCTTATCGGGAGCCAGTGTAGATCCATTAGGATTGGTGTTATATGATCTCTCCTTGAAGCTCCAGACAAGATGCGGGCCGCTGCATTCATCGCCAGTTGAAGTGGACTTAGTGTGTTCTTGGAGAGGCCATGCAGAACGATATTCGCATAGTTGAAGTGAGGTGTAACTATTGCTTGGAAAGTTGTACGGAAATCTTTAGTCTCCAGCATGGGTCTCAGATGGCGCAGTGTTCTGATCTTGTAGTAAATTGTCCTTACGGTGCTTTTTATATGCTCCTTAAGATTAAGTTGTTGATCGAGTATCACACCCAGATACCTTTTGGTGGCCTTGATTGGAAGTTTTGCGTCTCTTACTTTGAGGGTCGGTGGAGGAGAAAAGCGCTTGTTTCTTGTGGCTCTGAGGACTTCGTTTTTTTTAAAATTTATTCTCATGTTCTGATTGAGGAGCCAGATAGTTATTGCATTGAAGCAGTTGATTAATGCTGAGTAGTCGGGATCTGAGACGTTGATCGGTGTGAAAATCAGCACGTCATTTGCATATAATAGGCAAGATATACCGAAGTCTCTGGTGATTTGGCAGATTGGCTGCATATATATATTAAAAAGCAGCGCAGATAAGAGCGAGCCTTGGGGTACACCTTGCTTCTGTCGGAAGGGCTCAGATGTATTGTTGTCTATGTGGACCTGTTGCCATCGATCTTCTAAGTATGATTTGCACCTATCCCAAGCGAGACCTTGGATGCCTTTTTCATGGAGTCTCGCTAGGAGAATCTTATGGTCAACTGAGTCAAATGCCGCCGATATGTCGAGGAAAATCATTGCGAAGGCCATCTGTATGTTGTCAATCCCGCATATGAGTTTGAATAGAGAGGTCATGAGTGTTTCAACTCCATGAGCTGCTTGGAATCCGTGTTGGCATGGGTCCAAAGGGGCTGATGTGTCTATGTGATGCTGGATCTGCCTCTGAGTCTCCTTCTCAAGTATTTTGGCTAGAAAGGGGATACTAGAAATTGGGCGATAAGACTCTTCCTCCTTTGGGATCCATCTGGTTGTTCTTTAGCAGTGGACGAATTGATGTCTGTTTAAGGGCAGCAGGGAAAACCCCGGTTAGGTAGGAGAGGTTCGCAATCCTAGCTATGCAAGGGCTAAGTTCGGCACGCAAGGTTTTGATCCAGTGTGCTGGGCATGGGTCATTTGGTGCTGTGGTGGTATTTATGGTGGCAATAATGTCTTCGATGGTTTTATTTGATGGAGGTGAAAGTTTAACGAGTGGGGTTTGATTCTGGGGGGATTGGGGCAGAACTTGTAATGAAGTTGTATTCGTTTTAACTAATTTGGATTGGATGAAGTTGGCATATAGTTGTGGTTGTATGCATTCTTGTTGCGGTGGAGATGGCTCTTTGGTTAGCACTTTTACTAAACTGAAGAGATCACGTGGTCTGTTTAGTGCTCGACTGAGTAGTTCGGAATGGAACGCTTTCCTTGTAGCCCAGGTTAGTTCTCGATGAGTTTTCAGGTGAGCAAGATATTCTTCTTGGTCCCAGGAATTATGGGCACGTCTCCACTTTCTCTCTAGCTTCCTTAGTTGAAGTAGAGAGGTTTGTAGCTCTGGAGAGAACCATGGAGCATTCTGCTTTTTATTGGGATGAATATTGGGTGGCAGTAATGTTCCATCTTGAACTTCTCCCGCACCAGGAACTTGTTTAGGTTCCACAGGTCGAGGATAGGCCAAAGGCCCCCCTGTCTGCTTCGGGGCGAGAAAGTATTGGGAGTAAAACCCCCATCCTCGGAAGTGCGGTGGGACTGGTTCTCCCGCCCCGTCCTTGAGGAGGCCTGCGAGCTCCTGACTCAGGAGGGCCTGGTACTGGGGAAGCCGACCCAGCTCCCCGGCAAAATACAGAGGAGCGGCCTGGTCCAAATGGAGAAGATAGCCCTCCTGAACGACCTGGAGGACTCATGCGTCAGTGCAGATGGACTCCCATCTGTGTGAGAAATGGACCAGACGCACCCTGATGGACAGCCGCTCTGTCAGTGGACGAGAGGCCATGCTGATGGCATCAAAACCCCAAGGGTGGCTGAGCTGGCGCTGGGGGTTGGGTCTTGAGACCTTCGGCTTATGAGGGCCATGGACCATGGTCTTGCCCTGACCACCCTGAACGGCTGTCGACTCCGGTGGGTAGGATAGGTAGTCCCTGTACGTGAGCCCCTTCTGATGGAAGAAGGGCTTCTTGCTCTGCTGCTTCTGGGGAGGGAGGAAGTTTTCCGGGAGAGGCGAGTACTAGTCATGTACTCTGTCTCAATCTATGCTGCCTTATCCTCCATGGGCTTGCCAAATAGTTGCTCCCTGAGACAAGGGACGTCCAGCAGCTTCTCCTGGACCCAGGTCTGAGGACTGGAGCCAATCCTGCCAGTGGGCTACAATGCCATCTGCCGCCACCCGGGCAGAAGACTCGAAGCCATCGTATGCTGCTCACAAGAGGTACTTCAAGCATTCTCCGACTGACTTTGACTTTGAGAGGGCCTGAAAACGCTGGAGATGGTCTCCATCAAGGCCCGCCACAAAACCTCCGAGCTCTCTAGCGAGGTCATGGAGGAACATCCCAATGTATAATTGGTAAACTTGGATGCGGCATGACAGCATGGAGCCCTGATAAGCCTTTTTCCTGAGGGCATCAAGGGTACAAGACTCTGGCGGGACCGAAGAATGAGTCTTCATGCTCTTCAGCTTCTGCATGGCTGATTCGACCACCATCGAGGTGTGGGGAAGCTGGACTTTCAGAAACCGTGGGCCCCGCCGAATCCTATACATAGCGTCCAGGCGCTTGCTCACGATAGGTACTGAGGCCGGGGTCTCCCAGATGCTGAGGAGGAGTCTGTTTAGAATGGGAGTAACCGGCATAGAGCTTCTTTCAGAGGGGCTTCATATTGAAGAATATCAAGCTCCTCAGACTTGGTGGCTAGTGCTAAGGCCCGTGCCATGTCCCGGACAAATTCCAGAAAGGACGTGTCCTTGGGTGGTGACCGCCGCCTCTGGGTCGGTGGAGAGAGGTCTGCGGGGAGGTCTCGATGGGACCAAGTCTCTAGGGAGGACTCAAGGGAGGACATATCTATCGCTGTTTCTTTGGACCTCTCTGCTGCGTTCGACATGGTAGATCACCGCACGATCCTCACTCATCTATCAGATCTCGGTATCCATGGCACTGTTCTACAATGATTTTGGTCCTTCCTTTCGTCTCACACTTTTGCTGTCTGTTCAGGATCCATCACCTCTCCCTCCTTACCTCTTCATTGTGGTGTCCCCCATAGTTCTATCCTCGCTCCCCTTCTCTTTAATGTCTTCCTTGCTCCCCTGGCCCTGCTTATACAACAGGCTGGCATCTCGGCCTACTTCTTTGCCGATGATATTCTTCTGGTCCACCATACAAGTCCCTCAGCCCCGGATCTCTCTGCTCTCAACACCTGAGTTACCTCTGTTTCTGACTGGTTTGCTAGCAACTACCTACATGTTAATCCCTGAAAGTCAGCTGCTATTTGGTTCACCCTTGGTGCCCCTTCCCCCACTTTGGCGCCTCTTATGGCTGCTTCCCTGATTCCTCTGGTCTTTGTTCTTCACTACCTCAGTGTTACTCTTGCTTCCTCCCTCTCTTTTCACCAACACATCTCCACACTTGTACATAGCTCATTCTTCCATCTTTGTAGAATCCGGGCTGTGCATCCTTTTCTTCCCCTCTCCTCTCTTACTACTCTTGTCCCCTCTTTTGTGATTTTTCGACTCGATTGCTGCAATTCACTTTTCGCAGGTCTCTCCCAATATCAGCTTCGTCGGCTCCAAATAGTTCAGAACACAGCTGCACGTCTTCTCACTCACTCCTCCCCTCGGGATCATGTGACTCGTCATCTTTCCCTTCACTGGCTTCCTATCAAAGTTCATTTCCTGTACAAGCTTCTCACCATTACTCATAAGGTTCTTCACACCAGTACACCCCAGTACCTTGCCGACATCATCTACCTCAGCCAACTCCCTGTCTACTTCGTTCACCCCACGGTAATCGTCTCCTCCTTCTGTCCCCTGCCCCGGCCCACCTCAAATTGACCCGTCATGCTGCTTTTTTCTTGAGTCCTGCCCTCTGGAACTCTCTGCCCCACCTTCTCCGTACTGAAGCATCCTTTTCCCGGTTCAAGGCCCTTCTCAAGACCCACCTCTACTGGCAGGCCTACGATCTCCCTATTTCTCCCGATTTCCATTCACCAAGATGCCACTGAACTACTCTCCTCTGCAATATCGCCTTACATTCTCTGGTATTCAGGTTACAGCCCCTCTCATCCCCCACCAGTCCGGTCTACCACCTCTTGTCTTGGTCTTTATTTGTAGTGTTCTTTGTCTTTATTTATAGCGCCCCCCCCTGGGTCTACCGCTGTCCTTACTATCCTTCTCTCTTCTTTTCTATTGGTTATCCTGTCATACCGATGGCGTTCCTTCTTCCTCCTTTACTTTCATCAGTTGCACTTGGTTATTATTGTACACCGCTTTGACGCTCTGGCAATGGGCGGTATATCAAATGTTTTGAATAAAGATAAAGGGCAGCTCGAGATGGGTCAGTGACCTGCACTGGGTTTCTGAGGCCAAAACCTTCCTGGAGCCGGAGGCGCTCACCCGAGAGGATCTCGGGGCCCAAGGACCGGGACTGAGATTGAGACTAGCACCGAGGATCCTCACAAGGCTTCTGGCTCTTGGGGGTCACTGCAGCGGCCCGGGGAATCCTCAAGGTCGAGGTCCCTGCGGTCTCGAAGCGTGTGCCGGTGGGGCTGGGCAACAGCGCCTGCTGGGCAGCGAGGAATGCAAAAATGCTACACTCCATGGCCAGCATCCAGGCCTCCCACTCGGGAGTGGGACGCTGCGACACCGATGTCGGGGTGACCGGGTCGGGCATTGAGAAGGATCCTCGCCAGGATGACACTCAGGAGACCAGGCGCCTTCAACAGAAGCCTCCATATCTGTTTGAGGTACCTTACTGGGCCGCTCCCTCTCAGACTCCAGAGACTGCCGAGGCAGGGCTAAGAGACCCCCCCCGGGTGCGTGACCTCTCACCCTTATCTGGCACCCCTGACAGTCTCACAGCTGCTGCCTTCTGCTTGCATTCGGGGGCTGCCTTATGGAAGAGATCATCCAGCTTCTGCTTACAACTATGGATGGTTTTGGAGGACGACATCTTACAGAGGGAGCATAGCTCCGGGTCAAGGTCGGCTCCTAGCCACTTGAGACAATAGTCATGGGTATCCATGAGCAACATGCTTTTTTTGAACACCTGTCGCATTTCTTAAAACAGGATGCTATTGGGGGGGCAAAAGGACCCCTGCCATGTTGAAGATCCTCGACATGGCCAGTGGTTAAAAAGGGCGTGAAAGTGTGGTAAAATGCAAAAAAGGGAAAAGCCCCAAGACCAAGGCCGAAGTGCTTGAGAGGTGGGAAGAGGACCGGACCGGTGAAGGCCGGATAGCAAAAACCGGTTGGAAAAAGAGAAACCTTTTCCGGGGACAAGACACACAAAAGCGAACAATGCAACTCCTAGTTTAAGCTTACTCTTTGAAAGCAATTACTTGTCGCTAATGTGAAAAACTGTAATATATTGTAAATATATCCCTTTACTGTTATACTGTTGGTAGTATTTTTGAAACATTATCTAATTCTTACCCAGTTCAAATGTTCCTACCTCTCTTACTATCTCCTGGTATATATAAGTTACAATTAATAGTTGAATGTTCATTGTTCTAAATCTGTTCTATGTAAAATAATAGTACTCTATTATTAAAGTTTATGTTACCTGTAAACCGCCACTGATCTCTGGAAGTGGCGGTATAGAAAAGATGTATAAATAAATAAAATAAATAAATTAGTCCGCAGGCTGCTCCAAAAATAATTTCTCTAATTCTGTGCTTTCCTATAACAGATGTTTTCTGTACATAGAAGGATTAATAAACCATGTGATCCTTCTCACCTCCCTGAGAGTTGCAAGAAGACTTTTCCTTAGCTCTTCAGTTGGTTACTAAGCTTGAGGGGACAGCTGTGTGCAAAGCTTAGAAGTCTATGTCTTAAACTTCCCTTCATTTAAACAAGTAACACAAAGAAGTCAGAAAAAAACAATATTAAAAAAAATTACTTTTGCAAATGTTAGGCAAAGTACTTGTAGAAAAGCCCAAAAAATATTTTTTCTTGTTTTGAACACCACCTCCTCATTTCCAATAGCTGTTTTATGGCAACTAGTGGTTCCTAACAGGGGCTCTACAGGTCAAACAACGGTAAGGATTTGAGGGTTTATTTTTATTAAATTGCTAGCTCTCTGACTGGGAGCTCTTAAAATGGTTTTTGTATATTTTTAAAGCAATGTTACTTTCTTTTTGGTGCTTTAGTAGAAATGTCCTTGAGCAAAGTAGGTTGTTGAACTCTAGTAACCTTCTCAGCTTTGGGAACTGCTGACACCTAATCAGGAGTTAGTTCCCTCCCTACCCACCCCGACTCCCACCCACCCCTAGTGAGCAGTCTTGCTTTATAGGGCACCTCCCCATTTAACAAAGCACAGAGACTTGGAGCAGCACATTTTGAATATAATTAGAGATTTAACTGCTTGTTCTCTGAAAGGACAGCTGGGAAACCGGCTAGTACTTGGTAGATCTCTCTCTTTTGCTTTAACAGATACCTAAGCTCCACAAACAGAACAATGGCTGGGAAAAATCGTATCGCTAAAGCTGTTGCCCCTCTTATAGCTTCTGCCTCTGTCCAGACAGATGCCCTAATGCCAGTTGAAGGACCGGTTCCATGTGCAGGGTGCCTGTATGCTGAATCTCTGAGGAAACAAGTAGAGGAACTCAGAGAAGAGGTGGCGAGGCTGAGGAGCATTCAAGACAGTGAGAAGTACATTGATGAGATGCTTCTTGCAGCAACCAAGCTCTCCAGCTGAGGAGAAGATGGGTGCCAACAGAATGTCGATGGTTGGACACAAGTCACCAGGGCCTGCAAAATCACCAATCCAACTTCTCCAGCCCTTGAATTGAAAAACCATTATGCAGCCCTGGAAGTGGAGGAGGTGAAAGCATCACTGGAAAGGGAAGAACCAAAGCTCAAATACACCAAAGTTGCAGAATCGGTGACCACAAGGAAGCGAAGGGCAGTGGTGGTTGGAGACTCTCTTCTGAGGGGTACTGAGGCGTCCATCTGACAACCAGACTTGATGTCCAGAGAGGTATGCTGTCTGCCTGGTGCCAAAATTCAAGATGTTACGGAGAGTTTGCCGAGACTCCTCAAGCCCACTGACTATTACCCAATGTTGCTAATCCATGTTGGAACAAATGATACTGCCAGGTATCCCTCTGAACGTATCAAAAGTGACTTCATGACCCTGGGGCAGAGGGTGAAGCAATTAGGTACACAGGTGGTGTTCTCTTCAGTCCTCCCTGTTGAGGGTAAAGGCCAAGGCAGAGAGGCTCGTATCCTGGAGATGAATGCATGGCTGCATGGATGGTGTCATCGAGAGCATTTTGGTTTCCTAGACCATGGGATGCTTATCCAAGGGTTGCAAAGCAGAGATGGCATCCATCTGTCCAAGAAAGGTCAACGCGTCTTCGGTAGTAGACTGGCTAATCTACTGAAGAGGGCTTTAAACTAGATTCGTTGGGGATGGGTGAAGAATGCCCCCAGGTAGGTGATACATTAAATACCTTTATGGAAATGGGTAACAGGGGTAACATATGGAAAGCAGTGTGTATAAATGCCCGTAGCATTGGAAATAAGATCCCTGAGGTTGAAGTTTTGGTGGGAGTGGCTGACTTGGATTTAGTGGCAGTTACAGAAACATGGTTCACAGAAAACCGTGATTGGGATGTAACTATACCTGGCTATACTTTATTCAGAAAGGACAGGGTAGGAAGAAAGGGAGAAGGAGTGGCACTATATGTAAAAACTACTATTAAAGCTTTGGAATTACAGAGCTTAAAAGGGAGAGGGGAGGCATTGTGAGTTAAACTAGAAAGAGGGAAAGAGAAATCTATTTGCACTGGTGTGATATACAGACCTCCCTCACAAGAGGAAGAGGTGGACAGAGTTAATTGAAGACATACGCAGCATTGCTAGGAAAGGGGAAGTGCTACTGATAGGAGATTTCAATATGCCAGATGTTGATTGGCACATTCCTGCTGCAGTATCATCTAGAAGTAAGGAGATCCTGGATTCTCTACAGGGAGAACTATTCAGGCTATTGGTAACAGACCCCACACATGAAAGGGCCATACTGGACTTGGTGCTTACCAATGGTGAAAGTGTTTCTGATGATGTAGTGGGAGATCATTTGGCATCCAGTGATCACAAGATGGTGTGGTTCAGTATTAGGACTAGGGCTGTTAGAATCCATTCAAAGGTGAGGATCTTAGACTTTAGGAAGACTAACTTTGCCAAGATGGGCCAATATCTCAGGGGGATGGGAACAGCTAGGGGATGTAGGAAAACAGTGGGCAAAACTGAAAGGGGATATTTTAAGGGCAACCAACCTTTTTGTTAAAATGGTAAATAAAGGTAAAAGGAAAAGGAGACCGCTATGGCTTTTGAAAGAAGTAGCTGAAAAAGTGAAGAAAAAGAGGGAGGCCTTCATGAAATACAAGAGATCACAGAGAGAGGAAGACATGCATCTATATTTGGAAAAACTTAGAGAAGCTAGCAAAGTAGTCAGGAAGGCAAAGATTCAAAAGGAGAAGGAGGAAATAACCAATGCAATAAAATGGTGGGATATGACATTTTCCATATATGTTAGTGAGAAGAGGAAGGGCAAAAGTGGTATTGTCAGACTCAAGGGTGCAGGGGAGAAATATGTAGAAGCTGATAAGGATAAAGCGGAATTGCTTAACAAATATTTCAGTTCTGTGTTCACAGATGAAGAACCAGGAGCAGGACTTCAGAAAACACCCACAAACAGGAACAGAAGCGAGGGGCATCTTGAACAATTTTCAGAAGACTGTGTTTGTGAGAAACTAGCTCAACTTAAAGTAGACAAAGCGATGGGACCGGATGGGATACACCCTAGAATACTGAGGGAACTTGGGGACGTTCTAGCAGCTCCACTGACTGACTTTTTCAATGCCTCGGAGTCGGGAGTGGTGCCAAAGGACTGGAGGGAGGCTTATGTGGTGCCTTTACACAAAAGCGGAAGTAAGGATGTGGTTGAAAACTACAGGCCGGTTAGTTTAACTTTGGTAGTGAGTAAATTATTGGAAATGCTGCTGAAAGAGAAAATAGTGAGGTTTCTGGAGTCCAGCGGATTACAGGATCCGAGGCAGCATGGATTTACCAGAGGCAGGTCTTGTTGGACAAATCTGATTGCTTTCTTTGACTGGGTGACCAGAGAATTGGACCGAGGGAGAGCCCTAGATGTGGTGTATTTTGATTTCAGTAAAGCCTTTGACACTGTTCCTCACAGGCGACTTATAAACAAACTGAGCGCCCTAGGGATGGACCCTAAAGTTACTGCTTGGGTTAGAAATTGGTTGGGTGGGAGGTGACAAAGAGGTACAGGTAAATGGAGATCACTCTGAGGAGAAGGATGTTACCAGTGGTGTGCCCCAGGGGTCTGTCCTTGGTCCGATTCTTTTTAACATCTTTGTTAGTGATATAACGTAAGGCTGTCGGGTAAGGTTTGCCTCTTTGTGGATGATACCAAAATCTGCAATAGAGTAGACACCCAGGAAGGTGTAGATAACATGAGGAGGGATCTAGCTAAGCTTGAAGAATAGTCTAGAATTTGGCAGCTGGGATTTAATGTTAAAAAATGTAAGGTCATGCATTTGGGCTGCAGCAATCCAAGGGAGCAATATAGTATAGGGGGTGAAGTACTTTTGTCCACTAAAGAAGAGCGGGACCTAGGTGTGGTTGTGTCTGATGCTCTTAAAGTAGCTAAACAGGTAGAAAAGGTGACAGCAAAAGCTAGAAGGATGCTTGGGTGCATATGGAGAGGAATGGCTAGCAGAAAAAAGGAGGGGATAATGCCTCTATAAGTCTTTGGTGCGACCTCATTTGGAGTATAGTGTGCAAATCTGGAGACCGCACCTTCAAAAGGATGTGAACAGGATGGAGTCAGTACAGAGGGTGGCTACTAAAATGATTAGTGGTCTTCCTTATGAAGCATATGCAGACAGACTTAAGGATCTTAATATGTACACCTTAGAGGAAAGGCGGGATAGAGGTGATATGATTGAAATGTTTAAATACCTCCGTGGCATAAATGTTCAGGGAGAGAGCCTCTTTCAATTGAAAGCAAGTTCTGCTGCGAAGGGACATGGGATGAGAGTGAAGGGAGATAGATTCAGGAATGATATGCGGAAATATTTCTTTACGGAAAGAGTAGTGGATCCGTGGAATAGTCTCCCAGTGGAGGTGGAAGAGATGAGGACAGTAACTGAATTCAAATAGCATGGGACACACAGAGGATCTCTAAAGGAAAAAAGGTGACTGTTGTAGTTGTTGATATGGAAGGACAGACTAGATAGGCCATGTGGTCTTTTTCTGTTGTCATATTTGTGTTTCTATGTTTCCTGCAATGTGTAAAATCAGGTCATGAAATCCATTTGTGACTATTGAGCTGCTGTTCTTGGAACAATCAATATCTAGAAGTAATTTCACTTTTTTCTATTGTTTACTGTATTACACAAGTGTATTTGGCATTCTGTAATATAAATGGAATGATATATATGGGAAATTGATCAGTCTGGTGGTTTACTAACTGCTTCATTATTACTATTCACAGGAGCATTCAGGACGTGTTTTTCGACTTCAGTTTGATGAATTTCAGATCATTAGTAGTTCCCATGATGATACAATTCTGATTTGGGATTTCTTAAATGTGCCGCACAGTGCCCAGAATGAGACTCGCTCCCCGTCCAGAACGTATACATACATTTCTAGATAACAGTCTGCACTTTACTACCCTCAGCAGGTAAGTTTTGACAGATCCCTTTTTTGAATTTAACTCTGTCTTTCATTGATAGCTTATAAAGTGGGCTATATTCAGGTGCACGTATTAGTTACAGGGGAGAATAGTCCTTTTATGTTAAAGCAAACTTATCCTATTACATTGTTTTGCACTTTTTTATTTTTATTAGTTCTGTCCTGATAGCAGGCTTCCAGTATTAACCTCAGAATATCCAGGATCTCCTCATCCGAAGTGTGTATCTCACCTTAAGCTCTGTCTCTTGGGCAACTGGGAGAAGGAGGGTATTCTATTCCCATCTCATGCCGCTTGCTCCTTCTTTCCCCCTATTCCTTCTTGGTTACTTACCCATGTATTCTCCTTCAAGCCTGATTGTGCTTCTTTCAGCAGAAAAAGACCATATGTCCTCTCTGGTCTGCTCTTCCATATCAACTACTATAGTCATTTTATTTTCTTTAGAGATCTGTGTTTGTCCCATGCTTTCTTAAATTCAGATACTGTCCTGGTCTCTACTACCTCTATTGAGAGACTGTTCCAAGCATCTGCTATTCTTTCCTTAAAGAAATATTTCCGCATATTATTCCTGAGTCTATCCTTTTTCACCTTCACCAGAGGTTTTCCTGTGCATTTATGCCACGGAGGTATTTAAACATTTTTATCATATCTCCTCTCTCCTGCCTTTCCTCCAAAGTATACATATTGAGATCTTTAAGTCTGTCCCCGTATACCTTATGTCGAAGTCCACTGACCATTTTGGTAGCTGCCTCTGCACAAATGCCATCCTGTTTATATCCTTTTGAAGGTGTGGTCTTCCGAATTGCACACAATATGCCAAATGAGGACTCACCAAAGACTTATACAGAGGCACTGTCGCCACCTTTCTACTAGCCATTCTTCTCCCTATGCACTCAAGCATCATTCTAGCTTTTGCCATTGCCTTTTCTATCTCTTTAGCCACCTTAAGATCATCAGAAACAATCATGCCCAGGTCCCGCTCTTCTTTTGTGTACAGAATTACTTTACCCCCATACTGTACCGTTCTCTTGGATTTTTGCATCCCAAATGCATGACCCTGCATTTTTTAGCATTAAATCTCAGTTGCCAAATTCTAGACCTTTCTTAAAGCTTAGCTAGAACCCTCCTCATGTTATTTACTTTCTGGGTGTCTGTTCTATTGCAGGTTTGGTATTTGCTTTTTTTTGTCAGATTTCTTTCCTGTCTTCTCAGTTATTCACTTTACTTCCCACTTGATGTTCTAATTTGCTTGCATCAGTCCCCCCACCTCTTTCATGGTTGCACTCTTTCTCTTCCTCTCCCATTTATTTTTTATCTCCAGGAACAAGCAGGAATGTAGTCATCACATATGGGTATCGTCGGTACCGACGGAGCCTGCGCGGGAACGCTCCCCAGCGTCCAATTAGAAAGCTTTTGGGAGCATCCCACAGCACCTGCGTGCTGCCTTCCCGCCTTTCCCAACTGCCTCTCTCCAGTTCTTCTTTTTCCGCGGAGCCAGCAGGTCGTCATTCCTGTCACCGCAGAAGAATTCTGCTTTATTTCTTTCTTTTTTGTGGTCGCATCTGCCTTCCTCGACGCTTTACCAGTACCGCCGTTTTTTTCTTCTTATTTTCTGTCTTTAAAAAAAAAAATACTAGGACTTTTTCCTATTTTTTCCCAGGTGCACGTGCCTTTTTGGGCCTTAGGCCCAAAAATATTTTCCTACAATGGGAGAAACCTTCTGGTTTCAAAAAGTGCACCAAGTGTGGCGGTACCATTTCCATCACCGACACCCATGAATGGTGTCTAAAATGTTTAGGTCCTGACCACTCTATCACGGATTGTATGTCCTGTGCCATGTCGTCTAAAAGAGGTCGGCAAAACTGAGCTGCTAAGCTCAGTACCCTGTTTCCCTCTGATGCAGCTTCGGTGGCATCGACGTCTTCCAGGGCTTCCTCTTCCTCCTGTGGATCTCAGGTAACTAAACATAAGTCCTGCCGGTCCTTCTAAGCATCGAGATGCCTCTGGCGTTTCTCTTGAGGATTCTGCACCGGCAAAATTGCCCCGGCGGGAGGCTTCGGCTTCCAAAGCATTATTGGGGCTCCAGGATGTTCTCGTGGCTTCGACCTCGGCAGAACTACTGGTGCCATGCTCTGGGGTACCGGCGGTCTTCTCCAGTACCGACATCCAGGCATCGGCAGCGTCGATAGACCAGAGAGTCCTGGCTATTGAGCGCAGTCTGGCGGCTCTCCTTGTGGCATCAACGTCCTCAGAACCGCGACAGACAATCCGGCCGGTATCGGCATCGGTACCGGTACCGATAACATCGGCATCGGTGTCTGCTTTGCCGGTACCCAGTCATCCGCTGCCCTTGGGTACCGATACCCCGGTACCGATTACTCCCGGTACCGACTTCGGTCGGTACGGATATCGGGCTCTTCAAGAGCGTCCGGACAGACTGTACTTCGAGTCCTCAGAAGAATCTGAGGATTCTGACAGTTCTGTCGATGCAGGAATGCTTCTCCCAGAGGAGCCCTCCTCCCCTAAGCGCAGGATGTCTCCTCCAGAGGATATTTCCTTCCAGGATTTTATCAGGGAGGTGGCTCGGTGTCTGTCCATTACTGTGGCCCCTGAAACAGAGCCAAGAGCTAAGGAGTTGGAAATTTTACAATATCCCAAAACTCCTAAGGAGGCAGCTACTTTGCCCATTCATGAGATTTTGCATGATCTCATGTTAAGGATGTGGGAGACACCTCTTACCACCTCTCCTCATTCTCGCAGACTGGATACTCTGTATCGAGTCCCTCCTTGTCCTGGTTTCCAGAAATCTCAACTTCCTCACCACTCTATTGTAGTGGAATCAGCTATGAGAAGGATTAAGAGTGCAAAGAGACATGCCTCTAATCCTCCAGGACGTGAGTGCAGAACCCTGGATGCTTTTGGACGTCGTGTCTTCCAAGCTTCCATGCTTTCTGCCAGGATCAGTTCCTATAGTCTTTACATGGGAATGTACCTGAAGGAGGTCACAGATTTAGAGGCCTTGAGTCCTATTCTTCCTGAGGATAGAAGACAGGATTTTCTCACATTGGTCAAACATGCCCAAGATGTTTCTAAATTTGTCAACCGTGCAGCCTTTGTCTGCTTTGCGTGCATAAGCAGAACTTCTGCCATTGCCATAGGCGCACATAGAATTGCTTGGCTCCAGACATCTGATCTGGAGTTCTGGGTACAAGACAAATTGGGAAATATCCCTTGTACTGGTGAGAACCTGTTTGGTAGAGATTGGCAGGAAAAGGCCAATGAGTTGGATGCTGACAACTCTACCTTGGATAGATTACAAGTCCACAGCTGACCCTGCTAGAAAGAAATCGTTCAAGAAGCCATTCTTTTCTAAGAAGAAAAGATATTATCCTGCTTATGCTCAGTAGAGACGTTCTGCAGGTCAGTTTGTCAGGAAAGGTCAGCAACCACCCAAGCCAGAAGAAAGCAAAGACTGCTAAGCCTCAACCGTCTCAGCAGTCTCAGCCTCCACAAGGCCTTTGACTTTCAGCTAGAGAACTTAACCTTCCTGGCTCTCGTGGGACCAGAGCCTTCCACCATTCCAGGAAGGTTATGTCACTTTGCCCCCAGATGGAGGCAGATAGCAGAGCATTGGACACTTTGCATCATAAAGGAGGGGTACAGGCTTCATTTTTCAAACATGCCCCCTCCCACAGTAATAAGACAGTTCAATTCTCCAACCTCTCTTATCAACCTGTTAGGTCAGGAGGTCACTATGCTTCTTGCCCAAGAGGCAATAGAAGAGGTACCCATCCATCAGCAGGGTACAGGGTTTTACTCCCCCTATTTCCTTATCCCAAAGAAAACAGGGGGATACAGACCTATCTTGGACCTCAGAGAATTGAACAAATTCCTTGTCAAAGAGAAATTCAAGATGATTTCTCTCGGAACTCTGCTGCCATACCTTCAGAGTCAGGATTGGCTTTGTTCTCTAGATCTCAAGGATGCGTACACCCATGTTCTCATCCATCCAACTCACAGGAAGTTCCTTCAGTTCCTTTTTCAGGGAAAGCACTACCAATACAGGGTGCTTCCTTTTGGCCTGGCCTCAGCACCAAGGGTGTTTACGAAATGCATGGCTGTTGTAGCAGCATTTCTCCGCACTCTAGGGATATTCGTCTTCCCCTACTTAGACGACTGGCTCATTCGAGCCCCAACAGAGTCAGAGGCCAGGACTTCTCTATCCTGCACAATGCGTATCCTTCAGTATTTGGGTCTGGTAATAAACATCCCAAAATCCAGTCTAACTCCCACTCAGTCTTTGGAGTTCATAGAAGCTTTGCTGGATACCAGAAAGGCAAGGGCCTACTTCCCCCAGGCCCGTTGTCTTCGCATGGTGCAGTTAGCTTCTCAAGCAGTGCTGAAGTCTCATCTCACTGCTCGAGAAATGTTACAACTACTAGGCCACATGGCATCCACCGTGCATGTGGTGCCCTATGCTCGCCTCCATATGAGGCCACTCCAGTGGACTTTATCCACTCAATGGACCCAGGCATCAGGATGCCTATCAGACAGAATAGCAAACACAGGTCGCCTTATTTTGTCCCTCCAGTGGTGGAAATCCACTCAAAACCTGTTGCTGGGGTCCCCTTTTCAACAACCTTTACCCCAAGCAACTCTCACAACAGATGCTTCTCCGATGGGTTGGGGAGCTCATCTGCAAGACCTCTCCACCCAAGGCACCTGGTCTCCACAGGAGACTCAACTACATATCAATCTCTTGGAACTCAGAGCAATCTTCCTTGCTCTTCGAGTGTTTCATACCCTGCTCAGCTACAAGACAGTCCTCATTCATACGGACAATCAAGTAGCCATGTTCTTTGTGAACAAGCAGGGGGGAACAGGCTCTCTGTCGCTTTGCAACAAAGCTTTGCGACTATGGGCCCTCGCCAGAGAGCATCAGATTCATCTCCTGGCAGTGTATCTTCCAGGCATACATAACTCTTGGGCAGACAGACTCAGTCGAGTTCTGCTTCCACACGAGTGGTCTCTGCATGCAGACCAGGTGACCAAGATTTTTCAAATTTGGGGAACCCCGGACATAGACCTCTTTGCAAGTCCGTGGAATGCCAAACTTCCCCTGTTCTGTTCCAGAATTCTGGCTCAGGGGGCTCAGGCCAGGGATGCTTTTCTCCTTTACTGGGGTCAAGACTTCCTGTATGCCTTTCCACCCATTCCCCTAATTCCCAAAACCCTATTCAAGCTTCAGAGAGACAGAGGCCATATGATTCTCATAGCTCCACATTGGCCATATGATTCTCATAGCTCCACATTGGCCACGGCAAGTGTGGTACCCTCTGCTTCTACGTCTCTCTCAAGCTCCCTCCCTGGAGTTAGGGTCTGCTCCAGATCGCCTATCTCAGGAGGACGGAATGTTATGGCATCCCAATCCCCAGTCTCTGCATCTCAGGGCTTGGTTGCTGAAGGCCTAGATCTCCATGATCTTAATCTCCCTCAGCAAGTAAAAGATATTCTTTTTGCAGGAGAGGCAAGATGGCGTCAGAGCTTTTCCGGTGGGAAGCGGCTCCACGGTTTTCGTGCCCTGTTTGCTGCCTCGGCATGCGTTTTTAAGATGGGGCGCCGAAAGAGAAAACAGGCTTCCTTACTCTTGGGGGCGCCTGTATCTGGAGCGACGGGGCAGAAGACGCTTGCGGCGTGCGGCTTTACCTTGCCGGGGAATGGAGCAGCGTCTTCGGCTGAGCCGGGAGTTTTGAAGTTCTTGGCTCTGAGTGCATCGGGGGTGTGGTTGTCGCTGGAGCTGCGCTCACCCCCTCCTCGACCTGGAAGCAGTTACCCGGTCTCCTTTGTGCTTCCTGCCAGGGCTGTTCGATGCTCGTCGGCGGTTGGGAGCGAAGAGGGCTCTGTACCGGTGAGAGACTTGTCAGCTTCTGCACCTTCTGTTCAGGCTGCTGCGGATGTGAGACAGGTGGAAGAGAAGGGTCTGCAGAATGGAAGATCTTTGGAGCCGTTAGAAGGTTTGGACACGCTTCCAGTTTTGCGAGGGTTGATTAAGCCACCTCAGGTAGATATGGAAGCACTGTGGGACGCTGTTGCTACAGTTAATACTTCCCTTATGGCTGCTCTTGGCGCATTAAAAAAGGATTCTCTATTGGTTCATAATGATATTTCAGAAGTGAAAAATGCTTTGGTGGAGCAAGTTCGACGTTTGGAGGGAGTTGAAAAGGACTTGGAACATCTGCATGGGTTATGTGCTGCCCAAGCTAAGAATAAGATCGTGTTATCAAAAAAGACTGAGTATTTGGAGAACTATACTCGTAGGAATAATTTACGATTGTTAAATTTTCCTAAATCCCCAATTATGTCTGCTATTGATATGGTACGTAAATATCTACAGGAGGTGCTTAAACTTCCTGCAGATAATTTGCCTCCAATTGTTAGAGCACAATATCTAACGGTAGGTGGTGGGTCTGGTTGTTTAACCTCTGGGAGCCCGGCGGTGGGGATTGGGGATCTCACCGCATTTTTGGAGGACTCCCTGGAGGTAGTAACAGGCCGTACTACCTTACTTGTGACCTTAGCTTTGGAGCTTGATAAATCTTTAATTCTTCGGGCATATTTTAGTTATTGCAATTGTAACTTCCTTGGAGCCAAAGTTTATATGTTTCCTGATTTATCTCGCGCTACTCAGGTGAGGAGAAAAGAATTTTTGGACTTGCGCTCTAGAGTTCTTTCCCTGGGAGCTAGTTTTCAGTTAAGATTTCCTTCTCGTTGTATAATTTCCTATGATGGTAAAGTTTTCTTATTCTTTGAACCAAGGCAGCTGCTTGATTTTCTGGGGAGGGATTGGAGGTGCAAATAGCGACCACTCCGGCCGACGCTTAAGTCTCTGCTCTGTAATGTATTTTCTTGTTTTTTCCTGTTATTGATTTTCTGTGGCCTCTCCAATTTTGCCTAGTGCTTTGTGGTCGAAAATGATGAAGTATACGGAATTTTCTTTGTGGGGTAATTAGTTTCTTTATTGTTTTAGGATGATGTATATTTTCATCTCTCTTATTTCATTCTTGTTATGCATGAATGTTAAAATTCAATAAAAATTTAAATTAAAAAAAAAAGATATTCTTTTTGCTTCCAGGAAACCTTCCACAAGACGCTCAAGTGTTCGCAAAAGGGTCTTAACCCCCTTGCGATACCTCTGGAATCCTTGCTGGAGTATCTCCTTCATTTATCCAATGCAGGACTTAAGACTAACTCAGTAAGGGTCCATTTGAGTGCTATTACAGCTTCCTTTAAACCTCTAAATGGACAGCCTATTTCCTCTCATCCTCTTATAGCAAGATTTATGAGAGGCCTTCTTCTAACTAAGCCTCCCATTAGGCCACCACCGGTGGCATGGGACTTAAACCTGGTTCTTGGGCAGCTCATGAAGCCACCCTTCGAACCTTTAGCTACTATCTCCTTAAAATTCCTTTCTTGGAAGGTTATCTTTCTTATTGCAATCACATCAGCACGTCGCATTAGTGAGTTGCAAGCACTAGTAGCTAATCCACCTTATACAAGGTTCCATCATGACAAGGTAGTCCTTAGGACTCATTCACACTTTATGCCAAAGGTGGTCTTGCCTTTTCATCTGAACCAAGCAGTCTACCTACCTGTGTTTTTTCCAAGGCCTCATGCATCAAATGCAGAGAGGAATCTTCATACCTTCGACTGTAAAAGAGCTTTAGCCTTTTACTTACAAAAAACACAGCAACATAGAAAGTCCTCTCAACTCTTTGTTGCTTTTGATCCTTCCATTTGGGACGTCCAGTCTCCAAGAGAACACTATCTAACTGGATTTCTCAGTGTATTTCCTTTGCCTATCAGAGTAAGAACCTTTCTCTGGAGGACCATGTCACAGCTCACAATGTGAGAGCCATGGCAGCCTCAATGACTCATCTGCACTCTGTGTCTATAGACGACATCTGTCGAGCAGCCACCTGGGCCTTGGTTCATACCTTCACAGCCCATTACTGCTTGGACAAGGACTCCTGCCGGGATGCCTTGTTTGGTCAGGCTGTTCTCCAACACCTGTTCCATACTTAACTCCTACCCACCATCCCTGGTAGGATGCCAGAGATCCATGGGGGGAAGTGAAGCCCTTCTCAGGGGCACACAACCTCTGGGGTCTCTCCCTGGCATCTAAAGCTAGGGAGTCCCCATATGTGATGACTACATTCCTGCTTGTTCCTGGAGATAGCATAGTTACTCACCTGTAACAGGTGATCTCCGGGAACAGCAGGAATTTAGTCTTCACAACCCACCCACCTCCCCTAGGAGTTGTATCTCTCTATCTCTTTCCTTTCCCTCTCTCTATTTGTCTCAGCTTTAAAATTCAACTGGAGAGAGGCAGTTGGGAAAGGCGGGAAGGCAGCACGCAGGCACTGTGGGATGCTCCCAAAAGCTTTCTAATTTAACGCTGGGAGAGCGTTTCCACGCAGGCTCCATCGGTACCGACGATACCCATATATGAGGACTAAATTCCTGCTGTTCCCGGAGATCACCTGTTACAGGTGAGTAACTATGCTTTTTCCCTCCTATCTTCTTCTCCATCTTGATTCCTCACTCTTCTCATTCCTCCATACTCCTGATGCTCTGTCCTTTGCAATCTCCCCATCTTTTTGCCTGTCTTGTCTCCCAGCCCCTTACAAAACTGTCCATTAACTTTCAGAATTAAAAGAACTAACGTGACCAAATGGAGATTAATACAGCTTTCTGTAGAACAGGCTCCATTGGCCAAAAAAGCGCTTTTTTTTTTTTTCTGGGCTGGCTTCTTCGTACCATTTAAAATATGTTCCATATTTTCCATTTAAATAACCTAACAGCACTTTTATTTTATGTCAAAATAATGGCATTTAAGTTTTTAAGCATGTTTAGAATGGTGCCACAAATTAAATTCTTTGGGACAGTGCAACCACATGATTGCCATCCTACGCTTTTTTGATGCACTGAACAAATGTAAGGACTCATATGTTGCTTCATGGTAAGGATGTGCATTTCTTAGCATATACTTAAAAAATAAAAAATTTGGGGGGTTCATTTAGAAGCCTTACTTGTAATTTGCACGCATACGAGTAAAGAGGAGGGAGGAGTGGCTCAGTGATTGGGACAGGTTACCTCAGGCCGGAGGGCCAGGGGTTCAATTCCCGCATGGGAACAAGTAACCTCAGGCCGGAGGGACTGGGGTCTCTAGTCCCATGGCCGTTCCTTGTGGCCGTTCCTTGTGGCCTTGGGCACGCCACTTAACCCTCCATTGCCTCAGGTACACTTAGATTGTGAGCCCTTCAGGGACAAGGGAATAAAAAGTACCTGTTTGTATATACATGTAAAACCGCTCTGATGCGTAAGTAAAGGGCGGTATATCAAATGCCTAAACCATAACCGTAATCGAGCATATACATGTATAAATTGCATCCACATGTAAATGGCCATTTTAAAAAGGATACAATTTACACAGGAAAGTCCTTAATGCATTGAAGTATTGAGAGGTGGTGTGTCAGGGACAGGGTCTCGGCATGGTCTGGGTGGAACAAAAATTAACATCTGTATTCCCTGTTTCATAGGTGGTACTTGTAGGGTTGTGTGGGGTTTTTTTGTTGTTTTATTTTAAAGTGTGCATTTCAGCCATCAATTTACAGGGAGGCTTAAGGGGCTAGCGATCTTAATCACCCCCTAGTTTTCTTCAAATTGAAATGAGTTAAATATAGCATTTTCCTAGTTAAGTAGCAGCATCTACTTGTTTAAATTGCAAAATGGCTCACATGCATGTGTAAGTCCTGACATTTTCGCGTGCAAGTTATAAATTGCTGGCACTTACAGATGTAAGTTGCAGGATTCCCTTATTTTTTTTCATGTGTAAATTGGTAAAATGGCTTCTCCTACTGCCTATGGAGGTCGATAAATGTGAGTTCCTGCTCTTTTTATGTATTTTAGAAACAGCTCCCAACTTCAATGTCTCAATTGTGTTCTCCATGTACTATCTAAAATATGCATTTTTAAGTGCAAGCAAAATCAATTTTAGATTTTTTTTTATTAGCCATTTCCATTTTATACAGTGAAATAACAAAGAAAAAAAACTAATTAGGAATTAAACACCAATAATAGTCAAATCAATCAATAACTTGCCCACATCACAAGGAGGATGTGAGTAAAGAGAAAAAAATGCATAAACTGAAATATCATTAGTCACAGCACAAGACAGTCATAAGCCTAATACAAATTTGGGGGTCCATAAGATCTTCAGACAGCCAAGAGAACTAAATCAAACATTCCTACCTTTCAAAGTGTCTTCCAATTGAACTGCTTCAAAGAAGGTGTAGCAATTACTCTGTAATGTAACCAAGCACTTCCAAGGGAACTTAAGGTAAAACTTTTCCCCTAAAACCAAAACATGAGGTTTCAAAGCTAAAATAAATAAATAAATCTGTTTTGGTCTGGAAACATCTGGGGAAATCCTAACCTTTTGCCCACAGAATATTTCTTTTAAAAAAAAATTTCTGAAAATACAATTTCAAAATAACATTCTTATCCACCTCAAAGTTAAAGGAAACTAACAAAGTTGCTCATAATGAAATCTTATCTTTGGATGATTCCATTTAAAATGTATTTTTATATCATTTCAATTTAATTAATCATTTTGTTAGCTTTTCCAGACTAGGCTTAACTTGTCTACTTTGTCTTTATTTCATGTATTTCACTTCACTTATCAACTACGTATCAATACACTTCTTAGTACAAAATATGCCACACTCATAAAAGTGTAATATTACATTAAAACAAAATAGTTAATGTATCACATAAATGATCATTGCTGAAAGAGAAAAAAAATCTAAATTGCACAAAGCCACAGGCAATGTGTTCCAGCATCTTAGACCTTTGACTGTAAAAGTACAGGACTGAATGGATTCTTTATGAATTTTGGATAGAGAAGGAACCAACAAATCTTGTGAGCTAGATCTGAATATAGGCAATGGAATATATGGCTCAGAAAAGACCATAAATGACGAGCAAAATTATTTTAAATATACTTATTAGCATTTGAATTGTAGTCTATATTTAATGGGGCAGCCAATGAAGGCAAGTAATATTTATTTATTTAACCCGTTTTGGACCAGCATATGTTTTACATACATAAGGTTTCCATACTTACTACTCAACTGTTTACTAATTAATGGTTATTCTCCAGGACCAAGCAGGAAGTCAGCCCTCACATATGGGTGACGTCGGCGGCGCCGGAGCCCTCGTGCAGAGCATTTCCCCAGCTTTCAAGGAAAGCCTTTGGGAATGCAGCTCGCATGCGCAGTCCCCTTCCCACCTAAGGGTGCCATCTTGCTCAGTCTTTTTTTTTCCGCTGAGTCCAACGGACGTGAGTTCATGTCATCCGGGAAAAGTAGATTTTTTTTCTGAGATTTTCGCTTTTTCTTATCCCGGTTCAATGCCGGTTCCCCTTCCCGCCTTGGCTCGGTACACCGTTATCGAGTCTGGAATTTCTTTTTTCGGTTTTTGTCCTTCGTGACTAGCATTCGCGCCAGTGCCCTCAGCGTCGGGGCGGGTAGCACCGAGGCCCACATGGCCGGAGCCGCTCGACGACGACGACTCAGAGGAGTCGGCGTGGGAGACTGAGGACGAGGAGTCTCCTGACACCTTCCGGACCCGGTACGTCCCTTCGGACTCCCCGGAGTCTGAGCCTCGGAGAAGGTCCCCCCAGAGGATACCCGGTTCTCGGACTTCGTGAGGGACATGGCCAAGGCTTTGGCATTCCCTATGGACGCTGAGGAGGAGCCTCGAACCGAGGAGCTTGATGCCCACCAGTATGATTTTCCTCTGAAGGAAGCCTCTACTGTACCAGTTCCTCCGATGCTGGAACGGCTGCTCTTCCGTATGTGGGAGGCACCGGCCTCTGTACCAGTTTTTAGCAAACGGGTCGATTCCATTTATCGAGTCCGTAAGAGCCCTAGGTTCCAAAAGGCACAGCTACCACACAATTCCATGGTTGTGGAATCGGCCATGCACTGCCTAAAGAGTCTGAAGATGCACTCCTTGGTGCCCCCCCCCGGCCGGGAGGCCCAGAACCTGGATGCCCTTGGTAGAAAGTGCTTCCAGGGCTCTATGCTCTCTTGCCATGTCCAGACTTACCAGCTGTACATGGGCATGTACTTAAGGGACCTGGCAAAGGAGATTGACGGGTTCTCAGCTGGCCTCTCCGAGGAACCCTTGCAGAGGTTCAAAGCCTTGTCGACAGGGATCTGAGAGTGCTCGAAGTTTCTCTCGAGCAGCCTATGATGGCTTCGAGGCTTCAGCCCGGGTAGCTGCGGCCGGCATCAGTGCACGCCGTCAGGCCTGGCTACAGTCATCGGACCTGGAGTCATGGGTGCAGGACAAGTTGGTCGATGTCATGTGCCGAGGTGACAACCTATTCGGTAAGCCCATGACTGAAAAGGCTGCAGAAATCGAGACTGAGACTCTCACCAGGAAAAGGCTGTCCAGAAAGACTTCTGACCCTTCTCAGAAAAAGAAGGACTCGGGGAAGAAGCCCTTTTTCCCGAGGATGGGTGTTGCCTACAAATCCTACCCTCAGTATCAGGCCTCTCCAGCTCCCCAACAGGGCCAGCAGGCCAAGGGGTAGGGGCATGGGCCCCATAGGCAGAAGACACCCAAGCTGCCAGCTCTGGCTCCTTCACAGCAGGGAGCGGGGTTTTGACTTTCATAGCATAGCCTCTCCTCCGCCGGTGGCCCACTCAGCACAGGGGGTCGGCTGACCCTGTACCGCCTACAGGTGGCCAGCCATCACAGGGGATACCTGGGTACTGAGCATAGTCCAAAAGGGCTACATGCTCCACTTCCACCAGCTACCCCCTCCTACTATCCAGGGGAGCCTCCAAGACTCCCTCTGCACAGGAACCTCCTCTTTCAGGAGTTGGCAAGTCTTCTAAAGGAACAGGTGGTGGAACCGGTGCCTCACCACCTGAAAGGGCAAGGCTTCTACTCCAGGTACTTCCTGGTACCAAAAAGGACAGGAGGCCTCCGGCCTATCCTAGACTTGCGAAACCTAAACAAGTTTCTGGAGAGGGAAAAGTTCAAGATGCTTACCCTTGGGATACTGCTGCCCTACCTCCAGCAGGAAGACTGGCTAGGCTCCTTAGACCTAAAGGATGCTTATACTCACATCCTCATTCATCCAGACCACAGACAATATCTCAAATTTGTGATGGGAGGAAACCATTTTCAGTACAGGGTACTTCCCTTTGGCCTAACCTCTGCCCCCAGGGTTTTCACCAAATGCCTGGCAGTGGTGGCGGCTTAACTCAGGAATCAGGGAATTTTTGCCTTCCCATACCTGGACGACTGGCTCATCAGGGGCCAGTCTCTCCAGGAGGGCCCAACAAGCCACTCTTCGCACTGTCTTCTTCAGCATCTGGGCTTTGTCATAAACTGCGCAAAGTCCACTTTGCTCCCCTCTCAGAACCTAGAGTTTATAGGGGCAAGCGTAGACACCCTGCAGGCAAGAGCTTACTTGCCTGAAGACAGGGCCTGCAGACTGATAGACTTGGCCAACCAGTTCCAAAGCAAGTCTCATGTCTCCATCAGGCACTACCTGCAGCTCCTGGGCCACATGGCATTCATGGTACATGTGACTCAGGTACATGTGACTTTTACCTTATCAGAATATAGAAAGATTAGGGGACATGCAATGAAGCTGCAGGGTAAACTATTTAAGACTAATAAAAGAAAATATTTTTTCACTCAACGTGTAATCAAACTCTGGAATTTGTTACCGGAGGATGTAGTAAAGGCTGTTAGTGTAGCTGGGTTTAAAAAAGGTTTGGACAAGTTCCTGGAGGAAAGGTCCATAAACCATTATTAAGTGACCGAAGATATCAATGCTTGACCCAGTACAAGCATTGTGGAACTTGTGTCTCTTGGGGAAACTGCTAGGTACATATGACCTAGATTGGCCACTGTTGGAAACAGAATACTGGGCTTGATGGACCTTGGTCTGACCCAGTATGGCATATCTTATGTTCTTATGACTCCGAATGCCCGTCTGCACATGTGGACTGCTCAGTGGTGCCTCAGAGATCAGTGGACGCAGGCCACAGGCGACCTCCGAGACAGAGTAAAGGTGTCCAAACCACTTTTGGACTCATAAGAACATAATAACATAAGATATGCCATACTGGGTCAGACCAAGGTCCATCATGCCCAGTATTCTGTTTCCAACAGTGGCCAATCTAGGTCATTGCGAAAATTGGCCATTTAGCCCAACCCTCTGCTTTCTATCTTTTAACCAGTTCCTGATCCACAATAGTACACTGCCTCCTATCCCATGACTCTTCAGTTTTGCCAAAAGTCTCTGATGAGGGACCTTGTCAAAGGCTTTCTGAAAGTCCAGATACACAATATCAACCGACTCACCTTTGTCCACCTGTTTATTCACTCCTTCAAAAAAACATAACATATTAGTAAGACAAGATTTTCCTTGTGTAAAGCCATGTTGGCTGTCTCCCATTAGGTTGTGACTATCTACGTGCTGAGTAATTTTATTCTTTATGATGGTTTCTACCATTTTTCCTGGTACTGACGTCAGGCTCACCGGTCTGTAGTTTCCCGGATCACCCCTGGAACCCTTTTTAAAAATTGGTGTTACATTGGTGATCCTCCAATCTTCAGGTATTAGAGATGATTTTAATGATAGTTCACAGATTACTGATAGCAGGTCTGCAATCTCATATTTCAGTTCTTTCAACACCCTTGGATGTATACCATCCGGCCCAGGTGATTTGCTACTCTTCAGTTTATCTAATAGTTGTAAGACATCTTCCCGATGTATCGATATTTCCTTCAATTCTTCCGCACCTTTAAATACCAGTTCAGTCATGGGTAACATCCCTACATCTTCCTCAGTAAAGACCGAAGCAAAGAATTTATTCAGTTTCTCCACTATTGCCTTGTCGCCTCTTAGTGCTCCTTTAACCCCTTTATCATCTAATGGACCAACTGACTCTCTCACAGGTTTTTTGCTACGAATGTACTTGAAAAGGTCTTTATTTCGCGTTTTTGCTTCCGCAGCAAGCTTCTTCTCAAATTCTCTCTTTGCCTGCCTTATCAATGCCTTCCATTTGACTTGCCAGTGCTTGTGCTGTTTCCAAGTTTCGTCATTTGGCTCTTTTTTCCATTTCCTGAAAGATGCTTTTTTGGCAACAACAGCCTCTCTGACCTCACCTTTAAACCATGCTGGCAGTTTTTTGGACTTCCTTCCAATTTTCTTAAACCCTGGAATACAGCTTGTCTGGGCTTCCAAGATAGTATTTTTCAACAACACCCAAGCTTGATGTACGTCTTTAACCTTTGCAACTGCTCCTTTTAGTTTTTTCTTAACTGTTTTCCTCATTTTATCATAGTCTCCCTTTTGAAAGTTAAAAGGTAGTACTGTGGATTTCCTTACTATCCCTCCTCCACTAATTAAATCAAAGGCGATCATGCTATGATCACTATTGCCAAGTGGCCCCAACACCCTTATCTCTTGCACTAGATCTGGTGTTCCACTAAGGACTAGGTCTAATATGGCTTCCCCTCTGGTTGGTTCATGAACCAGCTGCTCCAAGAAGCAGTCATTTATTTCATCTAGGAACTTTATCTCCCTAGCATGTCCTGACATGACACTGACCCAGTCGATACCGGGGTAATTGAAATCACCCATTATTATTACTGTGCTGTAACTTTTGTTAGCTTCCTTGATTTCTTTGAGCATTTCATCATCCATTTGGTCATTCTGGCCAGGTGCTCGATAGTACACTCCCACTGCCATTGCCTTCCCCCTTTTATATGGAATTTCAATCCATATAGATTCTACAGCAGATTTTGTTTCCTGCAAAACTTGAATCCTTTCTGAGTCAATGCCCTCTCTAACATAGAGCGCAACCCCTCCACCAATTTGATCAGCTCTATCATTACGATATAGTTTGTACCCAGGTATCACAGTGTCCCACTCGTTGTCCTCTTTCCACCATGTCTCTGATATTCCAATCATATCTAACCTTTCATTTAGTGCTATATATTCTAACTCTCCCATCTTATTCTTTAGACTTCTAGCATTTGCATACAAGTATTTTAGAGAATGTATTTTATTCATGTTAATTTGGCTATTGTTAGACATGGGTAAATTGGGATCTTTAAGCTCTGTCTGCTCCATACTTGAGGGCATTTGGGCTACTTTACTCTTTTGTGGAACCTCTCTGCTTTTGGTAGTATCCTTCAAGGATACATTCTTCCGAACCATCCGCTCTTGGGCGACTGTCGGCTTTCCCCTAATATCTAGTTTAAAAGCTGCTCTATCTCCTTTTTAAAGGTTAATGCCAGCAGCCTGGTTCCATCCCGGTTAAGGTGAAGCCCATCCCTTCGGAAGAGCCCCTCCTTTCCCCAGAATGTTCCCCAGTTCCTAACAAATCCAAAACCCTCATCTCTGCACTCTTTACAGTGGTGGCTAGATATCCCAAACCTTCTCAGAGGGGTACCTTTTCAGGCTCCAGCACACACAAGGGTGCTGACGCCCGATGCTTCCTTAAAGGGCTGGGGTGCACATTGACAGGGCATGTGCACTCAAGGCCTCTGGTCTCCTCGAGAGGCGCACAGCAAATCAATCTTTTGGAGCTGCGAGCAGTCCGCTTAGCTCTGCAGACATTTTCTCATGCCCTCTCTCACCAGTCTGTCCTAGTTCAGACGGACATCAGGTGGAAATGTTCTGTGTGAACAAACAAGGGGGCACGGGGTCCAGGCTCCTATGTCAGGAGGCACTGGCCCTTTGCTCCTTTGCAGTCAAACAAGGCATGTTTCTCAAAGCAGTTTATCTACCTGATCAGGAGAATTTCCTAGCAGACAAGCTAAGCAGAATTTTCCATCCTCACGAATGGCAGTTGAATTCATTGGTGGTCCAGCAGATCTTCCTCTGCTGGGGACGTCCATCCATTGATCTCTTTGCAAGTCCACAAAACCGTCAGCTGCCCAGGTTTTGCTCCAGTCAGCCGCATCCCCTGCGAATGGCAGCAGATGCTTTTCTGATCTCTTGGTCTACGGGCCTCTTCTAAGCGTTTCCTCCCACGCCCTTGGTGGCCCGAACTTTGTTCAAGATTCTCCAGGACAAGGCTTCGGTGATTCTGGTAGCCCCCAGATGGCCGAGGCAGCCCTGGTTTCCACTTCTGCTGCAGTTGGCGGTGGAAACTCCGTTCCCTCTGGGGTTGCAACACGATCTCCTGTCTCAAGAGCAGGATTCCCTTCTGCACCCCAATCTCAGGTCCCTCAAGTTGATGGCCTGGCTGCTGAAAGGGTAGTGCTAGCTCCCTTACTTCTACCTAAGGAGGTTGAGGAGGTGGTCTTGCCCTCTAGGAGGCAGTCCACCAGAAAGTCCTATGCCCTCAAGTGGCGTAGGTTTACGGTATGGTGTGCTCAGCGCAATAAAGATCCTTTCTCCTGCCTTGTGCCAGTAGTACTGCAGTATCTACTTCACCTGTCAGACCTAGGCCTTAAGTCTAACTCTATTCAGGTCCACCTCAGTGCTCTGTCAGCACATCACTCACTGCTGTAAGGACAGTTTGTCGGTTCACCCCTTGGTGTCCCGATTTCTCAGAGGTCTTCTTCTCCAACCTCCGGTCCATCCACTGGTGACTGAGTGGGATTTGAACGTGGTCTTGCAGCAACTTACTAGCCCACCGTTTGAGCCGATGGCTACTTGCCATTTGCGCGTCCTCTCTTGGAAAGCGCTCTTCCTGGTGGCTCTTACCTTGGCCAGACGTGTGAGTGAACTACAAGCTCTGGTTTCTGATAGACCGTACACACGATTCTATAGGAACAGGGCGGTCCTACGGACCCATCCCAAGTTCCTTCCAAAAGTGGTCTCCTCTTTCCACCTCAATCAGGAGGTGGTTCTTCCGACCTTTTTTCCCAGGCTGCATACCAGCCGGGCTGAAACAGTCTTGCCATACCCTGGATTGTAAGAGGGCGTTGTCTTTTTACATAGAACGTACGCGGGGGCATTGAAGGGCTACTCAGCTCTTCTTCTCCTTTGACCCTAATAAGATGGGGTTACCTGTCTCCAAACGTATATTGTCCACTTGGGTAGCAGATTGTATCGCCTGGGCGTATAAGGCAGCCGACCTCCCCTTGCAGGGTCAAGTCACAGCCCACCGTGTCAGGGCGAAAGCCGCGTCAGTATCTCATCTCCGCTCTGTTCCGTTGGCAGACATCTGCCGGGCTGCGACTTGGTCTTCAAGCCAGACGTTTGCAGCCCATTACTGCCTGGAGAGAGAGTCCCGAAGGGACAGTGCTTTTGGACAGGCTGTACTCTGTAATCTCTTTGAGGTTTAGGCAACTCCAACCCTCCGGCCCTTGTGTCGGGCTACCGTACCGGGGCGTTCTCAGAGGATATTCTTATCACGAATGCTGAGACTCTTGAGAGGGAGCCATTTTTTCAGCTTAGGGTTCCCAGTAGCCTAGAGTTGGGGAGTCCCATATGTGAGGATTGACTTCCTGCTTGGTCCTGGAGAAAGAGTAGTTACTCACCTGTAACAGGTGTTCTCCAGGAATAGCAGGAATCTGTCCTTATGACCCTCCCTCCTCCCCTGGAGTTGCAGTCATATCATTCATTTTGATTTTTTTGCTGTCGTTTAGCTATGTCATCAGACTGAGCAAGATGCACCCTTGGGCGGGAAGGGGACAGCGCATGCGTGCTGCATTCCCAAAGGCTTTCCTTGAAAGCTGGGAAAATGCTCCGTATGAGGGCTCCGTCGGCGCCAACATCACCCATATGTGAGGACTGATTCCTGCTGCTCCTGGAGAACACCTGTTACAGGTGAGTAACTACTCTTAAATTCAGTGGAACTATGTTTAGCTATTATTAAGTCAAAAGCGTTATATACAGATTTTTTTATATGAGATCTAATTAGTTTAATAGGTTTTCGAAGTTTGCTGATTTTGACAGTACTGGCGGCTCAACATAAAAAGATCACAAAAAATAGTAAGTAGCTTATAATTCTGTAGTAGCTACTAATTTGCAAATAAAAGTATTTGTAGACTTTAGAAAATAGGTTTAGATAACTGTAACTTTTACTTAGTGTCAGAGTTATTGGTGCATTTATTGGCCTTGTATGTTTTTCATACGCTGGGCTAATATGTTGTTGAAACTAATTGCTGTCAAGCATTCTGTTCTAGGTGTTTGAATGGTGCAATATTGACACACTGCATCAGAAGTGTTTTCACGTGTATCATATTCTGCCTTCAGAATGGACTGTTGACAAACTATATTATATCATAATAAAGTGTTTTAAATGAAGACTGCAGTTTCAATAGTATCTTACAGTATCTTTATGTCAATGAATATTGGAACTGAATCCTTTCTTTTCTGAAGATGGACAGTATACTATATTGGACCAGTGTATGAAAAACATACACTATGACACTTCTATTTTCTGCAGAGTTTTAATATTTTTTATTATTGCCGGTATTTCATAGTTGTTTGAGTGTAACAAATCTAATCACCCAGAACTGAGAGAATATGCGAGCTCTCCAAAACGGGTTAACTAAATTTGATAAATTAAATTTGATAAACAAAGACATGGGGAAGGGGGGCCTGCATAGAGCGGCAGGTGTGCCTACTCTTGACATCGTACTGGGCAGACTAGATGGACCATACTGGTCTTTATCTGCCGTCATTTACTATGTTACTATGATATACCGTTATTTTACAAGACATAACGGTTTGCATAGAACAAGTCAATAACGGTACAGATAATTTTATAGAACAGTGCAGTCAACTACAGTGGTGTGCAAAAGTCCGGAATCACTTGTAAATTTGACGGTTTTTCAACTTCGTGACCTTATATCTTAATTTATTTTTCCTCCAAGTGGCTTTTTCTGTGTATCTCATGATAAGTGATAGATTTGGCTATTAGGGCCAACTTTTAGTATTGGTTTGGCCCTTATTTTCTGAGTTTGTTCCCCATAGTTGTCCTGTTGAGAGATTTTCTGTGAAAATCGCGTAATGTACATCGTTGGCCAACGATATATTATTGTATGCTTTAAAATATTATGGACGCATGCCAGGTTTTCTTCAAATTAATGTATGTGGCCTTGAAAAAGGCCGTTATGTGTCAGTGATGGCTCAGTATTTGTTGGGCCACCCTTTGTTCTTGATCACCTGACTGCAGCTTGTAGGCATTGAATGAACCAGTCTGACAAGGTGATAATTGGTGACAACGCGGTTCCAAGCTGCAATGAGTGACTCAGCTCACACTTTGATGTCGGATGCCTCTTGGATATTTCCAAGGCCACCTTGTGCCACAGGTTCTTGATTGGATTCATATCTGGAGACTGGGCAGGCCAGTCCATTGACTTGCTGTTCTGCTGCTTCCAGCTGATCACCTGTCTGGAGCGATGGCAGGGTGCATTGTCATCTTGGAACAGGAACTGGCCAGGAAACAGCTAGTGTGCTGATGGCACCATGCACTTTTGCAGTATGGTGATGTACATGGCCCTGTTGACCATTCCATCGACAATGTGAAGACGTCCAACCCCACTGGCAGCCATGCAGCCCCAGACCATGACCTTCAAAGGATGCTTCACAATGAGGTTGAGACACTCTGGCTTGAATTCCTCTCCAGGAAATCTCCTTGCATAGGTGTTGGCCTGGTTACCAAGCAGGCAGAAGGTGCTTTCATCGCTGAATAGCACCTTTTCCCACATTTCAGTCGACCAAATTGAGTGCTTTCTCGCCCACACGATCCAGTTGCGCCCTTTGTATGTCAGTCATCAGTGACTTATTCCGTGCTTTGCAGCCCCGGAGACCAAACTGCAGGCACCGGTGCCGAACTGTTGATGAGCTGACATTGACCTCACTCTTGTCTGACCACTCTCGAAGTAGCTGAGGAGAGGTCAACTTGTGATTAGTCAGTGAAATGTGTCATAGTGCGCGGCCCTGGCGTGATGTTGATGCACGTGGACGACCTGAATGAGGCTTGTCCACCACTGAACCCGTTTCTTTCTTCTGTACAATCTTAACGGCACTCTGACTGCAGCCAACGTTCCTGGCTATCTGACTGCTTGAAAATCCTTCCTCACTCATAAAGGACACACGAAGACGTTCCTCCAATGTCAGGGTCCGAGTCATCTTCATGGTCGATCCAGAAAGCGTATGAAATTCAAAAATTCGAAGTGTTTTTATAGCTGCACTGTTGGCTAGATATCTGCATTGTGATTGGTTAGTGAAACCAGCCTCCTGATTGGTCAGAAATAACGTGTGCATATTGGATAATCTCGATCCAGTTTTGACAAAGGATCCACAAAAATCGCAGTAGCTATCTCCCAGTGTCTGTAAAGTATTTAAATTGTAAGCAAAGAATGCAAAAAAAAGTCAACTCTAATAGCTTAATGTATCCCCTTTTAACATGGTAGGAAGATGAATATGCTGGGCTAACACAAAATTTAAAAAAAAAATTAGAAAGTACGAAAAACACAAAACTCACAAATGATTCCAGACTTTTGCACACCACTGTATGTACAAAGCCAAATTCTGGCAAACTATATACAGACAGCTATGAGGAGATAGCTGATATTAGGTTGACAGAGTTGATAGAGTGGATGGAAGTAATGTAGAGTGTGTCGATATTGGAACTCAGAGGCTCCAATTATGGTATATTGTATGGGGGGGGGGGTGGAGGGGAAAAGAATGTAGGTGCTATGGGATTTACGAGAATATGAGGGTTTAATATGGGTATAATATGATCATACTTCTCAAACCACTTTACCATGCCTTGCTAAAGACCCTTACATGTCTCAGATTCCCTGATATGTCTCGGATAAATATCCTTACATAAAAGTGTACTATATTTGTAATTAGTTCCCCCTGTTCTTCCATGTTTTACTACCCCTGTTCATTGTAAACTCAATGTTCCTGTGGCATTGTAGTATGTTTTATTCAACTGCACACCACACTGATTATAATAGCGCGGTATATAAAAAACGTAAATAAATAAACTTATTGCAAGAGGACCTTGATAAATTAGAAGAATGGATGTCCAGATGGCAGATGAAATTTCATGTGGGCAAGTGCAAAGTTATGCACCTGGGAAAGAACAACCCAAACTTTGATTACACGATGCAAGGTACCATCTTAGAAACGACTACCCAGGAAAAAGATTGACGTCATCGTGGATAATACGTTGAAACCCTCCGCCCAGTGTGCAACGACGGCCAAGAAAGCAAATAGAATGCTAGGAATCATAAGGAAAGGAATGGAAAATAAAACCCAAGGATATTATAATACCTCTGTATCTATCCATGGTGCGTTTGCACCTTGAATATTGTGTGCAGTTCTAGTCGCCATATCTTAAAAAGGATCTAGCAGAATTAGAAAAGATACAGAGAAGAGCAACAAAAATGGTAAAAGAAATGGAAGGATACCCCTATGGAAGAGAGTCTTAAAAGGTTAGGGCTCTTCAACTTGGAAAAGAGACTGCTGAGGGGGGATATGATAGAGGTCCATAAATTAATGAATGGAGTGGAGTGGGTAAGCGTAGATTGGTTGTTTACGCTTTCAAAAACTAGAAAGACTAGAGGGCACACAATGAAGCTACAATGGTAATCCATTTAAGACTAATAAGAGAATTTTTTTTTTTCTCCGAGAACAAGCAGGAAGTCTGTCCTCGCATATGGGTGATGTTGGCACTGATGGCGCCCTCGCGGAAGCATCTCCCTAGTTTTCAAAGAAAGCCCTTGGGAGGTGGTAGCACGCATGCATGGTCACCTTCCTGCCCAAGGATGCCACCTTACTCAGTCTCCTTTTTTCCGCGGAGCCCATCAGACGTCTGTCTGCCTTCCCCCCGGAAAAAGTTGATTATTTTGCTATCAGAGTTTCATACTCTCCCGGCTGCACTGGTACTCTTCCCGCCACCCGAGCCTGCTGCTCTGGCATCAAGTCTCGGGTCTGTACTCAATTTTTCATCTTTGGCACCTTTGTGCCTTTTTTTTCCAACTGGCAGTACTGTGGGTCTTCAAACTCACTGGGTAATTCTTTCACCCATGGCTATCAGTGGTTTTAAGGAGTGTGATCGGTGTACAAAGATTCTCTCAATGATGCACATGATTGTCTACACTGCCTCAGACCAGACCATGACCCTGCGACCTGTGTGAAAACATGTCCACCAAGGCTCTCAAGAGCCATCAGCAGCACAAGTTTTTCCCAGAGTCCCTGGCGCATCCACAGGCCAAGGCCCCGTCTGAAGCCTCAGACACCTGTGGTGCCCCGCAGATCCCAGTAGATGCCATGGGCCTTCAGAAAGGGAGGTCTCCCTTGAGGGAACACAGAAAGAAGAAACCCTAGAAGGCAGTGTCCCTGAACTGTTCCAAAAGGCTGTGTAAGTCTCAAGCCAGATCTCACAGTCCACGCCGCTCATCCGAGGGCTTGGAGCAGGAGCGGGGAATCATCCAGAGATCGGCTCCGGTCACCCGAGGCCATCCTCATTGAGGACTCCCCTTCGAGGGAACCAGCGCCGGGCCAGAGTTCCATGGTGCCCGCACCAAGAGCTGTGGAACCATATGGGCTGGAGTCCAAAATGGTGGCCTGTCTGCCTTCATTGACCAGCAGCGGGCGTTGATGCCCGGTGCAGCCGGTTCCTCTGCCCAGACCACCGGGCCCTCGACATCAAGGATGTCCCCAAAGGCCAAGCTGATTCTCAAGGCCATACTGCCCTGAATCAATCCTTGGCCGAGATCTCGATCCTGGTCCCATTTGACAAGACAAGGGTCTTCCCCGGCTAGCGTGCACGACACCAGCTGAGGAGCCTCCGAGGGACTTGGACTGGGCTCAGGCCTGGCATCCTCGGGTTGCCCGCGAGTCTTCAACCGATTACTCAGAATGGGAGAAGTCCCCCGATACTTGTCGCCACCACAACGTTCCTTCGGACCCGCCCCCCTCAGAGTCTCAACATTGGTCCCCGCCAGAGGACATGGTATTCCTCGGCTTCGTGCGGGACATGTTGAAGACTCTAGCATTCCCAACAGAATCAGTGGAGGACCCTCGTATGGAGGAGCTAGAAATCCTCCAATATTTAGACTCTGCTGAGGGAATCATTGCCGATGCTCATCCCGTCCATCCTGGAATGGCTCATGCTCTGCATGTGGGAAAACACAGGCATCAGTGCCCATCAGAAGCAAGTAGCTTGACTCGATGCATTGGGTCCGCTGGAGTCCTGGCTTCCAGAAGGCACAGCTGCCGCATAACTCCATGGTGGTGGAGTGGGCCATGCATTGGCTGAAGAGCCAGAAGACGCACTCCTCGCTGTCCTAGGGTAAGGTGGCCCGTACCTTCGACATCCTCAGCAGAAAGTACTACCAGGGCTTAATGCTCATCAGCCGGATCCAGGCCTACCAGCTGTACATGTACTTGAGAGACCTGGCAAAGGAACACACTGGGTTTTTGGCTGGTCTCTCCGAGGAACCCCTACAGCAGTTCATGAACCTGTCCAGAGCTATCTGTGAGTGCTCCAATTTTATGACTCGAGCAGCCTATGACTGCTTCAAGTCGGCAACTAGAGTAGTCGTGGTGGGCATTGGTAACCGACACCAAGCCTGGCTACAGTCTTCCGATCTCGAGCAATGAGTTCGGGACATTCTCCGGGAGCAAGCAGGAAGTCAGTCCTCACATATGGGTGACATCGGCACCGACGGAGCCCTCGCAGAAACATCCCCCCAGCTTTCAAAGAAAGCCTTTGGGAGATGCTACCGTGCATGCATGGTCCCCTTCCCGCCCAAGTGTGCCATCTTGCTCAGTCTCCTTTTTTCCGCAGAACCCTTCAGACGTTCATCTGGCTTGTCTCCGGAAAAAGTTGATTTTTCTCTCTGAGTTTCATATTCATCTCCGGTATCGCACCGGTACTCTTCCCACCACCCGACCTCATTTTCTCTGCATCGTTTGGGTTTATTTTTGTAGTTTTCTTGCTTTCTTTTCCTGGCGTCTTCGTGCCTTTTTGCCAACTGGCAGCCCGGAGAATCTTAGACCACGCAGGGGTACATTTTCCCCCATGGCTACCAGTGCCTTTAAGAAGTGTGATCAGTGCTCTAAAATTGTCTTTGACTGACACACACGACTGCTGTCTCGGCTGCCTCGGGCCAGACCACAACCTAGCAGCCTGCAGTCTCTGCAAGAGGATGGTCCAGTAAGGCCCTCAAGAGCTGCCAGCACCAGCATGATAAGTTTTTCCCCATCTGAAGCCTCGATGCCTCGGACGGAACCTCCCGAATCCAAGCCCCGTCATGGATCCTCAGAAAAGTGGTCTCTCTTGAGGGAGCCCAGGAAGAAGAAGAAACCCTTGAAGGCGGCTTTGTTGGATGGTTCTGACTGGCTGGGTGCCACCTGTGCCCGGTCCTGCAGTGCGAGACGCTCGTCCAAGGCTTCAGAGGAGGAGCAGCCTGCAAATGTCCCCCGAAAGGATTTGACCGCAGACCAGCCTCAGTCACCATTCTTGTCGAGGATTCCCATTCGAGAGAGCTAGCGTCAGGCCTGGGTGCCCGTGCCAAGGCAGCGGAGCCTTCTGGTCTGGAGTCCAGAATGGTGGCCCTAGAGCGCAGTTTGTCTGCCTTCATGGACCAAAAGTGGGCGCTATTGTCTGTCGTGACCAGTTCATCCGCCACGACCACTGGGCGCTCGATGTCCAAGATGTCCCCGGAGGCTGAGCTGATCCACAAGGTCCTTCGGCCTCGAGTTGATTCTCTGCTGAGGTCGCGATCCGAGTCCCGCTCGATGGGACTACGGTCATCCCTGGCAAGTATGCCGGGCACCATCACAGAGCATCGAAAGCCACAAGGCCCGTGGAGCAGCCCTCTTACGAGTCCTTGACAGACTACTCAGAGTGGGAGATGGAGGACGAGGAGTCCCCCGATACCCGTCGCCACTGTGACGTCCCATCCAATTCTCCCATCTCGGAGCCTCGACGGTGGTCCCCACCTGAGGAGATTGGCTTCCTTGATTTCATCAAGGATATATCAAAGGCCTTGGCGTTCCCTACGGAGTCGGAGGAGGACCCTCGGGCGGATGAGTTGGAAAGAGGTTCTTCTGCGGGAATCGCTCACAGTGCTCATCCCTCCCATTCTGGTACTGCTGATGCTCCGAATGTGGGAGACACCGGCTTCGGTACTGGTGGTGAGCAAGCGGTTCGATTCGATGTAGCGAGTCTGCCAGAGCCCGGGCTTCCAAAGGTCACAGCTGCCGCATAACTCCATGGTAGTGGTGTCGGCCATGCATCGGCTGAAAAGTCAGAAGACGTACTCCTCAGTGTCCCCCCCCCCACGGCAGGGAGGCCTGCACCCTGGATGCCCTCGGCAGAAAGTGCTACCAGGGCTCAATGCTGCTCAGCTGCATCCAGGCCTACGAGCTGTACATGAGCATGTACCTGAGAGACCTGGCGAAGGAACTCGCTGGGTTCTCACCTGGTCTCTGAGGAACCTTTGCAGTGGTTCAAGAACCTGGCCAAGGCAATCTGTGAGTGCTCAAAATTCATATCTCGAGCGGCCTATGATTAGCTTGAGTCTATGGCTCAAGTAGCAGCAGCGGGCATTAGTGCATGCCGCCAAGCTTTGGCTACAGTGGTCCATCCTCTAGCAGTGGGTTCCGGACAAATTGGTCGATGTCCCATACCAAGGTGAGAACCTCTTTGGCCAAACCCATGGCAGACAAGGCTGCCGAGCTGGAGACTGAGTAAATGATGAGGATCAGGCTCTCTAAAAAGACTGCTGCCCTTCCCCGACGGAAGGGCTCGGGTAAAAAGCTCTTCTAACCAAGGAAGGGTGCTGCTTACAGAAACTACCCACCTTTTCAGGCCTCCCAGCTCTCCAACAGGGTCAGGAGGCCAAGGGACATGGGCATGGCCCTCATAAGCATAAGGCCCCAAAACCCCAGGCACTGACTCCGGCCCAGCCAGAGTGGGGGAGTTTTTGCCTAACCTATCTACCCCAAGGAGATCAGCAGCCCACAGGGGGATGTCTGGCCCACTATGCCCAGAGGTGGTTGACCATCACCACCGACTCCTGGGCACTTTGGGTGGTCAGAGAGGGTTACCTCCTCCACCTGACTCAGACACCTTCCCCTTATTTCCCAGGAGAGCCCTTCAGGTCTCCCCTCCACCGGGACCTTCTACTGAAGGAGTTGGCAGGTCTTCTCGAGGATAAAGCGGTGGAACCGATGCCCCACCGTAGGGCAAGGGGTTCTACTCCAGGTACTTCCTCGTGCCAAAAATGAAATGGGGCCTAAGGCCCATCCTCGACCTGCGCAACCTCAACAAATTCCTGGTGAGGGAGAAGTTCAAGATGCTCTCCCTTGGAACACTGCTGCCATACCTCCAGCAGGGAGATTGGCTATGCTCCTTAGACCTCAAGGATGCTTATACCGACATCCTCATTCACCACAACCACAGGCACTACCTGCAGTTCATAGTGGGGGGGCAGGCATTTTCAGTACAGGGTGCTCCCTTTCGGCTTGGCCTCTGCCCCAAGAGTCTTCACAAAATGCCTGGCAGTCGTGGCCGCCTTCCTCCGTCTCCAAGAGGTCTTCGTCTTTCCCTACCTGGACGACTGGCTCATAAAGGGAGGCACGGCCTCAGAGGTGCAGCAGGCCACCGCATTCGCCATCCAGGTCCTGCAACACTTGGTGTTTGTTATAAACTACCCCAAGTCTCACCACCTCCCGGCACAGTGTCTAGAGTTCATCAGGGCAAAGCTGCACACTCTCCAGATGAAGGCATTCTTGCCCAGGGACCGAGCCAACTGTCTCGGAACTCAGGCACAGGACATACAGTACCATCCCTCGATGCCCATTCGGCGGCTTCTGTGCCTCCTCTGGCATATGGCCTCCACGGTCCACATCACTCCAGACGCTTGCCTCCACATGAGGGTGGTGCAATGGTGTCTCCAGGCCAGTGGTCTCAGGCCACGGGTCGCTTCCAAGACAGAGTCTCTGTAGCTCAACAACTGGCAGACTCCCTGGTCTGGTGGCAATCTCTCCAGCATCTCGAGATAGGCATGCCTTTTCAGGCCCCGAGCCCCTCGAGGGTCCTCACCATGGACGCCTCCCTGCTCGGCTAGGGAGCCCACTGAGGAGAGCTACGCACCCAGGGCAACTGGTCACCAGACGAGAGCACCCAACAGATCAACGATATACTTAGCCCTGCAAGTCTTCTGCCACCACCTGCATCACCAGCCGGTGCTGATTCAGACGGGCAACCAGGTGGCGATGTTCTATGTCAGGCATGTCCAACTTCGAACAGGTTGTGATCTACTTTTTCCAGCCAAACGTGCCAGTGATCTACCACCATGAAAATTACGTTTCAGATTAGTTTCAAATTAAATTTTAACACCATAAAGTTGGAGGATTTCCCCCCCCCCCCATTTTAATGAACCTTCTGTCATTTACTTGGATGTGATCAGCTGTTAAGCAAATTAAGCAAAAACAAAACAGATACGAAGATCCAGTAAGAACTGCGAGGGGAAATGGAAAGTACATTTTTTCTTAGTTTTTTTGAGTAATAACTTTAACTGTCTTAATAACTTTAACTTTTATTGAGTAATTTAAATTTAGGTTGAGTATTGATCCAGGCTGATCTTGCACAATCTTTAATATTTCGCTCTTGCTCATTAGTGAGACGTCTGAGCCTGCATTTCATCCACCAGCTTTTTGAAGTTGGGTGAATATTGCGTGAGGGCCAGTCTCAGGGAATCCTGGAGATGTTCATCTGTCATGTTGGAATGTTGTGTACTCTGTCATTTTCAGATGGGAAAACACAGATTCACACAAGTTGAACCGAAACAGGAGTGTACAGCTTCACTGCATCTTCTCAAGTTGGGAAATTTGTCTCTAGGCACTAGCTTCCAAAACGATTCTTGCTCAGCACGGGTCTTGAGAAAAATGTAATTTTTAAGAGTTAGTATTTTGTTTTCAAGAGATGACTTATTCAATGAGTAATTTTTACTGATAGCAGCTGCAGTTTCTTTAATGTTCACATCTACTTTGAATGGGTATGACAAGTACTCCACAACTGTAACAATTATTCCTGGATAACAGAACAGATTTCTGTCACATACTTCTCGTTCTGAAAAACAAAATTTGGATATTGTCCCAGATGGTCCTGCGTATTAGGAAAATGATCAAAAGTGTTGTTTGCAAGGTCAGTCATCATTAGCTTAAATTTGCTCTTGTAGGATGAAGCTGTACTCATCTCGCCAATGCATTTGTTTTTACCTTGTAGTTCAAGGTTCGTATCACATAGTTCCCCTGTAAACTCAGCGAGAAATGCCAGATCACATAACCACTCCTCATTCTCCAACTCTGCTTGGTTATCTCCCCGCTCCTTCAAAAAACTTCTTATTTCATTCAGCAAATCGCAAAATCTTTGCAGAAATTTGTGCCTACTTAGCCACTTTACATCTGTGTGCAAAATGATTTCCGCTGCCCGTTCATCCAGAGAGTCACGCCCTTAGCCCCTTACATCAGTATGGAGGGGCGCGCTTCTTATTGGAGTGCTTCACCTTTAAAGGCCTTTTCTTAACTGGTTGCTTTTTTAATGCATTATGGGAAAGGTAGTTCAGTTAGCTGTTATGTGGCCTCAGGTAAAAAAAACACCTCCTTGTAGTTGGGTTGACTGGTAGGCAACTGACAGAAATTATCCATTGAAAAGACACGCTAAGGTTCACAAATTTTCACCTTTTTAATGTTTCACCAGGATTCTTGTATTTCAACACAGGATACCACTTGAACTCAAACAAAACAGCTTTCTTCAGCTTAAATATTCAATACTTCTAACAGCACATGCAACCAGGCATGGCTTGCCGTGCAGTCCAAAACAAACAGGAACAAAACTTTAAACCAGGTTTCTTTTCCTTCAGTCCAGAACTATATCTGGCAACTTTGTCTTCTTAAACACAACAAAACTTCTTACAGGCAGTTAAACTCTCACTGGTAGAAAAATCACTTTGCAAGGTTTTCTCAATATTTAGCCAAATAAACCTTTCTTACTTTCTCTGTCGATACAGCTTCAGACGGAGCACAGCACTCTTCACAGCTGTTCTCAAGTGTAATTAGGTAGCCTCAGCTTTGCACAATAAAACACTTCTCCTGAACTGAAAACCTTCATAAGCTGAACACAGTTCTTAAGGCTATCGGACATTGGAGGCTTTTTCCTTTAAGGTTGACTCCCTTTCAACCCCTCTGAATTGGCAGACTGGCATACAGAACAATCCATACATGAGTCCTCTACTATCAAAGGTAAATCTGGGTCACCCAGTTGCATTGGCTCAATCTCTGACTCAGATAGCTTATCTGACTGCTTTCCGTTATGGTTAAAGCTGTCTCTAGCAATTCTGTAGTGCTCCTTATTAGATAAGCTTCTAGGACTCATACCTTGGTCAAAGCTTGTATCAGCTTCCCCTCTTTCATGCTCTGGCCACCATTCACCTCGTCCTGTTCTCCACCCTGTGTTCCAGGTTCCTGCTGTTCTTACTATTCCATTCCTTCTCCAGAAAGCATTCCTACTTCCTTCTCTTTCTCTCTCATCAGCAGCTCTCCTTGTGCTGCTGCCACTCGTGCTGTAGTCCTCTGTGCTGTCACTCTCCGTCCTGCCTCTGCTCCTGCTGCTTCTGCCGCTGCCTCTCTTCTCTGGATAAACGGAGCTAAACTTAAACCTCCCAGGGACCTGCTCCACCCTCTCTCCTCTCAGGTGAGAAAGATCAAATTCCCTCGTGGCAGCTGAATGATTAGGGAATGCAGTGACGTAAGGGTTCCCTACCCCGGGCTTGCATTCCTTCACCTTTTCACCACTAGGGGCATGCTGTAACTTATTGCAGCCAGGAATTACCTGTTTTCTAGGTACAATGGGGGTTTTATGTCCAGGACCTTTTAAAATAGGAGCTTTTGTTAGGGTAAATTCCTTCTTCTGATCCCTATCTTCTAGGTCCTGATAAGCTTCCTTATCACATGAGTAAGATTGAAAAGCCGTCTTTGAAGTGATCTTCCACAAACTGAATTTACAATTTTGAAAGTGATGTCCATGACAGTCTTTGTATTGAGTTTCTTGCTTGCCAAAACTTGCTGGTGAATGATGCAGTGGTAAGAAAGGAAATCTGGGAAGTCGTCATGCTGTTTACAGAGGGCTATGAAACCATTAACCTCACCTGTCATTGCTCTTGCTCCATCAGTAGTGATGGAAACAAGTCTATGCAATGGAAGATTACACTTTGTCACAAAAGAATGGAAAGAACTGAATATTTCCTGACCGGTAGTTTTCCCTTTTTAAAGAAATCATTCCAAGTAGTAATTCTTTAACACTGAAGTCATCAAAAACCATCCGGATAAAGACTAGTAACTGGGCTATGTCTCTTATTTATTATTTATTTATTATTTATTTTATTACAATTTCCTATATACCGCGCTATTCGGTATCAGCGCGGTTTACATCATAACACAACGACCATAACAATCTGTCTGGTTTTACATCGAACGGGAGTGCAAACTTGGATAACAGGGGTTAGCTATATACATGAGATATTTACATGGAACAAGGTTAGGTAAAAATCACATAACGAGTGTAATGTCTGTAGATTCATCCAGTTGGAGTGAGAAAGCAACACAATTTGAAACATCTTCCAACAATTGTTCAGTTGTGTCTCCACACATCTTTTCTATTCGCCGCACAACGGTGTTTCTTGACAGTTGTACATCTTGATTAGCAGCTATGAACTCTCTTATTTTTAAATCCTTCGAAAAGATTGTCAGCTGCTTCAAGAAAACAATCTTTTACAAATTCCCCTTCAGTGAAAGGTTTGCATTTCTTTGCGATCAGGTTGCTGACCTTGAAGGATGCTATGGTTGCAATGACCAAATGTGACCTTTGCTTCGCCATCAACTGTTGCTGAGTAGCCAATTTCGATTTAAGTTCTTTGAGCTTCAGTTTATGGATTTCACTTTTGGGTGGAAAATCAGCATCAGACCTATTGCTATGCAGAGCCTTATAATGACGTTCCAGATAACCCTTTTTGGGCAAGGATCCTGGGGCGTTACAAATTAGACAACAACACTTGTCTTTCACCATGATGAAGTAGTCCATTTCCCATTCATCATGAAAGTGGTAGGTTTTGCTCTTCTTTGGAACACTCATCTTCGTTATACTGGGGTGGCTGGATGTAAGAAGGCCAAATCTGCTAATTTAGTATAAACACTGGCTGAATCTAGTCCAAAACTGTCACTGTTCCAAAGTATTAAAGATCAACAGGAACTGAAGACCTCTGGATGATGTGCAGTACAAGGACTGGAGATGCCAAAACCACAGATGCAGTTCTAAAATTAAAAATAAGAATTCATCATACTGGCACCAATAATCAAATACCACTAAACAGTCAAAAAAAAACCTCAAACACCTGTCCAGCAAACCAGATAAAATCAAATACAGCCAAACAAGTTCAAATACCACCACACGCGATTTAATAAATTCTGCACACAGTGTAGAATCAACGCAAAGGCAAGGCGAAATAAAATTGTGGTGTAGAATCAACACAAAGGCAAGGCGAAATAAAATTGCAGAGGCAAGCAAAAGTCACAGTGGTTTGAACCAATTCGAAGGCAAGGCATAGGCAAGTTAGAACAAAATTGGGAAAAGCCGGCCAAAATCACCAAATTCTTGACACTTCATTGTGTCTGCCTGAAAACGTTTAATGAAAGCAAACTATAAAGCGACCAATGACCAGCACACGCCACAACTAATACAGTAAGTGTATTCAGGTAAAGCCCAGACGAATGGATATCGCCCAGTATATAACACACTTCTACGGGATGTTGGGGTGGGGGCAGGATTGGGTGATTCTGAGAGGCAGGAGACCAGATATGATGCCGGGCCTGTGGTGTCTCGTCGCTGGGCGCAGGCAGCGGCCCCCTGGGGTACCCAGAAACTATTGGCACGACAGAAGAGCATCACCCTGGTGTGGCAGGAAGTGATCCTGTAACTAGGACCTGTCCTCCAGGTGATGTAAAACCATCTTGCACCGAGGACGTTTCTCCAGGGCCATGTGCCCATAAGGGAAGGGTTAGGATAGCCATTATAGTTGGTGATTTGATCATTAGGCATGTAGATAGCTGGGTGGCTGGTGGACGTGAGTATCGCCTGGTAACATGCCTGCCTGGTGCAAAGGTAGCGGACCTCACGTGCCACCTAGATAAGGTCTTAGATAGTGCTGGGGAGGAGTCTGCTGTCTTGGTACATGTCAGTACCAATGACATAGGAAAATGTGGTAGGGAAGTTCTGGAGGCTAAATTTAGGCTTTTAGGTAGGAAGTTGAAATCCAGAACTTCCAGGGTAGAGTTCTCCGAAATATTTCCCGTTCCACGTGCAGGACCTAAAAGGCAGGCAGAGCTCCGGAGTCTCAATGCGTGGATGAGACAATGGTGCAGAGATGAGGGTTTGGGATTTGTTAGGAACTGGGGAACATTCTGGGGAAAGGAGGGGCTCGTCCAAAGGGATGGGCTTCACCTTAACCGGGATGGAACCAGGCTGCTGGCATTAACCTTTAAAAAGGAAATAGAGCAGCTTTTAAACTAGATAATAGGGGAAAGCCGACAGTCGTCTTAAGAGCGCATGGTTCGGAAGAATGTATCCTTGAAGGATACTACCAAAAGCAGAGATGTTCCAAAAAAGAGTAAAGTAGCCCAACTACCCTCGAGTATGGAGCAGGCAGAGCTTAAAGATCCCAAATTACCCATGTTTACCAATAGCCAAATTAATATGAATAAAATACAGTCTCTAAAATGCTTGTATGCAAATGCTAGAAGTCTAAAAAATAAGATGGGAGAGTTAGAATATATAGCACTAAATGAGAGGTTAGATATGATTGGAATATCAGAGACATGGTGGAAGGAGTACAACCAGTGGGACACTGATACCTGTGTACAAACTATATCGTAATGATAGAGCTGATCAAATTGGTGGAGGGGTTGCGCTCTGTTAGAGAGAGCATTGAGTCAGAAAGGATTAAAGTTTTGCAGGAAACAAAAATTGCTGTAGAATCTCTATCGATTGAAATTCCATGTAAAAAGGGGAAGGCGATGGCAGTGGGGTGTACTATCAACCGCCTGGCCAGAATGAACATATGGATGATGAAATGCTCAAAGAAATCAACGAAGCTAACAAAAGTTACAGTGCAGTAATAATAATGGGTGATTTCAATTACCCCGGTATCGACTGGGTCAGTGTCACAGCAGGACATGCTAGGGAGATAAAGTTCCTAGATGACATAAATGATTGCTTCGTGGAGCAGCTGGTTCATGAACCGACCAGAGGGGAAGCCATATTAGACCTAGTCCTTAGTGGAACACCAGATCTAGTGCAAGAGATAAGGGTGTTGGGGCCACTTGGCAATAGTGATCATAGCATGATCGCCTTTGATTTAATTAGTGGAGGAGGGATAGTAAGGAAATCCACAGTACTACCTTTTAACTTTCGAAAGGGAGACTATGATAAAATGAGGAAAATAGTTAAGAAAAAACTAAAAGGAGCTTGGGGCGTGTTGAAAAATACTATCTTTGAAGCCCAGACCAGCTGTATTGCACGCTTTAAGAAAAGTGGAAGGAAGTCCAAAAAACTGCCAGCATGGTTTAAAGGTGAGGTCAGAGAGGCTGTCGTTGCCAAAAAAGCATCTTTCAGGAAATGGAAAAAAGAGCCAAAAGACGAAACCTGGAAACAGCACAAGCACCAGCAAGTCAAATGCAAGGCAGTGATAAAGCAGGCAAAGTGAGAATTTGAGAAGAAGCTTGCTGCGGAAAAGCAAAAACGCGAAATAAAGATTTTTTCAAGTACATTCGTAGCAAAAAACCTGTAAGAGTCACTTGGTCCATTAGATGATAGAGGAGTTAAAGGGGCACTAAGAGGCGACAAGGTGATAGCGGAGAGACTGAATGAATTCAGTAAATACCACTTCAGTAATGGCTAACATCCCTACATTTTCCTCAGTAAAGACCGAAGCAAAGAATTCATTCAGTCTCTCTTCTATGGCCTTATCCCTGCTTAGTGCCCGTTTTACCCCTCTGTCATCTAATGGTCGAACTGACTCTCACAAGCTTTTTGCTACGAATGTACTTGAGAAAGTCTCTATTGCACGTTTTTGCTTCCACAACAAGCTGCTTCTCAATTTCTTTCTTTGCCTATATTATCAATGCCTTGCATTTAATTTGGCAGTGCTTGTGCTATTTCCATTTTTCGTCATTTGGCTCCTTTTTTCCATTTCCTTAAAGATGCTTTCTCCAGGACCAAGCAGGAAGTCAGTCCTCACTTATGGGTGTCATCGACGCCGATGAAGCCCCAGCAGAGCATTTCCCCAGCTTTCCATGAAAGCCTTTGGGAATGCTGGCACGCATGCGCGGTTCCCTTCCCGCCTAAAGGTGCCATCTTACCTCAGTCTCTTTTTTTCCGTGAAGCCCATCGGACGTGTGTCCTTTTTTTCCCGGATAAAAGACGTTTTTTCTTGGCGGCGTTCGCTTTTTTCCTTCGGAATTTGACGTCTGTTCCCCTTCCGCCGGGTTCGGTACACCTGTATCGAATCCCTTTTTTCCTTTTTCGTTTTTTGCCCTTAGTGGCTAGGCGCTCGCGCCAAAATCTTTTTCTTTTTCCTTTTCCCTGGAAGGCCGGTCCTTTGACCTCGCAGGGACCCTTTTCTCCCTGATGGCTTCCAGCGGTTTCAAAAAGTGTGATCGGTGTAAGAAGATAATGTCTCTCACCGACACACACGACTGCTGCCTTCGGTGCCTTGGCCCGGACCATGATTCTAAATCGTGCGGGCCATGTGGAAAAATGTCTTCCAAGGCCCTCCGAAGTAGTCAGCAACAAAGTGAAAGGCTTTTCTCGGACTCTGCCTCGGCCCGGACCTCGTCTGAGGCTTCGACATCTCGGGATTCCGATCCCAAGAGGCGTCGGAGCTCCTCGGACAGGGGGGTCCCCCAACCGGGAACGTAAGAGGAAGAAGCGGCTCACGAGGGCGGCGTCGGAGGAGGTCCCTGAGCCCTTGAGGGCCAGGTCTCAGACCCCCGACCGTCGTCCCGGGCCCGTGGACCAGGAGAAGCCAACTACAGTTCCTTGCATGGAGCTGGAGTCTGCTGGACACGTAAGTCCTGTTGTCCTCGTGGACTCGCCTCCTTGAGTACCGACGTTGGGCCCGGCGCCGCCGGGGCCCAAGTCGGGGGCTGCTGCATCACCCGAGCTGAGTCTCAGGTTGACAGCCTTGGAGAGCAGAATGTCTGCCTTCATGGATCAGCAGCGGGCACTGATGGCCAGCCTGTCTGGCGCATCTGCCCCGACCACCGGGACATCGACTTCGAAGTCGACCCCGGAGACCAAGCCGATACTTGTGGCTCAAAGTCGTCCTCGGTAGAGGCCCCGCGGGGTCGGATCTCGACTCGACATCGGACGAGTCTGCTTGGGAGACCGAAGACGAGGAGTCTCCTGACACCTTCAAGACTCGGTGTGTCCCTTCGGACTCACCAGAGTCTGAGCCCCGGAGTAGATCCCCTTTGGAGGATACTAGGTTCTCGGAGTTTATCCGGGATATGGCCACTGCCCTGGCTATCCCGGCTGACTCCGAGGAAGAGCCTCGAGCCGAGGAGCTCGATGCTCTGCAGTATGACTCTCCTCCGAAGGAGGCCTTTACTGTCCCGGTTCCTCCGATGCTGGAACGGCTCCTCTTCCGGATGTGGGAGGCACCGGCCTCGGCGCCGGTTTTGAGCAAGCGAGTCGATTCCTTCTATCGGCTCCGGAAGAGTCCTGGCTTCCAGAAAGCACAGCTACCTCACCATTCCATGGTTGTGGAATCGGCCATGCATCGTCTGAAGAGTCAGAAGATGCACTCCGCGGTGCCTCCTGGTAGGGAAGCCCGAAGCCTTGATGGCGTCGGTAGAAAGTGCTTTCAGTGCTCTGTGCTTGCTTGCCGTGTCCAGACTTACCAGCTGTACATGGGCATTTATTTGCGAGACCTGGCCAAGGACTTGGCCGGTTTCTCTGCTGGTCTCTCCGGGGAGCCCTTGCAGAGTTTTAAGTCCTTGTCTTCGAGGATCCGGGAATGCTCTAAGTTCATGTCCCGCGCTGCCTAAGATGGCTTCAAGGCTTCGGCCCGAGTAGCGGCAGCAGGCATCGCGTCTCGACGCCAGGCATGGCTGCAGTCATCGGACCTCGAGCCATGGGTTCAGGACAAGTTGGTCGATGTCCCTTGCCGAGGTGAAAACCTTTTTGGCAAGCCTGTGGCCGAGAAGGCTCGAGACAGAGCACCTCACAAGGACTAGGCTGTCAAGGAAGACCTCTACCCCTTTTCATAAGAAGAAGGGCTCGGGTAAAAAGTCCTTTTACCCGAGGAAGGGCACTGCCTACAAACAGTACCCTCAGTATCAGGCTGCCCAAGCTGCCCCCCAGGGTCAGCAAGCCAAGGGCCAGGGTAATGGGCCCCGTAGGCAGAGGGCCCCCAAGCCTCAGGCCCCTGCTCCCACTCAGCAGGGTGGGGGTTTTTGACTCCTTGAGTATAGCCATAGCTCCCTTGCAGACCCAGCCCTGCACAGGAGGCCGCCTAGCCTTGTTCGCCCACCAGTGGCCCTTGATAACTCAGGTCAGTTGGGTGCTGGACATAGTCCGTCGAGGCTATGCCCTGCATTTTCACCAACTACCTCCGCCACACTTCCCAGGGGAACCTTTCCGGCCTCCCCTGCATACAGCCCTTCTCCTCCAGGAGCTAAGAGGTCTGTTGCTGTACAAGGCGGTGGAGCCTGTACCTCCCCACTTCCAAGGTCACGGATTTTACTTCAGGTATTTCCTGGTGCCAAAAAGAACCGGTGGTCTTCGACCCATTTTGGATCTCAGAAACCTAAACAAGTTTCTAGTGAAAGAAAAGTTCAAGATGCTTACTCTTGGAACTCTTCTGCCCTACCTCCAGCAGGGAGATTGGCTATGCCCTTTAGATCTAAAGGATGCTTACACTCACATCCTTATTCATCCAGACCACAGAAAGTACCTCAGGTTCATTGTGGGAGGAAACCATTATCAGTACAGAGTACTGCCTTTTGGACTGACCTCCGCTTCCAGGGTCTTTACCCAAGTGCCTGGCAGTGGTGGCAGCCTACCTGAGAAATCAGGGCATCTTTGTGTTTCCTTACCTAGATGACTGGCTCATCAGAGGCCAGACTTCCCTAGAAGTTCAGCAGGCCACCAACAGGACCATAGAACTGCTCCAAAAGGTGGGCTTTGTCATCAACTTCGCAAAGTCCACTTTTCTCCTCTCCCAGAACTTGGAGTTCATAGGAGCAAGGTTGGATTCTCAGCTGGCAAGAGCATTCTTACCAGTGGACCGAGCGCAAAGGCTCATGGACCTCGCCAGCAAGCTTCTGCACAGGTCCCTGGTCTCCGCCAGACTCTGTCTCAGGCTTCTGGGCCACATGGCGTCGACAGTACAGGTGACCCCCAATGCCAGGCTCAATATGAGACCTGCCCAGTGGTGCCTTCGGTCTCAGTGGTCACAAGCCTCAGGCAGTCTCAGAGACAGGATCAGAGTGTCCCACCGTTTCCTGGCCTCCCTCAACTGGTGGTTACACCCCCCCCAATCTGCTGGTAGGGGTGCCTTTTCAGATCCCACCTCATACAGTGGTGCTGACCACCGATGCCTCTCTACAGGGTTGGGGAGCACACTGCCTAGACAAGTGCACCCAGGGCCTGTGGTCTCCTTGGGAAGCGTCCCAGCAGATCAATCTACTGGAACTCAGAGCTATCCGCTTGGCCCTCAAGGCCTTTACTGCTTCCCTGACACAGCAGTCTGTCTTGATCCAGACAGACAACCAGGTAGCCATGTTCTATGTAAACAAACAGGGCGGAACTGGTTCCCAGCCCCTTTGCCAGGAGGCCCAGGACCTCTGTTCCTTTGCCCTGAAACACAATATGCTCCTCAAAGCAGTCTATCTTCCAGGCCAGGAGAATTCCCTGGCCGACAGATTGAGCAGGATTCTGCAACCACACGAGTGGCAGCTACATCCTTTAGTGGTTCAAAAGATTTTCTTGAGATGGGGGCTTCCCTCCATAGACCTGTTTGCCAGTCCACTGAACAACCAGCTGCCAAGGTTCTGCTCCAGGCAACCGCATCCTCTTAGAGTAGCAGCAGATGCTTTTCTGATTCCCTGGACTCAGGGCCTACTCTATGCGTTTCCTCCCACCCCTCTGGTGGCCCGAACTCTGTTCAAGATTCTTCGAGACAGGGCCTCAGTCCTCCTGGTAGCTCCCAGGTGGCCAAGGCAGCCTTGGTTCCCCCTCCTGCTTCAACTGGCAGTGGATCTGCCTCTGCCTCTGGGATTGCAACCCGACCTCCTCTCTCAGAATCAGGGCTCCTTGCTGCATCCCAATCTCAAAGCTCTCAATCTGATGGCATGGAGGCTGCAAGGGTAGTGTTGGCTCCCTGGGGCCTGCCTCCCGAGGTTGAGGAAGTTGTCCTAGCCTCCAGAAAACAATCCACTAGGAAGACCTATGCTCTCAAGTGGAAAAGGTTCTCTGTGTGGTGTCAGCTACGTGCTGAGGATCCTTTCTCCTGTACTGTGTCAGTAGTGCTTCAGTACCTGCTGCACTTGTCCAATCAAGGTCTGAAGTCCAACTCTGTTCGGGTCCACCTCTCTGCTTTGGCAGCTCACCACTCCCTAGTTGAGGGCCATTCCTTGTCTGTGCACCCTTTGGTGTCTAGGTTTCTCAGAGGCTTGCTTCTGCTCAAATCTCCCATACGTCCTCCTGCTCCTGAGTGGGAGCTGAATGTGGTCTTGCAGCAGCTGACTCGCCCACCTTTTGATGGCTACTTGCCCTCTACGCTTCCTTTTCTGGAAGACTCTCTTTCTGATAACCCTTACTTCGGCTAGGAGAGTGAGTGAGCTTCAGGCCTTGGTCTGTGATAGACCTTACACCAGGTTATATAAAAACAGGGTGGTCCTCAGGACTCACCCTAAGTTCCTTCCTAAGGTTGTCTCCTCTTTCCACCTCAACCAGGAGGTGGTTCTTCCTACTTTCTTCCCTAGGCCTCATGCAAGTCCGGCTGAAACAGTTCTCCATACCTTGGACTGTAGGAGGGCCTTATCCTTCTACCTTGAACGTACGCAAGGTCACAGGAAGGCTTCTCAGCTCTTCCTTTCTTTTGACCCCAATAACTTGGGGAGGCCTGTGTCCAAGCGTACCTTGTCCATCTGGGTGGCTGACTGTATCACCTGGGCTTACAAGGCGTCTGACCTTCCTTTGCAGGGTAGGGTCACGGCCCACCGTGTGAGGGCAATGGTTGCATCAGTGGCTCACTGTCCGCTCTGTCCCATTGCAAGACATCTGCAGGGCTGCTACTTGGTCTTCAAGCCAGACATTTGCAGCCCACTACTGTCTGGAGAGGGAGTCCCGTAGGGACAGTGCTTTTGGCCAGGCAGTACTCCGGAATCTCTTTGAGGTCTAGGCAACTCCTGCCCTCTGGTTGGGCTACCTGTGGGGAGGGTGTGTCCTTGCAAAGCCTTTACTGTGCTGCTGAGACTAGAGGGAGTTCTTTTGTTCAGCCTGGGTTCCTGGTAGCCCAGAGCTGGGGAGTCACCCATAAGTGAGGACTGACTTCCTGCTTGGTCCTGGAGAAAGAGTAGTTACTCACCTGTTACAGGTGTTCTCCAGGAGCAGCAAGAATCAGTCCTCACTACCCTCCCTCCTCCCCTTGGAGTTGCAGTTGTACATAGTTTAATTTTTACATTTTTGTGTGCTGTTCTTAGCTATGTCATTTGACTGAGGTAAGATGGCACCTTTAGGCGGGAAGGGAACCGCACATGCGTGCCAGCATTCCCAAAGGCTTTCATGGAAAGCTGGGGAAATGCTCCGCTGGGGCTTCATCGGCGTCGATGACACCCATAAGTGAGGACTGATTCCTGCTGCTCCTGGAGAACACCTGTTACAGGTGAGTAACTACTCTTTTTTGGCAACAATGGCCTCTCTGATCTCACCTTTAAACCATGCTGTCGGGTTTTTTGGACTTCTTTCCACTTTTCTTAAAGCGTGGAATACAGCTGGACTGGACTTCCAAAATAGTATTTTTAAACAACACCGAAGCTTGATATAAGTCTTTAACCTTTGCAACTGCTCCTTTTAGTAGTTAACGATTTTCCTCATTTTATCATAGTCTCCCTTTCAAAATTTAAAAGGTAGTACTGTGGATTTCCTTACCATCCTTCCTCCATTAATTAAATCACACGGTATCATGCCAAGTGGCCCAACACCCTTATCTCTTGCACCAGATCTGGTGTTCCAGTAAGGACTAGGTCCAAAATGGCTTCCCCTCTGGTCGGTTCATGAACCAGCTGCTCCAAGAAGCAGTCATTTATTTCATCTAGAAACTTAATCTCCCTAGCATGTCCTGCCGTGACACTGACCCAATCGATACCAGGGTAATTGAAATCACCCATTATTACCGTTCTGTAACTTTTGTTAGCTTCTCTGATTTCTTTGAGCATTTCATTATCCATTTGTTCATTCTGGCCAGGTGATTGATAGTACACCCCCACTGCCATCGCCTTCCTCTTTTAATATGGAATTTCAATCCATTGAGATTCTACAGCAAATTTTGTTTCCTGCAAAAATTTAATCCTTTGTGACTCGATGCCCTCTCTAACATAGGGAGCAACCCCTCCACCAATTTGATCAGCTCTATCATTACGATATAGTTTGTACCCAGGTATCACAGTGTCCCACTGGTTGTCCTCCTTCCACCATGTCTCTTAGATACCAATCATATCTAACTTCTCATTTAGTGTTATATATTCTAACTCTCCCATCTTTATTTTTAGACTTCTAGCATTTGCATACAAGCATTTTAGAGACTGTATTATATTCATATTAATCTGGCTATCGGCAGGCAGGGGTAATTTGGAGTCTTTAAGCTCTTTCTGTTCCGTACCCAAGGAGATTTGGGCTACTTTTGTCTTTATTGGACCCTCTCTGCTGATATGCCCTAACTTCATTCTTTTGGTTGTATCCTTCAAGGATACATTGTTTCGAACCATGCGTAGTTACTCCCCTGTAAAAGGTGTTCTCCGGAGACAGCAGGAATCGGTCCTCACAACTCTCCCTCCTCCCCTTGGAGTTGCTTCTTTACCATCTTTTCTTTTTTGCCATGTCATCTGACTGAGCAAGATGGCACCTTTGGGCGGGAAGGGGACCATGCATGTGTGGTGGCTTCTCCCAAAGGCTTTCTTTGAAAGCTGGGGGATGCTTCCGTGAGGGCTCCGTCTCTGCCAATATCACCCGTATGTGAGGAATGATTCCTGCTGTCCCCGGAGAACACCTGTTACAGTTGAGTAACTATGCTAATTCATCGATGTCTCATGCCAAGGGGAGAACCTCTTTGGCAAACCCATGACTGAGAAGGCTGCTGAGTTGGAGACCGAACTCATGACGAGGACCAGGCTCTCCAAGAAGACTGCCACCCTTCCCCATAGGAAGGCTTGGGGAAAAAGGCCTTTTACCCAAGGAAAGGGGCTGCTTACAGTAACTACCTACACTTCCAAGCCTCCCCAGCAGGGTCAGCTGGCTAAGGGACAGAGACATGGCCCACGTAAGCAGAGGACTCCCTAGTCCCAGGCGTTGGCTCCAGCCCAGCCTGGGGGGAGCTTTTGACTCCTTGGGCTCCCTTCCCCAAGGAGAACAACAGCCCACAGGGGGACATCTGAATCACTATGCCCACAGTTGGCCAACCATCACCATCGATTCCTAGGCACTCCAAATGGTCAGGGAGGGCTACCTTCTCCACCTGGCACAGACACCTTCCCCTTTCTTCCTGGGAGAGCCCCCACAGGTCTGCCCTTCACCAGGCTCTTCTACAACAAGAACTCACAGGCCTTCTCAAGGACAAGGCGGTACAGCCAGTACCCCAACATCTCAGGGCAAAGGGTTCTACTCCAGGTATTTCCTTGTGTCAAAGAGGATAGGGGGCCTAAGGCCCATCCTGGACTTGCAAAACCTGAACAAGTTCTTGGTGAGGGAGAAGTTCAAGATGCTCTCTTTTGGAACATTGCTGCCTTACCTCTAGCAGGGAGGTTGGCTATGCTCCTTGGATCTGAAGGATGCTTATACCCACATCGTCTTTCACCCCAGCTACAGGCAATAGCTTCACTTCATAATGGGGGGAGGCCACTACCAATACAGAGTATTAACCTTCAGACTGGCATCCGCCCCAAGGGTCTTCACCAAATGCTTGGCAGTGGTGGCTGCCTACCTCTGTCTCCAAGGGGTATTCATCTTCCCCTACCTGGACAACTGACTCATAAAAGGAAGCACAGCTGCCGAGGTGCAGCAAGTTGTGGCTTGCACCATCCACGTCTTACAAAATCTGGGGTTCGTAATAATCCACCCCAAGTCCCATCTCATAGGGGCAAAGCTGGACATGGTCCAGGCAGAGACCTTCCTCCCCCTGGATCGGGCCGACCATCTCGGAGCATTAGCCGCATATGTGCAACACTATCCCTTGGTGTCTGCCCGGCTTCTGCTGCGCCTACTCTGCCACATGTTCTCCACAGTCCGTCACCCCAAACATCCATCTGCACATGAGGGTTGCCCAGTGGTGACATCAAAACCTGTGGCCATGGGTCGGCTCCAAGACAGTGACCCACCAGCTAGCAGACTCCCTGACATGGTGGCAGGCCCCGCAGCACCTCCTCGCGGGGATGCCCTTCCAAGCCCCTTGCCCATTAAGTGTCCTCATGAAGGATGCCTCCCCGATGGGATGGGGAGCCAATTGCAAGGAACTTCGCACCCAGGGCAGCTGATCACAAGCAGAGGGCAACCAGCAGATCAACCTCCTGGAGCTCCGGACCATATATCTAGCCCTATGAGCTTTCCGCCACAGTCTGAGTCACCAGCCGGTGCTGATCCAAACAGACAACCAAGTGGTGGTGATCTATGTGAATAAGAAAGAGGGCACTGAATCTCACACCCTTCGTCACAAGGGGATGACACACTGTTCCTATGCGCTCTGCCAAGGAATGCTCCTACGGATGATGTATCTACCAGGCCAGGACAATGCCCTAGTAGACAAACTGAGCAGGGTCCTTCAGGAGCACGAGTGGCAGCTGGATCCCAGAGTGGCCACCCAGCTCTCCCACCTCTGGGGGACCCCGCAGCTTGACCTTTATGCCAGCCCAGGCAACTACCAGTGCCCCACTTTTGCTCCCATCAGCCCCACCCGGGTCAGGTAGCAGCAGATGTGTTCCTCATCTTATGGTTGAAAGGCCTCATATATGCCTTCTCCCACCCATGCTATTGATTGCCAAGACCCTTTTCAATGTTCTACATGACAGTGCATCACTGATCCTATGGCCAGACAGTTGTGGTTTTTGGTACTCCTTCAGTTATCGGTGGAGGAACCGACCACACCCCACTGGAGAGTGCTCCGGAGTTGTCGTCTCAGGAAGAGGGTTCTCTCCTCCACCCCAATCTGGGGTCTCTATCTCTGACAGCATGGCTGCTGAAAAGGTTGCCTTAGCCTCTTTCAACCTCTCAGAGGAAGTGGAGGATATCCTATTGGCCTCCCATGCTTCCACCGGGAGAGCCTACGCTTTCAGATGGCGAGGTTCTTGGTGTGGTGTATGGAGCAAAGGGTGAACCTGTTCTCCTGCCCAGTGCAGGTACTGCTGCAGTACCTTCTCCATCTCTCACAGTCCAGGCTCACATCGAACTCCATCAGAATGCACCTCAGTGCCCTGGCAGCACACCACCACCCGGTTGAAAGAGAGGCTCTTCTTGGCTCAGCTTCTGGTGACCCACTTTGAGGGGACTCCTGCTGTCAAAGCCCCCCATCTGCCCTCCAGCGAAGGAATAGGACCTCAGTTTGGTACTGTTTACAGCTCACCCACCCACCCGTCCTTTGAGCCCCTGGCTACCTGCCATCTCGGGTATCTCTCCTGGAAAGTTGTGTTCCTGCTGGCGCTCACCTCCACTCGCAGGGTCAGCGAGCTCCAAGCCCTGGTGGCAGAGGCACTAGACACTAGGTTCTACAAGAATAGGGTCATGCTAAGCACGCATCCCAAATTCCTGCCAAAGGTTGTGTCATCCTTCCACCTCAACCAGGAAGTGGTGCTACCCACCACCTTCCCGAGACCTCACTCCAGCAGGGTGGAGACTGTCCTTCACACCTTGGACTGTAAGAGGGCCCTGTCCTTCTACATTCAACGTACCCAGGGCTACCGTAAAGCTGCTCAGCTTCTTGTCTCCTACAATCCCAGTTGACTGGGGGAAGTGATGACCCCTTAAGGGATCATTGTCCACCTGGATGGTGGACTGCATTGCCCTCGCATATGAGAAGGTTGGACTCATGCTGGATGACCAGTTCACGGCACAGTGTCAGGGCCATGGCGACCTCTGTGGCAAACCTGCACTCCATCCAATATCTGACATCTGCCAGGCTGCCACCTGGTCTTCAGTCCATACCTTCACAGCTCATTGGTGCCTGGAGAGGGAGTTCCAACTGGACAGTGCCTTCGGCCAAGCCGTGCTCAGTAATCTTTTTGGGGTCTAGCCAGTGCCTACTCTCAGACTCTTCTGTGTTCAGGCTACCAGAGCGTTGGTTCCCATTGGACACATGGGGTCCTACAGCAGTCTGTATCTACGGACTCGATTGCTGCTGCTCACGGTTCCCCTTGACGGTGACTGTGTTTTTCTTTACAGGCTTTTGGTACCCTGTAGCTAGGGAGTCCCATATATATGAGGACCGACTTCTTGCTTGTTTCCAGAGAGCGGTTGCTCACTTATAACAAATGTTCTCCGGGGACAGCAGAAATCAGTCCTCACAACCCTCCCTCCTCCCCTTGGAGTTACTGTGTGTATGTATATATGTGTATATTTTATATATATATATATATATATATATATATATATATATATATATATATACAAACAGGCCCAAACAAAGTGAGAACATCTCATAAATTAAAAGCTTAGTTTACTTATTTACCTTTTTTTGAGCTGTGTAACACCTTTATTTCGACAATTTCCGGTCGCCATCTTTGTTTTTTTTAAATTTGTCAATCATTTACATCTATCTTTTTGAATTTTCAAATAACTTATATGCTACAAGATGTTCTCACTTTTTTGGACCACCCTGTGTGTGTATGTGTATGTATATATAGACACACACACACACATATACACACTTTGCTATCTTTTTTTGTCGGCTAGCTATGTCATCTAACTAAGATGGCAGCCTTTGGCAGGAAGGGGACCATGTATACATGGTGACATCTTCCACAGACTTTCTTTGAAAGCTGGGGAGATGCTTCCGCAAGGGTTTAGTCAGTGCTGACATTACCCATATGTGAGAACTGATTCCTGCTGTCCCTGGAGAACACCTGTTACAGGTTAGTAACTGTGCTTATTCAACGTGTAATCAAACTCTGGAATTTGTTACCAGAGGATGTAGTAAAAGCTGTTAGTGTAGCTGGGTTTAAAAAAGGTTTGGACAAGTTCCTGGAGGAAAGGTCCATAAACCGTTATTAAAGAGGACCCGGGAATCCATTGCTTTCTCCAGGACCAAGCAGGAAGTCAGTCCTCACATATGGGTGACGTCAGCGCCGACGGAGCCCCCGTGCGGAGCATTTCCCCAGCTTTCATAGAAAGCCTTTGGGAATGCAGCGCGTATGCGCGGTTCCCTTCCCGCCCAAGGGTGCCATCTTGCTCAGTCTTCTTTTTTCCGCGGAGCCCGACGGACGTATATTCGTTTCACCCGAGGAAGAAGTTGATTTTCTCTGGTTTAACCTGTTTTTCTTTGGTTCGACGCCGGTTTCCCTTTCCCGCCTGGGCCCGATACATCGGTATCGTGCCCGTATCTCTTTTTCTGTTTTTGTCCTTAGTGACTAGCGTTCGCGCCATTTTTTCTTTTTTCACTGGCAGCCCTGTCTTTTGACCTTGTAGGGGCCCTTTTTCCCCCAATGGCTGCCAGCGGGTTTAAAAAGTGTGATCGGTGTAAGAAACTTATGTCTCTCACCGACACACATGACTGCTGCCTCCAGTGCCTCGGACCCAATCATGACCCGATGATCTGTGGTCCGGTGGGAAGATCTCCTCTAAGGCGTTAAGGAGTCGGCAGCACCAAAAGGAAAGAATCTTCTCTGACTTCGCGTCCGGTAGGGCCCGGACCTCGTCAGAGGCCTCGACATCTCGGGACTCTGGCCCCGAGCAGCGTCGAGGCTCCTCTGAAAGGGGGTCTCCCTCGCGGGAGCATCGTAAGAAGAAAAAACCCGCGAGGGCGGCATCAGTGGACGCACTTGGCTCCTCAAGGGCCAAGTCGCATAGCCCCGAGCGCCGTCCCGGGTCTTCGGAGTCAGAGAGGCCTGCAAAACAACCTCGTGTGGAGATGGAGTCCCCGGGTCACGTGAGTACTGTAGTCCTCGTGGACTCACCTCCAGGGGAGCCGATGTTGGGCCCGGTGCCGCCGGGGCCCGAGTCGGGGGCTGCTGAGTCTCCTGAGCTCGGACTCAGGTTGATGGCCTTGGAGAGCAGCTTGGCTGCCTTCATGGAACAGCAGCGGGCACTGATCGCCGGTCTTACCGGTGCATCTGCCCCGACCACCGGGACATCGACGTCCAAGTCGACCCCGGAGGCCGAGCCGATCCTCGATTCCATACGAGCTCGAGTCGATCCTCGGCCAAGGTCCCCCTCGGCCTCCCATTCGGGACCGAGGTCATCGACGCCGGTACCCTCAGTGTCGGGGCAGATGGCATCGATGCCTGCCCGACCGGAGCCGCTCGATTCCTCCTCCAAGGAGTCCAGCTGGGATACGGAGGATGAGGAGTCGCCTGACACCTTTCGGACTCGGTGCATTCCTTCGGATTTGCCCGAGTCCAAGCCTCGGAGAAGGTCCCCCCCAGAGGATACCCGGTTCTCGGACTTCGTTCGGGATATGGCCAAGGCTTTGGCATTCCCCACGGATCCCGAGGAGGAGCCTCAAGCCGAGGAGCTCGAGGCCCTACAGTATGACTCTCCTCCAAAGGAGGCCTTTACTGTTCCGGTTCCTCCGATGCTGGAACGGTTGCTCTTCCGCATGTGGGAGGCGCCAGCATCGACGCCGGTTTTAAGCAAGCGGATCGATTCCATCTATCGAGTCCGCAAGAGCCCTGGGTTCCAAAAGGCACAATTAACGCACCACTCCATGGTTGTGGAATAGGCCATGCATCGTCTGAAGAGTCAGAAGATGCACTTCTTGGTGCCTCCCGGCCGGGAGGCCCAGAACCTGGATGCCCTCGGTAAGAAGTGCTTCCAGGGCTCTATGCTTGCTTGCCATGTCCAGACCTACCAGCTGTACATGGGCATGTACCTTCGAGACCTGGCAAAGGAGATTGCCAGGTTCTCTGCTGGTCTCTCCGAGGAACCTTTGCAGAGGTTCAATGCTCTGTCCTTGGGTATTCGTGAGTGCTCGAAGTTTATATCTTGAGCAGCCTATGATGGCTTCGCGGCTTCGGCCCGAGTAGCCACGGCCAGCATTGGTGCACGCCGTCAGGCTTGGCTACAGTCATCGTACCTCAAGCCATGGGTGCAGGACAGGTTGGTCGATGTCCCCTGCCGAGGTGAAAACCTCTTTGGCAAGCCCGTGGCTGACAAGGCTGCAGAACTCGAGACGGAGACTCTTACCCGGACAAGGCTGTCCAGAAAAACCTCTGCCCCTTCTCACAAGAAGAAGGGCTCGGGGAAAAAAGACCTTTTACCCGAGGAAGTCATCTGCCTATAAATAGCACCCTCATTATCAGGCCTCTGTAGCTCCCCAACAGGGTCAGCAGGCCAAGGGGCAGGGTCATGGGCCCCGTAGGCAGAAGGCCCACAAGCCTCCTACTCCAGCTCCTGTTCAGCAGGGAGGGGGTATTTTGACTGCAATGGCATAGCCTCTCCTCCTCAGCTGGCCCCTATCAGCACTGGAGGCAGGCTGGCCCTGTTCGCTCACAGGTGGTCAGCCGTCACAAGGGATACCTGGGTTCTAAGTATAGTCCAAAAGGGCTATCTCCTCCACTTCCACCAGGTACCCCCCTCCTATTTTCCAGGGGAGCCTCCTAGACTCCCTCTGCACAGGGACTTACTCCTGCAGGAGTTGGCAGGTCTTCTGAAGGAACAGGCAGTGGAACCGGTGCCCCACCACCTGAGAGGTCAAGGCTTCTATTCCAGGTACTTCCTGGTACCAAAGAGAACAGGAGGCCTCATACCCATCCTAGACTTGTGAAACCTGATCAAGTTCCTGGAGAGGGAAAAGTTCAAGATGCTTGCCCTTGGAATCCTGCTGCCCTACCTCCAGCAGGGAGATTGGCTATGCTCCTTAGAGCTAAAGGATGCTTATACTCACATCCGTATTCATCCAGACCACAGACAATATCTCAGATTTGTAGTGGGAGGAAACCATTATCAGTACAGAGTACTGCCTTTTTGCCTTACATCCGCCCCCAGGGTATTCACCAAGTGCCTGGTGGTAGCGGCCTACCTCAGGGTTCAAGGCCTCTTTGTCTTTCCATATCTGGACGATTGGCTCATCAGGGGTCAATCCCCACAAGAGGCCAATCAAGCCACCCTTCGCACTGTTGCTCTGCTTCAGCACCTGGGGTTTGTCATAAACTTCACAAAGTCCAGTTTGCACCCCTCCCAGAACATGGAGTTCATAGGAGCTCGACTGGACACCTTTCAGGCAAAGACCTTTCTACCAGTGGACAGGGCCCACAGATTGATGGATCTAGCCAGGCTATTCCACAGCAATTCTCTGGTCTTCGCCAGACAATTCCTGAGGCTCTTAGGCCACATGGCATCCACGGTCCATGTAACTCCAAATACCCGTCTACACATGAGGCCAGCTCAATGGGGCCTCAGGACTCTGTGGCACCAGGCCACAGGAAGCCTCGCTGACAAAGTGAGGGTATCCAGCTTACTACAGTCTTCCCTGCAGTGGTGGCTTCATCTTCCGAATCTAGTGCAAGGGGTGCCTTTTCAAGCACCTCCACACTCTCAGGTGCTGACAACCGATGCTCCTCTTCAAGGTTGGGGTGCACATTGCCAAGGGGCATGTACTCAAGGCCTGTGGACTCCTTGGGAGGCCGCACAGCAGATCAATCTCTTAGAACTGAGAGCTATCCGCTTAGCCCTGAGAACTTTCTCCCATCTCATCTCTTGCCAATCCATCTTGGTGCAGACGGACAATCAAGTTGCTATGTTCTAGGTGAACAAACAAGGGGGCACAGGGTCCTGACCTCTATGTCTGGAAGCGCAGAAGCTGTGCTCATGGGCAGTCAATCACGGCATTCTTCTCAAAGCGGTCTATCTCCCAGGTCAGGAGAGTTACCTGGCAGACAGATTGAGCCGGATCCTGCAGCCCCACGAATGGCAGTTGAATCCTTTGGTGGTTCAACAGATCTTCCTGCAATGGGGTCTTCCAACCATGGATCTCTTTGCCAGTCCTCTGAACCATCAACTTCCCAGGTTCTTTTCCAGACAACCGCATCCTCTGAGTAGCAGCGGATGCGTTTCTCATTCCATGGTCTACAGGCCTCCTATATGCGTTTCCTCCCATGCCTCTAGTGTCCAAGACACTATTCAAGGTGATCCGGGACAAGGCCTCAGTGATTCTGGTGGCCCCCAGGTGGCCAAGGCAACCCTGGTTCCCACTACTGTTGCAACTAGCGGTGGACACTCCTCTTCCTCTGGGGATGCAACCCGATCTCCTGTCTCAGGAGCAGGGATCTCTCTTGCACCCCAATCTCCAGTCCCTCAATTTGATGGCCTGGCTGCTGAAAGGGTAGTCCTAGCGCCTTTACTACTGCTTAGGGAAGTGGAGGACGTAGTCTTGGCCTCTATGAGGCAATCCACCAGAAAGTCTTATGCCCTTAAGTGGCGTAGATTCTCTACCTGGTGTACTCAACACAACGAGAATCCCTTCTCATGCCTGGTACCAGTGGTGCTGCAGTATTTGCTTCACCTGTCCAACCTAGGCCTTAAGTCTATTTCTGTTAGAGTTCATCTTAGTGCTCTTTCAGCACACCGCTCACAGTTGGAGGGCCAGTCTCTATCCGGCCATCCTTTGGTGACTTGCTTCCTCAGAGGCCTACTTTTACTTAAGCCTCCAGTGCGTCCACCTGCCTTTGAATGGGATTTAAATGTGGTCTTGCAACGGCTTACTTGCCCACCATTTGAACCTATGGCTATTTTCCCTCTACGTTTTCTACCCTGGAAAGCGCTATTTCTGGTAGCCCTTACCTCAGCAAGGCGAGTGAGTGAGCTTCAGGCCCTAGTATCAGAAGCACCATATACTAGGTTCTATAGGAATAGGGTAGTCTTACGGACTCATCCTAAGTTCCTTCCAAAGGTTGTCTCCTCCTTCCACCTCAATCAGGAGGTGGTTCTTCCGACTTTCTTTCCCAGGCCTCATGCTAGCCGGGCTGAGATGGTCTTGCATACCCTGGACTGTAGGAGGGCGTTGTCCTTATACCTTGACCATACGCGGGAGCACCGGAGGGTAGTTCAGCTCTTCGTCTCTTATGACCCCAATAAGATGGGGTTGGCTGTCTCCAAGCGTACTTTGTCCATATGGGTAGTTGACTGCATCGCCTGGGCTTACAGGGCAGCCTGCCTCTCGTTGCAGGGTCGAGTTACGGCTCACCGTGTCAGGGCGAAGGCTGTGTCAGTGGCTCATCTCCGCTCTCTTCCATTGGCAGACATCTGCCGGGCCGCTACTTGGCCTTCAAGCCAGACTTTTGCGGCCCACTACTGCCTTGAGAGGGAGTCCCGCAGGGACAGTGCTTTCGGGCAAGCGGTACTCCATAATCTCTTTGGTGTCTAGGCAACTCCTACCCTCCGGCCCTGGTGTTGGGCTACCTTTCGGGGGGGTTATCAGAGAAGATTCTGTACTTGCGTGCTGAGGCTCTAGAGGGAGCTCATTATTTCAGTTCGGGGCCTCTGGTAGCCCTGAGCTAGGGAGTCCCATATGTGAGGACTGACTTCCTGCTTGGTCCTGGAGAAAGAGTAGTTACTCACCTGTAACAGGTGTTCTCCAGGAGCAGCAGGAATCAGTCCTCACAACCCTCCCTCCTCCCCTTGGAGTTGTAGTTATATGATTTATTTTTGCTGTCTTTTAGCTATGTCGTCAGACTGAGAAAGATGGCACCCTTGGGCCTGAAGGGGACCGCGCATGCGCGCTGCATTCCCAAAGGCTTTCTATGAAAGCTGTGGAAATGCTCCGCACGGGGGCTCCGTCGGCACCAACATCACCCATATGTGAGGACTGATTCCTGCTGCTCCTGGAGAACACCTGTTACAGGTGAGTAACTACTCTTACCCCGGGATGAGCATTGTGGAACCTGTGTGCCTCTTTGGTAACCTGTCAGGAACTTGTGACCTGGATTGCCTCTGTTGGAAACAGGATACTGGGTCTGATGGACCTTGGTCTGACCCAGTATGGCATTTCTTATGTTCTTATTATATTTAAATGCCCCAATACATGGTGGTGCTGCTGCATTATGGACTAATTATAAAGCTTTTATGACATTCTTGGAGCCCTACATACAACATATTACAATAATCAAAATGATACATTACAAGTGACTGTACCACCAATCTAAAGGCAGGGGTTTCTAGGAATGCTCTCAAACGATGTCCAAAAAGAAATTTATAAAAGATGTTCTGCGCCACCCTTGCAGTCCAGCTGCAAAAAGAGAGATTCCAGAATTACTCCCAAATATTGAACTTTATCCCTCATGGGAATCACATTGCTATTCAAAATGATGGTCAAAGAAGGAGACATTTTTTTTTTCAGTACGTAGAATCATTGCTTCAGGTATTTTAAAAATTGATTGTACGTTGGATGACTGCTAATGTAATCTGATCATAATGCTGTGGTATTTGTAATTATAATAAACCAGCCTCAATAGAAAATTGCTCAAATACTAAAATAAATCTGCATACAGCCAAAATTCCATATAGGTCATTCAGTATTCCACAAAAAGTAGCTAGCTAAATGTTAAATATAGTTGAGGATAAAACAGAACCCTGAGATACCCTACGGTCTAACTTATACCAGGATGTTATTCCAGATGAGAACTGTATTTGTTGCTCTGTATCTGTTAGGAAAGGTTCAATCCACCATAAAACAGTACCATCTATTCCCAAATTGGCCAAGCACCCTAATAAAATTGTAGGCGCCACCATATCTTTCTGAGGGAAAGCTGAGAGCAGAAGCCTCTATGGGTAAGTAATCATTACTTTGCTGACAAACTTGGTGACTTCAAGCATGAGATAGAGGAGAGCTTTTGGGTTAATTAGGAAGAGTCTGTTTTTTATTTCATTTAAAAAAAAGCAAAGCTTGTTCTCAGCTTGCTTTAGAGTTTTAAATTTACTTGAGTTAGATTTAGGCCCTTATAGTCAAAAGAAAGCAGGCAAATAGCTCAATGTAGAGGTTTTAAATTAGAGACCACCTAAATCTAATGGAAATTAATTTGAAATCTCTGCAGCATGCTGCCATTGGTCTGCTTTCTTTTAAAACAGTAAGGACGTACCTGAAATCTCTGAAAATCTATTTAGTCTGCCTGTAAGGTGGCTAAAATCTGTGCAGGTTACCCCCCCCCCCCCCCCAAGCCTTTGTTTAGGGCTGTGCCTGCTATTCCTGTTTGGTTACCCTGCTCTATTTCTGAAGTTTTAAGTTAACTGTGATAACATTCTCTTGCCTTATAATGATCCCCTGTGTCTGCCCCAAGCCTATTTTGAATTCTTTCACTATTGTTACCCCCACCACCTCATCAGAAGGGCATCCACCATCCTTTTAATGAAAAAGTATTTGTCTGTATCATATTCCCTTGTCCTCCCTCTCTAAGGTATACATATTAAGGTCTTCAAGCCCCTTCTCCCAAGTCTTCCTCTGAAACCGGTTCTAATCTTTTTATACTTGTTCAAGGTATGGTCTCCAAAATTGAATACAATACTCCAGGTGAAGTCTCATCAACAAGAAACAGAAAAAGGATGCCTTCCGCAGAACCAAAATTGAAAGAACCAGTGGAGGGCAAGGACCACAGCCAAACACTGTTTTAAAAGAGGAAACTTTATTGTAGACCTAACTTTACAAGTTTCGGCCCTAGGCCTTCGTCAGGGGTCTAAAAATAGACACATAAACACACAGTTAAAATATGTAAGAAAGTAGTAATCATAATACCAGAATCAAAGTGAAAAATAAGAAAAAAGTGAAATATAAAATTAAAATACATTACCAGAAGGGTACAAATAACTAAGCGTAGTGCCCGTCCTAAAGGGCGGAACAATACCACTCTTCCCAATCTAAGGTGATAAACAGACAAATAAAAATGACAATTAAAAATTGATAAATAGAAGTTGAAAAATGCATAAAATGAACATAGGAGGGGGGAAAAGAGAGGAAGGGAAGGAAAAAGGGGAGGGAAAAGGGAGGGGGTTGGCATGGTGACATGTGAAGAAAACTTTTTTCCCATAGCCTGCCCCCACAGCCATCGGCCAGTGTCTGTCTCTCATTGCCCTCCACCTCCAATCAGCCATCGCAAAGGATCTTATTGTTTCTGCCATGCTGCATGAAAATACGGTGCCTCCCCCTCCACCCTAATCGACTCTTAACAAAGAACTTGAACTGCGTGGTAGAGGAAGATCCTGTTAGATTTGTCTTCGTAAGTCTTGCGCGGCTCGAGCTCTTTGTTAAAGATCCAATTGCAATGCAGGGAGGACTTGCCAAGCTGAACTCGAGGCTTTCAAATCCTGAGTGCCAGGGTGCAATTTGCAGTCGCCATGGCACCCAGGATTTATCTAATCTTATCTTAATATCACAAAGTATATACAAAATAATCCTAAAGGTCTTTTAGTTTAGTTATCCCGAAACAACTAAACTCATTGTACAAAGATGCAGACAGCTGTCCAGTCTTTTGCACGGCGTGCTGCGTGTATGATTAGCTCCCAGTTGGCGGGAAGTCACATATGTGCATTCAGAGTACCTGTTTCTGAGAACATCTGATTTCTGGAGGCTAGAATAGCAGACTTGGAGGAGCTGAAGCAGGCAAAGGGATATATAGAGGGGACTTTCAGGGACCATTAGTAAAATAGGCCCACCTCCAATCTGGTAGCCGCAATGCTGCCTTGGAAAAAAAAAAGAGCTCACCTGGAAGGAGAGAAAGACCTTGATATGGTAGGAAATAATCCTGTAGCCAGGACCTGCACTCCAGGTGGTGTAGTATACTCTTTTATAAAGGATGTGTGTCTAGGAGCTTCTGCCAAGGCAGGAAGGGTTAGAATGGCCCTTTTAGTTGGTGATTCGATCACTAGGCATGTAGATAGCTGGGTGACAGGTGGGCGTGAGGATCGCTAAGTCCATAGGTTTTCAACCCAGCCCTCGGGGAACCTTAGGCCAGACAGGTTTTCAGGATTCCCGCAATGAATATGCATAAGATAGATTTGCATACAATTAAGGCAGAACATGCAAATCTTTCTCATGCATATTCATTCAGGGAATCCTGAAAACCTGACTGGCCTAGGGTTCCCCGAGGACTGGGTTGAAAACCCCTGGCTTAGTCATTTGCTTACCTGGTGCAACACTTAGTCTTAGATAGAATTCTAGATGGTGCTGGGGAGGAGCCAGCTATCTCCAGTAACAAGCAGGAATGTAGTCTTCAGATATGGGGTATCGTTGGTACCGACGGAGCCTGCGCAGGAACGCTCTCCAGCGTCCAATAGGAACGCTTTTGGGAGCATCCCTCAGCACATGCGCGCTGCCTTCCTGCCATTCCAACTGTCCCTCTTCAGTTCTTCATTTTCTGCGGAGCCGACAGGACACATACCCTGTCACTGCAGAAAATTTCTTATTTAAACTTGTTTTCTTATGGTCGTGCCTGCCTCCGCACGACACCTACCGGTACCGCCGGTTCTGTCTTCTTTTTAAAAAAAAAATTATATATATATATTTTTGAACTGTTTCTCTTCAGAAACTTTTTATTTTGGTGCTAGGCGCCATTTTGGGCATTAGGTCCCATTTTTCCCAAAAGATATAAAAAACAGCTAGTGGTTTTAAAAAATGTACTAAATGTGGCGGTACCATCTCCGTCACCGACACCCATGACTGGTGTCTAAAATGTTTAGGCCCTGACCCTTCTCCATATGAGTGTTCCTCCTGTATGGGGATGACTAAAAGAGGAAGACAGAACCGAGCTGCAAAGCTCGGTACCCTCTTTTCTTTGGATACCAGGTCCATTGCATCGACATCTTCAAGAGCCTCGTCTTCCTCCCATGGATCTCAGGTAACTAAACATAAGAGCCGGTCCTCAAAGGGTAGCTCTCCTTCAAAGCATCCAGAGGCTATTGGCATTGCCCTTGAGGAAACTACACCGGCAAAACAGCCCCGGCGGGAGGCTTCCAAAGCATCAACGGGGTTCCAGGATGTTCTCGAGGCTTCAACCTCGGTAGAACTACTGGTGCCATGCTCAGGGGTTCTGGCCGCTTTTACCAGTACCGATACCCAGGCATCCGCAACATCGATAGACCAGAGATTCCTCGCTATCGAACGCAGTCTTGCAGCTCTCCTTACAGCTGTGGTACCGTTGACACCAGTGGTTCAATGGGCACCGGTACAGATAGCGGTACCGGCCCCAGTGGGAATCCTTCCCATGCAGACTTTTTCTGGCATCGATAGATCGGTACCGGATCAATTCGGTACCGACTTTGATTGATACCAAGACAATGCTTTGCATGAACATCGGGATCAGAGATACTTCAAATCCTCCAATTCTGATGACACTGATAATTCTGCCGGTACCAGAGTATTTCTCCCGGAAGACTCCTCTTCTCCCCAATGCAGAATGTCTCCTCCAGAAGACATGTCTTTTCAGGATTTTATTCGTGATGTGGCCCGAGGCCTTTCAATCACGGTAGCTCCTGAAAAAGAACCTAGAGCAAAGAAATTTGATGCTTTTGGGCTTCAAACTTTTCAGGCTTCCATGCTTTCAGCTAGGATCAGCTCATATATTTTATATATGGGAATGTTCCTCAAAGAGGTCACAAGAGATTTGGAGCTTATGAGCCCCCTTCTTCCTGAGGACAAACGACAGGACTTTCTCACTCTCATCAAGCATGCTCAAGATGTCTCCAAGTTTGTAAACTGTGCAGCCTTTGACTGTTTTGAATGCATCAGCAGAACCTCTGCTATTGCCATTGGTGCACGTTGGATTGCCTGGCTTCAGGCATCAGACTTGGAAATTTGGGTACAGGATAAATTGGGAAACATCCCTTGCACAGGAGAAAGCTAATGAGATAGATACTGACAATCTCACTTTAGACAGATTGTCAAAATCTACAGTCACTCCAGCCAAAAAGAAACCCTATAAAAAAAACCCTTTTTCAGCAAAAAGAGGAAGTTTTATCCATCCTATACCCAGCAAGGGCAAGCTCAGGGTCGTTGCCCAGAAGGGTCAACAACAATCCAGACAAAAGAAGCCAAAAGGCTTTAGAGCTCAACCAGCTCCACAGGCCCAGCCCCCTCAAGGGCTTTGACTCCTTCATAGAGAACTTAGCCTTCCTGCCTCTGAAGGGGCCAGAACCCCTAAACATTCCAGGCAGGTTGTGTCATTTTGCCAACAGATGGCACCAAATAACAGAAAACTGGACTCTGTCCATTGTGGGAGAGGGGTACAAACTTCATTTTCACAGTATGCTCCCTCCTACAATTGTAAGACAGTTCAATTCCCAAACCTCTACAGGCAATCTACTGGATCAAGAGGTCTCAACGCTCCTTGCTCAAGGAGCAATAGAGGAGGTGCCCATTCTTCAACAGGGTGCAGGGTTCTACTCCCCCTATTTTCTTATTCCAAAGAAAACAGGACAACGACAGACCCATTCTAGACCTCAGAGAATTGAACAAATATCTGTTCCGCGAAAAGTTAAAAATGATTTCTCTGGGAGTTCTTCTGCCAGACCTTCAAAGTCAGGATTGGCTTTGTTCTCTAGATCTAAAAGGTGCATATACTCACATTCTGATCCATCCAGATCACAGGAAATTCTTACGATTCCTTTTCAAGGGAAAACATTTCCAATACAGGGTTCTTACCTTTGGTCTGGCTTCGGCACCAATAGTATTCACGAAATGCGTGGCAGTAATAGCTGCATTTCTGCGAACCCTGGGGATATTCGTCTTCCCTTACTTGGACGACTGGCTCATTCGAGCCCCCACTGTTCCAGAAGCCAGATCTACCCTGTCTCGCACAATGCAAATCCTTCAATACTTGGGATTGGTCATAAACCTCCCAAAATCCCACCTTGCTCCATCTCAGTCCCTAGAGTTCATAGGAGCTCGTCTAGATACCAGACAGTCAAGGCTTTTCTCCCACAACCCCGCTGTCTTCGTATAATACAGCTAGCTTCTCAAGCAGCAGTGCAGTCCTCCCTAACGGCTCGAGAACTACTACAACTATTGGGACATATGGCATCCACGGTTCATGTGGTTCCCTACGCTTGCCTTCATATGCGAGCAGACCAGTGGACCCTGTCCACACAGTGGACACAGGCCACAGGACGTCTGTCGGACAAGATATCAAACTCACGATGACCTTGTCCCTACAATGGTGGCAATCACTGGAAAATCTTCTAGTGGGGTCTCCTTTCCAGCAACCCCAGTACCTGGAGTCCACCGGAGGCTTGTCTTCATATAGATTGCTCTGAGTTCCAGGAGGTTTATCTAGCTCTTCGAGTATTCCATGCCCAGCTCAGCTACAAGGCAGTCCTAGTCCAAACGGACAATCAAGTAGCTATGTTCTACATGAACAAGCAGGGCGGAACAGGCTCTCTGTCGTTATGCAACAAAGCTTTATGACTATGGGCCCTCGCCAGAGAGCATCAAATTCACCTTCTCGTGGTATATCTTCCAGGCATTCAAAACCTTTGGGCAGACAAACTCAGCTGAGTACTGCTACCTCATGAATGGTCTATCCACCTAGACCAGGTGGCCGAGATATTTTGGATCTGGGGAACCCCAGACATAGACCTATTTGCAAGTCCACTGAATGCCAAACTTCCCCCGGTTCTGTTCCAGGATTCTGGCTCAAAATTGCCAGGCAAGGGGCACCTTCCTTCTTCACTGGGGTCACGACTTCCTCTATTTATTTATTTAGTTAACCAGTTTTGTATACCACCTTATCCTTCAATCAAAGTGGTTGACAAGACAACAAAGGACTTACATGTTGAGGGCATGGGAAGATCAAATACAATACATTACAATATAAATACAGTAGAAACAGTAAATTATAATATTATCTCATAGTGAAATTGCATATACAAGTTGATCAATTTGTTATTTGACCAAATTATTCTATGAATAAATAAGTCTTTAAAGATATGCGAAAGTCTTTGATGTCTTCCTGAGCTCTTAATTCTTCAGGAATAGAATTCCATACCTCTGGTGCCATGAAGGAAAATGCTCTTTTAGAGGTCATCTGTTTTGATCTATTGACGTTTAAAGGTGTACTAAGCTTATTGGAGTTATGAGATTGTCTAGGTCTTAGTCTCTTGTCTTTGGATATTATATGCTGTAGAATATCTGCTGAAGATTGGTGAAAGATTTTGGAAATAATCATTAGGTTTTTGTATTTTGCTCTTGCAATAATTGGAAGGAAATGTAACTGTTTAAGGACAGGAGTTATGTGAACAAATTTTGCAGACCCAGTAATTATACGTGCAGTAGTGTTTTGAACTAATTGGAGAGGATGGATAGCGTTTTTAGGAAGACCTTGATGCCTTCCCACCCATTCCCCTCATCCCCAAAACTCTCTTCAAGCTTCAGAGAGACAGAGGTCGTATGATCCTCATAGCGCCACGGTGGCCACGCCAAACATGGTATCCCCTGCTTCTACATCTCTCACAAACTGCACCTCTGGAGTTAGGCTGTGCTCCAGATCTCCTTTCCCAAGAGAACAGGATGCTATGGCACCCAAATCCCCAGTCCCTGTGTCTCAGGGCCTGGTTGATAAAAGCTTAGACCTTCAGGATCTTAACCTTTCCCAACAGGTAAAGGATATCCTTCAGGCTTCTAGAAAACTTTCCACAAGACGCTCTTACGCCTTCAAGTGGAAACGTTTTACTATATGGTGTTCACAGAAGGGGTTAAACCCCCTTATGATACCTTTGGAATCGATACTAGAGTATCTACTTAATTTATCAAATTCTGGTCTAAAGACCAATTCAGTAAGAGTCCATCTTAGTGCAATTGCAGCTTCCTATAAGCCTCTAAATGGACAACCAATTTCCTCTCATCCACTCATAAGATTTATGAGAGGTCTTCTATTAACAAAGCCTCCCATGTGGCATGGGATTTAAACCTAGTTCTCGGGCAGCTCATGAAACCACCTTTTGAACCTTTAGCCACTACAACTCTAAAGCTTTTGTCCTGGAAGGTCATCTTCCTAATTGCAATCACCTCTGCACGTCACATTAGTGAATTGCAAGCTTTTGTGGCTGATCCTCCTTATACTAGGTTTCACCATAAGGTTGTTCTTAGAACTCATCCACGCTTTATGCCAAAGGTGGTTTCGCCTTTTCATTTAAATCAATCAATTTATCTTCGTGTATTCTTTCCGAGGCCTCATGCCTCTAATGCAGAAAGAAACCTTCATACTTTGGATTGTAAAAGAGCCTTGGCTTGATCTCCAGGAACAAGCAGGACTGTAGTCTTCACATATGGGTATCGTTGGTACCGACGGAGCCTGTGCGGGAACGCTCCCCAGCGTCCAATAGGAAAGCTTTTGGGAGCATCCCACAGCGCCTGCATGCTGCCTTCCCGCCTTTCCCAACTGTCCCTCTCCAGTTCTTCATTTTCTGCGAAGCCGACAGGTCGCGCATCCTGTCACCGCAGAAAGAAAATCCCTTCTATTCTTCTTTTTTGTGGTCGCGTCTGCCTTCCCTCGACGCTACACCAGTACCGCCGGTGGTTCTTTCTTTTCTTCTTAAAAAAAAAACAACACTTTATTCTGGGGTCTTTACAGTGATTTTATCTTCAGGTGCCACGCGCCATTTTGGGCACTAGGCCCAACTTTTCCTTCAAAATGGAAAAACCCGCTTCGGGTTTTAAAAAGTGTTCTAAGCGTGGCGGTACCATCTTCGTCACTGACCACCCATGAGTGGTGCCTCAAATGTTTAGGTCCTGACCACTCTATTTCAGAGTGTGTTGCCTGTTGGGATGAAGTCGAAAAGGGGCCGGCAGAATCGAGCTGCTAAACTTAGCACCCTTTTTCCCTCTGATGCAGCCGTGGCATCAACATCTTCCAGGGCTTCGTCTTCCTCCCATGGATCTCAGGTAACTGAACGTAAATCTAGCCAGTCGTCAAAGGGTAGATCTCCTTCTAAGCATCGAGATGCCTCTGGCGTTGCCCTTGAGGGACTATCACCGGCAAAATTGCCCCGGCGGGAGGCTTCGGCTCCCAAAGCACTAACAGGGCTCCAGGATGTTCTCGAGGCTTCAACCTCGGCAGAACTACTGGTGCCATGCTCTGGGGTACCGGCCGCTTCATCCGGTACCGATACCCAAGCATCGGCAGCATCGATAGACCAGAGATTCTTGGCTACTGAGCGCAGTCTGGCGGCTCTTCTTATGGCCTTGATGCCCCTGAAACTGCTTCAGACAATTGAACGGGTATCGGCAGACTGCATCGACATCGGCAGGTATTCTACCGGGACCGAGTCATGCATGTCTATCCAACATCGACAAGTCGGTACCGGACCACCCCGATGCCGACTTCAATCGGTACCGGTACCGGTACCATGCCTTGCACGATCACCCGGATTGGAGATACTTCAAATCCTCGGATGAGTCTGAAGACTCTGAAAGCTCTGCCGATACCAGTGTACTTCTTCCTGAGGATTCCTCTTCTCCTCAGCGTAGGATGTCTCCACCAGAGGATATGTCCTTTCAGGATTTTAACAGAGATGTGGCCCAAGGTCTTTCCATCACAGTGGCTCCTGAAAAGGAGCCTAGGGCAAAGGAATTAGAAATCCTGCAATACCCTAAAGCTCCCAAGGAAGCAGCTACCTTACCTATTCATGAGATCTTGCATGATCTCATGTTAAGGATGTGGGAAACACCTCTAACCACATCTCCTCACTCTCGAAGACTCGACACCATGTATCGAGTTCCTCCTTGTCCTGGGTTTCAGAAGACTCAATTCTCCAGGACCAAGCAGGAAGTCAGTCCTCACATATGGGTGTCATCGACGCCGATGAAGCCCAGCAGAGCATTTCCCCAGCTTTCTAAGAAAGCCTTTGGGAATGCAGGCACGCATGCGCAGTTCCCTTCCCGCCTAAAGGTGCCATCTTAACTCAGTCTCTCTTTTTCCGAGAAGCCCACCGGACGTGTGTCCTGTCATCCCGGATAAAAGTTTGATTTTTTTGGTGATTCTCGCTGTTTTTTCTTCCCGGTTCGACGCCGGTTCCCCTCCCGCCGGGTTTGGTACACCGGTATCAAGTCCGATTCTTCTTTTTTGGTTTTTGCCCTTCGTGGCTGGCATTCGTGCCCTTTTTTGCTTTTTCCCTGGAAGGCCGGTCCTTTGACCTCGCGGGGACTCTTTTTTTCCCCGATGGCTTCCAGCTGTTTTAAAAAGTGTGATCGGTGTAAGAAGTTGATATCTCTCACCGACACACACGACTGCTGCCTTCGGTGCCACGGTCCTGATCACGATCCTAAGACGTGTGGACCATGTGGGAAGATGTCTTCCAAGGCACTGCGAAGTTGCCAGCAGCAGAAAAGAGAAGCTTTTCTCTGACTCAGCCTCTGGCCCGAACCTCGTCTGAGGCCTTGACATCTCGGGATTCGGATCCCGAGCGCCGTCGTGGCTCCTCGGACAGGGGGTCCCCTGACCGGGAACGCAAGAGGAAAAAGCGGCTCGTGAGGGCGTCTTCGGAGGAGGTCCCTGGCTCCTCGAGGGCCAGGTCTAAGACCCCCAACCGTCGTCCCAGGCCCGTGGAACAAGAGAAGCCTGCCAAAGTTCCTCACGTGGAGCCGGAGTCTGCTGGACACGTAAGCCCCGTAGTCCTCGAGGACTCTCCTCCCAGAAAGCCAACGTCAGGCCCGGCGCTACCGGGGCACAAGTCGGTGGCTGCTGCGTCTCCAGAGCTGAGTCTCAGGATGACAGCCTTGGAGTGCAGACTGTCTGCCTTCATGGAGCAGCAGCGGCCAGCCTGTCTGGCGCATCTGCCCCGACCACCGGGACATCGACATCGAAGTCGACCCCGGAGACCGAGCCGATACTAGAGTCCATGATGGCTCGAGGTCGACCTCGGTCGCGGTCTCCCTCGACCTCCCATTCGGGACCGAGGGCATTGGGGTGGGTGCTCCAGGGCCCCTCGGGGTAGGATCCTGACTCCTCGTCGGACGAGTCCGCCTGGGAGACGGAGGATGAGGAGTCCCCCGACACATTCAAGACTCGGTGCGTCTCGTCGGACTCACCGCAGTCTGAGCCCCGGAGTAGAAACCCTCCGGAGGATACCCGGTTCTCGGAGTTTGTCCGGGATATGGCCACCGCGTTGGCTATCCCGGCGGACCCCGAGGAAGAGCCTCGAGCTGAAGAGCTCGAGGCCCTGCAGTATGACTCTCCTCCAAAGGAGGCCTTTACTGTCCCAGTTCCTCCGATGCTGGAACGGCTCCTCTTCCGGATGTGGGAGGCACCGGCCTCGGCGCCGGTTCTAAGCAAGCGGGTCGATATGATTTATCGACTCCGGAAGAGCCCTGGCTTTCAGAAGGCACAGCTACCATGCCATTCCATGGTGGTGGAATTGGCCATGCATCGCCTGAAAAGTCAGAAGATGCACTCCACGGTGCCCCCCGGCAGGGAGGCCCGGAACCTCAATGGTGTAGGCAGAAAGTGCTTCCAGGGCTCGATGCTTGCTTGCCGTGTCCAGTCTTACCAGCTGTACATGGGCATGTACTTGCGTGACCTGGCCAAGGAGTTGGCCGGGTTCTCCGCTGGTCTCTCCGGGGAGTCCTTGCAGAGATTCCAGTCCTTGTCCTCGGGGATTCGGGACTGCTCGAAGTTTATGTCCCGCGCCGCCTAGGATGGCTTTGAGGCTTCGGCCCGAGTTGCGGCAGCCGGCATCGCGGCTTGACGCCAGGCATGGCTGCAGTCATCGGACCTCGAACCATGGGTTCAGGAGAATTTGGTCGATGTCTCTTGCCGAGGTGAGAACCTTTTTGGCAAGCCCATGGCCGAGAAGGCCGCACATCTCGAGACTGAGCACCTTACAAGGACAAGGCTGTCGAGAAAGACCTCTGCCCCTTCTCACAAGAAGGCCTCTGGTAAGAAGCCCTTTTACCCGAGGAAGGGCACTGCCTACAAACAGTACCCTCAGTATCAGGCTGCCCAAGCTGCACCCCAGGGTCAGCAAGCCAAGGGGCAGGGTAATGGGCCCCATAGGCAGAGGACCCCCAAGCCTCCGGCCCCTGCTCCCACTCAGCAGGGTGGGGGGTTTTCACTCCTTGAGCATAGCCTCTCAGTCCCTGCTCTCCCAACCCTGCACAGGAGGTCGCCTCACCCTCTTTGCCCACCAGTGGCCCCACATCACTGGGGACAGTTGGGTGTTGAACATAGTCCACAGGGGCTATGCACTGCATTTTCACCAACTGCCTCCGCCATACTTTCCAGGGGAGCCTCCAAGGCCTCCCCTGCACACAGATCTTCTCTTTCAAGAGCTTCAAGGTCTGTTGGTGGACAGGGTGGTGGAGCCTGTGCCTCCCCACTTGCAAGGTCACGGGTTCTGCTCCAGGTATTTCCTGGTGCCCAAAAGAACTGGTGGCCTTCGACCTATTCTGGACCTCAGGAACCTCAACAAGTTCCTAGAGAAAGAAAAGTTCAAGATGCTTACTCTTGGAACACTTCTGCCCTACCTCCAGCAGGGAGATTGGCTATGCTCATTAGATCTAAAGGATGCGTACAGTCACATCCTCATTCATCCAGACCACAGAAAGTACCTCAGGTTCATTGTGGGAGGGAAACCATTATCAGTACAGAGTACTGCCTTTTGGCCTCACCTCCTCTCCCAGGGTCTTTACCAAATGCCTGACAGTGGTGGCGGCCTACCTAAGAAATCAGGGAATCTTTGTCTTCCCCTATCTGGACGACTGGCTCATCAGGGGTCAGACGTGCCAGGAAGCCAGACAAGCCACCCTCAGAATTATTGCTCTTCTTCAAAGCCTGGGGTTTGTAATAAACTTCGCAAAGTCCACTTTGCTCCCCTCCCAGAACTTGGAGTTCATAGGAGCAAGGCTGGACTCTCTGCTGGCAAAGGCTTTCTTGCCAGAAGACAGAGCCCAAAGACTTTCTTGCCAGAAGACAGAGCCCAAAGACTGATAAACTTGGCAAACCAGTTTCTCAGCAGGTCACTGGTTTCCGCCAGACTCTGCCTGAGGCTGCTTGGCCACATGACTTCGACAGTTTATGTAACCCCCAATGCCAGGCTCCATATGCAGCCTGCACAGTGGTACCTTCGGTATCAGTGGTCACAAGCCACAGGCAGCCTCAGAGACAGAATAAGGGTGTCCAGACCATTTCTGGACTCCCTCAGCTGGTGGCTGCACCCACCCAATCTGCTAAAAGGGGTGCCCTTTCAAATTCCTGGGTACACAGAGGTACTGACCACAGACGTCTCCCTGCAGGGCTGGGGAGCTCATTGTCTGAACAAGTGCACCCAGGGCCTGTGGTTTCCTTGGGAGGCTGCACAGCAGATCAATCTCCTAGAACTCAGGGCTATTCGCTTGGCTCTCAAAGCTTTCTCTCCTACCCTGGCTCATCAATCTGTCCTGGTTCAGACAGACAACCAGGTAGCCATGTCTTATGTGAACAAACAGGGCGGGACTGGGTCCAGGCTCCTTTGTCGGGAGGCTCAGGACCTTTGTTCATTTGCCGTCAAGCACAACATGCTCCTCAGGGCTGTGTACCTTCCAGGCCAGGAAAACTACCCGGCCAACAGGTTGAGCAGAATTTTGCAGCCCCACGAGTGGCAGCTGCATCCCTTGGTAGTTCAGAAGATCTTCCTGAAATGGGGTCTCCCTTTGATAGATCTGTTTGCCAGTCCACTGAACAAGCAACTGCCAAACTTCTGCTCCAGGCAACCGCATCCTCTGCGGATAGCAGCAGATGCTTTTCTGATTCCATGGTCTCAGGGCCTCCTGTATGCGTTTCCTCCCACGCCCTTGGTGGCCCGAACTCTGTTCAAGATCCTTCAGGACAAGGCCTCGGTCCTGCTGGTGGCTCCCAGATGGCCGAGACAGCCTTGTTTTCCACTTCTGCTTCAGCTGGCGTTGGATCCCCCACTGCCTCTGGGGTTGCAACCCGACCACCTTCTGCACCCCAATCTCAAAGCTCTCAATTCGATGGCCTGGAGGCTGCAAGGGTAGTGTAGGCTCCCTGGGGCCTACCTCAAGAGGTTGAGGAGGTTGTCCTAGCCTCTAGGAAACAGTCCACTAGGAAAACCTATGCCCTCAAATGGAAAAGGTTTTTTGTGTGGTGTCAGCTACGTACAGAGGATCCTTTCTCCTGTACTGTACCAGTGGTGCTTCAGTACTTACTGCACTTGTCCAATCAGGGACTTAAGTCCAATTCTGTTCGGGTCCACCTCTCAGCTCTAGCAGCTCACCACTCACTGGTGGAAGGACATTCTCTGTCGGTTCACCCCTTGGTGTCCCGCTTTCTCAGGGGCTTTTGCTCAAGCCTCCAATCCGTCCTCCTCCTCCTGAGTGGGAGTTGAATATGGTCTTGCAGCAGCTGACTTGCCCACCCTTTGAGCTGATGGCTACTTGCCCTCTACGCTTCCTGTCCTGGAAGACACTCTTCCTAGTAGCCTTTACCTCGGCCAGGCGAGTGAGTGAGCTTCAGGCCCTGGTCTGTGATAGGCCTTACATTCGCTTCTATGGGAACAGGGTAGTCCTTAGGACTCATCCAGAGTTCCTCCCAAAGGTTGTCTCCTCCTTCCACCTTAACCAGGAGGTGGTTCTTCCAACATTCTTCCCTAGGCCTCATGCAAGCCAGGCTGAAGCAGTTCTGCATACCCTGGACTGTAGGAGGGCCTTATCCTTCTACCTTGACCGTACGCAGGGGCATCGAAGGGCTACTCAGCTCTTTGTATCCTTTGACCCTAATAAGTTGGGGTTGGATGTGTCCAAGCGTACCTTGTCCATTTGGGTGGCTGACTGTATCACCTGGGCTTACAAGGCGGCTGACCTTCCTTTGCAGGGTCGGGTTACGGCCCACCGTGTCAGGGCAATGGCTGCCTCAGTGGCTCATCTCCGCTCTGTGCCCTTAGTAGACATCTGCAGGGCTGCAACTTGGTCTTCAAGCCAGACTTTTGCGGCCCATTACTGTCTGGAGAGGGAGTCCCGTAGGGACAGTGCTTTTGGCCAAGCAGTACTCCGGAATCTCTTTGAGATTTAGGCAACTCCTGCCCTCCTGCCCTCTGTTGGGCTACCGGTGGAGGTTGTGTCAGTGAAAAGCCTTTCTTTGCTGCTGGGACTAGAGGGAGTTTTCTTGTTCAGCCTGGGTTCCTCGGTAGCCCAGAGCTGGGGAATCACCCATATGTGAGGACTGACTTCCTGCTTGGTCCTGGAGAAAGAGTAGTTACTCACCTGTTACAGGTGTTCTCCAGGAGCAGCAGGAATCGGTCCTCACAACCCTCCCTCCTCCCCTGGGAGTTGCAGTTGTGCATAGTTTGTTTTTACATTTTTTTGTGTGCTGTTCTTAGCTGTGTCATTTGACTGAGGTAAGATGGCACCTTTAGGCGGGAAGGGAACCGCACATGTGTTCCTGCATTCCCAAAGGCTTTCATAGAAAGCTGGGGAAATGCTCCACTGGGGCTTCATCGGCGTCGATGACACCCATATGTGAGGACTGATTCCTGCTGCTCCTGGAGAACACCTGTTACAGGTGAGTAACTACTCTTTACCACACCATTCCATGGTGGTGGAATCAGCTATGAGAAGGATAAAGAGTGCAAAAAGGCATGCATCTAATCCTCCAAGACGTGTGTGTAGGACTCTTGACGCCTTTGGACGTCGAACCTTCCAGGCTTCCATGCTTTCTGCTAGGATCAGTTCCTATATCTTATATATTGGAATGTTCCTTAAGGAGGTCACAGGAGATTTAGAGTATCTCCAGGAACAAGCAGGAATAAGTCCTCACATATGGGAATAAGTCCTCACATATGGGTACGTCGGTACCGACGGAGCCTGCGCGGGAAAGCTCCCCAGCTTCCTAGAATGGAAGCTTTTGGGACCTCCCACTGCACATGCGCACTGCCTTCCCGCCTTCCTGAACAGCTCTCCTCAGTTTCTCTTTTTCCGCGGAGCCAGCAGGTCGTGTATCCTGTCACCGCTGAAGAAATTGTAGTTTTTTGTTTTGTTTCTTTAGACCGCGTACCTGCCTTCCCATACCGATACCGGTATCGCCGGTCTTCCTTTTTCTTTCTTAAAAAATTATTTTCTTTTATTATTTTTTCAGCACTTGGTCACTTCAGTTAGGCCTTCAGGCCTACTTTAATTCTCCACATGGAGAAGCCAGCCCCTGGATTTAAGAAGTGTACCAAGTGTACTGCTGTAATATCAGTCACAGACACCCATGAATGGTGTCTTAAATGTTTGGGGCCTGACCACTCCATTCCGGACTGCCCTTCCTGCTCCCAAATGTCTAAGCGTGGGCTGCAGAACCGGGCCAACAAATTCCATGTGCTGTTTGCTTCAGAGAATCCAACATCACAGTCATCCAGGTCATCATCCCCGGATGGATCTCAGGTAACCAAACCTTCTGTGGGCAAGTCCTCAAAGAGCAAATCTCCTTCAAAGCATCGAGAGGCTCTTAGTTTTGAGGACCCTGCCCCAGCCAAACAGCCCCGGCGGGAAGCCCTACCTTCCAAAACGCCAATACAGGGGCTACAGGTTGACATCGATGGCACGGCCTCGACAGATCACCTGTTGGACTGCTCTGGGGTACCGGCCCATACCGGTACCGACATCCAGGCAGCCGTGGCGTCTATGGGCAATACTGTCCAATCCATGCAGCAGGCCGTCATGGCTTTCATTAAAGCTGCAACGCCATCGGTACCGCTTCCAGCGGTTCCGGGCCCGGTTCCGGTATCGTCCGCCATGCCGGAACCCAGGCCTTCCTCTTCTAAACGCAAATCGGTACCGTATGGGCTTTCGCTCCATACCGCTTCCATACCCGGTACGCCCGATGTCGATACCGATCGGTATGCGTATCGTGCGTTGGAGGAAACTAGAGAATACACCGATTCCTCTGAGGATTTTGTCTCCTCTGATGAGTCTGCAGAGCTCTCCCTTGACCTTCCTGAGGAACCTTCTTCTCCAAAAAGGAGAATGTCTCCTCCAGAGGATTTGTCCTTTCAGGACTTTATTTTAGAAATGGCTAAAGGCCTTTCTATCACTACCTCCTCTGAAAGGGAACCAAGGTCAAAAAGACTGGATATTTTAGGATACTCTAAGTCTCCTAAAGAAGCAGTTACTCTGCCTATCCATGAAATCCTTCAGGAACAATTGATGGATTTCTGGGAGAACCCTTTAACTCTGTCTCCTTATTCCCGTAGGTTGGACACCATGTATCGGGTCCCTCCTTCTCCTGGTTTTCAGAAAACTCAATTGCCTCACCACTCCATTGTGGTAAAGTCTGCAATGAAAAAGATCAAGAGTACTAAAAGGCACTCTTCTACACCTCCAGGAAGGGAATGTAAGACACTGGACTCTTTTGGTAGGAAAATCTTCCAGGCTAGTATGCTTATAGCCAGGATTAATTCCTACAGCCTCTATATGGGCATGTTCCTAGGGGAACTTGCCAAGAAAGTACGGCATTTTGCCTCCCTTATCCCTGAGGATAAACAGGAGGACTTCCTTTCTGTTGTGAAACAACTTTTAGATGTTTCTAAGTTCTCCAACAGAGCTGCCTTTGATTCCTTCGAAGGAGCCAGCAGAGCTTCTGGCATTGCTATCGCAGCCAGACGTCTGGCCTGGCTCCAGGCTTCTGATCTGGAACCCTGGGTTCTAGATGGCTTACGGAATCTGCCCTGTACAGGTGAGAACTTATTCGGTGCAGAGTGGCAGGTTAAGGCCACTCAAATGGACGCTGAAAATGCCACCTTAGAGAGACTTTCTAAGTCCACTTCTACTCCCACTAAGAAGAAGTCTTTCAAGAGGCCTTATTATAAGAAGGCCAGATATGCTTCCAATACTGGCCAGCAATCTTCTCAACCTCGTTTTGCGGCTAAACGTCAGCAAACGAAACAAGCAAGAGCAAAGCCTGCAGCAGCTACTGCAGCTCAACAGGCTCCACCCCCTCAGGGGTTTTGACTTGCCCCTAGAGAACTTGCCATTCCTGGTTCTGGACCAACCAGAACCTCTCACCATACCTGGAAGGTTAGCTCACTTTGCTCCCAGATGGGAACAGATCACAACAGAGCAATGGACCCTCTCTATCATCCGAGAGGGTTACAAACTTCATTTCTCCAGCCTTCCTCCTCATCACATGGTGAGACCCTTCAATTCTCCATCTCCTCTCCTAGCCCTGTTGGATCAGGAGATCTCTTCTCTGCTTGCCCAAGGGGCCATAGAAGAGGTTCCTCTTCATCAACAGGGGTCAGGTTTCTACTCCCCCTATTTTCTCATTCCAAAGAAGACAGGGGGATTCAGACCAATCCTAGATCTGAGAGAATTGAACAAATTTCTGTACAAGGAGAAATTCAAAATGCTCTCTTTGGGCATTCTCCTTCCATACCTTCAGAGTCAGGACTGGCTTTGTTCTCTAGACCTGCAGGATGCGTATACACATCTACTCATCCATCCCTCCCACAGAAAATATCTTCGCTTTCTGTTCAGGGGAAGTCATTACCAATACAGAGTACTTCCCTTCGGTCTCGCCTCTGCCCCAAGAGTCTTTACCAAATGCATGGCAGTCGTAGCCGCATTTCTCAGAAGCATGGGGATTTTCGTATTCCCATATCTGGACGACTGGCTCATTCGAGCTCCAACTCAGTCGCAGGCCCAGATTTCCCTAGACCGCACAAGGAACCTTCTGCAGTATCTGGGACTGGTGGTAAACCTTCCCAAGTCTCAACTCAGCCCTACTCAGTCTCTAGAATTCATAGGGGCCCGGTTGGACACCACCACTGCAAGAGCCTACCTTCCACTGGTTCGGGGTCAGCGTCTGCTGAGCTTGGCCTCCCAAGCCCAGTCCAGTACTCACTTGACAGCCAGGGAAATGCTACGCCTCCTGGGCCATATGGCCTCCACAGTACATGTGGTGCCCTATGCTCGTCTTCATATGAGAGCAGCTCAATGGACCCTGGCCACCCAGTGGACTCAGGCGTCGGGAGCACTCTCAGACCAAATACAAACCTCAAACCGTCTGTCTTGGTCCCTCCATTGGTGGATATCCACCAAGAATCTGTTGTTGGGGGCTCCCTTTCAGCCCTTGCTACCCCAAGCAACCCTCACAACAGATGCCTCCCAATTGGGGTGGGGAGCCCATCTGCTAACTCTCTCCACTCAGGGCACTTGGTCTCCACAGGAGGCCACCCTTCATATCAACCTCCTGGAACTGCGAGCAATTTCCCTTGCCCTCAAGGTCTTCCATACCCTCCTTGCCAACCTGACTGTCCTGGTTCAGACAGACAATCAGGTGGCCATGTTTTACATAAACAAACAAGGAGGAACGGGCTCTCTGTCGCTTTGCAACGAAGCTCTCAGATTATGGGCCTTCGCCAGAGAGCACCAAATTCATCTGCTAGCAGTGTACCTTCCAGGAGTTCAAAACTCTCGAGCAGACAGGCTCAGTCGAGTTCTGCTGCCACACGAGTGGTCCCTACACGTGGACCAGATAACCAGAATCTTTCAGGAATGGGGGACCCCGGACATAGACCTCTTTGCAAGTCCGTGGAATGCCAAACTTCCCCGGTTCTGTTCCAGGACTCCATGTCAGGAAGCTCAGGCCACGGACGCCTTTCTCCTCCATTGGGGTCAGGCGTTCCTATATGCCTTTCCACCCATTCCGCTGATTCCCAAGACTCTGTTCAAACTCCAGAGAGATCACGGCTCTATGATCCTCATAGCTCCACGCTGGCCACGCCAAGTGTGGTTCCCTCTGCTTCTACAGCTCTCCCAGGGATCCTCCCTGGACTTAGGAGCTGCACCAGACCTTCTGTCTCAGGAGGACGGGACTTTGTGGCACCCAAACCCCAAATCCCTACATCTCCGAGCTTGGTTACTGAAGGCTTAAGTCTTCAAGACTTTAATCTTTCTCAACCTGTGAAAGATATCCTTCATGCCTCTAGGAAACCTTCCACGAGGCGGTCTTATGCTTTCAAATGGAAACGTTTTTCCATTTGGTGTGCTCAGCAGGGCCTTGACCCTCTGGCACTTCCTTTGAATTCCCTCTTAGACTATCTCCTGCATCTTTCCAATGCAGGCCTTAAGACGAATTCTGTAAGAGTCCATTTAAGTGCTATTTCAGCATCCCTGAAACCTGTAAATGGACAACCTATCTCCTCTCATCCTCTTGTTGCAAGATTCATGAGAGGCCTGACCCTCACTAAACCTCCCATCAGACCCCCCCGGTCGCATGGGATTTGAATCTAGTGCTTGGTCAGCTTATGAAGCCACCTTTTGAGCCGTTATTTTCTACCTCCTTGAAATTTCTTTCCTGGAAGGTATTATTCCTAATTGCAGTCACTTCCGCTCGTCGCATCAGCGAACTGCAGGCTCTAGTGGCTAATCCACCTTATACAAGATTTCATCATGACAAGGTGGTCCTTAGGACGAATCCCCACTTTATGCCTAAAGTGGTCTCGCCTTTTCATCTTAATCAAGAGGTATATCTACCTGTATTTTTTCCGGCTCCTCATGCCTCCAGTGCAGAGAGGAACCTTCATACTCTGGATTGTAAAAGAGCTCTAGCCTTTTACCTTAATAGGACTCAGCCACATCGAAAGTCTTCTCAACTTTTCGTGGCTTTTGATCCTTCACATTTGGGACTTCCAGTCTCCAAGCGTACACTTTCCAATTGGATTGCTCAGTGTATTTCCTTTGCTTACCAGAGTAAAAACATTCCTCTGGAAGGCCATGTCACAGCTCACAATGTGAGAGCCATGGCAACTTCTATGGCTCATCTGCACTCTGTTTCCATTGATCAGATCTGTCGAGCCGCTACCTGGGCCTCGGTTCATACCTTCACAGCCCATTACTGTTTGGACAAAGACTCCCGCCGGGATGCCTTGTTTGGCCAGGCTGTCCTCAAACACCTGTTCCATTCTTAGACAACTCCTGCCCACCTTCCCAGGATGGATGCCTGAGATCCATACGAAGATGGCGAACCTTGACAGGGGATCCCACGCATCTAAGCTAGGGAGTCCCCATATGTGAGGACTTATTCCTGCTTGTTCCTGGAGATAGCACAGTTACTTACCTGTAACAGGTGATCTCTGGGAACAGCAGGAATTAGTCCTCACAACCCACCCACCTCCCCTAGGAGTTGTATCTTTTATCTATCTATCTTCCTGTCCTCTCTCTATTGACTCAGCTATAAACTCGAAACTGAGGAGAGCTGTTCAGGAAGGCGGGAAGGCAGTGCGCATGTGCAGTGGGAGGTCCCAAAAGCTTCCATTCTAGGAAGCTGGGGAGCTTTCCCGCGCAGGCTCCGTCGGTACCGACGTACCCATATGTGAGGACTTATTCCCATATGTGAGGACTAATTCCTGCTGTTCCCAGAGATCACCTGTTACAGGTAAGTAACTGTGCTTTATGAGCCCTCTCCTTCCTGATAATAAACATAAGATTACCTCGCCCTTGACAAACATGCTCAGGATGTTTCCAAGTTTGTGAATCGTGCAGCCTTTGACTGCTTTGAGTGCATAAGCAGAACCTGCCATTGGCATAGTTGCACGTAGGATTGCCTGGCTCCAGGCATCTGATTTGGAAATTTGGGTACAGGATAAACTAGGGAATATTCCTTGCACAGGAGAGAATCTCTTTGGCAAGAATTGGCAAGAAAAAGCTAATGAGATAGATGCTGACAATATCACTTTGGATAGATTGTCTAAATCTACAGCTGATCCTGCGAGGAAAAAAATCCTCTAAGAAACCATTCTTCAGTAAGACGAAGTTGTTTTATCCCTCCTATACCCAGCAGGGGCATCGTTTAGGTCAGTCTGCCCAAAAGGGACAGCAGCAACAACCTAGGCAACAAAGGAAGCCAAAAGCAGCTAAGCCTCCACCCACTCAGCAAACTCAGCCTCCACAGGGGCTTTGACTCCTATCTAGAGAACTTTGCCTTTCCGGCCCTGAACGGCCCAGAACCCTCCACCATCCCTGGAAGGTTATGTCATTTTGCCCGCAGATGGGGTCAGATAACAACAGAAAATTGGACTCTATCTATTGTAAGAGAGGGGTACAAGCTTCATTTCCTCAGCATGCCCCCTCCTACAATGGTAAGACAGTTCAATTCTCAGACCTCTCTCAACGACCAGTTAGGTCAAGAGGTCACTGTGCTTCTTGCCCAAGGGGCAATAGAAGAGGTACCCGTTCCCCAACAGGGTACAGGGTTTCACTCCCCCTATTTCCTTATTCCAAAGAAAACAGGAGGACATAGACCCATTTTAGACCTCAGAATTGAACAAATTCCTCTTCATAGAGAAGTTCAAAATGATTTCTCTAGGAACTCTGCTGCCATACCTTCAGAGTCAGGATTGGCTTTGTTCTCTAGATCTCAAAGATGGGTACACTCATGTTCTCATCCATCCAACTCACCAAAAGTTCCTTCGCTTTCTGTTTCAGGGGAAGCACTACCAATACAGGGTTCTTCCTTTTGGCCTGGCCTCTGCACCAAGGGTGTTCACAAAATGTGTGGCTGTGGTGGCAGCATTTCCCCACACCCTGAGAATATTCGTCTTCCCTTACTTAGACGACTGGCTTATTCGAGCCCCTTCAGAGGCAGAGGCCAGGGTTGCTCTCTCTCGCACAATACGCATCCTTCAGTATTTGGGACTTGTCATAAACTTCCCAAAATCCAACCTTGCTCCCACTCAGTCCCTAGAGTTTATAGGAGCTCTGCTGGATACCAGACAGACAAGGGCCTACCTTCCACAGCCCAGCTGCCTTCGCATTGTGCAGTTAGCTTCCCAAGCAGTGCTAAAACCTCACCTCACTGCTCGGGAAATGTTACAGTTGCTAGGCCACATGGCATCCACCGTGCATGTGGTTCCTTATGCTCGCCTCCATATGAGGGCAACCCAGTGGACCTTATCCATTCGGTGGACTCAGGCGTCAGACAAAATAGCAAGCTCAGATCGCCTTATTTTGTCCCTCCAATGGTGGCAGTCACCCCAAAACCTTTTGGTGGAGTCTCCTTTTCAGCAACCCCCACCCCAAGCCACTCTAACAACAGATGCTTCACATGGGGGTTGGGGAGCCCACCTGCAAGGCCTCTCTACCCAGGGTACCTGGACTCCACAGGAGGCCTATCCACACATCAATCTCCTGGAACTCAGAGCAATCTTCCTTGCTCTTCGAGTATTCCACACCCCAGCTCAGCTACAAGACAGTCCTAGTTTAAACCGACAATCAAGTAGCCATGTTCTATGTGAACAAGCAGGGCGGAACAGGCTCTCTGTCGCTCTGCAACGAAGCTTTGCGACTATGGGCCCTCGCCAGAGAGCATCAGATTCATCTCCTTGCGGTGTATCTTCCAGGCATTCAAAACTCTTGAGCAGACACTCAGTCAAGTTCTGCTTCCACACAAATGGTCTCTCCATGCAGACCAGGTGGCCAAAATTTTTCAAATTTGGGGAACCCCGGTCATAGACCTCTTTGCAAGTCCGCTTGCAAGTCCAAACTTCCCCGTTGCTGTTCCAGAATTCCGGCTCAGGGTTGTCAGGCCAGGGATGCTTTCCTCCTCCATTGGGGTCAGGACTTCCTGTATGCCTTTCCACCCATTCCCCTAATTCCCAAAAACCTGTTCAAGCTTCAGAAAGACAGAGGTCAGATTATTCTCATAGCTCCACGTTGGCCACGGCAAATGTGGTACCCTCTGCTCTTTCATCTCTCTCAAGCTCCGCCTCTGGAGTTAGGATCTGCTCCAAATCTCCTTTCTCAAGAGGACGGGATGCTGTGGCATCCCAATCCCCAGTCTCTGCATCTCAGGGCCTGGTTGCTGAAAGCCTAGAACTTCACGGTCATAATCTTTCCCAGCAGGTAAAGGATATCCTTTCTGCTTCCAGGAAGCCTTCCACAAGACACTCTTATTCATTTAAGTGGAAAAGATTTACCATATGGTGCTCGCAGAAGGGTCTTAACCCTCTTGCGATACCTCTGGAATCATTATTGGAGTATCTCCTTCATTTATCAAATGCAGGGCTTAAGACCAATTCAGTGAGAGTTCATTTGAGTGCTATTGCAGCTTCTTCCAAGCCTCTAAATGGACAACTTATTTCCTCTCATCCTCTCATAGCGAGATTTATGAGAGGCCTTCTTTTAACTAAGCCTCCGATTAAGCCACCACCGATGGCATGGGACTTAAATCTGGTTCTTGGGCAGCTCATGAAACCACCCTTTGAACCATTAGCCACTACCTCTCTGAAATTCCTTTCCTGGAAGGTCATTTTTTCTTATTGCAATCACATCAGCACATCACATCAGTGAATTGCAAGCATTGGTAGCTGATCCTCCTTATACAAGGTTCCATCGTGATAAGGTAGTCCTTAGGACTCATCCACACTTTATGCCAAAGGTGGTCTCGCCTTTTCATTTAAACCAAGCGGTTTACCTTCCTGTGTTCTTCCCAAGGCCTCACGCCTCAAATGCAGAAAGGAATCTTCATACTTTGGACTGTAAAAGGGCTTTGGCCTTTTACTTACAAAGGACACAGCAACATAGAAAATCCTCCCAACTCTTTGTTGCTTTTGATCCTAGTCATTTGGGACTTCCAGTCTCCAAAAGAACACTCCAGCTGGATTGCACAGTGTATATCTTTTGCCTATGAGAGTAAAAACATTCCTCTTGAAGGCCATGTCACAGCTCACAATGTGAGAGCCATGGCAGCTTCTATGGCTCATCTTCACTCTGTGTCTATCGACGACATCTGTCGAGCAGCTACTTGGGCTTCGGTTCATACCTTCACAGCCCATTATTGCTTAGACAAGGACTCCCGCCGGGATGACAGAGATCCATGGGGGGACGTGGAGCCCTTTCACAGGAGCACACAACTTCTGGGGCCTTCTCCCTGGCATCTGCATATAGGGAGTCCCCATATGTGAAGACTACATTCGTGCTTGTTCCTGGAGATACCATAGTTACTCACCTGTAACAGGTGTTCTCCAGGACCAAGCAGGAAGTCAGTCCTCACATATGGGTGACATTGACGTCGATGGAGCCCCTGCGGAGCATTTCCCCAGCTTTCTATGAAAGCCTTTGGGAATACTGCACGCATGCGCGGTCCCCTTCCCGCCTAAAGGTGCCATCTTGCTCAGCAAATGACATAGCTAAAAAACAGCACACAAAAATGTAAAAATAAACTATGTACAACTGCAACTCCCAGGGGAGGAGGGAGGGTTGTGAGGACTGATTCCTGCTGCTCCTTGAGAACACCTGTTACAGGTGAGTAACTACTCTTTCTCCAGGACCAAGCAGGAAGTCAGTCCTCACATATGGGTGACTCCCAAGCTCTGGGCTACCAGGAACACAAGCTGAACAAGAGAACTCCCTCTAGTCCCAGCATCAAAGAAAGGCTTTTCACTGAAAGAACCTCCACCAGTAGCCCAACGGAGGGCTGGAGGGCAGGAGTTACCTAAACCTCAAAGAGATTCCGGAGTACTGCCTGTCCAAAAGCACTGTCCCTACGGGACTCCCTCTCCAGGCAGTAATGAGCTGCAAAGGTCTGGCTTGAAGACCAAGTTGCAGCCCTGCAGATGTCTGCCAACAGTACAGAGCGGAGATGAGCTACTGAGGCAGCCATTGCCCTGACACGATGGGCCGTGACCCGACCCTGCAAGGGAAGGTCAGCCGCCCTGTAAGCCCAGGTGATAGTCAGCCACCCATATGGACAAGGTACGCTTGGACACAGCTAACCCCAATTTATTAGGGTCAAAAGAGATGAAGAGCTGAGTAGCCCTTTGATGTCCTTGCGTACGCTCAAGGTAGAAGGATAAGGCCCTCCTACAGTCCAGGGTATGGAGGACCACTTCAGCCTGGCTTGCATGAGTCCTAGGGAAGAATGTTGGAAGAACCACCTCCTGGTTGAGATGGAAAGAGGAGACAACCTTAGGGAGGAACTTTGGATGAGTCCCTGTTTCTATAGAAGCGGGTGTAAGGCCTGTCACAGAATAGGGCCTGAAACTCACTCTCCTATCTGGCCGAGGTTAAGGCTACTAGGAAGAGTGTCTTCCAGGAAAGGAAGCGGAGAGGACAAGTAGCCATCGTCTCAAAAGGTGGGCGAGTCAGTTGCTGCAAGACCACATTCAACTCCCACTCAGGGGCTGGAGGACGGACAGGAGGTTTGAGCAAGAGCAAACCTCTGAGAAACCGGGACACCAAGGGGTGAACCGATAGAGTGTCCTTCCACCAGTGAGTGGTGAGCTGCTAGAGCTGAGAGGTGGACCCGAACAGAATTGGACTTAAGGCCCTGATTGGATAAGTGCAGCAGGTACTGAAGCACCACTGGTACAGCACAGGAGAAAGGATCCTCTGTACGCAGCTGACACCACACAGAAAACCTCTTCCACTTCAGGGCATAGGTTTTCCTAGTGGACTGCTTCCTAGAGGCCAGGACGACCTCCTCAACTTCAGGAGGTAGGCCCCAAGGAGCCAAAACTACCCTTGCAGCTTCCAGGCCATCAAATTGAGAGATTTGAGATTGGGGTGCAGAAGAGACCCCTGGTCTTGAGAAAGAAGGTCGGGCTGCAACCCTAGAGGTAGTGGAGTGTCCACTGCTAGCTGAAGCTGAAGTGGGAACCAAGGTTGTCTCGGCCACCTGGGGGCTACCAGAAGGATCGAGGCCTGGTCCTTTAGAATCTTGAACAGGGTTCGGGCCACCAGAGACGTGGGAGGAAACGCATATAGGAGGCCTTGGGACCAGGAAATCAGAAAAGCATCCGCTGCTAGTCTCAGAGGATGCGGTTGCCTGGAGCAGAACCTGGGCAGCTGTCTGTTCAGGGGACTGGCAAAGAGATCTATGGATGGAAGTCTCCATCTCAGGAAGATCTTCTGAACTACCAAGGGATGGAGCTGCCACTCGTGGGGCTGCAGAATTCTGCTCAACCTGTCTGCTAGGTAATTTTCCTGGCCAGGGAGATAAACCACCTTGAGCAACATGTTGTGCCTGAGCGCAAACAAGCAAATGTCCTGCGCCTCCTGACAAAGGAGCCTGGACCCAGTGCTTCTCTGTTTGTTCACATAAAACATGGCTACCTGATTGTCTGTTTGCACTAAAACAGACTGGTGAGCCAGGGTTTGAGAGAAAGTCTTGAGGGCTAAGCGAATAGCCCGAACCTCCAGTAGATTGATCTGCTGCTGGGCCTCCCAGGGAGACCACAGGCCCTGGGTGTACTTGCCCAGTCAGTGTGTGCTCCCCAGCCCTGTAGAGAGGCATCGGTGGTCAATACTACTGTGAACCCAGGTGGTTGAAAAGGCATCCCCTCCAGCAGGTTGGGGGGATGCAGCCACCAACCTAGGGAGTGCAGGAATGGCCTGGACACCCTTACTCTGTCTCTGAGGCTCCCTGTGGCCCGCTACTACTGAGTTCTGAGGCACCATTGTGCAGGCCTCATATGAAGCCTGGCATGGGGTGTGACATGCACTGTCGAAGCCATGTGGCCAAGAAGCCTCAGGCAGAGACCAGTGACCTGCTGAGAAACTGGTATGCCAAGATCATCAGTCTTTGGGCTCTGTCTTCTGGCAAGAAAGCTTTTGCCTGCAGAGAGTCCAGTCTTGCCCCTATGAACTCTAAGTTTTGGGAGGGGAGCAAAGTGGACTTTGCGAAGTTTATGACAAACCCCAGATGCTGTAGTAGAGAAATCGTTCGGAGGATGGCTTGCTTGGCCTCCTGGCACGTCTGACCCCTGATGAGCCAGTCATCCAGATAGGGGAAGACAGATACCTTGATTTCTCAAGTAGGCCGCCACCACTGCCAGGCATTTGGTAAAGACTCTGGGGGCGGAGGTGAGGCCAAAGGGCAGTACTCTGTACTGGTTATGGTTTCCTCCCACAATGAACCTGAGGTACTTTCTGTGGTCTGTATGAATGAGGATGTGAGTGTACGCATCCTTTAGATCTAAAGAGCATAGCCAATCTCCCTGCTGGAGGTAGGGCAGAAGTGTTCCAAGAGTAAGCATCTTGAACTTTTCCTTCTCTAAGGACTTGTTGAGATTTCTGAGGTCGAGAATAGGCCTGAGATCCCCTGTTCTCTTTGGTACTAGGAAGTACCTGGAGTAAAACCCGTGACCTCGGAGGTGGGGAGGCACAGGCTCCACCGCCTGGTCTCGTAACAGACCCTGGAGCTCCTGCATGAGGAGGGCTATATGGAGAGGAGGCCTTGGAGGCTCTCCTGGAAAATAGGGAGGAGGCAACTGAAGAAAATGAAGCAGGTAGCCCTTTTGGACTATGCTTAAGACCCAGTTGTCCCCTGTAATGGGTGTCCACCGTTGGGCAAACAGGGCTAGGCGACCACCTGTGCAGGGATGGGACAGCAGAGAAGGAGAGGCTATGCCTTGGCAGTAAAAAACCCTCACCCTGCTGGGTAAGAGCAGGAGTCTGAGGCTTGGGGGCTTTCTGCCTACGGGGCCCATGTCCCTGCCCCTTGGCCTGCTGACCCTGTGGGGGAGCGGGGGAGGCCTGGTAAGTTGGGAACTGTTTGTAGGCAGTCGCCTTCCTCGGGTAAAAGGGCTTCTTACCCGAGCCCCCCTTCTTGTGTGAAGGGGCAGAAGTCATTCGAGACAGCCTTGTCCTCGTGAGGTGCTCAGTCTCGAGCTCAGCAGCCTTCTCGGCCATGGGCTTGCCGAAAAGGTTTTCACCTCGGCAAGGGACATCGACCAACTTGTCTTGAACCCATGGCTCGAGGTCCGATGACTGCAGCCATGCCTGGCGTAGAGCCACGATGCTGGCAGCTGCAACCCGGGCCGAGGCCTCAAAACCATCGTAGGCCGCTCGGGACATGAACTTAGAGCATTCCCAGATCCCCGAGGACAAGGACCTGAACCTCTGCAAAGGTTCCCCGGAGAGACCAACAGAGAACCCGGCAAGCTCCTTTGCCAGGTCCCGCAAGTACATGCCCATGTACAGCTGGTAAGACTTGTCACGGCAAGCAAGCATCGAGCCCTGGAAGCACTTTCTACCGAACGCATCCAGGTTCCGGGCCTCCCTGCCAGGGGGCACCGCGGAGTGCATCTTCTGACTTTTCAGACGATGCATGGCCGATTCCACCACCATGGAATGGTGTGGTAGCTGTGCCTTTTGAAAACCAGGGCTCTTACAGAGTCGATAAATGGATCGACCCGCTTGCTCAAAACCAGAGCCGAGGCCGGTGCCTCCCACATCCAGAAGAGGAGCCGTTCCAGCATCGGAGGAACCGGCACAGTGTAGGCCTCCTTCGGAGGACAGTCATACTGGAGGGCCTCGGCTCGAGGCGGCTCCTCGGGATCCGACGGGATTGCCAACGCAGTGGCCATATCTCGCACAAATTCCGAGAACCGGGTATCCTCCAGAGGGTACCTACTCCAGGGCTCAGACTGCGGTGAGTCCGACGGGACGCACCGAGTCTTGAAGGTATCGGGGGACTCCTCATCCTCCGTCTCCCAGGCGGACTCGTCCGAAGAGGAGTCGGGCTCCGACCGCGTGGGGCCTGGCAGCACCCGCCCCGACGCCGAAGGCACCGGCGTCGACACCCTTGGTCCCGACCGGGAGGTCGAGGGTGACCGTGACCGAGGACGACCTCGAGCCTTCATGGTCTCGCGTATCGGCTTGGTCTCCGGGGTCGACTTCGACGTCCCGGTGGTTGGGGCAGATGCGCCAGCGAGGCTGACCATCAGCACCCGCTGCTGATCCATGAAGGCAGACAGTCTGCACTCCAAGGCTGTCAGCCTGAGACCCAGCTCAGGAGACTCAGCAGCTACTGACTCGGGCCCCGGCGGCGGCTCCCTGGGAGGAGAGTCCTCGAGGACAACAGGACTTACGTGTCCAGCAGACTCCGGTTCCACCCGAGGTACATTTGACGGCTTCTCCTGTTCCCCGGGCCCGGGATGGCGGTCGGGGGTCCGAGACCTAGCCCTCGAGGAGCCAGGGACCTCCTCCGACGCCGCCCTCGCGAGCCGCTTCTTCCTCGCTCGGGGGACCCCCTATCTGAGGAACCCCGATGATGCTCGGGGTCAGACTCCCGAGACGTCGAGGCCTCAGACGAGGTCCGGGCCCTGCCAGAGGCCGAGTCGGAGAAAAGCCTTTCCTTCTGGTGCTGACGACTTCAGGGTGCCTTAGTGGACATTTTTCCACACGGTCCACAGATCTTAGGATCATGATCAGGACCGAGGCACCAAAGGCAGCAGTCGTGTGTGTCGGTGAGAGACATTCGTTTCTTACACCAATCACACTTCTTAAAACCACTGGAAGCCATCGGGGAAAAAAAGAGTCCTCGCGAGGTCAAAAGACCGGCCTTCCAGGGAAAAGGAAAAAAAGGGCGCGAGAGGGGGGAGGAGCTGTTTCCAAGATGGCTGCGGAGCGTTCTTTGATACTGAATGCCTAAGCGGAAAGGAAAGTTGCGGGCTGCTCCCTCTGAGCCCTGACCACCTAATTCTGGTCCAATGGACCGTTTTGTGCAACTACCTGAGGAAAAGAAGCAGGGGATTCGAGCCGGCTTAGCTGCGCCCGTTCTTGAGGCCCGGGCTCTTCCGTCGGATTCGGAGACATCTCTCTCCCCTGCTCAGAGAACACCGCCGCTACGCCCAGGTGCTTTGGACCCTATTTCAGTTTCGACAGCCTCGGCGTTCTCCGTGGTGGGGGCCCCGAGTGCGGGGAGGGTGTCTGCTGATTGTGTGGTTCTTCAGACCCCCGGTAGACCTGGGGAGGCACTGGGTGAGATTAGTGCGGCGGATACTCAGCCGATACTTTCTACGGAGGGGGAAGGGTCCCCTTTGCTTGTTTCAACGCCTTCTCCGTTGGAGATTTCTTTCCTGCTTCGACCCAAAGTTTTTACTTTGGAGTCTATTTGGGACGCTATTGCCTCTTCAACGTCAGCGATTATCTCACAGACTAAGGCTCTGGCCTCTCAAGTTCACGAGCATGATCTTGCTATCCAGAAGAATGCTGACAATATTGATATTTTATTAGCTTCGAATGAACAGTTGAAGAATCGGATGGATAATCTTGGGTCTCAGCTGGATAATGCTTCTGATATCTCTTCGGCTTTGATGAAAGAAAATGGGACACTTAAATATAAACTGGAAGTGTTGGAGAACGCTTCCAGGGCTGCAAATCTTCGGGTTCTAAATTTTCCTCGATTATCGGGTGTTACAGCTGTAGACATGTTCCGAAGATACATGTTGGAAATTTTGAAAATCCCAGAAGGATTGATTCCTCCTTTGGCTAAAGTATACTATCTGCCTTCTGCTAAAAAGAATGCTGAGCATCCAGTGGCTGTATCACAAGTTAATTTTGAAACTCTGGATATTTCTGGTATGATTTCTGATGATAGGGGGAAACATGTATTGCCTCTACTTTATTAGTATAATGTGCTTTAATCTCTGACAAGGATTGGCTATTGAAATTGTTCTTTAAAAAGCATTTAGATACTTTTTTGGGCTTAACTATTTCTATGTTTCCCGATTTGACCAAAGAAACTCAGAAGCGGAGAAAACAGTTTCTTTTGTATAAGAAAGGTGTGGCCCAGGTGGGGGGTTCCTTTTTCCTCAGGTTTCCGTGTCGATGTTTGGTAATACTTCAGGGTGTTAAATATGTTTTTTCTGATCCAAATGATTTAAATACCTTTATTAACGCTAGACTTTCATCCACTGTATTGTCTGTTTAATGATGCTATCTGTATATTCTCTGTAAATGGTAATTCCCTGGGTCTTCCGCAGGTTTTGGATTTTCTTAATTGCTTGATTGGCCTCTGGTGGAAGCTTTTTTTCTCTTGTTCTCTCCCCCCTAATATGTGGACTACTTGGGGTCATGTTGTATTATTATCTAGTATTTTGTTCACTTTATGGATTTGCTCTGACATGTACCTCAATTTCTTGCAGGAAATTGTTTCATTTCTTGTTGTTTTTGTGAAATTCCATAAATAAATAATAAAAAGAAAAAGGGCGCGAATGCCAGCCACAAAGGGCAAAAACCGAAAAAAGAAGATCGGGCTCGATACCGGTGTACCGAACCCGGCGAAAAGGGGAACCGGCGTTGAGCCGGACAAAAACCGCGAAGAAAATCGCACGGTATATACGAAAAAATCGAACTATTTTCCGGGTGAACAAGGACACACGTCCGAAGGGCTCCACGGAAAAAGAGAAACTGAGCAAGATGGCACCTTTAGGCGGGAAGGGGACCGCGCATGCGTGCAGTATTCCCAAAGGCTTTCATAGAAAGCTGGGGAAATGCTCCGCAGGGGCTCCATCGACGTCGATGTCACCCATATGTGGGGACTGACTTCCTGCTGCTCCTGGAGAACACCTGTTACAGGTGAGTAACTACTCTATCTCCGGGAACAGCAGGAATTTAGTCTTCTCAACCCACCCACCTCCCCTAGGAGTTATATCTCTCTATCTTTCTTTCCCTCTCTCTTTGTCTCAACTTTAAACTCAACTGGAGAGGGACAGTTGGGAAAAGCGGGAAGGCAGCACGCAGGCGCTGTGGGATGCTCCCAAAGGTTTTCCTATTGGACGCTGGTGAGCGTTCCCACGCAGGCTCCATCTGTACTGACGATACCCATATGTGAAGACTAAATTCCTGCTGTTCCCGGAGATCACCTGTTACAGGTGAGTAACTATGCTTTACCTACAAAGAATACAGCAACATAGAAAGTTTTCTCAACTTTGTATTGCTTTTGATTCTAGTCATTTGGGACTTCCAGTCTCCAAGAGAACTCTATCCAAATGGATTGCACAATGAATATCCTTTGCTTATGAGAGTAAGAGTCTTCTTCTGCAAGGCCATGTCACAGCTCATAATGTGAGAGCCATGGCAGCCTCTATGTCTAACCTTCACTCTGTGTCTATTGATGACATTTGTCGAGCAGCCACCTGGGCTTCGGTACACACCTTTACAGCCCACTACTGCCTAGATAAAGCCTCCTGTCGGGATGGCTTCTTTGGCCAAGCTGTTCTTCAAAATCTTTTCCAGACCTAATTCAGCTCCTACCCACCAACCCTGGTGGGATGCCAGAGATCCATGGGAGGAAGCATGGCCCACCTTACTTGGGTAGAAACCAGTCAAAAAACGTGGGTAGCAAGGAAGGAACTTTTATTAGAACACTCTTACTTAAATAGCCAGGCCCGACACAGGCCGTGTTTCGCTTATGCCTTCAATAGGGGCTTTTGGCTATAAAAACATATAAATAATAAATGTTAAAACCATAAATAAATAAAAATCAAAGATAAACACAAATCATGAAGGCACATTATTAATACAACTAATAACCATACATGAAAAAATGATATTAAGACCACCATAAATAATTAAAAATCATAAAAGCACAATATAAAGTACAGCTAATAACCATGCTTAAACCATTGATAGATAAATACAACTAATAAACATGTATAAAATACTATGCTAAATTCATAAATATCAAAACATGAATACCATAAGACATATTAAAGGAGTGACAATAAAAAATACTAAATAATACTTAGAGCGACATTAAAAATACCATATAAACATACTAAAAGATAATATAATACTTCTTCTATAATTACCTGTGTGTTCTATACCTGGTACCTTGCCACTCTGTATATACTATAATAAGAGAAATAGAGGACTCCATAAATCATTACACAAAACACTATTCATTAATATAATTAGAGGAAACAAAGGAAAAGCGCAACAGGATCGATGTGAACCAAAAGAAATTTAAAAGTTTTTGAAATTTAATCTGTCAGATTGTACTATTAATAAATAAACCTAGTCTAATTGGACTAAAAACCGTCCATAAACTAAGAATTGAATAAATTAGACATGAAAAAGATAAGACTGATCAGAAAATTGTCAATGCCCAAACATCAAAACCACTTAAAAATTCCTTGCAGCACCAACAATAAAGACTAAAAATTAAATAAATTAGGCATAAAAAAGATAAGAAAGGTAATATTGATGCATAAACACACAGGTCTGCGACTGAAAAGCTGTTTGATTATTTTCATCTAATTTCCATGTATTTTGGTGTGCTGAAAACAAATAAAATATTGAAAAAACTCCTAGACGTCATAATTTGCCACAACATGCAAAATTGTCTTCAAATTTATCAATTTTTTTCAAATTTCTATTAATTAATTCACATAAGTGCATTTAAGATATAAAATGCCAAAAAACCTTAAAGGGGTTGTCCAAGTCATGTAAAAAAAATATAGCACTGTAAATCTGATGGTCAGCAATATATACATAAGCTAAGCAAGTTTTAAGTCCGTGCTTCAAATGGTAGAAGGGGTTAATCTTTCCTGAAGAATCCAGTGGGAGGGAGACACAGGGCAGATAGCAGCAGCTCCGGTCAGTGCGGGGGGCGTTGCCAGCACTGTGACGTCTCGAGTACAGACACAGAGCTGCTCTCTCCTTCATGCCACACTTGTGCACAAATCATCATCAGGTTCTTTGGTTCTAGGCTGTTCATACTTTTTCATCGCAGTTCGTGTTAGCTCGTCATTCTTCAACCGTTATGTTATGGCTCCGCAAAAGTGTATTAATTCTCCAGACAGTTTGTTTCATCTGTGGTGAATATACAGTGTTGAAGCAACAGCAGAATATTACAGACTTTGTGAAAAAAGTATACTTTGCATACTTTGCACTAAAAATTGGAGATCAAGATAAAGTCTGGGCGCCTCATAAAGTGTGCAAACGGTGTGTTGAGGACCTCCGAAACTGGTTCAAGGGTAAGAAAAAATCTTTCCGTTATGGGATTCCTATGGTATGGCGAGAGCAAAACAACCATAGTGATGACTGTTACTTTTGTTCATGCGATGTGAAAGGGTTTAATTCCAAATGGAAGCATTCCATTTCATACACCAATCTTCACTTGGCAATTCGTCCCATCCCCCATGGCACAGATACACCAGTACCCAAGCCCCCTGCTACCTTGGAAGAGATACCTAGCTCCGATGAAGGTGAAGTCATACCTGAACCAGATGACAAATCAAGTTCTGACTTTGAAGATGATACAAGACCAAAATTGTTTTCTCAGGAGGAGATGAGTGATTTGGTAAGAGACTTGAATCTTCCCAAAGATGCCACTGAGTTACTCGGATCAAGGCTGAAAAGCAGGAATTTATTGTTGCCAGGAGTGTCATCTTCATGGTTCAGACTTCGTGAAAAAAGGAGTTTGTTCCTTACTTCGCCCAGGAAGACAAGTTGGTTTATTGCATCGATGTCGAAGGTCTGATGGGTCAATTTAAAATCCAATATGATTCAGAGCAATGGCGTCTTTTTATAGATTCTTCAAAAAGAAGTCTCAAAGCAGTTTTACTCCACAACGGTTTTTACGCTTCCATACCTGTAGGTCATTCCGTACACTTGAAGGAAACCTACGAGAACTTGGAATTGGTTCTTCGTAAACTGAAATATGAAGACCATGGTTGGCAAGTGTGTGGGGACTTGAAGGTCTTGTGCATGCTGCTCGGGCAACAAGCTGGGTATACCCTTGTTTTCTGTGTCTATGGGACAGTCGAGACCGACAAAATCACTGGACCAAGAAGAGTTGGCAGCCGAGGGTGCTAACAGTCGGTGAAAAAAATGTCCTCTGAGAAACTTTCGTACCTTCCCATAAAGTTCTTCTACCACCTCTCCACATAAAATTGGGATTGATGAAGCAATTCATAAAATCACTTCCAAGAGATGGAGAATGCTTCAAATACTTGGTCCCCAAGTTTCCAGGCCTGTCAGAGGCAAAATTGAAGGAAGGTGTGTTCGTCGGACCAGACATTAGAAGGCTTATAGTTAATCAAGAGTTTGTCAATACCATGACGGATCCTCAAAAAGAAGGGTGGATTGCATTTAAAGAAGTCGTACAGAAAGTTTTAGGCAATAACAAAGATCCTCACTACAAAAAGATCATCGGACGAATGCTGAAAGCATTTCAAGCTTTAGGTTGCCTGATGAGTTTGAAAGTGTATTTCCTCCAGTCCCACCTTGACTACTTTCCTGAAAATTTGGGAGCTGTGAGTGAGGAACAAGGTGAACGATTCCACCAAGACATTAAAGAGATGGAAAGGAGATACCAGGGAAAATGGAGCATTACAATGATGGCAGACTACTGTTGGATGCTTCAGAGAGACATTCCAGATGCTACTCACAAGCATAAATGCACCAAGAAGAGCCTCACAAGGAAGAAGAATCGAGTTTAATGTGTGTAGGTGAGCTCATTTCAGTTCAAAAAAGGATTTTCATGAAAATATTGTAATAAAACTTTAATTTTATAAGTCTATTTCCATTTATTTTGAGGTATTGCCTTATTTAACATAGTTACCTAAATTGTCAGGAAACATAATGTCCTATGACAAAATGGAAGTCATTTTCGGATTCAGCGCACCAAACAACATAAAGATTACGTGGAATAACCAAAACAGCTCTCCAAAAAAAATTTTTTGCAGACCTCTGACATCAAAAACGTTGAAAAACTCTTTGCAGCACCAACATTAGAAAACCCGATAACTCAGTACGTATACCTATGCAGTAACCGTATAGCAGAACGCCAACCCAAACCCTGATCATCTAAATTCAGTATATTCACAATATTAAAGACTAAAAAGGGGGGGAGAAGCACCAGCGTATTTTTTATATATAAAAAAGGCATTCTCTTACCTCTTCAAAGCAGGAAAAGTAACTTATTTTAAGGTATAAACCATACTTCTGCAAATCTGACTTCTGCTCCACATAAAAAATGCTGGCGGCTGCACCGTAGCTAAAAGAACAAATATCCACGGGAAAGACTACGTCATGTTAAAACCATAAATAAATAAAAATCAAAGATAAACACAAATCATGAAGGCACATTATTAATACAACTAATAACCATACATGAAAAAATGATATTAAGACCACCATAAATAATTAAAAATTTGTCGGGTTTCTTTATATAGGGCTGGTAATTGTAACAAGGGTAGTAACTAAAAATGATTAAGGTTAGAATAATAAATAATTACGTTTAATATAGTTCTTGTAGGTATTGACTTTGTTAATCCTAAATCCATAACCCTGGGGTTCATCTGTAGGGATTTGTTTGTTTTAGTAGTACTTCCCTTGCACTGATATCGTCATTAAAAGTTGCCTTGGTTTGGCGAGTGGTGGGGTCCCGTTTAATGTATATTACGGTAGAGTAATAAAGAACATAGTAGTTCAACATGTAGCCTTGTGATTGTCTTGTAAGTAGATATGCCCAAATCAACTGCAGACGGCAATACATCAGTGGGAGTGGCTTCCTGTCAATCTTGATGACGTAGTCTTTCCCGCGGATATTTGTTTTTAGCTACGGCGCAGCCGCCAGCGTTTTTTATTGTCACTCCTTTAATATGTCTTATGGTATTCATGTTTTGATATTTATGAATTTAGCATAGTATTTTATACATGTTTATTAGTTGTATTTATCTATTTATCAATGGTTTAAGCATGGTTATTAGCTGTACTTTATATTGTGCTTTTATGATTTTTAATTACTTATGGTGGTCTTAATATCATTTTTTCATGTATGGTTATTAGTTGTATTAATAATGTGCCTTCATGATTTGTGTTTATCTTTGATTTTTATTTATTTATGGTTTTAACATTTATTTATATGTTCTTATAGCCAAAAGCCCCTGATGGAAGGCATAAGCGAAACACGGCCTGTGTCGGGCCTGGCTATTTAAGTAAGAGTGTTCTAATAAAAGTTCCTTCCTTGCTACCCACATTTTTTGACTGGTTTCTGTTATTAGCACGTGGGTTCGTGCTTTCTGATTGGACAACACCACCTTACTTGGGTGGCAGCTTCCTGGGGCTATCTCCCTGGCATTTTCAGCTAGGGAGTCCCCATATGTGAAGACTACATTCCTGCTTGTTCCTGGAGATAGTGTAGTTACTCACCTGTAACAGCAGGAATTTAGTCTTCACAACCCACCCACCTCCCCTAGGAGTTGTCTCTCTATCTCTCTGTCTCTTTCCTCTCCCCCTCTATCCTTTCACTTAGCTACAAACTTAACTGAAGAGGGATAGTTGGGAAGGATGCTGAGGGATGCTCCCAAAAGCGTTCCTATTAGACGCTGGGGAGCGTTCCCGCGCAGCCTCTGTCAGTACCGACGATACCCCATATGTGAGGACTAAATTTCTGCTGATCTCCAGGAACAAGCAGGAATAAGTCCTCACATATGGGTACGTCGGTACCGACGGAGCCTGAGCGGGAAAGCTCCCCAGCTTCCCAGAAGGAAAGCTTTTGGGGCCTCCCACTGCACATGCGCGCTGCCTTCCCGCCTTCCTGACCAACTCTCCTCAGTTCTTCTTTTTCCGCGGAGCCAGCAGGTCGTGTTCCTGTCACAGCTGAAGAAGTTCTTATTTTAATTTATTTCTTTGGCCGCGTGTCTGCCTTCCCCGATTCCAGACCGGTACCGCCGGTCTTTTTTCCTTTATTTCTTAAAAAAAATCTTCTTTTTTCCCTCACTTGGTGTCTTTGTTCTGTGAGGCCTTTAGGCCTTCACTAATTCTCCCTCATGGAGAAACAAACCTCTGGGTTTAAAAAATGCACCAAGTGCAGCGGAACTATTTCAGTCACAGACACCCATGAATGGTGTCTTAAATGTTTGGGGCCTGACCATTCCATTCCGGATTGCCCATCCTGTTCTTTGATGTCTAAACGTGGCTTACAGAACCGGGCAGCCAAGTTTCACATGCTGTTTTCTACAGATACTCCAGCATCAACATCTTCCAGGTCTTCCTCTCCTGATGGATCTCAGGTAACCAAACATTCCTCTGGCAGGTCCTCAAAGGGCAAATCTCCCTCTAAGTATCGAGATACCCCTGGGCTTGACCCTGAGGACCCTGCCCCAGCCAAACAACCCCGGCGGGAAGCTCCGGCTTCCAAAGCTCCTCCTATGGGGTTACAGGTTGACATCGATGGCACGGCCTCGACCGATCACCTGTTAGACTGTTCTGGGGTACCGGCTCAATCATCCGGTACCGACATCCAGACAGTCGTGGCGTCCATGGATCATACAGTTCAATCCGTGCAGCAGGCCATTTTCGCTTTTATTAAGGCTGCGACGCCCTCGTACCGACTCCGGTTCCGGTACCACAACCGATACCGGTACCCCGGCCATCCACATCGACCAGGATACCGATTCCGGTTCCCGGTTCCGGGGTTTTTCCCGATACCGATCCGGTTCCGGGTACCCCCGATGTCGATACCGGTCGATACGCTTATCGATCCCTGGAAGCAAACAGACGATACTTTGAGTCTTCTGATGACTCTGCTGAAGTATCCCTTACTCTACCTGAGGAGCCCTCTTCTCCAAAGAGGAGAATGTCTCCTCCAGAGGATTTATCCTTTCAAGACTTCATCATTGAAGTAGCTAAAGGTCTTTCCTTAGCGTCCCTCTAGTCCAGTCCCGGAACCATAGAGTATCTCAGTCCCGGAACCATAGAGTTGTGAACCTCCATCAGCAGCTTTGGAGACTGAACATCTTCATCTCTTTGATCATCCAGCTATATGCAGCCCCAAGGACCGCCCACACATCAGTATCTCAGTCTCCAAGCAGCTTGGAAGTCAGAGCCCAGAACTGGGCTCCTTAGGAACAAATAAGCAGAGCTTTAGTGTTTTATTATTTTCTAGATTTAGGTGCTGGGCTGCTGCTGTGGAGGAAATCTTTGACTGTGTCCCTTCTGTCTTTCGCTAATCTGTTTTTTTCTCTCTGTCTCTCTCTGTCAGTCTCCCCATAGGTCAAACAAGCAGGGGAGCTGCACAGGACACAGGTCTCCTTTCTACCGAACCCCCTTGGTGGGTGAGGAGAAGGTTGAAGACAATTACAGGCAGCAATTGAATACAGCAGTAGGCTCTGAGGGTCCCCTGACTGATTTAGGGGTTCCCCGAGCTGCCCTGAGCGGTTATTACTCTGTTATTGACTCTGATAACTGCTACTCAGAGCTTGTGACAGGCACGCTGGACAGCACTCTCAGTGTTTTGACCCCCCCTCCACTCCTGTGTGTGGGTGAGTAGAGTTTGAAGCTTTTTCTTTCTAAAGGCAGTGGTGGAGGCCTTGGGGTGGCCTGGAATCAGCTCTGGGGAGTGTTTGACCTTTTGGGTATTTTTTCTGGTCCTTTTTTTGGCGGGATCGGGTCCGGCGGCCATTTTGGATTTTTTTCAAAGTTGTTTTTCTTTGTGTTTTTTTAGGGATAGGAGCTTCATTTTTGCATTTCTTGGTCAGATATCAGCTAATTGACTCCAGCTCCATCTAATCCTGCAATTTGGAGCATTTTTGAGCACTTTTAAAATCAAGATTTTTTTTTTTCTGCTGTTTGCTTCAGCAAGGTGTTCCTGCTTTGCTGGCAAAGGGCTGTGTGCATAGCCATGCCTCCTAGTCCTCGGTGTCTGGTCTGTGGCATTCGTAGAAGTAGTAATTTGGAAGCCCGAGTCTGTGCCACTTGTTCTGCTGTGGGTGCTGGCATGGAGGATCCTCTGGAGAGCTCCAGTGCAGATCTCCCACCTGTATCTACAGAAGGGACATCAGAGCAGGCAGAGACGGTCCTTGGTCCGGGGATTTCTGCGGTGCCGGAGCGCCTGTTGGCGGGGGGCGTCCAGGAGGGACCCCTGGGAGTTCCACCCGCCTTTTTCTCTCTCATGCAGGAGGCTCTGGCTCTCTTGCAGCCGGCGGGGGGAGACTCGGTCCTGCCCCGCCGTGGGCTAAAGCGTCCACTTTCAGTGGAGGGAGACACTGGTCCACAAAAGAAGAGCCGGCCCCCGAGTGTTGCGGATTCTGCGCCTCCTGGGGACGAGTTCCACGAGGGGCTGGGGGAGGCTCTCGAGCTGGAGTCTGCGGAGGATTTAGAAGACGGCGAGTTGTTGGACGACGAGCAGAGTAGTAGAATAGTGCGTGTATTTCGTAAAGAGGAACCTCCGGCACTGATTGCCGAAACCCTCAAGGTATTGAACATACCCGTGGAAGATGCCACTGCGGAGGACAAGTTGGAGGATCCCTTGATGCAGGTGGTGCGCACTTCCCACAGAGTCTTTCCGCTCCATAGGGTTTTTAAAGCTATGATCCAGGAGGAGTGGAACAGTCCAGAGTCCGCTTTGCGCGGGGCTAGACTGTTGCCTAAGTTGTATCCTCTGTCGGAGGCTGATAGAGAGCTCTTTCGTTCGCCGAAGGTGGACGCGGCAGTTTCCGCGGTTACTAAATGGACTACTATCCCGGTGGAAGGTACTGCGGCGTTGAAGGTCCCGCAGGATCGGAAAGTTGATAGCTTGTTGAGACAGGCGTTTGATGTTGTTGCCCTGTCAATGCAGGCGGCGGTGGCCGGGGCCTGGGGGGCGCGCAGCTGCCTCCGCTGGTCTCAACAGTTCGAGGGGCCCCAGTCGGCGGAACAAGAGGCCGCGGCGTCCAGATTGGAGTCGGGTACCGCTTATTTGGCGGATATCCACTATGACCTCATTAGGGGGTTAGCTAACGGCATGGCGTCGGTGGTAGCGGCGCGTCGTTCTCTTTGGTTATGCAATTGGGCGGCTGATGGCTCTTCTAAAGCTCGCCTTAGTAAGCTGCCGTTTAAGGGCAGGCAGTTATTTGGAGAGGACTTGGATAGGTTGGTAAAAGATCTCGGGGATTCTAAGGGGGGTCGGCTTCCGGAGGATAAGCCCAAGCAGGGGAAGCCGACCTTCACCTTCCGGGGGTCTCAGCAGTCCTTTCGGAGGTTTCGTGCCTCCCGCTTTGGTCAGTCCCAGCGTTCCAGATATCTGGGGCGCGGACAGAGTTTCCGTGGATTTCGGGGGGCAGGTAGAGGATTTGGCTCCTTCCAGGCGCAGGTCCCCAAAACGTCGCAATGAAGCGAGGCCGGCTCCGGTGGCGGTGATTCCCGTAGGGGCAGACTGCGGGATTTCTATCCTGCCTGGGCCGCTATCACATCCGATCGGTGGGTGTTAGAAGTGATACAAGAGGGATATGCGCTCGAGCTACATCGACCGGTGCTCGATTCCGTCGTTATGTCCCCGTGCAGCGCTCCCTGGAAACGACGAGTCGTATCTGATACACTTTCCCGGCTGCTTCGGCTCCGGGCGGTCGCCCCCGTGCCGGAGGGGCAGTTAGGGTCCGGTCGATACTCCATCTACTTCGTCGTGCCGAAAAAGGAGGGCACCTTTCGACCAATCCTGGATTTAAAGAGAGTGAATCGGTGCCTCCTTGTGTCGCATTTTCGCATGGAAACGCTGCGCTTGGTCATAGCGGCGGTCCGCGAGGGGGAATTCCTAACGTCCCTAGACTTTACGGAGGCCTATTTGCACATTCCCATTCGCCGGGAACATCAAAGATTTCTGTGGTTTGCGCTGCTGATGGGCCCTTTTCAGTTTCAAGCCATGCCCTTCGGCCTAGCGACGGCGCCACGGGTCTTCACGAAGATCATGGTGGTGGTAGCGGCGTTCCTGCGGAAGGAGGGTGTCCTCGTGCATCCCTATCTCGACGACTGGTTGATCTGGGTGAAGTCGAGGGAGGAGAGTCTCCGGGCGATGGCGCGGGTCGTACAGGTTTTGCAGTCGTTAGGTTGGGTGGTCAATCGGGCGAAGAGCAGCCTTCTTCCTTCGCAGACCTTGGAGTATTTGGGGGTGCGTTTCGAGACCGGCAACGGGAAGGTTTTCCTCCCAGTGCACAGAGCGCGGGCCCTGAGGCGGCTGGTGGAGCAGTTTCTAGCGAGACGGGCGTCCTCGGCTTGGCAATACCTTCAGTTTCTCGGCACGATGGCGTCGACCATCGAGGTAGTTCCGTGGGCAAGGGCGCACATGCGGCCTCTGCAGCGAGCGCTGCTGCGTCGATGGTGTCATCAGTCCGACTCGCTAGCTCGTCAGTTAGTTTGCCCCTTGGAGGTTCGGCGCAGCCTTCGCTGGTGGTTGCGTCGGCGCTCTCTGGCAAACGGTATGCCCTTGGAGTCTCCCGTCTGGTGTCTGCTGATGATGGATGCCAGTTTGAGCGGCTGGGGGGCTCATTGCGAGGGCCAGATTGCTCAGGGCCAGTGGTCCTCGCGGGAGAGCCGGTGGTCCATCAACCGACTGGAAATGAGAGCCATGTGGTTGGCTCTGACAGCGTTTCAGTCTTGGCTGCAGGGAGCGGCGGTCAGGGTGCTATCCGACAATGTCTGCACGGTAGCCTACATAAATCGCCAGGGAGGCACAGGCAGCGCGGCGTTGGAAGCGGAGGAGGATCTGCTTCTGGATTGGGCAGAGCGGCATCTTCAGTGTCTGTCGGCCCAGCATATCGCGGGGGTTCACAATGTGGAGGCGGACTTTCTGAGTCGTCGCAGGGTAGACCCCGGAGAGTGGTCTCCACATCCCGAGGTATTTGCGTTGCTGGTCCGTCGTTGGTGTCTGCCGATAATGGACCTCATGGCGACCTTCGAGTCTGCGCAGGTCGAAAGGTTCTTCAGCAGGCGTCGGGAACGCATGTCGGAAGGCCTCGATGCATTGGCACAAAGGTGGCCAAGGTACGGGCTGCTCTATGTCTTTCCTCCGTGGGCTCTGCTAGGTCGCCTGGTACAGCGGATCGAGTGGCATCCGGGTCCCGTGGTTCTGATTGCCCCGGACTGGCCTCGTCGGCCTTGGTATGCGGATCTGGTGCGGTTGTGTGGCCGATCCGTGGCTCCTTCCTCCTCGGCCGGATCTCCTTCGGCAGGGGCCGCTGCAGATGCCTCAGGTGGCTCGATTCTCGCTTACGGCATGGCTATTGAGAGAGCGCGAATGAGAGCTAAAGGTTATTCTCCGGAGGTCATTGCTACCTTGTTGCGGGCGCGGCGTCGGTCTACGTCGCTAGCGTATGTCCGGGTCTGGCGTATTTTTGAGAGCTGGTGTGCGGCTCGCGAGTTGCGGCCTTTGCAGACCTCCGTTCCTCAGATCTTCTCCTTCTTGCAAGCAGGGGTGGACAATGGCCTGGCAGCCAGTTCATTGAGGGTCCAACTTGCAGCTCTTGCGTGTTTTCGAGGCAAGGTTCAGGGCCAGTTATTGGGGTCCCATGCGGACGTGAAGCGCTTCTTGCGAGCGGTGTTGCTTATGCGTCCTCCGTGCAGGGCTTTAGTGCCCTCGTGGGACTTGAATTTGGTGTTGAGGTCTCTGGTGGCTTCGCCGTTTGAACCCTTGGCGCAAGCTTCGTTGAAGGACTTGACGTTGAAAACGGTGTTTCTGGTAGCGATCTCGTCAGCTCGCAGGATCTCGGAGTTGCAGGCTCTTTCTGTCTTTCTCTGCCGACAAGGTGGTATTGCGACCGGTTCCCGCGTTTTTGCCTAAGGTAGTTTCGGCGTTTCACATGAATCAGGTGGTGTCTCTCCCGGTGTTTGCCAAGGAACGGGGCAAGCACGCGGATAACTCCTTGCACGCGTTGGATGTCCGTCGAGCTCTTTGTCGGTATTTGAGGGAAACGGCGGCCTTCCGTAAGTCCGATCGCCTATTTGTCGCATTTGGCGGTCCGCGCAAGGGGGAAGCGGCGTCTAAGTCTTCCATTTCCCGCTGGTTGAAAGAGGCGATTTCGTCTGCATACCTTTTACACGGCAGGATGGTTCCTGCCGGGCTTCGGGCTCACTCGACTAGGGCGCAGGCGGCGTCTTGGGCAGAAGTTAGCTTGGTACCGGCGGTGGATATTTGTCGGGCGGCGACGTGGTCGTCCTTGCACACCTTTGCTAAGCACTATCGTCTGGATGTGCAGGCGGCGTCGGATGCGCGGTTTGGGTCTCGGGTGCTTCAGGCTGGACTAGCGAGGCCCTCCCGTTGAGATTTACTGCTCTGTTACATCCTCTATGGTTCCGGGACTGGACTAGAGGGACGCTAAGGAAGAGTAAATTAGACTTACCTGCTAATTGTTGTTCCTTGCGGAACTCTAGTCCAGTCCCGGATCCCTCCCTGTCTATCTGTTCTCGCTGCCAGCCAAGAAGGTACATTCATTATAGGAGTCTGCCAGGGTTTTTGTTCTCTATACTTTCGGTCAGAGCTCCTCTGCTTGCAGCACACCTTAGTTTCCTTTCGGGGTCAAATCTTGGGGGTGAGCGGTGGCGTCTCTTGTTGCATGCGTTTTGCACAAGGGTCGCCACGGCCGTTCTGGTCCGCCTTCCCGTAGGCGGGAGGTTGTTCTTACGCAATTGGAAAAAGAAAGAAAAACTTTTTGCTAGTAGTGGGAACTTTAGGGTCAGGATCCTTTTTTCCACTGTGGTGTTATATCTACTTATTTGTTGCTCTGCTTAGTATGCTTTGTCAATAGGTACTGATGTGTGGGCGGTCCTTGGGGCTGCATATAACTGGATGATCAAAGAGATGAAGATGTTCAGTCTCCAAAGCTGCTGGTGGAGGTTCACAACTGTATGGTTCCGGGACTGAGATACTCTATGGTTCCGGGACTGGACTAGAGTTCCGCAAGGAACAACAATTAGCAGGTAAGTCTAATTTACTCTTCTATTTCTGTATCCTCTGAAAAAGAACCTAGAGCAAAAAAGTTAGACATTTTAGGATACTCTAAGGTTCCCAAAGAGGCAGTCACCTTGCCCATCCATGAAATTCTTCAAGAACACATGATGGACTTGTGGGAGACTCCTCTCACCCTATCTCCACATTCTCGTCGTCTGGACACCATGTATCGTGTCCCCCCTTCTCCTGGGTTTCAAAAAACTCAGCTCCCTCACCACTCCATTGTGGTGCAGTCAGCTATGAAAGGGATCAAGAGTACTAAAAGACACTCTTCTACTCCCCCAGGAAGAGAATGTAGGACTCTGGATGCTTTTGGAAGAAAAATCTTCCAAGCAAGTATACTTATTGGCAGAATCAACTCATACAGCCTCTATATGGGCATGTTCCTGAAGGAAATTGCATTAAAAATACGCCATTTTCTCCCCTTTATCCCAGAGGATAGAAAGGAGGAGTTCCTTCTTTTGCTGAAGCATACCCAAGATATTTCAAAGTTCTCCAACAGAGCAGCCTTTGACTCCTTTGAGGGTGCTAGCAGAGCTTCAGGTATTGCCATAGCGGCTCATAGAATTGCTTGGCTCCAGGCCTCTGACCTAGAACCCTGGGTCCAGGATGGGTTGGGAAATTTGCCCTGTACAGGTGAGAATCTGTTTGGTAAGGAGTGGCAAATCAAAGCCACTCAAATGGATGCAGAAAATGCTGCTTTAGATAGACTTTCTAAGTCTACCTCTACCCCGTCAAGAAGAAATCTTTCAAAAAGCCTTTCTACAAGAAGACCAGATTTGCCACAAATACTGGCCAACAATCTTCTGCAGCTCGCTTTGCTCCTAAGCGTCAGCAGCCTAAACAGCCCAGGGCAAAACCTGCAGGGGCTGCTACAGCCCAACAGTCCCAACCCCCTCAGGGTTTTTGACTTAAAACTAGAGAACTTAACCTTTCTGGCTCTAAAACATCCAGAACCTCTCACCATTCCAGGAAGGTTAACTCATTTTGCTCCCAGATGGGAGCAAATCACATCAGAACAATGGACCCTCTCTATCATCAGAGAGGGCTACAAACTACATTTCTCCAACCTTCCTCCCCATACCATGGTGAGAAGTTTCAATTCTCCCCCATCTCTCCTAGACCTGTTGGGTCAGGAGGTGACCACTCTTCTCGCCCAAAAGGCAATAGAAGAGGTTCCTCTTCTTCAACAGGGGTCAGGGTTTTACTCCCCTTATTTTCTCATTCCCAAGAAAACAGGGGGGTACAGACCCATTCTGGATCTCTGAGAATTGAACAAATTTCTATACAAGGAGAACTTCAAGATGCTTTCTCTAGGTACTCTCCTTCCATACCTACAGAGTCAGGATTGGCTTTGTTCTCTAGATCTCAAGGATGCGTACACACATATACACTACAATAACTAACATTAATACAACAACTTCATACCTTGATCCATGCCCAGTTGATTGGATAAAGAAGACTTTCCCAATACTCTCTTCTTTCATTCTACCTTTAGTGAATCTATCCTTGCAAAAAGGCTATTTACCACCATCCCTCAAACATGTTCAAATACGTCCTATACTTAAAAATAACACATTAGATAAACTATCCCCAAAATCTTACAGACCTATATCAAGTATTCCTTTTATGGCTAAACTTATTGAAAAAATTGTACAAATTCAACTACAAGATTTTATTGACACATTAAACATTCTTGATGAACATCAATATGGCTTTAGACCCTTCCATGGAGTAGAAACCTTACTAACGATCCTTTATGACACAATATTAAGAGGTATTGATAATACTAAACAAGCCTTTATTCTTGTTTTCCTTGACATATCAGCTGCCTTTGACAGTGTTGATCACTTAACAATGTTAAACAGACTTCAAAAAATTGGTATAACATCTACTGTTTATAATTGGTTCAAATCCTATCTATCAAACAGAACCCAAAATGTAAGAATCCACACCCAAATATCTAACACCTTCAAACAAACTCAAGGTCTTCCGCAGGGATCTGCTTTATCTGCACTATTATTTAACATTTACTTACAACCAGTTTGTAACATCTTTAAACGCCACAATGTCTTTTATCATATTTACGCCGATGATATAATGTTCTACCTCCCATTTGAAATCCCACACCCACCTCTCCAAAAAATAACAGAATGTTTTAATGAACTAACTGAGTGGCTCAAAGAACAAAATCTACTTATCAACTTTACTAAAACAGATATTTTATTTATCACTAAAAATCAAACATATATACCCCCAAACACGATTACACTAGATACTCATGAAATTAATATAAAAAAAGAAGTAAAATATTTAGGTGTGATACTTGACAATAATCTAAATATGGATTCACATATAAAATATTTAACTAAAAATATACATTACAAACTCAAAACACTAAAACAACTAAGACCTTTGATTCTTCTACAAGATTTTATTAACATAATTCATGCTATTATTACCCCACATTTCGATTTTGCAAATACAATACTTAATGGTATTTCGAAACAAAATATTAAAAAGATACAAATAACTCAGAACTTAGCTGCTAGAACGATTATGAATATAAGCCCACTTGAACATATTACACCAATTTTAGCTGAACTTCATTGGCTACCAATTTACTCCCGAATCAAATATAAAATTCTTGTCACTACATTTAAACTTATAAATAAACTTGCACCATCTGCACTAAATACACTGATTAACATTGACATTGATAAACGATCTCAAAGGAGCAGAAACATAAATACTTTAACAATACCAAAAGATTTTACAAAAGCCAGAAAACAAACCAATAAGAGAGCTTTCTCACACTCTGCTCCAATACTCTGGAACAATTTACCTGACAACATTCGCCTACTGTCTGACATAAAAGAATTTAAAAAAAAAAATTAAAAACTCACTTATTTACATTACACTATAATACACTCCCAAAACAGAATTCTCAAAGGGATACAGGCTAACATTTATTTTTAATATTATATACCCTATTTTCAAAAATAAACGACACTAATACACTAATTTAACCATACTACACACTCATTTACATGATGATTAATAATTTAACTAGCAATGTATATGTTCTAATATGTTATACTTGTAATGTTACAATTTTCCTTGTAATTTATAATTATCTGTTCTATGTAAAATGTCCTGGTATATCTCATACCAATTAACCTACTGTTACATGTAAACCGCACTTGAAACATGGGAAAGAGCGGTATATAAATAACTGTTAAATAAATAAATAAATAAATAAACATATACTCATCCATCCATCCCACAGAAAATTCCTACGGTTTCTGTTCCAGGGAAAACATTTTCAATGCAGAGTACTTCCCTTCGGTCTAGCCTTTGCTCCAAGGGTATTTACCAAATGCATGGCAATAGTAGCTGCATTTCTACGCGCCCTGGGAATTTTTGTCTTCCCATACCTGGACGACTGGCTCATCCGAGCTCCATCTCAGTCCGAGGCTCAGACTTCCCTGGATCGCACCAGACAAATTCTACAGTATCTGGGACTTGTGATCAATCTGCCAAAGTCCCAACTCACCCCTACTCAATCCCTAGAATTAATAGGGGTCTGGTTGGATACCACCACTGCAAGGGCCTATCTACCTCAGGCCCTTTGCCAACGTCTAGTGCACTTAGCCTCTCAGACTAAGTCCAGAAGCCACTTGACTGCCAGAGAGATGCTACAACTATTAGGCCACATGGCCTCCACAGTGCATGTGGTGCCTTATGCTCGCCTACATATGAGAGCAGCTCAATGGACTTTATCCACCCAGTGGACTCAAGCATCAGGAGCTCTCTCAGACCAAATAGCAAACTCCAATCGTCTCTTTTGGTCTCTTCAATGGTGGATATCCACTCAAAATCTGTTGTTGGGGGCCCCCTTTCAACCATTGTTGCCCCAAGCAACCCTCACAACAGATGCCTCCCAAACAGGTTGGGGGGCTCATCTCCAAGATCTCTCCACTCAGGGCACTTGGTCTCCACAGGAGACCACCCTTCATATCAACCACTTGGAACTTCGAGCAATCTTTCTGGCTCTCAAAGTTTTTCATACCCTCCTCAGCAACATGACAGTCCTTATTCACACGGACAATCAAGTAGCCATGTTTTACATAAACAAACAAGGAGGGACTGGCTCTCTGTCGCTTTGCAATGAAGCTCTAAGATTATGGGCCTTCGCCAGAGAGCATCAAATCCATCTCCTGGCAGTATATCTTCCAGGAATCCAAAACTCTTGGGCAGACAGACTCAGTCGAGTTCTGCTTCCACACGAATGGTCCCTGCACATGGATCAGGTACTCAGAATCTTCCAGAAATGGGGAACCCCGGACATAGACCTCTTTGCAAGTCCGTGGAATGCCAAACTTCCCTGGTTCTGTTCCAGAATTCCGTGTCAGGGGGTTCAGGCCAAGGATGCCTTCCTCCTGCATTGGGGTCAGGGCTTCCTGTATGCCTTTCCACCCATTCCTTTGATTCCCAAGACTCTGTTCAAACTTCAAAGGGATCGAGGGTCCATGATCCTCATAGCTCCACGCTGGCCACGCCAAGTGTGGTACCCTCTACTTCTGCATCTCTCCCAAGCCCCCTCCCTGGACTTGGGAACGGCTCCAGACCTTCTGTCTCAGGAGGAGGGGACTTTGTGGCACCCAAACCCCAAGTCCCTTCATCTCAGAGCTTGGTTACTGAAGGCCTAGACCTTCAACACTTCAATCTTTCGCAGCAAGTGAAGGATATCCTACATGCCTCTAGGAAACCTTCCACTAGGCGTTCTTACGCTTTTAAATGGAAACGATTTTCCATTTGGTGTGCTCAAAAGGGTCTTAACCCTCTGGCACTCCCATTAAATTCTCTTTTGGTATATCTCCTGCATCTCTCCAATGCAGGACTCAAAACGAATTCAGTAAGAGTCCATTTGAGTGCTATTGCGGTATCACTTAAGCCCATCAATGGACAACGTGTTTCCTCTCATCTTCTTATTGCAAGATTCATGAGAGGCCTAACTTTAACTAAACCTCCCATTCGACCTCCTCCGGTGGCATGGGACTTAAACTTGGTTCTTGGTCAGCTTATGAAGCCACCTTTTGAACCCTTAGCCACTACCTCCTTGAAATTTCTTTCCTGGAAGGTTATTTTCCTCATTGCAGTCACTTCAGCTCGCCGCATCAGTGAACTGCAGGCCTTAGTGGCTAATCCACCTTATACAAGGTTCCATCATGATAAGGTAGTCCTTAGGACAAATCCTCACTTTATGCCTAAAGTGGTCTCACCTTTTCATCTTAATCAAGAGGTATATTTACCTGTCTTTTTTCCAGCTCCTCATGCATCCACTGCAGAGAGGAACCTTCATACTCTAGACTGTAAAAGAGCTCTTGCCTTTTACCTCCACAGGACACAGCAACATCGAAAGTCTTCTCAGCTTTTTGTTGCTTTTGATCCTTCTCATTTAGGACTTCCAGTCTCCAAAAGAACACTCTCCAATTGGATTGCTCAGTGTATCTCTTTTGCTTACCAGAGTAAGAACCTTTCTCTGGAGGGCCATGTCACCGCTCACAACGTGAGGGCCATGGCCACCTCTATGGCTCATTTAAACTCTGTGTCCATTGACCAGATCTGTCGAGCAGCCACCTGGGCCTCGGTTCATACCTTTACAGCCCATTACTGTTTGGACAAGGACTTCCGCCGGGATGCCTTGTTTGGTCAGGCTGTCCTCAGACACCTGTTCCATTCTTGAACAACTCCAGCCCACCTTCCCTGAATGGATGCCTGAGATCCATAGGAAGATGAGGAACCTTTCAGGGTCTCATACCCCTCAGGGGATCTCCCGGGCATCTTAGCTAGGGAGTCCCCATATGTGAGGACTTATTCCTGCTTGTTCCTGGAGATAGCACAGTTACTTACCTGTAACAGGTGATCTCTGGGAACAGCAGGAATTAGTCCTCACAACCCGCCTACCTCCCCTAGGAGTTGTATCTCTCTCTCTTCCTTTCCTCTCTCTATTGTCTCAGCTATAAACTCGAACTGAGGAGAGTTGATCAGGAAGGCGGGAAGGCAACGCGCATGCGCAGTGGGAGGCCCCAAAAGCTTTCCTTCTGGGAAGCTGGGGAGCTTTCCCGCTCAGGCTCCGTCGGTACCGACGTACCCATATGTGAGGACTAATTCCTGCTGTTCCCAGAGATCACCTGTTACAGGTAAGTAACTGTGCTTTCCCGGAGATCACCTGTTACAGGTGAGTAACTACGCTTTCTTGGTACAAGTGGGCACCGAAAGAGGAACGTGTGGGAGGGAGTTCTGAAAACTAAATTTAGGGCTTTAGGTAAAAAGCTGAAATCCAGAATCTCTAGGTTAGCATTCTCAGAAATGCTCCCTGTTCCATGTGCAGAACCCAAGAGGCAGACGGCACTGGAATCTCAATACATGAATGAGACAGTTATGCAGAGAAGAGGACGTTAGATTTGTTAGTAACTGGGAAACATTCTGGGGAGGTGGGTGGGGTTTTTTTTCCAAAAGGATGTGCTCCACCTTAACCAGAGTGGAACTGGGCTGCTGGTACTAGTCTTTAAAAAGGAGAGAGCAGCTTTTAAACTAGATATGGGGAGAAAGCCAACTGTTGCCCAGGAAAGCATGGTTTGGAATAATGTATCTTTCGATACTATCAAAACAGAGAGGTTAAGGGATCCTGATAGAGGGTGCAATAAAGGTAAAAGTAGTCCAGGTGCCCTTAATTATACAGCAGACAGAATTGAATTATCCCTGTTACCTAACAAGCAGGATGTCAATATAAACAAAAAACATAGTTTGAAATGCCTATAAACAAATGCTAGGAGTCTTAAAAATATAAGATGGGAGAGTTGAATATATAGCACAAATGAAGAGGTAGATATAATTGGTATCTCAGAGACCTGGTGGAAGGAAGATAACCAGTGGGACACTGATACTAGAATACAAATTATATTGCAATAATAGGGAAGATCAAATTGGTGGAGAGGTGGTGCTATATGTTAGAGGGCATTGAGTCAAACAAGATAAAGGTTTGCAGGAAACAAAATACAATGTAGAATCATTATGGATAGAAATTCCATGTGAGAAGAGAGAAGAAAAGTTGGGAGTTGATGTACTACCATCCACCTTGCCAAAATGAGCAGTAAATAATGACATGCATGCAGAAATTAGAGCATTTAACAAAATTGGCAACACCATAATGGGTGATTTCTATTACCTGTGTTATCAACCCAGTGAATGTCATCTCAGGATATGTTAGGAAGATGCTTTATGGAGCAGCTGATTCAGGAATAGACATAAGGTTGGAGCTATTTTGGACCTAATCCTTAGTGGAACCTTGAAAAATTGGAAGACTGAGTGTCCAAATGGCAGATAACATTTATTATAGACAAGTACAAAGTTTTATCCACTTAGGGAAGAACCCAAACTACATTTACACAATACAAGGTTCCACATTAGGAATCACTATCCAAGAAAAAGATCTGGGCATCATGGATATGTTGAAATCCTCTGCCCATTGTGCAGCGGTGGCAAAGAAAACAAATAGAATGCTAGGAATCATACGGATAGGAATGAAAAATAAAACAAAGAATATTCTAATGCCCCTGTATGTTTCATGGTGCGACCGCATCTTCAATATTATGTGCAGTTCTGATTACCATATCTTAAAAAGAATGTAACAGAATTAGAAAAGGTATAGAGAAGAGTGACCAACATGGTGAAAGGTATGGAAGGATATACCTACAAGAAAAGGCTTAAAGGTTTAGGACTCTTCAACTGGGAAAAGAGATGGCTGTGGGGAGACATGAAGGTGGTCTATAAAATAATGAATGGAATGGTATGAGTAAATGTAGATCGGTGCTTTAAGAACATAAGATATGCCATACTGGGTCAGACCAAGGTCCTTCAAGCCCAGTATCCTGTTTCCAACAGTGGCCAATCTAGGTCATACGTACCTAGCAGTTTCCCCAAAAGAGACAGGTTCCACAATGCTTGTATTGGGTCAAGCATTGATATCCTGGGTCTCTTCTTAATAATGGTTTATGGACCTTTCCTCCAGGAACTTGTCCAAACCGTTTTTAAACCCAGCTACACTGACAGCCTTTACTACATCCTCTGGTAACAAATTCCAGAGTTTGATTACACGTTGAGTGAAAAAATATTTTCTTTTATTAGTCTTAAATAGTTTACCCTGTAGCTTCATTGCATGTCCCCAAGTCTTTCTATATTCTGATAATATAGAATGACCTGAAAATGGGAATAAAGAGTGAGGTGTCCAAATTTGCAGATGAGACAATTTTTCAAAGTTGCTAAATCACAAGCGGATTATGAAAAATTGCAAAAGGACCTTGAAAAATTGGGAGACTGGCAGCTAAATGGCAGATGAAATTTAATGTGGATAAGTGCAAAGGCAAGCACTTAAGAAAGAACAACCCATACTTAGAACTACACGATGCAAAGTTCCACATTTGGAGTCACACCACCAAAGAAAAAGATCTAGGTGCCATTGAGTGCGATTCTATAACATGCATGACCAGCCTGCGGACACGTCTAAATGAAAAACAGGCCCCGTTTGACCCTAATTCCACATGCACAGGTCTGGATGTGTCCGCAGGTCCGGAATCGAGGACAGAGATGTGTTTGGCATGGCACACCCAAACCCCGGGACACAGGTATACATAGCAAGTGGCGTGGATGTCCCTGCCGTTGGCAAATTCCGTAAAGATGTACAGCCAACTACCCATGAAAATTAAAGTTACAGATGTACTGATGCAAGACAGACCATATAAGCTAGTCCTTTGCATGACCAGGACACTGCAAGGTGATCTCTGTGCATTCAGAGATGTTACAACAGCAAGTAGAAAGTGATACGAGTGTCCTGAGATACCTGGCAGCACAACATACATGGCAGTAGGGGAATTTTAGTTGTGCTTGCATTGACCATCTTTGACAGCAGTCAATACAATGTTATATATGGACCAGAAGAAATCAGAAATGATTCTCTACAGCTAAATGACAGAGCATATCCTTGACATTAAATAGGGACCCTCAGATTGAATGCATGCACCAGTGCAAACAGCATCATTAGTTGCCCAAGGGCACCAGCATTTGTTTATACCAATGTGCACGTTTGTGAGACCTCTGATGGTGCTGTGTGCCTTGTTGCATGCACTCGTTCTGAGGATCCCTTATCATTGACAGGGATATGCTTTGGCATTTAGCCATAGAGACGCCATTCTGCTGTGTCCTGACTAATAACACTGGCACTTGGTCATGCTGCGGTCTGACCTACGGACCAAGTACTGGCCAAGCACTGATGTCTCCCCAAAATTGCAGTTGTGCACACCAGGTCCCCCTCCCCCCATGCATCCCTCTAACCCACACACACACTCATACAACATACATCTGCAGTACGGATGCCCTGCACCTCTAGAAAACAGCTGGTATAACATGATGGCATGGGGGTCCCAGGACTACTAATCTGATCTGCATTTCTCACCCACACATGCATCCATCCTATACTCAATCACATACAATCCCTATATCAACAGTCCCACTTTTTGGAAGACAGGGAATGTTAGAGTGCCTAGATCACCACCTCTAGCTCACACATCAATTGTCAGCATTGCTGAATAATCACCATTGCATCTCTGAATATTTCTGTAGGGGTGTTTAGTAATGTGTCTTAACCATACAGCCTTTCCCCACCTCTGCATTCTGTTTTACAACTGCATCTTGTGGTCTTCCAGACTGCAGACACACCAGTTCACAACAGCTTTGTCACATCTATTCATCTCTATGGGACGCATTGTAGAGCAGAAAGGTTTCTAAGTCCTGGCTTTATTCCACATTTCTGCCGGCATAACGTGGACATCCACCGGAAACGCAGAACATACATGTCTCTCCTAAATATGTATTGCACGTCTCTGTAGCTGAATGCCCCCTCCCGCCCATGTTCTGAGATCCCTGTGCTAATGCCGTGTTCGTGGAGGACCATGGGTGTATCAGAATATGGTCGTAGATGTTTTTGCTAGAAAAAAGTCTATGCTGCACGTCCAAGGGCTTATTATCTGGGAACAAGCAGAAAGTCACTCCTCACATATGGGTGATGTCAGTACCGACGGAGCCCTTGTGGAAGCATCTCCCCAGCTTTCAAAGAGAGCCTTTGGGAGATGCCACCACACATGCGTGGTCCCCTTCCCGCCCAAGGGTGCCATCTTGCTCAGTCTCCTTTTTTCCATGAAGCCCTTCAGACGTTTGTCAGGCTTGTCCACAGAAAAAGTTGATTTTCTCTCCAGTATCACACCGGTACTCTTCCTGCTACCAACCTCGCTGCCTCAGCATCGATTTTGGTCTATTTTTGTAGTTTTCGTTCAGTTTTCTTTTCCTGGCATCTTCGCGCCTTTTATCTCCCACTGGTAACCAGAGTCTGACCTCGCAGGGTTACCTTTTTCCCACATGACTTCCTATGGCTTTAAGAAGTGTGATCGGTGCTCCAAAATTGTCTTTGACCGACACACACGACTGCTGTCTCCGCTGCATCAGGCCAGACCACGATCCGGCAGCCTGCGGTCTCTGCAAGAGGATGTCCAGTAAGGCCTCAAGAGTCGCCAGCAGCAACACAATACGTTTTTTTCTGAGTCCCTGGTGCCTCCGAAGGCCAGGGCCTTTGAGGCCCCGACATCTCAGGCGGAGACTTCCGAACCCGAGCCCTCGTCGTAGGTCCTCAGGAAGGGGGTCTCCCTTGAGGGAACCCAGGAAGAAGAAACCCTCGAAGGCAGCGTCCTTGGATGGTTCTGTCTGGCCGGTTGCTCGTTCGCGGCATCAGAGTAGTGGCCTACAAAGGTCCCCTGGAAAGATCCGACCGCGGACCGGCCTCGGTCCCCAGACACTATTCTCGTCGAGGATTCCCCTTCAGGGGAGCCAGCATCGGGCTCGAGTTCTTCTGGCCTGGAGTCCGGAATGGCGGCCCTGGAGCGCAGTTTGTCTGCCTTCATAGACCAGCAGCGGGTGCGGTTGTGTGGCATGACTGGTTCATTCGCCCCGACCACCGGGCCCTCGACGTCCAAGACATCCCCAGAGGCCGGGCCGATCCTCGAGGTCTTTAGGCCTCGAGTTGATACTCGGCAGAGGTCGCAATCCGAGTCCCGCCTGACAGGACCGTGGTTATCCCCGGCAAGTTTGCCAGCCGCAGGGCATCGGAGGCCCCAAAGCCTGCAGAGCAATCCTCCTATGACTACTCCGAGTGGGAGATTGAGGACGAGGAGTCCCCTGATACCCATTGCCACCGCATCATCCAATCTGACTCTCCTCTCTCAGAGCCTCGATAGCAGTCCCCGCCTGAGGATATGGGCTTCCTTGATTTTTGTCAAGGACATGTCAAAGGCCCTGGTATTCCCAACCAAGTCGGAGGAGGACCCTCAGGCGGATGAGTTGGAAATCCTCCAATACAAGGCCCCTCTGCGGGAATCACTCACAGTGCCCATTCCTCTGGACTGGAAAGGGGGGCTGTTACTTCTGGAGAGAAATCTGAAATTGTGAGTATATACTTCTGGGAATTTTTCTGAAAGGAATTTTTTTTTCTTTTAAAGCTAATTAATCTGTGAACCCACTATTTTTTTTGTTAAATCAGTCAGGGCCTAGTAGCAACAGTTTAAGATTCAATTTAAAAACACAGAAGAGAACTTTCTGGTTACCTTTCATACCCAGTAGACAGCTGTAGTTTAAATTTCATAGTCACTCAGGGCCTAGCATCAGCAAAGTACTTTTAGTTTCAAATTAAAACACAGAAGAGAGCTTTCTGGTTAAATTTAGAATCCAGCAGAGAGCTTGTAGTTTAAATTTCATAATAGGTTAGAGCCTAGTAGCAGCAAAGAGCTGTAATTTAAATCAAATCAGAATATAGCTTAGCACAAGAGGCAAAACAAGGTCAATTCTCCTTGAGCAGCATATAAAGTCTTCTACTGACCTTTACAAAGAGGCCTTCTACCTAGTGGGCAAGCAACCTGTGAAGCTTTTTCAATAGGTGTTAACACCAGCTGGCAGTTCAAAAGGCCATTTTGAAAGACTCCTTCTATCCAAGCAAGGACTGTTAATTACCCAGGAAGTAGGTCACTGCTTACATCATCAGCACAAGCATAAATAGCTCAACCAGAGCTCTGTGACCCTGTCTTGAAGGACTGGAAAGGGGGGCTGTTTCTTCTGGAGAGAAATCTGAAATTGTGAGTATATACTTCTGGGAATTTTTCTGAAAGGAATTTTTTTTTCTTTTAAAGCTAATTAATCTGTGAACCCACTATTTTTTTTGTTAAATCAGTCAGGGCCTAGTAGCAACAGTTTAAGATTCAATTTAAAAACACAGAAGAGAACTTTCTGGTTACCTTTCATACCCAGTAGACAGCTGTAGTTTAAATTTCATAGTCACTCAGGGCCTAGCATCAGCAAAGTACTTTTAGTTTCAAATTAAAACACAGAAGAGAGCTTTCTGGTTAAATTTAGAATCCAGCAGAGAGCTTGTAGTTTAAATTTCATAATAGGTTAGAGCCTAGTAGCAGCAAAGAGCTATAATTTAAATCAAATCAGAATATAGTTTTCCTCAGCAGCACAGGACAAGGTACTGTGTAGCAGCCCTTTTTTAATAAGTGTTATATCCCTCCCTCCCTCCCCACACCCACCCTCCCCTGGGAAAATCACAGCTTTATAGGTACTTGCACAACTTAAAAGACAGGAGGTGCTCTCAGGTGAAGCTCATTACCCAAATCAGTCATACACCAAGGACCTGAGATTAATTAAGCTTCAGGTGAACAAGGTATATTAAACTTCTTAGGTACAGTTTTAGTGGTATAAATATCCATTGCACCCTTTAGTACATATAGAACTTAAAGATCTAAACACAAACTTAAAACTAAGATGCAGACAGCAGTCCAGCAGCGGGATGTGGGCTTTCCAGTCTTTTGCATTGAGTGTCACATGTATGATTTTCTCCCAGCTGGTGAGAGGTCTTACATGTGCACTAGGTGCAAGGAGCTCTCTGCTCTCAGGGAACGAGTCCGTTCTCTAGAGGCTAGAGTAGCAGACTTGGAAAACATAAGACAGACAGAGAGGTACATAGACGAGACCTACAGGGATATAGTCCTGAAGTCCCACCTCCAGTCTGGCAGCATCCCTGTTGCCATGGAGGAGAGAGGTCACGTGACAGGAGAGCATCACCCTGGTGTGGCAGGAAGTGATCCTGTAACTAGGACCTGTCCTCCAGGTGATGTAAACCCCTCTCGCACCGAGGAGGTTTCTCCAGGGCCAAGTGCCCATGCGGGAAGGGTTAGGACAGCAGTTATAGTTGGTGATTCGATCATTAGGCATGTAGATAGCTGGGTGGCTGGTGGACGTGAGGATCGCCTGGTAACATGCCTGCCTGGTGCGAAGGTAGCGGACCTCACACGCCACCTAGATAAGGTCTTAGATAGTGCTGGGGAGGAGTCTGCTGTCTTGGTACATGTTGGTACCAATGACATAGGAAAATGTGGTAGGGAGGTTCTGGAAGCTAAATTTAGGCTTTTAGGTAGGAAGTTGAAATCCAGAACTTCCAGGGTAGCGTTCTCCGAAATGCTTCCCGTTCCACGCGCAGGACCCAATAGGCAGGCAGAGCTCCGGAGTCTCAATGCGTGGATGAGACAATGGTGCAGAGATGAGGGGTTCGGATTTGTTAGGAACTGGGGAACATTCTGGGGAAAGGAAGGGCTCTTCCGAAGGGATGGGCTTCACCTTAACCGGGATGGAACCAGGCTGCTGGCATTAACCTTTAAAAAGGAGATAGAGCAGCTTTTAAACTAGATAATAGGGGAAAGCCGACAGTCGCCCAAGAGCGCATGGTTCGGAAGAATGTATCCTTGAAGGATACTACAAAAAGCAGAGAGGTTCCAAAAAAGAGTAAAGTAGCCCAAATGCCCTCGAGTATGGAGCAGACAGAACTTAAAGATCCCAAATTACCCATGTCTACCAATAGCCAAATTAATATGAATAAAATACAGTCTCTAAAATGCTTGTATGCAAATGCTAGAAGTCTACAAAACAAGATGGGAGAGTTAGAATATATAGCACTAAACGAGAGGTTAGATATGATTGGAATATCAGAGACATGGTGGAAGGAGGACAACCAGTGGGACACTGTGATACCTGGGTACAAACTATATCGAAATGATAGAGCTGATCAAATTGGTGGAGGGGTTGCGCTCTATGTTAGAGAGGGCATTGAATCAGAAAGGATTAAAGTTTTGCAAGAAACAAAATTTGCTGTAGAATCTCTATGGATTGAAATTCCATGTAAGAAGGGGAAGGCGATGGCAGTGGGGGTGTACTATCGTCCGCCTGGCCAGAATGAACAAATGGATGATGAAATGCTCAAAGAAATCAAGGAAGCTAGCAAAAGTTACAGTGCAGTAATAATAATGGGTGATTTCAATTACCCCGGCATCGACTGGGTCAGTGTCACAACAGGACATGCTAGGGAGATAAAGTTCCTAGATGAAATAAATGACTGCTTCTTGGAGCAGCTGGTTCATGAACCGACCAGAGGGGAAGCAATATTAGACCTAGTCCTTAGTGGAACACCAGATGTAGTGCAAGAGATAAGGGTGGTGGGGCTACTTGGCAATAGTGATCATAGCATGATCGCCTTTGATTTAATTAGTGGAGGAGGGATAATAAGGAAATCCACAGTACTACCCTTTAACTTTCGAAAGGGAGACTATGATAGAATGAGGAAAACAGTTAAGAAAAAACTAAAAGGAGCAGTTGCAAAGGTTAAAGACGTACATCAAGCTTGGGTGTTGTTGAAAAATACTATCTTGGAAGCCCAGACCAGCTGTATTCCACGCTTTAAGAAAAGTGGAAGGAAGTCTAAAAAATTGCCAGCATGGTTTAAAGCTGAGGTCAGAGAGGCTGTTGTTGCCAAAAAAGCATCTTTCAAGAAATGGAAAAAAGAGCCAAATGATGAAACCTGGAAACAGCACAAGCACTGGCAAGTCAAATGCAAGGCATTGATAAGGCAGGCAAAGAGAGAATTTGAGAAGAAGCTTGCTGCGGAAGCAAAAACGCGAAATAAAGACCTTTTCAAGTACATTCGTAGCAAAAAACCCGTGAGAGAGTCAGTTGGTCCATTAGATGATAAAGGGGTTAAAGGAGCACTAAGAGGCGACAAGGCGATAGCGGAGAGACTGAATGAATTCTTTGCTTCGGTCTTTACTGAGGAAGATGTAGGGATGTTACCCACGACTGAAGTGGTATTTAAAGGTGTGGAAGAATTGAAGGAAATATCGATACATCGGGAAGATGTCTTACAACTATTAGATAAACTGAAGAGTAGCAAATCACCTGGGCCGGATGGTATACATCCAAGGGTGTTGAAAGAACTGAAATTTGAGATTGCAGACCTGCTATCAGTAATCTGTGAACTATCATTAAAATCATCTCTAATACCTGAGGATTGGAGGATCGCCAATGTAACACCAATTTTTAAAAAGGGTTCGAGGGGTGATCCGGGAAACTACAGACCGGTGAGCCTGACATCAGTACCGGGAAAAATGGTAGAAACCATCATAAAGAATAAAATTACTCAGCATATAGATAGTCATGACCTAATGGGAGACAGCCAACATGGCTTTAGACAAGGAAGATCTTGTCTTACTAATCTGTTATGTTTTTTTGAAGGAGTGAATAAACAGGTGGACAAAGGTGAGTCGGTTGATATTGTGTATCTGGACTTTCAGAAAGCCTTTGACAAGGTCCCTCATCAGAGACTTTTGGCAAAACTAAAGAGTCATGGGATAGGAGGCAGTGTACTATTGTGGATCAGGAACTGGTTAAAAGATAGAAAGCAGAGGGTAGGGCTAAATGGCCAATTTTCCCAATGGAGAAAGGTGAATAGTGGTGTACCCCAGGGATCTGTGCTGGGTCCGCTGCTTTTTGACATATTCATAAATGACCTGGAAAGTGGAATAACGAGTGAGGTTATCAAATTTGCTGATGACACAAAACTATTTAAAGTTGTTAAAACCCAGGAGGATTGTGGAAAATTGCAAGAGGATCTTGATAAATTGGAAGACTGGGCATCAAAATGGCAGATGAAATTTAATGTGGAGAAGTGCAAGGTTATGCACCTAGGGAAGAACAACCCAAACTATGGTTACACGATGCAAGGTTCCACATTAGGAACCACCACCCAAGAAAAAGATTTAGGCGTCCTTGTGGATACCATGTTAAAACCCTCGGCCCAGTGTGCAGCGGCGGCCAAGAGAGCAAATAGAATGCTAGGTATGATAAGGAAAGGAATGGAAAATAAAACAAAAGATATTATAATGCCTCTATATCGTTCCATGGTGAGACCGCACCTTGAATATTGTGTGCAATTCTGGTCGCCGTATCTTAAAAAGGATATAGCGATTTTAGAAAAGGTTCAGAGAAGAGCCACCAAAATGGTAAAGGGGATGGAAGGCTACTCCTATGAAGAAAGGCTAAAAAGGTTGGGGCTCTTTAACCTGGAAAAGAGACGGCTGAGGGGAGATATGATAGAAGTCTATAAATTAATGAACGGAGTGGAACGGGTAAACGTAGATCGATTGTTTACCTTATCAGAATATAGAAAGACTAGGGGACATGCAATGAAGCTACAGGGTAAACTATTTAAGACTAATAAAAGAAAATATTTTTTCACTCAACGTGTAATCAAACTCTGGAATTTGTTACCGGAGGATGTAGTAAAGGCTGTTAGTATAGCTGGGTTTAAAAAAGGTTTGGACAAGTTCCTGGAGGAAAGGTCCGTAAACCATTATTAAGAAGGGACCCAGGATATCAATGCTTGAACCAATACAAGCATTGTGGAACCTGTGTCCCTTGGGGAAACTGCTAGGTACGTATGACCTAGATTGGCCACTGTTGGAAACAGAATACTGGGCTTGATGGACCTTGGTCTGACCCAGTATGGCATATCTTATGTTCTTATGTTCTCCCATCCTGGAATGGATGAATGTGGGAGAGACTGGCTTCAGTGCCGGTGGTGAGCAAGCAGCTTGGCTTGATGTATTGAGTCCACCATGCACCCTGGATGCTCTCGACAGAAGGTGCTTCCAGGGCTCAATGCTCATTGGCTGCATCCAGACCTACCAGCTTTACATGGGCATGTACCTTAGAAACCTGGCGAAGGAACTCACCAGGTTCTCAGCTGGTCTCTCCGAGGAACCTTTGCAGCGGTTCAAGAACCTGGCCAAAGCAGTCCATGAATGCTTCAAATTCATGTCGCGAGCGGCCTATTGACGGGTTTGAGTCGGCGGTTCGAGTCAGCGGCTTGAGTAGCAGCGGCTGGCATCAGTGCACGCCACCAAGCTTGGCTACAGTCGTCTGACCTCGAGCAGTGGGTTCAGGACAAATTGGTCGATGTCCCCTGCCAAGGAGAGAGACTCTTTGGCAAACCCATGACCCACAAGGCTGCCGAGCTGGAGACAGACGAGGACCAGGCTCTCTAAAAAGACCGCTGCCCCTCCCCGATGGAAGGGCTCGAGTAAAAAGTCTTTCTACCTGAGGAAGGGAGCTGCTTACAGAAACTACCCACCTTATCAGGCCTCCCTAGCTCCCCAACTGGGTCAGCAGGCCAAAGGACATGGGCATGGCTCACGTAAGCAGAAGGCTCCAAAACCCCAGGCACCGGCTCTGTCCCAGCCAAAGGGAAGTTTGACTCCTTGAGCATAGCCTCTCTACTCCAACTATTAGATAAACTGAAGAGTAGCAAATCACCTGGGCCGGATGGTATACATCCAAGGGTGTCGAAAGAACTGAAATATGAGATTGCAGACCTGCTATTAGTATTCTGTGAATTTTCATTAAAATCATCTGTAATACCTGAAGATTGGAGGATCGCCAATGTAAGGCCTATTTTTAAAAAGGGTTCCAGGGATGATCTGGAAAACTACAAACCGGTGAGCCTGACGTCATTACCAGGAAAAATGGTAGAAACCATCATAAAGAACAAAATTACTCAGCATGTAGATAGTCATGGCCTAATGGGAGACAGCCAACATGGCTTTAGACAAGGAAGATCTTGTCTTACTAATCTGTTATGTTTTTTTGAAGGTGTGAATAAACAGGTGGACAAAGGTGAGTCGGTTGATATAGTGTATCTGGACTTTCAGAAAGCCTTTGACAAGGTCCCTCATCAGAGACTTTTGGCAAAACTAGAGAGTCATGGGATAGGAGGCAGTGTACTATTGTGGATCAGGAACTGGTTAAAAGATAGAAAGCAGAGGGTAGGGCTAAATGGCCAATTTTCCCAATGGAGAAAGGTGAATAGTGGTGTACCCCAGGGATCTCTGCTGGGTCCGCTGCTTTTTGACATATTCATAAATGACCTGGAAAAGGGGCATAACGGGTGAGTTTATTAAATTTGCAGATGACACAAAACTATTTAAAGTTGTTAAACCCCAAGAGGATTGTGGAAAATTACAAGAGGATCTTGATAAATTGGAAGACTGGGCATCAAAATGGCAGATGAAATGTAATGTGGACATGTGCAAAGTTATGCACCTAGGGAAGAACAACCCAAACTATGGTTACACGATTCAAGGTTCCACATTAGGTACCACCACACAGGAAAAAGATTTAGGCCGTCATTGTGGATAACATGTTAAAACCCTCGGTCCAGTGTGCAGTGGTGGCCAAGAGAGCATATAGAATGCTAGGTATCATAAGGAAAGGAATGGAAAATAAAACAAAAGATATTATAATGCCTCTATATCGTTCCATGGTGAGACTGCACCTTGAATATTGTGTGCAGTTCTGGTCGCCGTATTTTAAAAAGGATATAGCGTTATTAGAAAAGGTTCAGAGAAGAGCCACAAAAATGGTAAAGGGGATGAACGGATACTCCTATGAAGAAAGGCTAAAAAGATTAGGGCTCTTTAACCTGGAAAAGAGACGGCTGAGGGGAGATATGATAGAAGTCTATAAGTTAACGAACGGAGTGGAATGGGTAAACGTAGATCGATTGTTTACGTTATCAGAATATAGAAAGACTAGGGGACATGCAATGAAGCTACAGGGTAAACTATTTTAAGACTATTTATTTATTTATTACAAGTTCTTATATACCGCACTATTCGGCATCAGCGCGGTTTACATTATAACATAAAGACCATAACAACAAGCTGTTTGGTTTACATCGAACAGGAGTACAAACTTGGAGAACTGGGGTAAACTATATACATGAGATAATTACATGACTAATAAAAGAAAATATTTTTTCACTCAACGTGTAATCAAACTCTGGAATTTGTTACCGGTGGATGTAGTAAAGGTTGTTAGTGTAGCTGGGTTTAAAAAAGGTTTGGACCAGTTCCTGGAGGAAAGGTCCATAAACCATTAAGAAGGGACCCAGGATATCAGTGCTCGACCCAGTACAAGCATTGCGGAACCGGTGTCTTTTGGGGAAACTGCTAGGTACGTATGACCTAGATTGGCCACTGTTGGAAACAGGATACTGGGCTTGATGGACCTTGGTCTGACCCAGTATGGTATATATTATGTTCTTATGTCCCCTAGTCTGATAACGTAAACAACCAATCTACGTTTACCCATTCCACTCCGTTCATTAATTTATAGACTTCTATCATATCACCCCTCAGCCATCTCTTTTCCAGGTTAAAGAGCCCTAACCTTTTTAGCCTTTCTTCATAGGGGTATCCTTCCATCCCCCTTACCATTTTGGTGGCTCTTCTCTGAACCTTTTCTAATAACGCTATATCCTTTTTAAGATACGGCGACCAGAATTGCACACAATATTCAAGGTGCGGTCGCACCATGGAATGATACAGAGGCATTATAATATCCTTTGTTTTATTGTCCATTTCTTTCCTTATGATTCCTAGCATTTTATTTGCTTTTTTGGCTGCCGCTGCTCACTGGGTGGAGGGCCTCAACATGTTATCCACGATGGTGGTTCCTAATGTGGAACCTTGGGTGGTGGTTTCTAATGTGGAACCTTGCATCATGTACCTATAGTTTGGGTTATTCTTTCCTAGGTGCATAACTTTGCACTTGTCCACATTAAATTTCATTTGCCATTTGAACATTAGCATTAGCAAAATCCGCCCTTTCCTTTCTGAACACACTACTAAAACGCTCATCCACTCCTTAATCACCTCCCGTCTTCACTACTGTAACCTACTCCTGCTGGTCTCCCTTTTACTCATCTCTTTCCCTGTCAATCGGTTCAACACTCTGCTGCATGACTAATCTTCTGCCAACCTCGTCATGCCCATGTTACTCAAGTCATTTCACTGCCTCCCCATCCGTTTCCGCATCCAGTTCAGCTTCTCCTACTGACCTTTAAATGCATTCATTCTGCGTCTCCGCAGTATCTTTCCTCTTATCTCTCCCTACAACCCCTCTCGAGAACTCCGCTCGTCTGGCAAACTACTTCTGTTTGTTCCCTTCTCTTCTGCTGCTAACTCCAGACATCGCTCCTTTCACCTTCCTGCACCTTACGCCTAGAACAAAAAACTACCTGTGTGTGCGCCAGGCACCCTCCCTAGCCCTCTTCAAATCCAGGTTGAAAACTCACCTCTTCGCTGCTGCTTTTGGATCTTGACTCACCTGATCTCGCTCTTCCCCTTCGCCTTTCCCCTAGTTTTCCACCCCTGCTTACGCCTTCCATGCTTTTCTTGTGTCTTGTCGTATCTAGATTGTAAGCTGTAATGGGCAGGGACTGTCTTTTACACGTCTGTCTCTTACATAATAGTAGTAGTAACATTCAGTCTTGCAATTTATCAAGGTCCTCTCGCAATTTTTCACAATCCTCTTAGGTTTTAGCAATTTTGAATAATTTTGTGTTCTTCCCATTTCTAGGTCATTTATGAATATGTTAAAAAGCAGTAGACCCAACACAGGATCCCTGGGATATTCCACTCTTCACCTTTCTCCATTGGGAAAATTTGCCATTTATCCCTACCTTTGCTTTCTGTCTTTTAACCAGTTCCTGATCCACAGTAGTACCCTGCCTCCTATCCATGATTTTTTTAAAATTTCGCGAAGAGTCTCTCATGAGGGATCTTGTCAAAGGCTTTCTAAAAATCCATTTATACTATATCAACTGTCTCACCTTTTTCTACTCGTTGATTCACACCTTCAAAAAAACATAACAGGTTAGTATGACAAGACCTTCCTTGGCTAAAGCCATGTTGGCTATATTCCATTAAGTCATGACTATCTACAAGTTGAGTAATTTTTTCTTTATAATGGTTTCTACCATTTTTCCCGGTAGTGACGTCAGTCTCTCACCGGTCTGTAGTTTCCCGGATCACCCCTGGGACCCTTTTTAAAAATTGGCATTACATTGGCCATCTTCCAAACTTCAGGTATTACAGATGATTTTAATGATAGTTCACAGATTACTAATAGTAGGTCTGTAATCTCATATTTCAGTTCTTTCAACACCCTGGGATGTATGCCATCTGGTCCAGGTAATTTGCTATTCCAGCACATCCTGCTAGACCAGTCCAGACAAGCGGGTTTAGTCCACCTACCAGCAGATGTTGGAGACAGAGAGAGAGAAAAAAACTACCAGCAGCCTGATTGGCTGTTCCCTGGTAATATCTAGCTGCGCCCAGTAGAGGGTGCTCCAGTATTCCTCTGTCTCCAGCAGATGATAGGGTTTAACTTTTCTCTCTGACCATTTTTATGTTTTATTTTTAGTAATTTTGCTGGATGCACCCAGGGCGCACTTGAGGTGCCCCTCTGGGTTTGGCAGATTGAGGTTGAACTCCTGGTCTGGAGGACCATGTGAGTTTCCCTCTCTGTCGGGAAGGAAACCGGCATCAGCTCATGAGGACCTGAGAAGCCGGTCATCGGGGGAGTCTGCAGCTTATTTATTTTATTTTATTTTATTTTTTTATACCGCGCTCTTTAGAATCAGTGCGGTTTACATGTATACTAACAGGTACTTTTTTTATTCCCTTGTCCCCGAAGGGCTCACAATCTAAGTGTACCTGAGGCAATGGAGGGTTAAGTGGCTTGCCCAAGGCCACAAGGAGTGGCCATGAGACTAGAGACCCCAGTTCCTCCGGCCTGAGGTTGCTTGTCCCCATGCGGGAATTGAACCCCCGGTCTTCTGGCCTGAGGTAACCTGTCCCAGCCGCTGAGCACTCCTCCCTCTTGTCTGCAGCCTTTCATCTACTCCTTTCTGCTGCCTGATTCAGGTCAGCCTTGGCTCTTCGGCAATCTGTTCCAGCGCAGTGAGTAAAACTTTAAAGGTCTTCCCTTCCCCCTTCTCCCTCCCGATTTTGATCGGGATGCCGTTGGGGCAACCTCTGTCCGCATGCCAGGTTTCCTTGAAATTAATGTATGTGGCCTTGAAAAAGGCTGTTTTTATGTGTCAGTGATGGCTCAGTATTTGATGGGCCACCCTTTGTTCTTGATCACCTGACTGCACCTTGTTGGCATTGAATGAACTAGTCTGACAAGGTGAGATCGTTGGTGACAATGCGGTTCCAGGCTGCAATGAGTGACTCAATCAGCTCACGCTTTGATGTCGGATGCCTCTTGGATATTTCCAAGGCCACATTGTGCCACAGGTTCTCGATTGGATTCAGATCTAGATACTGGGCAGGCCAGTCCATTGACTTAATGTTGTTCTGCTGCTTCCAGCTGATCACCTGTCTGGAGCGATGGCAGGGTGCATTGTCATCTTGGAACAGGAACTGGCCATGAAACAACTGGTGTGCTGATGGCACCATGCACTTTTGCAGTATGGTGATGTACTTGGCCCTGTTGACCATTCCATCGACGATGTGAAGACGTCCAATGCCACTGGCAGCCATGCAGCCCCAGACCATGACCTTCAAAGGATGCTTCACAGTGAGGTTGAGACACTCAGGCTTGAATTCTTCTCCAGGAAATCTCCTCACATAAGTGTGGGCCTGGTTACCAAACAGGCAGAAGGTGCTTTCATTGCTGAATAGCACTTTTTCCCACATTTCAGTCAACCAGGTTAGTGCTTTCTCGCCCACACGATCCAGTTGTGCCTTTGTAAGTTAGTCATCAGTGGCTTATTCCATGCTTTGCAGCCACGGAGACCAAACTGCAGGCACCGGCGACGAATTGTTGATGAGCTGACACTGACCTCACTCTTGTCTGACCACTCTTAAAGTAGCTGAGGAGAGGTCAACTTGCGATTAGTCAGTTAAATGCGTCATAGTGCGCGGTCCTGGTGTGATTTTGATGCACGTGGATGACCTGAACGAGGCTTGTCCACCACTGAACCCGTTTCTTTCTTTCTTCTGTACAATCTTAACACTGCTCTGACTGCAGCCAACTTTCCTGACTATCTGATGGCTTGAAAATCCTTCCTCGCTCATAAAGGACACACAAACACCTTCCTCCAACGTCAGGGTCCAAGTCATCTTCATGGTTGATCCAGAAAGTGTATGAAATTCAAAAATTCTGTGTGTTTTTATAGCTGCACTGTTAGCTAGATATCTGCATTGTGATTGGTTAGTGAAACCAGCCTCCTGATTGGTCAGAAATAACATATGCATATTGGATAATCTTGATCCAGGTTTGACGCAGGATCCACAAAAATCGCAGTAGCTATCTCCCAGTGTCTGCAAAGTATTTAAATTGGAAGCAAGGAATGCAAAAAAGTCAACTCTAATAGCCAAATGTATCCCTTTTAACATGGTAGAAAGATGAATATGCTGCACTAATGCAAAATTTTAAAAAAAAGTTAAAGTACAAAAAACGCAAAACTCACAAGTGATTCCAGACTTTTGCACACCAGTGTATGCACACAGATTAACTATACACAGACACGAAACTATCCACAGACATATACCCATGCATTCCACCTGCTGCCATTCATCCATGGGCAAGTAAGCAGTGTCCACTTTGGTAGCACCCCACCCACTCAGACATACCCTCTAAAACACACTCCACCTACTCATTCCTTGCACTCAAATATGTCACACCTAGAAGTCAGTCGAGGCACGTCTCACACACATTTCAGTCAGTCATTCACTACTATGGCGTCACACACTTATAAACGCATTGCACCCATTTTCCTTATCGTCCCTCCAGTCCAGTAGTGTACCTCTTCCAGCAGCTTGGAGACTGAGCATGTCATCTTTTTGATGACACTAGTGTTCATATGCAGCTGGCACCGCCTACCAGCCCCAGTATGCTCAGTCTCCAAGCAGCTGGAGGAGGTAGTGAGCCAGGGTGCTGGACTCACTGAAGGGACAACTAAGGAGGTGAAAGCTGGCAGCCCCGAGTCGCCCCCCTCAGCGCTGAAGCCGGGAAGGAAGGCTGAGTGGGAGGGGTAGAAAAGCCGTGCGGCAAAGAGGCTTCAAGGTAAGAGTGGGGGGGGGGGGAGGACAGCAGGAACCTCTAGCAACCACCAGAACACGAGACAGAGAGTGGCCTGCAGCCACATGTTTGGGAGCCTGCAGCGGTGCGGGAAACTCCCCCTGCTGCATTTAAGCGCAATTTCTTCTTATTCAGTCCTGCATGTGTTTAACCCCCTGCTGTGTTTTGGGTGCCCGGGAGAGGCAGCCACCGGAGAATAAAGCAGGACAGAGCAGCCTCTTCCTAGGGGGCCATTTGCAGTTTCTTTTTAATTTCAGTTTCAGTTAATTAGATTGTGGTTTTGTTTTATTTTATTTTAATTCAAGTATTCTAGTGCTCTGTGCCTGAGCCCATGGAGGTGCACTGTGCTAGGGATCCTTTTACCTACCTGGGTACAGATTGAGGGTGTTCCTGGAGAATGCCCCCAGCTCTTCCCACCATGCCGGCCAGACCGCAGTGCCTGGTATAGGATGGTATCAAGGGGGGTAAACCCCACTTTAATCCTTAAGCATTCCTTGTGTTATACAGCTCAAAACTTACTCAGTGCACAGTGACTTGATACAGACCTGTGGGAAAAGCCTAATCAGATATGCCATTGTTGCTGGACGGATTTGCCTCGTCAGGTGATCTAAGTGACAGTTGGTTGAGACATTGTGACTTTCTCCTGAGAAGGGTTAGCTAAAAGGTCAGTCAGACATAAATGAAAGATAAGTGGGGGAAGGAAAACAAAAAAAAGTGCTGCATATAGCTTTGTAGCAGCTACAGCTTTGTGATAAACAGGAAGTACCTGCATACAAGAAATGTATGTAATTTTAAAGATAGTCAGTGAATAGGAGGCAAATGAAATCCTTCCGTCTGTCTGTGGTCAGTTAGTAATCTGACATGATCATCCCTTGTCTCTTATCCCAGATTATGTACCTATGAAATTTGTAATATTGCTTGTAAGGGAAGCTGTACTCCATTATAGCCATTTGTAGTATTAGAATAAAAATGTAAACTTTACTCAGAGAAAGTGTCAGTTTGATTGGATCAGTGCAAAGTCCATTTCATATCTTTAAGATACAACACGGCAGCGCAATCTAAAATCCTCAAAATATGCGGTCCCCGATGGGGTGTGGTCTCGGAGGCAGGCATCTGCCTAGACTGCATGCAAGAGGCTAAGTCATGGGAGCAGGGCCTGCAGGATGAGATGAGGCAGGAGAGTCCCTCCCGGTTGCAAGAGACCTTGGGGGCTGAGGTGCCATGTTACCTTTGATGGATCCATCCTTCTGGCCCCTGCATGATGCCCGGACCATCCACCCCTCAAGCCCAGGAAGCAATAGGGCTCCCAGGGGAGTTCTCACCAGAGTGTCTTACTTTTGCATTAGGCGTTTTGCCTACCTCAACAGGGCTTGACAAGTGGCTCCTCAGCCCCGGAACACAGGAATAAGGGTGTCAGACGCAAAAGAGCATGAGTCAGGAGCAGTGGTGTCTAAGCGGGCTAGAGGCTTAGAGGAGTGGCAGCAATCGCCGTTTTCGGAGGGGCTGCATGGGGAAGACATTGATACTGAGATAGATCTGCAGGAGGAGTTGAAAGAAGGAGAGAGCCCAGAACAAGGAGGATCAGGCTCGGATTGTTCTGGTTTTCCGCCAGGAGGAGCTGCCGACACTCATCTTTATGTTTATGCAATTTCTTGATATACCGCCCAGGCCAAAGGGCATCAAAGCGGTTTACAATCACTACAAACAGGTAATGATACAATTCCTCGTCCCCAAAGGGCTCACATTCTGTGTGTACCTTGGAGTCCCTCAAGGCCCTGAATATGCCTGCTAACCTCCCCGGCAGAGGAAGAGGTGCTGTAGGATCCGCTGTTCCAGGCGGTACGGAAATCGCAGAAAGTCTTCCCAGTACATGGAGTAGTAGGACAGATGATGCAGGATGTGTGGGATCTGCCAGAGGCTGGCCTTAAAGGGGTGCAATCCATGACGTACCTATACTGGGCAGACTAGATGGACCACACTGGTCTTTATCTGCCATCATTTACTATGTTACTATGTTACCCGCTGCCAGAGCAAGAATGAGCTCCTTTGATTGCCCAAAGTGGACGCAGCGGTGTTAGCAGTAGAAGAGACCTTGACTTGTCTCCTGCAGCTGCGAGCCATGAAACCGGTTCTGAGAGACCAGTACGTCTGCAGTCAATGCTTCATGTATTTTGTGGTGCCCAAAAGGAAGGTTCCTTTCACCCAATTCTCGACTTCGAGGGCATGAACTGCTGTCTCTGGGTACCGCATTTTCACATGGAAATGCTGCGATCAGTAATAGTGGTGGTAGGAAGCAGTTTTTGGCGACTCTCGATCTCACAGAGGCTTATCTGCACTTTCCCATCCATCCAGCACATCAGCAGTTTCTCCGCTTTGCGGTGCCAGGGGGCCATTTCCAGTTTCGAGTGTTGCCCTTCAGTCTGGCGACCGCCCCACGTACCTTCACCAAGGTCATGGTGGAGGTGGGGGCCAGCTCGCCGCAATTAAATATAAACGCATTGCACCTGCTTTCTTACCCAGTATACTGCACTAAGTCACTCTACAGATGGAGTTAGAGTCAGTAACTGGCCTGAGGAATTTAATCCAAGGAATATGTCTTCATAATTGTTACAAAAATACCTTTCTCTGTGGACAAGCAGGAATGAAGCCCTCGCATATGGGTAACTTCATCCGATGGAGCCTGCGCGGGAACACTCCCCAGCTATTAGAAGCTTTCTGGGAGGTTCCATTGCGCATGCACGTTATCTTACTGCCTGCCACCCTGGCACCATCTTGGATTAGTCTGATACTATAGCTGTAATAGAATTCAACACTCAGGGTTAGTGGGAGTGCTGGGGGATTTATTCCTGCTGTCCACAGAGAGTACCTGCTACAAGTGAGTAACTACCTTTTCTCCAGGACCAAGCAGGAAGTCAGTCCTCACATATGGGTGTCATCGGCGCCGATGACGCCCCAGCCGAGCATTTCCCCAGCTTTCTATGAAAGCCTTTGGGAATGCAGGCACGCATGCGCGGTTCCCTTCCCGCCTAAAGGTGCCATCTTACCACAGTCTCTTTTTTTCCGTGAAGCCCGTTGGACGTATGTCCCGTTTTTCCCGGTTAAAATCAGATTTTTAGCAATTTTTTGCTCTTTTTTTCTACCGGTTCGATGCCGGTTCCTCTCCCACCGGGTTCGGTACACAGGTATCGAGCCCGATTCTTCTTTTTCGGTTTTTGCCCTTTGTGGCTGGCGTTCACGCCCTTTTTTCTCTTTTTCCCTGGAAGGCCGGTCCTTTGACCTCGCGGGGACTCTTTTTTTCCCCGATGGCTTCCAGTGGCTTTAAGAAGTGTGATCGGTGTAAGAAACTAATGTCTCTCACCGACACACACGACTGCTGCCTTCGGTGCCTCGGCCCCGACCACGATCCTAAGTCGTGCGGGGCCTGTGGAAAAATGTCTTCCAAGGCACTACGGAGTCAACAGCAGCAAAAGGAAAGGCTTTTCTCGGACTCAGCCTCCGGCCGGGCCCGGAACTCGTCTGAGGCCTCGACATCTTGGGATTCAGATCCCGAGCGCCGTCGAAGCTCCTTGGACAGGGGGTCCCCCGACCGGGAACGCAAGAGGAAGAAGCGGCTCGCGAGGGCGTCGTCGGAAGAGGTCCCTGGCTCCTCGAGGGCCAGGTCTAAGACCCCCGACCGTCGCCCCGGGCCTGTGGAACCGGAGAAGCCTGCCAAAGTTCCTCATGTGGAGCCGGAGTCTGCTGGACACGTAAGCCCCGTAGTCCTCGTGGACTCTCCTCCCAGGGAGCCGACGTCGGGCCCAGCACCGCCGGGGCCCGAGTCGGTGGCTGCTGCGTCTCCCGAGCTGAGTCTCAGGATGACAGCCTTGGAGAGCAGAATGTCTGCCTTCATGGAGCAGCAGCAGGCACTGATGGCCAGCCTGTCAGGCGCATCTGCCCTGACCACCGGGACATCGACGACAAAGTCGACCCCGGATGCCGAGCCGATACTCGAGTCCATCGTGGCTCGGAGTCGACCTCGGTCGCGGTCTCCCTCGACCTCCCGTTCGGGACCGAGGGTGTCAACGCCGGTGCTTCCGGCGTCAGGGCGGGTGCTCCAGGGCCCCGCGGGATCGGACCCCGACTCTTCCTTGGACGAGTCAGCTTGGGAGACTGAGGACGAGGAGTCTCCCGATACCTTTAAGACTCGGTGCGTCCCTTCGGACTCACCGCAGTCTGAACCCCGGAGTAGGTCCCCCTCCGGAGGACACCCGGTTCTTGGAGTTCGTCTGGGATATGGCCACTGCCTTGGCTATTCCGGCGGATCCCGAGGAAGAGCCTCGAGCTGAAGAGCTCGAGGCCCTACAGTATGACTCTCCTCCGAAGGAGGCCTTCACTGTCCCGATTCCTCCGATGCTGGAACGGCTCCTCTTCCGTATGTGGGAGGCACCGGCCTCGGCGCCGGCTCTTAGCAAGCGGGTCGATTCCATCTATCGACTCCGGAAGAGCCCTGGGTTTCAAAAGGCACAGCTACCACACCATTCCATGGTTGTGGAATCGGCCATGCATCGTCTGAAGAGTCAGAAGATGCACTCCGCGGTGCCTCCTGGCAGGGAGGCCCGAAACCTAGATGGCGTCGGTAGAAAGTGTTTTCAGGGCTCGATGCTTGCTTGCCGTGTCCAGTCTTACCCAGCTGTACATGGGCATGTACTTGCGGGATCTGGCCAAGGAGTTGGCCGGATTCTCTGCTGGTCTCTCCGGGGAACCCTTGCAGAGATTTAAGTCCGTGTCCTCGGGGATTCGGGACTGCTCGAAGTTCATGCCCCGCGCCGCCTACGATGGCTTTGAGGCTTCGGCCCAAGTTGCGGCAGCTGTCATCGCGGCTCGACGCCAGGCATGGCTGCAGTCATCGGACCTCGAGCCATGGGTTCAGGACAAGTTGGTCGATGTCCCTTGCCGAGGTGAAAACCTTTTTAGCAAGCCCATGACCGAGAAGGCCGCACAGCTCGAGACCGAGCACCTCACCCGGACAAGGCTGTCGAGGAAGACCTCTGCCCCTTCTCATAAAAAGAAGGGCTCGGGTAAAAAGCCCTTTTACCCAAGGAAGGGCACTGCCTACAAACAGTACCCACATTATCAGGCTGCCCAAGCTGCCCCCCAGGGTCAGCAAGCCAAGGGCCATGGTAATGGGCCCCGTAGGCAGAGGACCCCCAAGCCTCCGGCCCCTGCTACCACTCAGGGTGGGGGCTTTTGACTCCTTGAGCATAGCCTCTCCTCCACTGCTCTCCCAATCCTGCACAGGAGGTCGTCTCGCCCTCTTTGCCCACCAGTGGCCCCTTATCACCGGGGACAGTTGGGTGCTGGAGATAATCCACAAGGGATATGCCCTCCATTTCCACCAACTGCCACCCCCATATTTTCCAGGGGAGCCTCCAAGGCCTCTTCTGCACACAGAGCTTCTCCATCAGGAGCTTCAGGGTCTGTTGGTGGACAGGGCGGTGGAGCCTGTGCCTCCCCACTTGCAAGGTCACGGATTCTACTCCAGATATTTCCTGCTGCCCAAAAGGACCGGTGGCCTTTTCCCATTCTGGACCTCAGGAACCTCAACAAGTTCCTAGTGAAAGAAAAGTTCAATTTGCTTACTCTTGGAACCCTTCTGCCCTACCTCCAGCAGGGAGATTGGCTATGCACCTTGGATCTAAAGGATGCGTACACTCACATCCTCATTCATCCAGACCACAGAAAGTACCTAAGGTTCATCGTGGGAGGAAACCATTATCAGTACAGAGTGCTGCCTTTTGGCCTCACCTCCGCCCCCAGAGTCTTTACAAAGTGCTTAGCAGTGGTGGCGGCCTACCTGAGAAATCAGGGCATCTTTGTCTTCCCTTATCTGGACGACTGGCTCATCAGGGGTCAGAAAGGTCAGGAGGCCAATCAAGCCACCCTCAGAACCATTGCTCTTCTACAACGCCTGGGGTTTGTCATAAACTTCGCAAAGTCCACTTTGCTCCCTTCCCAGAACTTGGAGTTCATAGGGGCAAGGTTGGACTCTCTCCTGGCAAAGGCATTGTTGCCAGAAAACAGAGCCCGAAGGTTAATGGCCTTGGCAAGTCAGTTTCTCAGCAGGTCCCTGGTCTCCGCCAGACTCTGCCTGCAGCTTCTAGGCCACATGGCTTCGACAGTACATGTGACCCCCAATGCCAGGCTCCATATGAGGCCTGCACAGTGGTGCCTTCGGTCTCAGTGGTCACAGGCCACAGGCAGCCTCAGAGACAGGATAAGGGTGTCCAGACCATTTCTGCACGCCCTCAACTGGTGGCTACACCCACCCAATCTGCTGAAAGGGGTGCCACTTTCAGATTCCAGATTACACAGTGATGCTAACAACAGATGCCTCCCTGCAAGGCTGGGGAGCGCATTGTCTGGGCAAGTGCACCCAGGGCCTCTGGTCTCCCTGGGAAGCTGCACAGCAGATCAATCTCCTCGAACTCAGAGCTATTCGATTAGCACTCAAAGCTTTCACTCCTACCCTGGCTCAACTGTCTGTCCTGATTCAGACAGACAACCAAGTTGCCATGTTTTATGTGAACAAACAGGGCGGAACCGGGTCCAGGATCCTTTGTCGGGAAGCTCAGGACCTTTGTTCTTTTGCCGTCAAGCACAACATGCTCCTCAGGGCTGTGTACCTTCCTGGCCAGGACAACTACCTGGCAGACAGATTGAGCAGGATACTGCAGCCCCATGAGTGGCAGCTGCATCCTTCAGTGGTTCAGAAGATCTTCCTGAGATGGGGTCTCCCTTTCATGGATCTCTTTGCCAGCCCCATCAACAAGCAACTGCCACAGTTCTGCTCCAGGCAACCACATCCTCTGCAGACAGCAGCGGATGCTTTTATGATATCTTGGTCTCAGGGCCTCCTTTATGTGTTTCCTCCCATGCCCTTGGTGGCCCGAACCCTATTCAAGATTCTCCAGGACAAGGCCTCGGTCCTGCTGGTAGCTCCCAGATGGCCGAGACAGCCTTGGTTTCCTCTTCTGCTTCAACTAGCGGTGGATCCTCCACTTCCTCTGGGGTTGCAACCCGACCTTCTCACACAGGACCAGGGTTCCCTTCTGCACCCCAATCTCAATTCTCTCAATTTGATGGCCTGGAGGCTGCAAGGGTACTTTTGGCTCCTTGGGGCCTACCTCAGGAAGTTGAAGAGGTTGTCCTAGCCTCCAAGAAACAATCCACTAGGAAAACCTATGCTCTCAAGTGGAAAAGGTTTTCTGTGTGGTGTCACCTACGTACTGAGGATCCTTTCTCCTGTTACTGTGCCAGTAGTTCTTCAGTACTTACTGCACTTATCCAATCAGGGACTTAAGTCCAATTCTGTTCGGGTCCACCTCTCAGCTCTAGTAGCTCATCACTCATTGGTAGAGGGACAATCTCTATCTGGTCACCCCTTGGTGTCTCGCTTTCTCAGGGGCTTGCTTTTGCTCAAGCCTCCCATCCGTCGTCCTGCCCCTGAGTGGGAGCTGAATGTGGTCTTGCAGCAACTGACTCGTCCACCTTTTGAGCCGATGGCTACTTGTCCACTACGCTTCCTCTCCTGGAAGACGCTCTTCCTGATAGCCCTTACTTCGGCTAGGCGAGTAAGTCAGCTTCAGGCCCTGGTCTCTGACAGGCCTTACACCAGGATTTACAGGAACAGTGTAGTCCTCAGGACTCATCCAAAGTTCCTCCCTAAGGTTGTCTTCTCTTTCCACCTCAATCAGGAGGTGGTTCTTCCAACATTCTTCCCTAGGCCTAATGCTAGCCAGGCTGAAGCCGTCCTGCATACCCTGGACTGTAGGAGGGCCTTATCCTTCTACCTTGACCGTACGCAGGGGCATAGAAGGGCTTCTCAGCTCTTCGTATCTTTTGACCCCAATAAGTTGGGGTTAGCTGTGTCCAAGCGTACCTTGTTCATCTGGGTGGCTGACTGTATCACCTGGGCTTATAAGGCAGCTGACCTTCCTTTGCAGGGTAGGGTCACAGCCCATCGTGTCAGGGCAATGGCTGCCTCAGTGGCTCATCTCCGCTCTGTGCCCTTGGTAGACATCTGCAAGGCTGCAACTTGGTCTTCAAGCCAGACTTTTGCAGCCCATTACTACCTGGAGAGGGAGTCCCGTAGGGACAGTGCTTTTGGCCAGGCAGTACTCCGGAATCTCTTTGAGGTTTAGGCAACTCCTGCCCTCCTGCCCTCTGTTGGGCTACCGGTGGAGGTTGTGTCCTTGAAAAGCCTTTCTTTGCTGCTGAGACTAGAGGGAGTTCTCTTGTTCAGCCTGGGTTCCTCGGTAGCCCAGAGCTGTGGAGTCACCCATATGTGAGGACTGACTTCCTGCTTGGTCCTGGAGAAAGAGTAGTTACTCACCTGTAACAGGTGTTCTCCAGGAGCAGCAGGAATCAGTCCTCACAACCCTCCCTCCTCCCCTTGGAGTTGCAGTTGTACATAGTTTATTTTTCATTTTTGTGTGCTGTTCTTAGCTATGTCATCTGACTGAGGTAAGATGGCACCTTTAGGCGGTAAGGGAACTGCGCATGCGTGCCTGCATTCCCAAAGGCTTTCATAGAAAGCTGGGGAAATGCTCCGCTGGGGCTTCATCGGCGCCGATGACACCCATGTGTGAGGACTGATTCCTGCTGCTCCTGGAGAACACCTGTTACAGGTGAGTGACTACTCTTTCTCCGTGGACAAGCAGGAATGAAGTCCTCATGTATGAGACTCCCTAGCTACAGGCTACCGAAAGCCCATGAAAACATAGACCAGCCCAACAGAGGCAACAAGTCCATTTGTCAAAAGAGAAGAGGCCTGAGCAAGTCAAGATACATAACTATGGAATTTGTTCTCCTTTTCCCTTTCTCTCTTCTATTTTTTGGTATCCTGAACAAATAGAATGGGCCCAGGGAGGATGGAGTTGGATTCTAGTCCCCCAACAGATTACGAAGCACGGATTGTCCAAAGTTGCTGTCACATTAGGAATCCCCATCCAGACAGAGAGATGTGAATTTGTGAACAGAAGACCATGTAGAGCTCTTCATGGAGATTCGAGCACAAGTTGGCCACTGATGCAGCCATGGCTCTGATATTGTGAGCTGTGACATGACCATCAAAGCTTATACCTGCCTGGGCCTGGGCATTAGCGAAAGAGATGGTCTACTAGCCAAATTAAAATAGAACATTTGGAGACCGCAGCCCCTAGCTTGCTGTGTTCAAAAGAAACAAAAAGCTGGATGGACTTTCTATGGGTTCTTGTCCGCTCCAAGCAGAAGGTTAAGGCTTGTTTATAGTCCAACATGTGCAACGCAACTTCCCCTCTGTGGTCATGAGATTTTTGTTGGTAGAACAATTGACTGATTAAGATGGAAATGTGATACTACTTTTGGAAAGAGAATTTAATTTGAGTATAGAGGACCAGTCTGTTATGATTGAAATTTGATATAAAGCAGATTAACTAAGAGCCTGAAGAAAACTCACCCTGAATGCTGAAGTGACCACCACCTAAAACAAAAGCTTTGAGGGATGGAATTGAGTGGCTCATAAGGAGCTTTCATGAGCTGTGCAAGAACCACATTGAGGACCCATGACACTGCAGGAGGTTTCTAGGGAGGCTTCAAGAGAAGCAACACCCACATAAAGCAAACAACTAAAGGCTGAACAGAGGGGGACTTCCCTTCCACACCTCGGTGATAAGCACCAATTATGTTTGTTTATTGTACTTAATATACCGCCTTTCAAGCAAGCAGTCAAAGCGTTTTACAATTTCAAATTAAAGAAAAGGGCCACTGGCCACGAAATAAAGAAAAGAAATTACAATATTTAGACAGGACAGCAAGAGTAAAGGCCAAACATAACCAAACAGCAAACAAGAAAACCACAACATAAGGGGGAGAGGGGTACTGGGATAAGTGTCATTTACAAAACCATAACAGGACAGACATGTGACATAATATACAATAGGTAATGCATGTGAGTGTAATGCTGAGAGGGGGAGAGTACAAAGTTATATGGAGGAGAGGGGGAGGTCAAAGGCAATGGAAAAGAGAGGTTTTTAGATGGGTTTTAAATGTGCCAATTGCACTAAAGGGGACTCTGATGGAGTTGGGCTTAAGTCCCGACTCGGAAAGGTGTAATAGATACTCGAGCAGTTTTTGTGTGGGACAGATGAAATGATCTAGAGCATGGCCCTCACACTGGACAGCAAACCACCTCCACTTGCAGGAATAATGTTTTCTTGTTGAGGCCCTCCTGGAGGCTACTACTACTACTGAACATTTCTATAGTGCTACAAGGCATGACACATGTAAAAGACGGTCCCTGCTCAATGGAGCTTACAATCTAATAGAGACAGACAACACAGTACCTGTAGACATGGGATACAGCTAGGAGGAATGTTAAGGAAACACAAAGGACATTGGGTGCGTCAAGATCCGAACGAAGCAGCGAAGAGGAGTTTTCAGCCTGGATTTGAAAAGGGTCAGAGAAAGATGTCTGACATATAGACAGGTAGTTCCAGGCATAAGGAGCAGCAAGGTGAAAGGAGCGAAGTCTGGAGTTGGCAGTAGAAGAGAAGAGCACAGACAGAAGCAATTTGAAGAGTGGAGTTCCAGAGGAAGGGTGTGGGGAGAGATGAGAGGAAAGGTAGTGAGGAGCTGCAGAGTGAATGTGCTTATATGTCAGCAGGAGAAGTTTGAATTGGATGCAGAAATGGATAGGAAGCCAATGAAGAGACTTGAGAAAAGGGGTAATATGAGCGAGCGTGATGAAGCTGGCAGAAGATTAGTTGCACAGCAGTGTTGAATAGATTGAAGGGAAGAAAGATGACTCAGAGGTGACCAGCAAGGAGTAGGCCAAAATGACATCTGTCACACTGGCTGGCAGATTCAGCTCGGATAACACTAGCCTCTCAACAGTCATGCTGTGAGGGCCAAGGACCGAATGTTGGAGGGCAACATCATTCCGTTCTCCTGCGATATCAGATTTGGCAAGTGACTGGAGAGCTGTAGCAGGAGAGGGAACCACAGTTGTCCGGGACAATAAGGAGCGATGAGAATCATCGTGCCACCATCTGTTTTGAGCTTCAGGAGGATCTTTGCAATAAGAGCTATTAGAGAATATGCATACAGAAAACCCTCTCCCCAATGTAGGAGCAAAGCATCCGAGGCTAGTCTGCTGTGTGATCTTTCTCTAGAACAGAGCTGATCTACCTTGAGCATTTTGCAGAGTGATGAACAGATCTACCAAGGGGGTGCCCCACTCCCAAAAGATGTAAGCTTCAACCTCCCTGTCCATTGTCCATTCGTGTAGCTGGAGGACTCGACTGTCTGCCAGTCTGGTAGGCATGTGGCTCTCAAGTCCGTCCCATACGCAATGGCAAACTTCCACAACATGACTGTTTCCCAACACAGGAAGTACAAATTCGTTCCTCCCTGCTTGTTGTAAAACATTGCTATCTGTTTGTCTGAATCAGAACAGTTTAATTGGCCAGTCTATCCTGGAAAGCCTTTAGAGTGCTTGCTACGACTCTTAACTCCAAGAAGTTGATCTGCTGGAGACTTTCTTGGAAGGACCAGTTGCCCTAAGTTTGTAACGCATCGAGATGAGCCCCCAACCCAGCTTTGATGTGTCTGTTGTCAAAACATTTTGTGGTGGAGGAATTTGGAAGGGGAGACTTCTGAGCAAATGTGCTGGATTGACCACCATTGCAATGACTGAACAAGAGGATTCGTGACAGACAATCCCAGAGTTGACCTGTGGGTTGGGTCCACTGAGTTTTCAGAGTTCAGTGAGCCTGTCTTGTATGGAGATGTGCCAAGGATGTTACATGTACCGTGGAGGCCATTTGGCCTAGTACTGTCAACATCTTATGAGCCAACACCTGTTGACTCAGTTGAGTCTCTTGCCTCAATTGAGGATTTATTCCTGCTGTCTATGAAGAGCATCTGCTACAGGTGAGTACCTTTTTATTTGTAAACAAATTCTATAATATTTAGTCTGTGCTGCTATTTAGTGTATTTGAGTGTGAAATATTTACTTTTGTATAATTTTTAAATTTTGGTGCATTATTTTAGGGCTTGAAAAACCCTGGGAGCCTGGTTGCCATGGTGACAAAAAAATCTGACTTGGCACCTAGGTTTGCAGTGGGGACACATGGGCAACAGCATTGGGGCAGTGGAAAACATGCTGCCTCAGCTGAGAATGTATAATGCAGCCAACAGCATCAATATTCGGCACCAGCCAAGGGGAAGGGACAAAATTGACTTCCAGGCAAAGAACCATTAGTATATGATGGCAGATAGACTAGTATGGCCCATCTAGTCTGTCCAGCAAGGTGGCAAGAGTAGGTGCATCTGCCACGCCTATTCTTGCCACTAATGACCTTCAATGAGGTCATTAGTGACTTCGTTGGAAGCTATTAGCGACAGTCACAAATAGTAGTATAACCAGTTGCTATAATATATTTTTATCTCCAGGAACAAGCAGGAATGTACTCTTCACATATGGGTAGCGTCGACACCGACTGAGCCCGCACAGGAACGCTCCCCTTTGTCCAATAGGAAAGCTTTTGGGAGCATCCCACTGTGCCTTCGTAGCTGCCTTTCCAGCTCTCCCTCCTCAGTTCTTTGTTTTCCGTGGAGTAAATCCTGTCACCGCAGAAACTTTGTTTCATATTTTTGTGATTCGTGTCTGCCTTCCCGTCAACGCTGGTACCAACCTCCGTTGGTACTGTCTGTCTGTCTTCTTTCTTTTAAAAAAAAAAACTGTGAAGAAGAAAGTTGTACTTTCTTCAGGCTCATCGACGCCATCTTAGGCCTAGGCCTTCCATTTGTCTCTGACAAAATGGAGAAACCATCCAGTAGTTTTAAGAAGTGTTCCATGAGTGGCAGTACCATCTTGGCCACTGACACCCATGACTGGTGTCTAAAATGCCTAGGGCCTTATTACCAACCATCTGAATGTCCTCTCTGCAGAATGATGATGAAGAGCGCTCTACAGAATCGTGCTTTTTCCAGTACAGAGGTTCAGACTACACAAATTCCAGGTACCAGCTTCGACCGGTACAAAATTCGTACGGAGCGGGAACACCCTGCCCGATGATACTTCGAGTCTTCGGATTCCGATTCTTCGGACGCTGAATCGGCCAATACTCGAGACTTGCAAACTCTCCCGAAAGACCCGTCTCTACAATGCCGCATGTCCCCACCAGAAGACATGTCTTTCCAAGACTTCATTTGTGATGTTGCTAGGGGCCTCTCCATAACAGTAACATCAGAGAAAGAGCCTAGGACCGAAGAATTGGAAATTCATTATCCAATGGCTCCAAAAGAAGCAGCTATGCTTCCTGTCCATTGGATACTTCACGACCTCATGCTTCGTATGTGGGAGACACCTCTTACTATTTCTCCCCATACCCGCCGGCTTGATTCCATGTACCGGAGTGTCCTGGTTTTCAAAAGACATAATTGCCGCACCATTCCATGATAGTGGAATCGGCAATGTGTCTAATCAAGAGCGCGAAAACATATTCCTCTAACCCTCTGGGTAGGGAATCGAGAACCCTCGATGCTTTTGGTCAATGTTGCTTTCAGGCCTCCATGCTATCAGCCAGAATCAGTTCCTACATACTCTATATGGGTATGCTCCTCAGAAAGGTGGCTAAGGATTTCGAGTTAATGGCTCCTCTTCTCCCCAATGACTAGAGGGCAGATTATCTCACCCTTGTAAAGAATCCTCAGAATGTCTCAAAATTTGTCAATAGAGCAACTTTTGATTGCTTTGAATGCATCAGCAGAACTACATCTATCTGCATTGGTGCATGCAGGATTGCTTGGCTCCAAGCATCGGATCTTGAACAATGGGTTCAAGATAAGCTGAGTAATCTCTTGCATCGGCTAAAACCTTTTTGGCAAGGATTGGCAAGACAAGTCTGAGAACATTACCCTGAATAGGCTCTCTAGATCTACTGCCAACCCAGCTAAGAAAGCAGCAGCAAAGAAAACCACCTTCAATAAAAAGAAGTATTATCCTTCTTATACCCCTGCTTTTCAATTTTAAAGTGGTGCATATATGACATATGGTGTTCACAAAATGCGGACAATCCTTTTGGACATCTGTTGCAACACTATTCCACTACCTCTAGCACCTCAAGGCCTCAAATCATCCTCAATAAGAGACCATCTGTGCAATCTCAGCTTTCCATGACCCAGTGAATGGTAAACCCATCTCCTCTGACCCCTTAGTCGCACAGTTCATGAGAGGCCCCCTGCTTACCAAGCCACCCATCTTCCCACCCCCAGTGGCATGGGATTTCAATGTTTTAGCTCAACTGCTTAAACCACCCTTCGAACCATTAGCCACTGCTCAACTCCACTACGTTTCTTGGAAGCTACTCTTCCTCATAGCCTTAACTTCAGCCAGAAGTGTCAGTGAGCTGCAGGCCCTAGTGGCTCACACCTCTACACACATTTCTACCACGACAAAGTGATTCTACGAACTCACCCCCACTTCCTCCCGAAAGTGATCTCCATCTTCCGTATCAATCAATCAGTCATCCTTCCATTACTCTTTCCCAGGCCACACACCTCCCGTGAGGAAGCCATTCTGCATACTCTGGACTGCAAAAGAGCTCTGGCTTTCTACATACAAAGAACAAAGGCCATCAAGAAGTCATCTCAACTTTTTGTCTCCTTTGATCAAGCTCATCTGGGACTTCGTTTCTAAACACACCCTATCATTGTGGATAACGGACTGCATCTCTGTCTGCTACAATGCAGGATTATCCCTCACTGGGCACGTCACTGCACACAACGTTCGAGCAATGGTCCACCTCAGTGGCGAACCTACGTACAGTACCGATCGCTGAAATCTGCCGAGCTGCAACGTGGTCCTCCATCCATACCTTCGCAGCACACTACTGCTTGGACAATGACTCCTGCTGGAATGTGGCCTTTGGTCAAGCGGTCCTTCAGCATCTCTTTGGAAGATAATACAGCTCCTACCCCCCGCCACTTCAATCCAGATCTCCGTGCCGGGGAAGTCAAGACTGCACCCGCCATCTTGGAAAACTCCCCCTGTTGAGCTTGTTTATATTGCCAGCATCAACTACAAAATTTGCAGCGAATCTGACACCTAGCTTAGTTGACCAGTAGGATTCCCTGACAGGGAACACATTGATGAATAGCAGTAGGTATCAGCTTGTGTCCATGGTGCTGATTAGGTGTATATCTTTTTCACATAAAATCAATTTTATGTGCATAAATACAGCTCCACATGCTTAAAGTAACAAAGCAAAATTGAATAAGAAAAATAAAAAAAAAGAGTGGGAAAATGAAATAGAAAAACAAAGTTTTCCCCAGCACCACTAGCGCTGATGTATTCCAGAGAAGGCTCTTAGTGCTGGTAGTTCCACCTGCTGACTTAAAATGTGGCTATTCATGGCTTTCTGAACAAACTCAGATTGAATGAGCAACTAATGAGTGAAGGAAAGAGGCGGAGTCTGTAATATGTGTATGTGATAAAAGGAGGAGTTAATTGTATGTTTATACAAGGTGGTGTGCTTTTTTATGTTCTGGGTTTTGTTAAGCCTACTACTATTTAATCAGTTTGTATAATGCTACAAGGTGTATGCAGTGCTGTGCAGAGATATGTAAGAGCTTACAGTTTAGTCAAACACACAACACAGAAGTTGAGGCAAATAACAAAACAACTGGAGACTAGGATATATTAAGGGAAACAGTAAGGAAACAAATAGGAGGTGAACAGGAGACTAAGGGGATCAGGATCCAAAAAGCCCTGTAATTCATCATTGCTGCACCTCCCAGCTTAGTGCTGGGATCCTGGTGCCAGGACTTTTTATTTACAATCACCTGGATCATTGTAGCAGTGGGTCTTAGGCCAGGAGCCATGCTCAAAAAAGCTATTTCTGTAACCCTGCAAATCAAGCCACAAGGCATCATCCTTATTGATAGATACTCTGAAAGCCAGCCTCAGCTGACTATGGTGCAGAAAAAAAAACAGATGCCCTCTGGAAGTGCACAGCACTTGATTACATATTCCTTATCGTACCTCCAGTCCAGTCCCAACATATGGGTTGTCACCCCCAACCAGCAGCTTGGAGACTGATAGTATCAACTTTTATGACATCACCCTACTTAGGACACTGACACCACCCACCAGCTCCAGTATTGCCTGTCTCCAAGAGCTGGAGAGAGGTGACGCCCACCAAGGAACTGAAATGAGTTTTTCAGTTGCTTTATTTTGCTTAAATTTCAGAGTGATTTCTAGAGCTCTTATTGGCACTGGGGTCTGGTACTTTAAAAACTGGGTAGTCAGATAAAGCCCATATTTATTTATTTAGCTAGGCTTATAGACTGTGTTTCTACCAAAGCAGTGTACATTTCAGTTACTGTATATATATTTTTTCCTTATCCCTGAAGGGCTCAAAATCTGTTTTTGTACCTGAGGCAGTGGAGGGTTAAGTGGCATGCCCAACGCCACAAGGAGTACCTTTGGAACTAGAAACCCCGGCCCTTCTAGCCCAAGGTTGCTGTCCTCTAGCGGGATTTGAATCTCTGGCCCTCCAGCCCGAGGTAACTTGCTCCAACCACTATGCCACTCCTCCCTCTACTATCTCCAGGAACAAGCAGGAATGTAGCCTTCACATATGGGTCACATCTAGTACCAACAGAATCCGTGTGGGAAGCTCCCCAGCTACCAATAGGAAAGCCTTTGGGAGCACTCCACTCAACTGCGCCTACGCCACTCCCTTCCCACTGTCCCAACTCCCCTCTCTTCAGTTCTTCTTTTTCCACAGAGCCAACAGGTCAAAACACTGTCGCAGGAGAAAAGAACCTCAATTCTTTCTTCAGAAAGCACTTCTGCCTCACCACACTGGTATCGCTTGATTCCGGTATCCTTTTCTTTTTTGTTTTTCCCCTAAAATCCAATTTTCTTTTTCTTTTTTCAAAACATTTTCCTCAGGGCCTTGTCCCCACCGGCCTTGCCCACCATCTTCACAATGGAAAAACCCTTGAGTGGGTTAAAAAAATGCACAAAGTGCTCCAGCACCATTTCGGTAACAGATAAACATGATTGGTGTCTGAAATGCTTTTGTCCCCGACCATGTTACTCACGCTTGCTCCCTCTGTAAATGGATAATAAAGAGAAGCCTAGGGAACCAGGCCAAAACATTTTGGGAACTCTTTCCATCAGTCTCCATCATTGACCTTGACTTCCTACAGAGTATTCTCATGCTCTCAGGGCTCCAAGATTTCTAAAGGCTCCAAACACTCAGCGAAAAAGACCAAAAGACCCATATCTCCCTCCATGTCTTCCAAGGCCTCAGAAGTCAAAGGAATTGAAGGAGAGGGCCAAGGATTCCTCGAGCAAGTCTCAGGAATCGAAGGAAAGATCCCGCTCTAAAACCAGGAGTCTTCCAGGACCTCTTCTGATTCTGGCCATCGGCCCAGGCATCCCTGGCAGGAGGACTTGTCCTTCAAAGCCTTGGTGGGGAATCGGGAGGCACCCGAGGCCTCATCCTCTGGAGAGCCCTCGATGCCTTGCTCTGGTACAGTGGCGGCAAGCCCCGTTCTTGCATTGGACCAGAAGCAGGCAACCTCCTTGGACTTTAGTGGCCCTCCTCGCAGCATTGGTTCCTCTTGCACCAACAGCTGGGGGCTGCATACCGGTGCATCAACATTGGTGGATCCATCGATGTCAATCCAGATATCGACATCAGTACCACCATAGGCACCAATTTAGTCTGCTTCAAGATCCGATGCTTTGGTACTGCCACAAACATCGGTCTCCGCCACCAAGATTCCATGGGTGAGAACCACAGTTTTAGACCCCGAAGGTGTCGAGGAGCATTGACATCATTCATACAGGCATCAACATCATTGATACTTACCTGTATCGGACTCAGATACAACCGATTCTGACTACCACTCCTTCAATTCCATGGACCTCCATGACATTGCCTCGGGAGCCCTCGCCTCCAACCATAAGCACTCGCAGAAAATCACCACCGGAGGACATGTCTTTCCAAGAATTTATCTGAAACATGGTGGCAGGGTTATCTTTTCCAGCTTCATCAGAACTGAGGGTGGAGGAGCTGGAAATACTCCAGTACTCTACAGCCGCGATCCTCCCAGTGCACTGCATCCTCCACAACTTGATGCTCCAGATGTGGGAGATCCCTCTCACGGTATCGTCCATTAAATGTCAGCTTGATACTATGTACAGGGTACCGGAGTGTCCTGGTTTTCAAAAACCACAGCTTCCATACCACTCTATGGTGGTTGAATTGGCAATGCGTCGCATCAAGAGCAGTAAAAAACACTCTTCCATACCTCCAGGAAGGGAATCTAGGAATCTCTATTCCTTTGCTCGCCGATCCTTTCAAGCTTCAATGCTAGCTAGCAGAATCAACTCTTACATTCTCTATATGGAAATGTTCCTCAAAGAACTTAAGGACTGGGAAGGTTTTCTTTCTTTCCTTCCTGAGGAAGAGAGACCTACTTTTCAAGCTGTGCTTGCACACAGCCAAAATGTGTCAAAATTTATAAACAGGGCAGCATTCGATGCTTTCAAATCCACTAGTAGAACCTCATCTATTTCCGTAGGTGCATGCCGGTTAGCATGGTTCCAAGCATCCGACCTGGAACAATCGGTCCAGGACAAGCTTGGTAATAATCTCTGTACAGGAGAGAACCTCTTTGGTAAAAACTGGAGGGAGAAGGCTGGAGAGCTGGAAACAGATGACACAATGCATAAAAGGCTCTCCAAGAAGACGTCTGACCAAACAAAGGAAGAAGGCAGCAACTAAAAGACCCGTCTGCCCAAAGAAGAGGAGGTTCTACCCCTCCTATTCTCAGCCTGCTTATCAGCCCCAGCAAAAACAGGGGTACAAAGTAAGCAAAAAAGCTCAGGATACCTAAATCACAGCCAGCCACTTAGGTGCCGGCAGCACCCAGTTTTTGACTCCCATCTTGGGAGCACAGCTAGTCCATCCTGCACATTCAGGAACCTGCTACATTCCAGGGAGACTCTGCCATTGTTCACATCGATGGCACTCCATCACAAAACATGTAGCCAATCTGCGAAATCACCCGAGCCTTCGGAATATCATGCCTTATCTACACAGGCGACGTGCTGCTGTTTTCACCTTTCAACGTCACACTTCCAGATTACATGACTCTAGTTAATTGTTTCAACTCAGTAACAGACTGGCTCCTCAACCAGAACCTAAGGATAAATTTCAAAAAACCCGAGGTCCTAACCATCACCAGAAACAAAAACTTCTCTCCTCCAACATCCCTAATGGTGAAAGATACCGAACTACCAATCAAGTCAGCCATACGCTACCTGGGTGTGACACTAGATCAGCAACTAAACTTCAAAGAGCACATAAGCCACACAGTAAAGTCTGTCTATTACAAGATCAAGACCCTTCGCCACCTAAGACCTATGCTAGATCCTGACAGCTTCCGCACAATATTCCAGGCTCTTGTCATACCTCATTTTGACTACGCAAACGTTATACTGCAAGGCCTCCCCAAAAACACACTTAACCCTCTGCAATTAGTGATGAATGCTGCTGCCCGTGTATTGTGTGGGACCTCAAGACGAGAGCACATATCCCCCGTCCTAAGAGATCTACACTGGCTCCCGATAAGCTGTAGGATCTCCTTCAAGGCCCTGCTAATCACTTTTAAGGCCATAAACAACATTGCGCCCCCCTCAATCTCCATGCTCATTTCCCAACCTCCCAACAACAGATCCAAGAGGTTGCACTCCTCCAGTACACTTATTACGCCAAAAGAATCCACAAAGTGGGCACAATCAACCAACAGTCGGGCATTTGTGTCCTACGCACCCAGATCATGGAACAACCTCCCACATGACATCAGAGCAATCAAGGACATCACTCAATTTAGAAAGGCCCTCAAGCACCATTTGTTCATTATGTACTTTTTACAACACAACAATCCCTCTCACACCCTCACACGTACCATCCCTCAATCTGATAGCCTAACAGCATACACAAGTTTGATAAGAGGAAGTGGCCCGTAAATAGAACACGGTCCACACTGGTTCTCACTCCCTGCTCCACCCTTGTAACATTATCCCCTGTTCTACCCTTGTAACATTATTGACACAGCAGTATGTAAATTGTACATAGTTTTCCCTGTTTTTCTCCAAGTTGTTTTCCCTGTTTGATGTAAACTCGGGAGTGTCCTGCGGTCCTTGAGTCGTTCTGTTAACTGTAAACCACACTGATGATAAAGAGCGCGGTATAAAAGAAATGTTAAATAAAATAAAATAAATAAAACAGTGGACCCTGTCCATAGTTCAGAAGGGTTACCAGTTAAATTTTCAGAAACCTCCCCCTCACCACTTAAGGGGAGATTACCCCACCCAACCTCCCCTCAACACCCTGCTCAAGCAGGAGGTCAACAATCTCCTTCTTCAAGGAGCCATAGAATCAGTTCCTCAAAACCAGCTGCTAAAAGGCTTCTACACCACCCTACTTCCCATTCCAAAGAAATCAGGGGGCTACAGACCCATTCTCGACCTCAGAGAGCTAAACAAATTCGTCGTCAAGGAGAAATTCAAAATGATCTCTCTGGAAACCCTCCTTCCTACCTGCAGGAACACAACTGGCTCTGTTCCCTAGACCTCAGAGGCCTACACTCACATTCTGATTCACCCAGACTACAGGCAGTTTCTTTGCTTCACCTGTCAGGGCACCATCAATACAGGGTCCTTCCCTTTGACTGTGCATCTGCACCAAGAATGTTCACAAAGTGCATGGCCATAGTGGCTGCATATCTTCGAAACAACAAAATCTTCATCTTCCCTTGATTACATGACTGGCTAATAAAGGCAGACTCTCCTGGAGAACTCTGCTCATCTCTTTAGCAAACTCTTGAAATGTTGCAGCATCTAGGATTTGTAATAAACTTCCCAAAGTCCCAGCTCACTCCAACCCAAAGATTAGCGTTCATAGGCCCTGTACTGGACACTCAACAGTCCAGGGCCTGCTTTCCTCTGGACTGCATGGTGGACCTAGCCACCCACATGCACCAACAGCAAACTGCATGGCTCGAGCCTTCCTGTGCTTCTTAGGCCACATGGCATCCACAGTGCATGTAGTACCCATATGAGAGACTGTATATGCAACTAACACAATGGACCCTCTCATCCCAGTGGACCCAAGCCACAGGGAATCTATGGGATATCGTGCAAATAACACCCCCTCTGGCAGAATCACTCCTCTGGTGGTGCACCCCAACAAATCTTCTCCCAGGGTCAACTTGTTCATGCCCCAGCCTCAACATACCCGGACTACAGATGCATCCAAGCTCGGTTGGGGAGCCCATCTAGATTCCATCTCCAAACATGGACAGTGGACAGCCCAGGAATCGACTGAACAAATCAACCTCCTTGAATGCCAAGCAATCACGAATGCCCTCCAAACGTTCCAGCACCACCTCTCCAACAGCCAGATCCTGGTTAGGATAGACAATCAGGTGGCAATGTTTTATGTAAACAAACAAGGGGGGATGGTCTCTCTTCCTCTCTGCCAGGAAGCCTGCCACCTATGGAACTTGGCTATTCTCCACCACATGCATCTCTGTGCAGTTTATATTCCAGGAGAGATCAATCATTTGGTGGACAAACTGAGTCGGATCTTACATTCACACGAGTGGACCCTGGATCCGGAGACAGTGACACAAATCTTCCAAGCCTGGGGAACCCCAGTCATAGTTCTCTTTGCCACTACACAGAACTCTCAACCTCGGCAGTTCTGCTCCAGGATACCATTCAAATTCAGTTTGGCATCAGATGCCTTCATGATTCACTGTGGTCAGGGACTGCTTTATGCATTTCCCCCCACACCCCTGATCCCGAAGACCCCCTCCCTCTAACTCCAAGCAGACAAGGGATCTATGATCCTCATAGCTCCAAGGCCAGATGGGGCCAGCGAGGTTTCCCCTCCTGCTTCGGCTGACACACACTTCCGATTCCATTGGGATCGAAGCCGGGTCTTCTGTCCCAGGACAACAGAACCGTCCTGTATCCCAGTCTACAGTCTCTTCACCTGACAGCACGGATGCTGAGAGCATGATGTTTCAACATCTACCACTATTAACAGCTGTGAAAGATGTCCTCCTTTCTTCCAGAAAGCCCTCCACCAGGAGGACATACTCTTTCAAATGGCGTAGAGACACTTCATGGTGCTCCTAAAATAATCACAATCCCTTTGAAGCATCAGTACACATGCTTCTTTAATACCTTTTTCATTTGTCCTCTTTAGGACTCAAAACAAATTCGGTACATGTGCACCTTAGTACTATTTCATTTTTCATAAACCTGTTGATAGCTGACCCATCTCCACAATTCTTCTAGTGGCACGTTTCATGAGGGGCCGATTCCTCACCAAGCCATCCCTTCGACCACCCCCAGTAGCATGAGATCTTAATGTGGTATTGGCTCAACTCCTCAAGCCTCCTTTTGAACCCTTAGCAATTAAACACCTGCGATACTGATCTTGGAAAGTTTTATTCCTCCTCGCCCTGACCTCAGCCAGGCATATCAGTGAGCGGCAAGCCTTAGTGGCGCATCCACCATATACCAGATTCCGTCATGACAGTCGTCCTTCGGACACATCCCCCACTTTTTGCTAAATGTGGTGTCACCTTTCCACATTAATCAATCAGTAATCCTTCCGGTCTTCTTCCTGAGACCTCACACATCTTGTGCAGAGGCAACCCTGCACACACTTTACTGCAGAAGGGCTCTAGCCTTCTATCTCCAAAGGACACAGAATATCAGAAAATCCTCTCAATTATTTGTGTCCTTTGACTCTAACCGCCTGGGTCTCCCTGAAACGAAACACATGCTCTCCAGATGGATAATAGAATGTATATCAAAGCAGGACTTACCCTCACCGGGCACGTTACTGCTCATAATGTCTGAGCCATGGCAACATCGGTGGCAGATCTATGTTCAGTAGCCATGCCAGGCTGCAACATGGTCCTCCATCCACACCTTTGCTGCGCACTACTGCTTGGACAAGGACTTCTGCCAGGGTGCAGCATTTGGCCATCTCTTTGGAACATAGACAACTCCTACCCCCCTTCTGCCCACTATTCCTACCAGATCTCTGTGGTAGGGAAGTCTAGGTTAACTTGACCTTTTCTAACTTTCTGACTCAATCTGGGAGCTAGGGAGTCCCATATGTGAAGACTACATTCCTGCTTCTTCCTGGAGATAGCGTAGTTACTCACCTGTAACAGGTGATCTCTGGGAACAGCAGGAATTTAGTCTTCACATCCTACCCTCCTACCCTTGGAGTTGCAGGTTCTATTTTTTGTTTTATACTCAGTCTTTTCAGCTACAAACTCAACTGAAGAGAGGGAATTGGGAGAGCGGGAAGGCAGTGGCACAGGCACAGTGAAGTGCTCCCAAAGGCTTTCCTATTGGTAGCTGGTGAACTTCCCATGTGGGCTCTGTCGGTGCCAGATGTCACCTGTATGTGAAGACTAAATTCCTGCTGTTCCAAGAGATCACCTATTACAGGTGAGTAACTACGCTTTATGGTACTTTTCTACTGCTTCCCTGACCCAAAAGGGATCACTAGGCAGTTTAGAAAAATATCCCCAAAGGACACAATAGCTGCAAAGCCTGACGGGAACAAAAAGAGCTACCTGCAATCCAACCCACAATACCCTTGCCATGGAGCCACCAGGTTGGCCCCCTATTTGTATTTTATTTGCAAAAGCCCAATATACTGTTTACTCATTGGCCAAATAAGGATGAATATTGGTTGAAATTTGATCCCCGTGTGTAAATGTGAAATACTACAGCTATTATAAATTCAAAATACTCTGATATAATGAGCTGCCATACTAAAAATAGAACTGAAATATTATGTTAGGTGGTGATTACTTTTTGCTTTTGTTTTGTTTCTAGGGTTCCACAGTCTTGAACTACTGGATATGTGGCTACTTCATGCCTGAAAATGTTGATTGACAACTAAGAGTTGAAACTGGTTACAGATGCTGTGTAGATGTATGCAGCACAATTCTTTACCCAGATTTCTCATACTCTCTCCTGCTGCTTCCCCCACTAAGGTTTTCCTGGAGGCTTTCACTACCAATTCATTGAAAAAGAGGAGCATATCCCCTTCACTGCAGCGAACTGTCCAAAGCTTCAAGTAACTGGTTAAAGGAGAACTGAACTGCTGACCTGTTTTTCTAGAGAGTTAATCAGAAGTCAAGATAGGACTTGGCCTAATTTATATTGCTTTGCACTTTCATCTTTGACTTAAAGAAAAACATTATCCAGTGAAGATTGGGTGCCAAACACATATCCAAATGTACAGAGCTTTGCCTTCAAAGTCATTGTTCTTTTTACACATTGTTGCAAACTTAGAAGCTACGTTTTGTTTGACAGAAGGATTGAGCAACTAGAAATTTATCAGCAGATCATCCATTTCTTTTTCTGCACCAATAATTTCTTTCAACTTAAGCTACTGTTCAGAGGCTATTTATTCTATGATTAGTTGTACGGTATAATCTTTCTTTTTGTGAATCTATGCTCTGTACTTCAACTGTCCAAGCGTTTTTCTGCTATACGGTGTAGTAAAATCTCTCCATGTGTGGTTGCCTCAGCAATTCAGATATAAGCATGTAAATAAATATAATATGTTATAGATTCAACCCCTAGATGTTAGGGATGTTAGGGGTGAGAGTATCCTGACACTACGTGCTGATGCAAATTATGTCCTTGACATTAAAATTCTAGCTGCTGGCACCAAAGGGTTCGTATCACGACTCAGTATCCTTCCTAAAATAAAGGAGGTTTTCAGTATTCTTTAAGATTTTTTTAAATAAAACTTACATGTTTTAAATTGTAATTTCTAAATTTTTTAGAAGGTAAGTGTTTAATTTATATTCCATTTGTCATACTTTGTGCAGCAGTATTTACACTAGGTCTTTTCTATTGTATTTAACATTTTTAGTGTGGGGAAATGGAACTTAAGTTATCTACAGTTCGAGAGACAGTTGGCTCCTATCACAGACTAGATAATATAGGATTTAGTATTTATCACTATTACTACTTACATTGACAACAGAACAACTCTGTGCTGTCAGTACATTCAGTGTTTTGGGTTTTTAATATGCAGCTGTTGGAACATTTCATTACATGATTTTCCCTAGAGATAGGTCACAATGCCAGCATTCACTATCACACCTACAGTCTGGGTATTACTTGAGTATGCAAGGATTTTTGGAATGCATGGAGACAATCTAGGCAAATCAAAGTACTAGATTATATCAAGGAGCCAATTTTCATTCATTTTTGAAATTATTTGTGAAAGATTCAGAGAGTCATGCCCATTGGGACAGAGTTTTGGTTTGCAGTACCAAATCACTCACATTTTGGCCCATCTGTAGTTTGCCTTGGTGGTAGTGATGTGGGCTCCATGATTGCAAATCCCTGTACACATTCAGTTCACATTTAGAGAAAACCTTGACACTCATTGTGCAGGATCTTGGACTCTTCAGCTTTCCCTATACATATAACCACGTCTGAACAAGTGCTTATAGTACTGCCGTTCTTGGTTTTGCATAGTGTTTCTGCTACCTTTGGATTGACAATGTACTAAATTCAGGTGTATGATAACACAATAAATAATTATTTAGGGCAGTGGTGTTCAAACTGATCTTTGGAGCCCCTCTGTCTGATTTTTAAGATAAAATTAATGAATGCATTTGAAAAATATTTAGTCTTCTAAAATCTATTGTATGCAGATCATTCTTAAGTATATTCATTAAGAATATTCTGAGAATTAGATTGATGCTAGTATGAGGGGACCAGGAACAAGTTTGAGCACTACTGATTTAGAAGTTGAACAAGCACAAATAATGGGAAATGTTAGCCATGTTTTTGTCCTGGTTCAAATGTAATTTTCAATTTGTCCTTCGCTGCAACTTTGTTTTTGCCATGTAGAAGTTCTAAACTGTCTGTAGCAAGTTGACCATTAAATATAGAAATTACCCTTCAACTATTACCAAATAGTTTTAAAATGCAACTTTATGCATCTGTTTTATCCTTTACATTGAAAAAGGTGTTGGGATCAAACTTGTTTTGCTTTTGTTTTAAATTTATAATCTCCCTTTAGATGCCATTTAATAAACTGTTTCTTTAAGTTTATTGACCTTTTAAAGAGAGAGAACAGGTTTTCCTAATAATACATATCTGTAAAACTCTGCTGTTTGGTAAGGTTGACAATAGTTTGTAAAGTGGCTTACTTTTTTCCCTTTTGCCTAAAAGCTTTAAAATGAAGTGTCTGCTATTGCAGCCCTAAAGAAAAAGTTATTTTGTGTATAATGAGTGGAGTCCACTTTTATGCATGTGCGAGATGAAATTCATGTTTTACCTTGGGAGATAATGGTATTTGACTTGCAGTCTAAACTTCTTGATTGTGCTTTGTGTAACATACCAGTGGACTTTGTGATTGGCATCCAAGGGACTCTGATTCCTGGGATTAATGGTAGTGATCCCTGACTGCACTCTGGACTTCGTTTTGCTAACCCTAACTGAGTAACTTGTACATTACTGCTATATTAATGTTTCAAAGCACTGGGGTAGTAGAATTCTAACTTGTAATTATGTTTGCCAATTATCTGTTTGAAAAAGAAGTTTGTGTATGAACAGCTTATTGAAACTTAAATTGTACAGATATTGTTTATGACCTAAAGCTTTGTACTGTGGAATGTGCTTAATAAAAAAAAGTTTGAAGTTTTGTGTATAGGAAATAAATTAGTGCAGTAATGTCTTCCAACTAAAAATTCCAGTGGTAAACATGTAATTATGCATAGGGAAAAAATAAAATCAGTATTTATGGGATTATATTTCACCAAAAAGCATTTCAGGGAGACGTTTTTCTTTATTCAGTGGCTCTGGAAATGCATGATAGAAATGTTTGACTGCAAAAGTGTATGGACAAATAAGTTGATCTTTTGGATATGATCTCGTTAAGACACCAGAGTGTGTCAGAAGAATATTTGCCTACAGCACAATGAATATAAAATGTATGTATGTTCTAATCTGGCATATGGAGTGGAGGAGTGGCCTAGTGGTTGGGGCAAGGTATTTCAGGCCGGAAGGTCGGGGGTTCAAATCCCACTAGAGGACAGCAACCTTGGGCCGGAAGGACTGGGGTTTCTAGTCCCCCACAGATGCCCCTTGTGGTCTTGGGCAAGCCACTTAACCCTCCATAGCCCATGTTCCCTGTAAAATAGTTATCTCCAAGTTATAATACCCTGTTCAATGTAATTTCAGTTTGTTCAATGTAAACCGCACTGATGCAGAATAGCGCGGTATATAAGAGAATGTAAATAAATATGTCCTGGCTAAGAACAGGCTATACAGAGATGTTTAAAAAGGAATCAGCAATGAAAAACAAATGTGTTCAAAGAGCTTAATTTATTCCAAAAATAGCAGAAAATCCACTGACACTACCATTATCAGACTCTATACAGAAGCTCCACAGGCACACTAATTGAGAGAATAATTTTCATAAGCATTTTACCACATAGAGCAATTCTTTACTTGCAAAAATAGACAGACATAAAATTGCATGCTCCATAATATACACTTATACACGCAAGTTTACTCATTGAGCGAAGACATTCCCAAGGGTGGGATTGGAGAGGAGTTAGCATTTTACATGCATGCTTTAGGAAATATATGAATATGCTTGTAAATTATTGCATTTCAGGCAGACTGAAAATGAAGCAGGAAGGTTTTAATGGAGGGAAGTAGGAGGGTGTTTTTCCATTTTAGTTTGTATTTTATAGTAGATTTTTTTTTTATTGTTATAGGATTCAGAACAATTGCATACATACATACTAGGCATCAACCATATATCAGGCCATTATACAAGTGTAACAAATGATTAAACTATGAAACCCATATCAATCCCCCTCACCTACAACCCCAACCCCCCCATCCTATCAAACTACAACCCCATCCCTCTCTCTCTCCTTAACACCCCCTTCTCACAGTGCTTCATTTTCTACACCACTCAACATTTACACCACAATTCAAATTCCCTAACTCAACTCCCCCTTGCCCAGCACCACTTTTGGAAAAGCCCCAGATTTTTTTAGAAAATCAGAACTTTCTAATGCCGGCCTATTTGAGCCAATTTTACACATTTTATACATCTCTCACATTTTCTGTGCCAACAGCTATTTGCTTGGTAGACTAGGCTTTTTCTAACATGTGACAAGCAAATGCTTCACCACTACTACCATACACACCATAATAAACTTCTCCATATATATGTCTTGTTCTTCTGCGTTCATATTCGGTAGACAATGTTTTGGATCATGTGGTGTGTTCACTTCTGTCACTTCCCCATAAAAGAAACCTCTCCACTATATTAAAATTCCATTGAATATTAAAAAAAAAAAAGTCCCAGCTTGCACACATCATTTCCAACATAACCCATCACCACTATGATAACCATCTATAGATCTATCTGAGGTAAGATGTATTCTATAAAGGACCTTTATAACTATTAATTATCGTCCTTCCAGTTCAGTCCCTCACCTCTGGGTTGTGCACCTCTTTTCGCAGCCTGGAGACTGGGCATGTCAGAACTGACACACCACTGTAGATATCCTGCTGGCACCTCCCACCAGCTCCCAGTGTGTCCAGTCTCCATGCAGCTGGAGGTAGTGAGCCTAGGTGCTGGGCTCACTAGAGGAGCAGATAAGGAGCTTTAGGCAGCCTAGCTAGGGTTTTTAGTTTTTCTTTTCTCCCTATAATGTTTTTTCTTTTGATCTGTAGCGTAAAAGCTTGTTAAAAAAAAAAAAAAAAAAGCAAGGGCTGAGAGGGGATCGGAAGGGATTTAGAGGAGTCTCCTATCTCCCTCCAGTTTATTTCTGTCCCCTTTGTCTGCTTTCCCCTCCTTATTGGCACGGAAGGGAGTTCTTTAGCAGGCTTTTCATCTCCTTACCGGCTCAGTTTTCTGTGCTGTAGATTTCCAGTCAGAAACTGTCATCGGGCCTTGTTTCTCTGCTGCCGGCTGACAGCCTTTCTCAGCTGTGCTGCTCACAGGCCGTTATTTTTATCGGGATGCAGAGAGGATCCGAAGGTCTCAGGAAGAGGTGAGTGTTTAAATCTTTGCTGCTAGTGTCCTGTGAGCGTCTTTGAGGCCTGCTGCCGTGTGTGAAGCAGGTTCTGTGGGTTTAGCAGAGCTCAGGATCTTGGCGGGCCTTTTTTCTCGCTGTTTTTTCTTCACAGTGTTCTTTTTCTTTGCTGACAGCTTTCCTTAATTAATCCTTGTAGTTTTCTGCTTGGAATTAATTTTGATTACTTTTAATTTTCAATGTTTGGAGCTCTTAAAGGGCCAGTACAAAAAAGTTAAAAAAAAAAAAAATAGAACAGATTCTGCATGTTTTTGTTTGGTTGCCCTTTTTGGTGGTCTGCAGGAGCCATTTCCTTTACTATCCAGTCTCTCGGTTTCTGTAGCGCTAATGCCTACGTGGCCACAATGCCTAGTTTGTGGTGCCTGTAGGGGCTCGGTCTTGGGCGTGGGGGGATGTCATGGCTGCACATGTGAGGCGCTTACTATGGAGCAAGAAATGCAGGATCAGTCTAAAGAAGGTGCTGCCACTTCTGCGGAAGGGGGAGTCTCTGCGAGAGTCTCCATCCGCTCTTCCTACTTCAAATTTGGCTTTGCCCGGTAATTCTACCACTCCCATGGTGTCGGGAGTAGCCTTCGAGGGTTTCTTCACAGATTTTGTGCTGCTGCTTCATCAGGCTTACTGCTTGCGACAGCAGGGGGTAGTCGCAGATGTCTCGCTTCTTAGGGTGTGGTATTAGGAAAGACAGACCTTTATTATCCGTATACCAGGGACTATTAGAGTGGAGGAGTGGCCTAGTGGTTGGGGCAAGGTACTTCAGGCTGGAAGGTCGGGGGTTCAAATCCCACTAGAGGACAGCAACCTTGGGCCGGAAGGACTGGGGTTTCTAGTCCCACAGGTGCTCCTTGTGGTCTTGGGCAAGCCACTTAACCCCCCATAGCCCATGTTCCCTGTAAAATAGTTATCTCCAAGTTATAATGTCCTGTTCAATGTAATTTCAGTTTGTTCAATGTAAACAGCACCGATGCAGAATAGCGCGGTATATAAGAGAATGTAAATAAATAAATACCCAACACAGGCCATGTTTTGTTGCCTTTGTCAGGGGTTTTAAACTGGCACACTAAAATAATAAATACATAAAATATCAAAACATATCAAATACATCAATGAAAAAGGATAAAAACCAAATTAAATAATAAATAGTGAATAATTAAAAATCATAAAAACCAAACAAATCATAAAAACCAAACAATTAATGATCACACAAAAAATCAAATGTACTATTCAAAATTATAAACAAAATAAATGAAAACTTTATGTAACAAACATTTATAGTGTATATTAAGCATATTAATGAAATCATCATGACCATGTGTTAAAAAAACAAACAATATTAAAAGGGTGTGGCATCAATAAACAATGATTCAAATAAATATGTACCTTATGGAGAATCCTATCTCTTGCATACCTTAGTTGTACATATGTACAGGGATTACTCTGAACAGGTAAGTAACAAACTAAAAAGAACAATAAAAAATGTAACAAATGTAACTGGCATGTAAAACAAGAGAGACCTTGACATCTGTACTATATTCGGAAGTACATTATTAACACACAGAGCAGGAGCGAAAAACCAGAGTGTGCCGAACTAAGGGAACATTAAAATATGTAATTGTAAATAAAAAAAAAGCTCAACACCTGTGTTGAGCACAGAAACTTGTTGTCGTCATATGCTTTGGCTTGGAGCCGTAGTGAAAAAGGACAAACCATACCCTAAAGGGCAGGAACATACTTAAACAATAGAATATTTCTTTTGCAAATTAATGAGGACTTAAAACAAACTATATAGCTTACATATAGACTTGGAGGGGAGCACGATCACTATGTATAAAATGTTATGCAATGAATCGTTAAACCATCTGCATAAGTGCTTGAAAGGTTGAAGCGCAGGAACCCACCATGACATTCTAAATACTTCACCTAACTGAAACATATATTGAGAAATAAATAATGTAAATGACATAAAAATATTGCGCACACTTATATTTTCACTTATTAACGATCTTTGCCAGAGCTGTGCACTAATCTAAAAGACATGGAATGTACATAAGAACATAAGATATGCCATACTGGGTCAGACCAAGGTCCATCAAGCCCAGTATCCTGTTTCCAACAGTGGCCAATCTAGGTCATACGTACCTAGCAGTTTCCCCAAAAGACACAGGTTCTGCAATGCTTGTACTAGGTCAAGCATTGATATCCTGGGTCCCTTCTTAATAATGGTTTATGGACCTTTCCTCCAGGAACTTGTCCAAACCTTTTTTAAACCCAGCTACACTAACAGCCTTTACTACATCCTCCGGTAACAAATTCCAGAATTTGATTACACGTTGAGTGAAAAAATATTTTCTTTTATTAGTCTTAAATAGTTTACCCTGTATCTTCATTGCATGTCCCCTAGTCTTCCTATATTCTGATAACGTAAACAGGCGATCTACGTTTACCCGTTCCACTCCGTTCATTAATTTATAGACTTCTCTCATATCTCCCCTCAGCCGTCTCTTTTCCAGGTTAAAGAGCCCTAACCTTTTTAGCTTTTCTTCATAGGAGTATCCTTCCATCCCCTTTACCATTTTGGTGGCTCTTCTCTGAACTTTTTCTAATAACGCTATATCCTTTTTAAGATACGGCGACCAGAATTGCAATATGTAATATATTTTCAATCTGCAGAGTCATAGCAACAAGAAATGAAGTCAGGCTAAAAGGATTACACATACATACACCTCCAATGTAATGAGTATTTAAAAAAGTTAAAACAAACTAAACAAAATAAACTTGGCTTACATGTCAGCTTGTAAAAGGAGCACGATCTGCTGTGTTCCAAATTTAAAGTAAACCTTAAAACACCTGCACATGCACTTTTTAAAGACAGGGGGAGGAAAATGCGGAAAACAGCCACTGCACGCCGGATAGAAATATAGTGTCTATAGTAAACAATTTAAGATGGCATGAACAGTAAAATACTAGTTATTATAGCGGCACTGGCAAAGATTTTCTTCGACTGAATACTATTTACAAGATGATCTCTAAAGTAGTGAAATACCGCGACAGTCCAAATATAGAAAGACGTTGATAAAAATGTGTATAAACATATAGATGAAACTGTACCAAAACCGTGAATGAATAACACACACTCACAACTCGTAGCACCTAGGGGCGTTTGAACCCGCCGAGCTAAGAAACGTATAAATGTGTATGTTAATGTTATAATGGCTCCTTAAGCTGGATAGTGTATGTAAATGTGATCCCTAAAGTATTAAATACTGCAGCAGGGTGCTGCTGAAAGCAGTCTAGACTTTGTATAAATCAATGTGGATAAAATGTATGTGAATGATTAAAACCATAAATGACCAACATTAATACACAACCCATTAAAACCACATAAGGGGCATATCTCCTGACAATCTGAAAAATATAGAAAAGCGAGTGTCCATAAGAAATAAAAATGATAAAAAGCATTTGTGTACATAAAATGACTATATGTGTACTAAAAAAGGGGGGGAAGGGAAGGTGGTGTAGATGCTTCAAAAATCAAAAAACCCCAACGAAGTACTGGAGTAACTGACAAACCCATATTATAAATATAAAAAAAATATATATAAATAATAAATGAATAAACCACAATGATATCTATAAAAATGGATAAGAGAATAAAAGAGAAACTAAAGGAAAACCGAGAGGTCACTCTCATTGTTAAGACCATTAGGAGCAAGGGAATTGAGTAAAAATATATATCTATGCTCTATCCTCATAATTGTTTTATTAATATCACCCCCACGCCAATTTGTCTTAACTTTTTTTAATAACAAAAAATTTTAAATCCATAATTTTGTGATTTTCAGCCACCCAATAGGAAACCAAGAGTTTTTCAGTTAAATTTCTCTTTATACAACTCTTATGCTCCACGATGCATGCGTGAATACGGCATATGGTTTTTCCCACATATAACTTGTTGCGTGGACATATTATCACATAAATAACATGTGACGTCTCACAATTGGAAAAATCTTCAATGTAAAATTTCTGTTTTGTCTCGGGATGTAAAAATACATCTCTAACTGATAAAATATTCAAACAGACAGCACCTCCCGCACTGAAACTGTCCTTTGTATCTAGATAAAGGCTTCTTCTCTGTTAATGCAGAAGGTGCTAACAAATTATGCAGATTGACATCACGTTTATGTGCAACAGTCAATAGTATATTCTGGAAAGCTGGAAGTACCTGTATCAATCGCCATTCGTTTTTCAATATTGTGGTGATTTTTCATGAATAAGAGGAATACAAAAGAGGGCACACCATCCCAATCCCTTCTTTCTTAGGTTGTGGCTTCAATAAGGACTCTCGACTGGACTGTCTAGCTCTATGATATGCCTGATTTATATATTTTTTGGGATATTGTCTAGCAATAAATCTATCTTTCATTGCTTCAGCTTGTAACTCAAAATCATCTAAAGTAGTGCAAATCCTTCTAGCCCTAAGGAATTGCCCTATGGCTGTGGTGATCAATAATATCATTAGGTCCAGTGAACACTTGTTTAATGTGGCGTTCCAGCACTTCACAAAACCATCTTCATTCACATATAAACTGAGGAGAATTTTTTTAAAAAATCACCCATTTAATGATAATATATCCTTGTAGATTTGTTACATTGATGATATCCTTATACTTTGGAAAGGCATTGAAGAGACCCTGTCACATTTTAATGAATGGATCAACCATTTAGACAGTAACTTGCGGTTTCAGGTTACATATGACCATTATCATCTTCCTTATTTAGATTTATTAATGAAAAAAGAAGATAACCGTTTCACTACTTCCTTGTATAGAAAACCGACGGATAGGAATCATCTTTTGCATTACAACAGTTTCCATGACCCTTCATTGAAAAGAAATCTTCCAGTAGGGCAATTCCTTAGGGCTAGCATTACAAAACTTTTACAGAAATTTACTCAGAGATGTAGACTTATAGATGTCTGGAGAGCACTTCATCCGACGGAACAAGATTATACACACTTGTCTAGAGCACATGGTACCAGTGCGCAAATTGATGCTTTATTAGTATCTGAAGAATTTTTTCCAAAAATGATGGATGCGGTCATTGGTCCTTATGAAATTTTGGACCATGCTGACTTGGAAGGAGGTCAGTTTGGGGGTATTAGAGGTCCTTGGTACTTATCGCTTGATATATGTTATGATACTAAATTCAAAGATTTTTTTAATGACTAAATGGAAAGATTACAAATATAATCGGATGCATAAAAATGACCCAGAGTTATTTTGGGAGGCTTCAAAGGCTGTTTTAAGGGGAGATATAATTGCTTATACTGCTCGATGGAGAAGAATGCTAGCTGCTAGGATTCTTAGATTGGAGAAGCAAATTTGTAGAGAACGTAGACTCCTGGCTAATAATCCTAATAATGTCAATAAAGAGCAGTTGCTTACTACTCAGGCAGCTTTGAATACTTTGTTACATCAAAAAGCAAAAAAATCTTTGTTGTATTATAAATACCATCTGTATCAATATGGGGATAAATCAGGGAAATATTTGGCTTGTTTGGCTCGGGAGTAAGAGATCCAGATTTGTGCCATTTTTGAAAGATGAAGGAGGAGGAGTACGTAAAAACACTGCAGATATAGGGAGAATTTTTGTAAACTATTATAATAAGTTATATATGGGGGAAGAGGTTTCTAATGTAAAAATTAAAACATTTTTGGAAAAATTACATTTACCCCGTCTTGCAAAGGCTCAGCAAATGCAATTGGAAACCCCTATAACAGCAGAGGAAATAGAGTGGAATTGATAATGCCACAAGATGTAAGGCACCAGGATTGGATGGTTTTAGAGCTGAATATTATAAGTTGCTGCAAGTTCAGATTACACCGGTGTTAGTGGCTTATTTAATAAATGGATGAATGCAGGGGTTTTTAAATTTTAATAATAATATTGCTCATATAGTGGTTTTGCCTAAACCTGGTAAAGATGTTACAGAGGTTGAGTCTTATCGACCAATCTCATTGATTAATTACGATCTTAAGTTGTTTGCGAAGATTTTAGCAGATCATTTGGCCAGATATCTGCCTAACTTATTGCATGATTGTCAGACGGGATTTGTGAGAGAGCGGTATCCCACAAAAAATGTTAGGAGCATTGAGCTGGGTCAGGAAAATGGCTATCCCTTCTTTATTGGTTAGTTTTGATGCTGAAAAAGCTTTCGATAGAGTAGAGTGGATGTATTTATTTGAAATTTTAGAAACCTATGGTTTGGGTGAAAGATTTATACAAGGTATTAGAGCTTTGTATCAGAAACCAAAGGCAGTAGTAGGAGTTAATGGACTGATCACTAATAATTTTAATATTACTCGTGGAACCAGACAAGGTTGCCCATTGTCTCCATTGTTTGTGCTTTCATTAGATCCATTGCTGAGATTGATTTATGCATGTGATGATATACAAGGAGTGAAGGTTGGATCATGCATATTTAAGGTTTCTGCTTTTGCAGATGACTTATTAGTCATGTTGAATCCTCGTGATTCTTTAACAAGACTTCTAGATATGATTAGACAATATGGGGAAATAGCTGGTTTAAGGCTGAATATGACTAAATCGGAAGCGTTAATGGGGGATTACAAAAAAAGTGGGGTGATGAGTTTCCATTACGTTAGGCCAAAAACAAATTTAAGTATTTAGGAATTGGGTTGCCTAAAAATCTGTGTCATTTGTATAGGCAGAATGTTAGGCCGTTGATACGAGAAATACAAAATAAATTGCAGGTTTGGACTCCTTTGCCTCTATCATTAGGTGGGTAGGATAGCTGCTATAAAATGATGGTTTTTCCAAAAATTTTGTATATTTTACAGCTAATTCTATTGCGGCTCTTAAGGCAAGATGTGCAAAAATTGGAGAGATTACTGCAGGGATTTTTTTGGAGAGGGAAAAAGCTTAGATTAAGAATTGATCGATTGTATGGGCCATGGCAACAAGGTGGTATGGGGTTGCCTTGTGTAGAACTGTATAATATGGGATGTTTGCTTCGTCATGTACGTGATTGGATAGGTGGCACCTCGATATACACTCCTTATGATTTTGAGTCTGCAATAGCTGCTCCTTATTCCCTTCGGTCAGTGTTACATGTGTCGAGAGTGAAGTTGCCTAAAGAATTTAGAAATAATATTTTATGGCAAGGGGTTCGTTGGAGTTGGCAGATGCTTTGTGAAAAATTGGGTGTTCCAAGTGAAATTTCAGGATATTTGCCACTGCAAGGTAGTATAGCCTTTCAAAAAAGTATAAGGTCAATTTTATTTAGGGGATGGGAGGAAAAATGTCTTCATCTGATGTGTCAAGTAATTAATGGGGAGGGTGTACTTAAGCCATTTTTAGAGTTAAAAAGATGCTATGGTTTGTCTCAGGGGCATTTTTATGCATATCTACATTTAAAGTATTATTTGATTTCCATGATAGATGGGAGATGTGGTTTGAGAACAGAAAATTTTAAGAAGTTAGAAGAGTGGTTTGCGTTAAAGGACAAAGAGAGGATAACTGTTGCGGAATATAATAAGGCTTTACTTAATTTAGCTCAGGTTAAAAGCTATGATTATTTGAGCTTTCAATGGGAAAGGGAGTTAGAAGTCAATCTTGAAGAGTTTGCCTGGGAAAAGGCCATCGGGCGTATCCCTAGACTAATAATGGGAGCAAAATTACGCGACATCCAATTTAAAATATTAGAACGTGCTTACATATCGCCATATAGAGCGTGGAGGGGGGGGGGGACTTTGCACAACATAGTGAATATCCATGGTGTGGAATGGAAAATGCACATTTGGGGCATATGTTCTGGTTTTGTATAAGTGTAAGGAAATTCTGGAATGAAATTCAAAAATTTATAAGTGGCATATTGAGACAAAATTTGATTCTGACGTCAGGGTTTGCTGTTCTTGATGATCCTGATTCTATGGAACTTTCCTTATCAGGGAGTAGTCTCTTGGTGAGGAAATGTTGCCTGCTTGCTAAACATTGTATACTTAGGAGTTATTTATTTTATTTATTTACATTCTCTTATATACCGCGCTATTCTGCATCAGTGCGGTTTACATTGAACAAACTGAAATTACATTGAACAGGGCATTATAACTTGGAGATAACTATTTTACAGGGAACATGGGCTATGGAGGGTTAAGTAGCTTGCCCAAGACCACAAGGAGCACCTGTGGGACTAGAAACCCCAGTCCTTCCGACCCAAGGTTGCTGTCCTCTAGTGGGATTTGAACCCCTGACCTTCTGGCCTGAAGTACCTTGCCCCAACCACTAGGCCACTCCTCCACTACTCAGAGTTCAAGAGATTCTAAAGGTCCAGAATATTGGGAGTGGAGAAATGTATTACATCAACTGATATTATGGGAGGGAGAATCTTCCAGAAGCCATGTTTGTAAAAGAGCTTATTTTTTAAGAACATAATATAAGATATGCCATACTGGGTCAGACCAAGGTCCATCAAGCCCAGTATCCTGTTTCCAACAGTGGCCAATCTAGGTCATACGTACCTAGCAGTTTCCCCAAAAGACACAGGTTCCGCAATGCTTGTAATGGGTCAAGCATTGATATCCTGGGTCCCTTCTTAATAATGGTTTATGGACCTTTCCTCCAAGAACTTGTCCAAACCTTTTTTTAAACCCAGCTACATTAACAGCCTTTACTACATCCTCCGGTAACAAATTCCAGAGTTTGATTACACGAGTGAAAAAATCTTTTCTTTTATTAGTCTTAAATAGTTTACCCGGTAGCGTCATTGCATGTCCCCCTAGTCTTTCTATATTCTGATAACAAAAACAATCGATCTACGTTTACACGTTCCACTCCGTTCATTAATTTATAGACTTCTATCATATCTCCCCTCAGCCGTCTCTTTTCCAGGTTAAAGAGCCCTAACCTTTCTTCATAGGAGTATCCTTCCATCCCCTTTACCATTTTGGTGGCTCTTCTCTGAACCTTTTCTAATAACTCTATATCCTTTTTAAGATACGGCAACCAGAATTGCACACAATATTCAAGGTACGGTCTCACCATGGAACGATATAGAGGCATTATAATATCCTTTTGTTTTATTTTCCATTCCTTTCCTTATGATACCTAGTATTCTATTTGCTCTCTTGGCTGCCGCTGCACACTGGGCCGAGGGTTTTAACATGGTATCCACAATGACGCCTAAATCTTTTTCCTGGGTGTTGGTTCCTAATGTGGAACCTTGCATTGTGTAACCATAGTTTGGGTTGTTTTTCCCTAGGTGCATAACTTTGCACTTGTCCACATTAAATTTCATCTGCTATTTTGATTCCCAGTCTTCTGATTTATCAAGATCCTCTTGCAATTTTCCACAATCCTCTTGGGTTTTAACAACTTTAAATAGTTTTGTGTCATCTGCAAATTTGATAACCTCACTTGTTATTCCACTTTCTAGGTCGTTTATGAATATGTCAAAAAGCAGCGGACCCAGCACAGATCCCTGGGGTAAACAACTATTCACCTTTCTCCATTGCGAAAATTGGCCATTTAGCCCAACCCTCTGCTTTCTATCTTTTAACCAGTTCTTGATCCACAGTAGTACACTGCCTCCTATCCCATGACTCTTTAGTTTTGCCAAAAGTCTCTGATGAGGGACCTTGTCATAGGCTTTCTGAAAATCCAGATACACTATATCAACCGACTCACCTTTGTCCACCTGTTCACACTTTCAAAAAAACATAACAGATTAGTAAGACAAGATCTTCCTTGTCTAAAGCCATGTTGGCTGTCTCCTATTAGGCCATGACTATCTACATGCTGAGTAATTTTATTCTTTATGATGGTTTCTACCATTTTTCCCAGGACTGATGTGAGGCTCACCGGTTTGTAGTTTCCCGGATCATCCCTGGAACCCTTTTTAAAAATTGGTGTTACATTGGCGATCCTCCAATCTTCAGGTATTAGAGATGATTTTAATGATAGTTCACAGATTACTAATAGCAGGTCTGCAATCTCATATTTCAGTTCTTTCAACACCCTTGGATGTATACCATCTGGCCCAGGTGATTTGCTACTCTTCAGTTTATCTAAGAGATGTAATACACCTTCCCGATGTTTCTGTTTCCTTCAATTCTTCTGCACCTTTAAATACCACTTCAGTCATGGGTAACATCCCTACATCTTCCTCAGTAAAGACGGAAGCAAAGAATTCATTTAGTCTCTCTGCTATCGCCTTGTTGCCTCTTAGTGCCCTTTTAACTCCTCTATCATCTAGGTTTGATCTCCTTATCTTGAAGGGGTATCGGCAAGGGCAAGGAACAATATTTTAACAATTTAAATTGGCTTAATTAGTATAAGATGGGGGTTGGGTTTGAAAGAGGGGTTGGTGGGGGGGGAGGGAGGGGATTGGAAGGGGGCGGTGCAAAATGGTGATGGTGAAGGAAGGAGGTTGGAGGGAGAAAATAAAAATGTCTTAATTTTATCCTGTTGTGGAATGGAATACTGCTGTTTGTAATTTTTCTTAAGAATATTGTTATGTTTATATTTTGTTGCAGTTTTTAATAACAATAAAAAGATTTATACATAACATTTGTCCCGTGCCTCGAAAGAGAGGCTTGGTGTGGCGTTGCATTGCCAAAAGTACGTCATAAGGTGCCCAAAGCTGAGGTGCAGCAGTTGTGGTCCAGGCCAACCGGTGTCTGTAATGCGATGATGTAAACTAAAGGTAGCCACCATAGCCGCCAATCACAGTATTCGATGTGTAGTCATGTGGCCCCAGAGATAGTTTTCCATGTGGCATCTGTGACTTGTGCACGTTGTAGTAGGGTGTGGCACGGCATATGCATGATACAGCGCATGGGTGGTGTGTGTCATCAACAATGGGCATCCCCCAAAATGGTAATGCGATCCTGCAAGCCAGCCTTTAGCCGCTCTGACCTATGACAGCTGGCAGCCCTAATATGCACCAGGCAGCCATGGCTCTTCCCAGGCGCCTCAAAACACCAGGGTTTAGAATGTGTCAGGAGGGCATGGGTGCGCATCACAAGGCGCTTTAACCGTGTAGCAGACTACCCACGTAAAGTAAGTGTATGGAGACAGGTCACTAAAGGGAAGGTGTGCAACACAATATCCAGCAGTCAAAACACATAAGATATGCACCACGTGTGAGACACGTGTATGTGGGCAAACCTGTGATCAAGCTATTTGTGTATGTTGCTGTGTGCACGTATGCCAAGCCCCAGGAGCCATAGACATGAAAGCAGAGGTTAGCGTGTTGTGATGTAAGCTGCTCCTGTTGCAGTGCACACCTCTGCCCAACCCCCAGGATTAGCAGCCCTCATGACAGGGCTATATTAGGCATCCCTGTGCCATGGTGGCTGATGCTATGACACATTACCAGCTCTGGCCAATCCCCAGGAGACATCTGACCTGATCATAGAGGTCAACTAGTCATCATGGTGCACTGGTAGCTGCTGCAGTCAGAGTACCACAGCCCTGCCCCATACCCAGGAGGCATCAGATCTGATGACAGAGGTCCAGCAGTCATCCTGGTGGTGTGTTAGTTGGTGCTGTTGATGTGTGGAACAGCACTCTTGGCCCTGAACACTCACAGAGCTGCGCATAGGGGTGTGTCAAACATCCTGGTGTCGGTGGGTGCTCCAGTTGCAGTTTTTCAGCTCTGCCCTAACCCCAGGAGGCAGCAGAGCAGACTACACAGGTCTATTCTACAGCCTGGTGTTATGGTGGTTGTTCTTGTTGCAGGTTCCCGGTTCTGCCACATCCCCAGGAGGCAGCACATCAGATTCCAGTGGTCCACCAAGCATCCCGATGTAATGGTAGCTGATGTTGGTGCAGATAACCAGCTCCCACACACCCCCAGGTGTCCGAGCATGCACCACAGAAGCTGCATCAGCATCCAGGCGACATGGTGATAGGTCCTGTTAATGTGGGATGGCCTGCCCAACACCGAGGTCTGTGCTGAACTGCACTGAGGGTATTTATTTACATTCCCTTATATACCGCGCTATTCTGCATCAGTGTGGTTTACATTGAACAGGGCATTATAACTTGGAGATAACTATTTTACAGGGAACATGGGCTATGGAGGGTTAAGTGGCTTGCCCAAGACCACAAGGAGCACCTGTGGGACTAGAAACCCCAGTCCTTCTGGCCCAAGGTTGCTGTCCTCTAATGGGATTTGAACCCCCGACCTTCCGGCCTGAAGTACCTTGCCCCAACCACTAGGCCACTCCTCCACTCCCTGTATATTAGTATATGGAGTCACACCCCCTGCAGACCACAATTGGAACGCCCTACATGCCATGTTGCTCTCATGTCATGGCAGGGACATGGCATAGGGTGGCTGTGAGGCGGCCCACAAGGCACGTAGGTGTCACAACAAATGCCCAGCCTCACACCCACACATGCAGGCGGTGCTGCCCACAGCTACTATGGGACCCGCTGCCCATAGCAGGAGTGGCCCCCATTGAATGCAGACATGTGTGCCATGTGGTTCGCCATGGGCAGGGATACAGGGCCCTAATGTCTGCAAACATTGCTTATCCCCCCAGGTAGAGGACCTACGGAAGAAGGGCAGAGAGATGCGGCTACACTGCCTGGGGTACCTCCGCCGCATGCAGCTGGAGGCAATGGCTGGGGGTGACAGTGAGTGTCCCAGCCTATGCATTGTGCCACACCATCTCCCCGTGACACGGCAGCCTGTGATGCCACATACAATGTGTCTGTGCCGTAACAAATGCATGACGCCCTGTTCATTCCTGCCTTCTCCACAGAGGCTGCAGATGCTGGGGAGGGGAACACTGCCCCCACACCACCTGGTGACAGCCCCCCCCCCATGACCACTGGAGGGACGGAGGTGGAGGATATACCAGCAGCGGCGGAGGATGCCATGGTTGTGGGGGATGAATACATGGAGGGTGGGGAGGGGATGGTGGATGGTGCTGTGGAGGTGAAGTGGGAGGAGGAGGGAGAGGGTCCAGCCAGGGCAGGGAGGGCGGGTGGGTACGGGGAGCCTGTGCCTGATGGTGGCCGCATGCCATCACAGGGCACTGGGGGCCCCTGCCAACTGCCCCATGTGCATGGCCACGCTGTCAGGCTGGGTGTGGGACCCCACACATTGCCATGCACAGGGCCCACGCAGATGCCACCACCCAGACCACAGCCACATGGTGTTGATGTGGCAAATGTGTGGGTCTCCTGTGTGTGGCGATGGGCACTGTTATGCAGACCCTGAGTGACCATGGCCATGCCATCAGGCAGCTGACAGCTGCTGTGCAGGGTATGGCTGAGGTGATGCGCTGCCAGCATTACCATGGCATGTTCACGGCACATCCCCAGCCATACCCCCACGGTGGACGACCCACATATAAAGCTGTGGCCATCTCCCAGTGGCAACCTTAATAGCAAAATGTATCCCCACTAATGTGTTAGACGGATGTCCATGCTGTGCTAACGCCAAATGTGAACCCATTTTTAAAGTTGGCCCGCCTGTGAGAGGCTGTTGTGTTTAACGTTATAACGTTTGTATGGCACCTACCAACACAAACATTAAAACACTGTGTAGGCAGCCAAATTATGCAATGGTCATGTGTCCTTTGTACATAAATGCTGTAGTGGTGAGTGGGACACCTGTGTGCATGTCCCAGTGTGTATTTGTGCAACATACATTGCCCCTGCCCCACAACAGGCTGTGTGGAGCACCATGTGCGCTGACAGATGTATCCCCTGCTGACATTGTGATGTAACCATGTGCTGCACCGTCCAACAGAAATGGACACATGCACATTGGCACAGATAGTCAGTCTGTAGCAGGGATGCAGCACATGATAGGACGGTGAGGAGGTGTGGATGTGATGCATGTGGGGATCCACGTGTCAGTCAGTGCATTAGTCGGTGGGACTCACTAAGATGGGGTTTGGTGGGGTGAAGGAGCAGCGGCGCACTACAGGTGCTGGAGGGTGGTAAACAACTGACGGCAGCTAGGTATATCTGTACGTCGTGTCTGACCGGCAAGCATGTGCATTTAGTATGCAACGGTGACCCTGGTGTGTGTCTGACAGACGGGTCATCCATGGAGATAGCCTGATGTGGATGATATGCGGGGACAGAGGGGGGATATACCCCACAATTTGGGCTGAACAAGCAGACATATACAGCAGGGGGAGGGGGTGTATCCCCAGGCATATATATGGTTATTAACACATGGCACAGTGCATGGAACATAGGGCATGTGTGAACCGCTCTGTCATAACTGCCTCTGGTGCACACATCCCACCAGCCTGTAACATGGCAGGGCACATGTGACCATGGTACCCCAATTGGGACTGCACATTCAGGGAACCCCCAACACCAAAGAAGGACACGTGCACATTGGTGAACAAAGGTAATGTGTCATTTAATGTGGTGGTCAGTCCAACTTAAAGTCAAACACCTATGGCCTGCGTGACCGCCCACGACCCCCCACACCCCTTGCTACCGCCGCCGCCGCCTCCTCCTCTGGCGCTGCTCTAGGCTGCAAGATATGTCCCACCATGGCCTCGAGGGCATCCGCCACCTGGCCTATGCCAGCTGCGATATCCATGGCAGTCCCTCACAGCTGCCATGTCTCCAGGCTGTGCTCCCTGATGTCCCTGCGGAGCCCACACACTGCCCGCGTGAGGGCCCGCACCGCCTGGCATTGGGCACACTGGAGCTGCTGCTGGCCATTCATCTCCACCCTTATACCAATCAGCGCCTTGTGAGTGCCTGTGGGAGGGGATTAAGGTGACCTGTGAGACATCTGTTGCCCAGACTCCAACGTGAATGACATGCCTGTTCTCCACTGAGCCACACCAACCACTCCAGACATGGCCAGGGGGGCATATGTATATGTGGAAGGCCACTGTCATCGTGCATGTGTGTGGCCCCACCGCTGTGTCTGGGGGTTGGTGTGCCACACCAGCACATGCAGCCATCCTGCCAGCTGCTTACCTGCAGCATCCCTGCGTGCTGACACCGTATGTGCCCGCAGCTCCCAGAGGACGACGCACTGCACCCGTTGTTGCAGTGGATGGCCCTGGTGGTGGCAATGTGGGGCCCCTCCCCAGCCACTATGGTGCCTGTGTACCCACTCTGCTGGGGTGACCCTTCATCCTCCTTGGTGGCCACCTCCTCAGACAACATCTTGGCCCATGGGGTGTCTGGGGCATCGCTGATGGCAACCTCTGCATTCGGTGGCTTGTCGACCTCCGCTGGCTCAGGCTCACTGCCACTGTCCTCAGCCGCCTCGATGTCCTGGATGTTACCTGGGGGGGGGGGGAACAAGATATACAGTAGATATGGGGTGTCACAGACACAGACGTAGAGCACATTGTAATGTAGACACATATTTGTTTACATTCACCTTGCTTTCCTCTGTCTCTCTTATTTGGTCAGCCCTAGGGACAGGAACCCCTCTGCTTGCTCCCTTTTTACCCCCTGTTCCTCCTCCACCACACATTGTATTCACAGAACTAACCCATTTAATGGAATTGCCCCATTTCATAACCCAAATCTGGGGTGCGGACATCCAAGTCTGACTGGGAGCGTGGAGTACGCATTTGGGGGGTACTCCCAAACCTTGGATGTCCTCACCGCATCTCAGATATGTCCAGGACATCCTGACCTATATCCACGCCTACATCTGCCCAAGGCATGAATGGGTAATAGGAGAGAGCTCATATTGTCAGACAGATATGTGGAAGGTTTTGGGTAGGAGGTTTGATTCTATCCCCTATAGTTTACAAATGCAAACACTAACAGGGAGTGTGGACTCAGGTATATGTTTTCCTAGTCTGGACACACCTGCTCCCAGGACATGGGCCTGCTACCCCCTGTGGCATGCCCAGCGTGTGCGTTGTAGATAGCTATATGTGTGCTGCATGTCTCGAACATACTTGCTTGTGGGTCAGCCGTGTCTAGCGCCGGTGAGAGGCCATGGATATAGATGGGACCTAGGCACTCAGCTAGCTGCTGCTCCAGGGGCGTGAGGCTTCAGATGAAGGGACTGCCCCCGCCAGTGCCGTTAGCATGTCGGCGTTCTGCAGTCATGTGTGCACGGACCCCCCTCCTGATATCATTGAACCTCTTACGGAGGCTGTCAAGGTCCCTTGGGGGCCACCCAGCCTGTGCCATGGTCCCCTGCACCTCCACCCACACCTGGTTCTGTACACTAACAATTGTGCATGAGCTCTTGTGCCCATACAGCTCATAGTATTCGAGGACATTTGCCAGCAGGTTGTGGTTTTCTTGCAGGCTAAATCGTATCGCCCTCTTCCTCTCCCATCTGGCACAGGCATCTGCCTACGCTTGCCTGTGTATGCCCCTCAGGCTGCTCTTGGGTAGGGTCAGACATACTCGATGGGCCAGCGACCTCAGATCCAGGGTGAACCAACCTTCCCGTCTTTGGAGACTGCGGCCCTGCCGTTTCCCCAGACACCCAACCTATCATGTCCAGCCGCAGCATGTCCCTGCTCTCCCTGTCCTCTCTCTGCATCCCGGACCTGTCTTGCCTCGTGTGGCCCTTGCCCCCTCCCCTGTCACCTTCACCAGCCCTCACCACCTTAGCCACTCACCAGCCCTGCCTCCTGTCACCCCCACCACTCATCAACCCAGCCACCTACCTCCCCCACTGGTCACCAACCCTGCCACTCTCCACGCCTAACCTGCCTCTGACCCTCCTTTCGCTTCAACACCAATAACGCACGCCGTCAAACTCGCTCGCCTGCACTAACCCCTTAGCGTGTACCAGGTGTGCGCGTTAATTTGGTCGTTTGCGTGTGTGTGCGCGTGTTGCGCATGCGCACAGTCATGCAGGGTGCGTACGTGGAATCGTGTGCCACACGTGCGCCAGATGTGTATGTATCTGTGCATGTGCAGCGCACGGTTCCACGGCCGTCCCACAGGCGCTAAGGGTTAGCGGAATCGTGCGCTGCACATGCGCGAGACGTGTACATATCTGCGCATGTGCGGTGTCAGGATACGCGCAGGTCGTAACGAACGGCATGATGTGAGCTGACGCCTCATATGCGTAGGCCTCCACAATGCAAATACGTAGTCTACTGCACATGTGCGGTGGTTGGTTCCGCGTCCGTCCCACAGGCAACAGACGTCAGCGGAACCGTGCGCCGCACATGCGCAGATACGTGCACGTCTGGTGCATGTTCGGTGCACGATTCCACATACGCATCCTGCGCATCGACTGTGCACATGCGCAACACACACACACGCGCAGACGTCCAAAGGTCCTTAAATTTCTACAGGACCAAGCAGGAAGTCAGTCCTCACTTATGGGTGACATCGGCGCCGATGGAGCCCCCGTGCGGAGCATTTCCCCAGCTTTCTATGAAAGCCTTTGGGAATATTACACGCATGCGCGGTCCCCTTCCCGCCTAAAGGTGCCATCTTGCTCAGTCTCTCTTTTTCCATGGAGCCCTTCGGACGTTTGTCCTAGTCACCCGGGAAAAGTTGACGTTTTTTGAAGATTTCTTCGCTTTTTCTCAGAGTTCGACGCCGGTTCCCTTCCCGCCGGGTTCGGTACACCGGTATCGAGCCTGTTCTCTATTTTTCGGTTTTTGCCCTTCGTGGCTGGCATTCGCACCCTTTTATCTGTTTTTCCCTGCAAGGCCGGTCTTTTGACCTCGCGGGGGCCCTTTTTTCCCCGATGGCTTCCAGTGGTTTCAAGAAGTGTGATTGGTGCAAGAAACTAATGTCTCTCACCGACACACACGGCTGCTGCCTTCAGTGCCTCGGCCCAGATCATGATCCCCTGATCTGTGGCCCGTGTGGTAAAATGTCCACCAAGGCACCTCGAAGCCGTCAGCACCAGAAGGAAAGTATTTTTTTTGGATTCTGCCTCCGGCCGGGCCCGGACCTCGTCTGAGGCCTCGACATCTTGGGAGTCTGATCCCGAGCATCGCCGGGGTTCCTTGGACAGGTGGTCCCCTGACTGGGAATGCAAGAGGAAGAAATGGCTCGCGAGGGTGGCGTCAGAAGAGGTCCCTGGTTCCTCAAGGGCCAGGTCTAAGACCCCCGACTGCCATCCCGGGCCTTTGGAGCAGGAGAAGCCGTCCAAAGTACCTCGTGTAGAGCTGGAGACCGTCGGACACGTAAGTCCTGTAGTCCTCGTGGACTCTCCGAGGGAGCCGATGCCTGGCCCGGTGCCGCCGGGGCCCGAGTCGGTAGCTGCTGAGTCTCCTGAGCTTGGACTCAGGCTGACAGCCTTGGAGTGCCGATTGTCTGCCTTCATGGAGCAGCAGCGGGTATTGATGGCCAGCCTCGCTGGTGCATCTGCCCCGACCACCAGGACATTGACGTCGAAGTCAACCCCGGAGACCGAGCCGATACTCGAGACTATGAAGGCTCGAGGTCGTCCTCGGTCAAGGTCTCCCTCAACCTCCCATTTGGAACTGAGGGTGTCGACGCCGGTGCCTTTGGCGTTGGGGCGGGTGCCACCTCGACCCGCACAGTCGGAGCACCTCGACTCCTCTTCCGATGAGTCAGCCTGGGAGACGGAGGATGAGGAGTCTCCCAATACCTTCCTGACTCGTTGCGTCCCGTCGGACTCACCGCAGTCCGAGCCTCGGAGTAGGTCCTCTCCGGAGGACACCCGATTCTCGGAGTTCGTGCGGGACATGGCCAAGGCCTTGGCGATTCCCGCCGACCCTGAGGAGGAGCCTCGAGCCGAGGAGCTCGAGGCCCTCCAGTATGACTCTCCTCCGAAGGAGGCCTTTACTGTGCCGGTTCCTCCGATGCTGGCTCCTTTTCCGGATGTGGGAGGCACCGGCCTCGGCACCGGTCTTGAGCAAGCGAGTCGATTCCATTTATCGACTCCGTAAGAGCCCTGGCTTCCAAAAGGCGCAGCTGCCGTGCCATTCCATGGTGGTGGAATCGGCCATGCATTGACTGAAGAGCCAGAAGATGCACTCTTCGGTGCCCCCCGGTAGGGAGGCCTGGAACCTGGATGCTTTTGGCAGAAAGTGCTTCCAGGGCTCGATGCTTGCTTGCCGTGTCCAGTCATACCAGCTGTACATGGGCATGTTTCTCCGAGACCTGGCAAAGGAGCTTGCCGGGTTCTCTGCTGGTCTCTCCGGGGAACCTTTGCAGAGGTTCCAGTCTTTGTCTTCAGGAATCCGGGACTGTTCCAAATTCATGTCCCGAGCGGCCTACGATGGCTTTGAGGCTTTGGCTCGTGTGGCGGCTGCCGGCATCGCAGCTCGACGCCAGGCATGGCTGCAGTCATCGAACCTTGAGCCTTGGGTACAGGACAAGTTGGTAGATGTCCCTTGCTGAGGTGAGAACCTTTTTGGCAAACCCATGGCTGAGAAGGCCGCTGAGCTCGAGACCGAGCACCTGACCAGGAATAGGCTGTCCAGAAAGACTTCTGCCCCTTCTCACAAAAAGAAAGGCTCAGGTAAAAAGCCCTTCTACCCGAGAAAGGTGTCTGCCTACAAACCTTTCCCTCAATACCAGGCCTCCCCAGCTCCCCCTCAGGGGCAGCAGGCCAAGGGACAGGGACATGGGCCCCGTAGGCAGAAGACCCCCAAGCCTCCGGCTCCTGCTCCTACCCAGCAGAGAGGGGGTTTTTGACTCCCAAGGCATAGCCTCTCTGTCCCTGCTGTCCCATCCCTGCACAGGATGTCGCTTAGCCCTGTTTGGCCACCGGTGGCCACCCATTACAGGGGATGCTTGGGTTTTAAGCATCATTCACCAAGGCTATATGCTTCATTTCCAACAACTACCTCCTGTCTGCTTTCCAGGAGAACCTCTCAGGCCTCTCCTGCACACCACCCTCCTCCTCCAAGAACTTCAGGGTCTGCTTCTGGACAAGGTGGAACCGGTACCTCCTTGCCTACAAGGGCACGGGTTCTACTCCAGGTATTTTCTGGTGCCAAAGAGGACAGGAGGCCTCAGGCCTATCCTAGACCTCCGAAACCTCAACAAGTTCTTGGAGAAAGAGAAGTTCGAGATGCTTACTCTTGGAACACTTCTGCCCTACCTCCAGCAGGGAGATTGGCTATGCTCCTTAGATCTAAAGGATGCATACACTCACATCCTCATTCATCCAGACCACAGAAAGTACCTCAGGTTCGTGGTGGGAGGAAACCATTACCAGTACAGGGTACTGCCTTTTGGCCTAACGTCCGCCCCACGGGTCTTTACAAAGTGCCTAGCTGTGGTGGCAGCCTACTTGAGGACTCAAGGGATATTTGTCTTCCCCTGTCTGGACGACTGGCTCATCCGGGACCAAACCTACCAGGAGGCCAGGCAGGCCACCTTCAGGACTGTCACACTCCTTCAAGACCTAGACTTTGTCATAAACTTCGCAAAGTCCACTTTGCTCCCCTCCCAGAACCTCGAGTTCATAGGAGCACGGCTGGACTCTCTGCAAGCAAGGGCTTACTTGCTAGAGGACAGAGCTCAAAGGCTCATGGAGTTGGCATCCCGGTTTCTCAGTCTGCTGAGGGTTCCTGCCAGGCTCTGTCTACAGCTCCTGGGACACATGGCATCGACTGTGCATGTGACCCCCAATGCCCGCCTCCACATGAGGCCTGCACAGTGGTGCCTCAGGACTCGGTGGAAGCAGGCCACAGGGAGCCTAGCAGACCCGGTAAGGGTATCCAAACCTTTCCTGGATTCTCTTCAGTGGTGGCTACACCACCCCCAACTTGCTACAGGGGGTACCTTTTCAGGTAGCTGTCCCCACAGTGGTGTTGACAACCGATGCCTCCTTGCAGGACTGGGGTGCACACTGTCAAGGGAGCTGCACCCAAGGCCTCTGGTCCCCATGGGAAGCCCTGCAACAGATCAACCTACTGGAACTGCGGGCTATTCGCTTAGCCCTCAAGGCTTTTTCTCACTCCTTGGCCCACCAGTCTGTTCTAGTTCAGACAGACAACCAAGTAGCCATGTTCTATGTGAACAAGCAGGGCAGCACTGGGTCCAGGCCTCTATGCCTGGAAGCACAAGCCCTTTCTCTTTTGCCCTCAGGCACCAGATGTTGCTGAGGGCTGTGTATCTTCCTGGCTAGGAGAACTTTCTGGCAGACCGCTTAAGCAGGATTTTGCAGCCCCACGAGTGGAAGCTGCACCGTTTTGTGGTTCAACAGATCTTCCTAAAATGGGGACTTCCATCCATGGATCTCTTTGCCAGTCCCCTGAATCACCAACTGCCCAGGTTTTGTTCCAGGCAACCGCATCCCCTGAGGGTGGCAGCGGATGCCTTCCTGATTTCTTGGTCCCAGGGCCTGCTCTATGCGTTTCCTCCCACGCCTCTGGTGGCCCGAACCTTGTTCAAGATTCTCAGGGACAAGACCTCAGTACTTCTGGTTGCTCCCAGATGGCCGAGGCAGCCCTGGTTCCCCCTGCTACTTCAACTGGCAGTGGAGACACCCATGCCTCTGGGATTCCAACCCGACCTTCTATCTCAGGATCAGGGTTCCCTTCTGCATTCCAATCTCAAATCTCTCCATCTGATGGCATGGAGGCTGCAAGGTTAGTCTTGGCCCCCTGGGGTCTACCTCAGGAAGTGGAAGAGGTGGTTTTGGCCTCTAGAAAGCAATCCACCAGGAAAACATATGCCCTAAAGTGGAGAAGGTTCTCCTTGTGGTTTCAGCAATGCAAGGAAGATCCTTTCACCTGCACTGTGCCAGTAGTGCTCCAGTACCTGCTGCACTTGTCCAATCAGGGCCTTAAGTCCAATTCTGTTCGGGTCCACCTCTCTGCTCTAGCAGCTCATCACTCTCTGGTGGAGGGACACTCTTTGTCAGTTCACTCCTTGGTGTCCAGATTTCTCAGAGGCTTACTATTGCTCAAGCCTCCACTCCGTCCATTGGCCCCTGAGTGGGAGTTGAATGTGGTCTTGCAGCAACTTACTCGCCCACTTTTTGAGCCCATGGTTACATGTCCTTTATGCTTCCTGTCCTGGAAGACTCTATTCCTAGTGGCCTTGACCTCGTCCAGGCGAGTGAGTGAATTTCAAGCCCTGGTCTGTGACAGGCCGTACACTCGCTTCTATAGGAACAGGGTAGTCCTTAGGACTCATCCTAAGTTCCTCCCCCAGGTTGTCTCCTCTTTCCATCTCAACCAAGAGGTGGTTCTTCCAACATTCTTCCCTAGGCCACATGCAAGCCGGGCTGAGACAGTCCTGCATACTCTGGACTGTAGGAGGGCCTTGTCCTTCTACCTTGAGCGTATGCAGAGACATAGAAGGGCTACTCAGCTCTTCGTATCTTTTGACCCCAATAACTTGGGGGTACCTGTGTCCAAGCGTACCTTGTCCCTCTGGGTGGCTGACTGAATCACCTGGGCTTACAGGGCAGCTGACCTTCCTTTGCAGGGTCGGGTCACGGCCCACCATGTCAGGGCAATGGCTGCCTCAGTAGCTCATCTCCGCTCTATACCGTTGGCAGACATCTGCAGGGCTGCAACTTGGTCCTCAAGCCAGACGTTTGCGGCCCATTACTGCCTGGAGAGGGAGTCCCGCAGGGACAGTGCTTTCGGTCAGGCAGTGCTCCGGAATCTCTTTGAGGTTTAGGCAACTCCTACCCTCCAGCCCTCTGGTTGGGCTACCGGTGGAGGTGTGTTTTCAGTGAAATCCTTTCTCTGATGCTGCGGCTAGATGGAGCTAATTTTTCAGCTCTGGGTCCCCGGTAGCCTGAAGCTGGGGAGTCCCATGAGTGAGGACTGACTTCCTGCTTGGTCCTGGAGAAAGAGTAGTTACTCACCTGTAACAGGTGTTCTCCAGGAGCAGCAGGAATCAGTCCTCACAACCCTCCCTCCTCCCCTGGGAGTTGCAGTTGTACATAGTTAAATTTTTTCATTTTTGTGTGCTGTTTTTTTAGCTATGTCATTTGACTGAGCAAGATGGCACCTTTAGGCGGGAAGGGGACCGCTCATGCGTGTAGTATTCCCAAAGGCTTTCATAGAAAGCTGGGGAAATGCTCCTCACGGGGGCTCCATTGGCGCCGATGTCACCCATAAGTGAGGACTGATTCCTGCTGCTCTTGGAGAACACCTGTTACAGGTGAGTAACTACTCTTAACACGCACACCTGGAACACGCTGAGGGGTTAGTGCAGGCAAGCGAGTTTGACAGCGTGCGTTTTTGGTGGTGTAGCGAACGGAGGGTCAGAGGCAGGTTAGTCGTGTAGTGTGGCTGGGTTGGTGGGTGGAGGGAGAGGCGAGCATCGGCCTTGGTGAGTGCTGGGGAAGTGTGTGGCTGTGTTGGTGTGTGCTGGGGGAGGTAGGTGACACGGGTGGTGGGTATGGTGTGTGGCTGGGTTGGTGTGTGGTGGGGGAGTTGAGTGGCAGGGTTAGCGTGAGGTGGGGAGGTGAGGGGGGTTTGGTTAATAGTGTCCGCTATGGTGGCCTTTGTGATTGCTTCCTGTACACTGGGGGATATGCAGGGCTTGCGGTTGCCTGACGAGGGAGATGGTGTCCATGGCCTGGGGCACGGGGCGGGGGTGCAGACCAGCTCCAACACCGACCTGCAGCTGTGGGGGCAGGCCAAGCAGGGCCTGTGCTGGCACGGTGCAGGAGGCGTGCCGAGTTGCAGGCTCGCCAGCCTCGCATCTATAGGCCCAGGGCCCAGCTCCAGGGCATGTGTGAGGACCAGGTCATCTCCCTCTACTGCCTGAGCACAGGGGCTATTAGGGAGCTCTATGAGGATCTAAGACCTGACCTCAAGCCCCTGACTGGTCGGTCACATGCCATACCGGGTTTGGTCAAGCTCCTTGGTGCCCTACATTTCTTTGCCTCTGGCTGTTTGCAGTCATCTATGGCCACAGTGGGTGGCATGAGCCAACCCACCTTCTCACGCTGTCTCCACCAAGTACTGCGTGCCATGATCAGCCAGGTTGGGAATTACATTGCATTTCCCAACACTAGGCAACAGTGGGGGACCCTGAACCAGGCCTTTGAGGCATTTGACGGGTTACCACACGTGATGGGAGCTATTGATTGCACACGTTGCCCTGGTCCCGCCCAGAGACAGGGAGGCAGTTTTCTGCAATCGCAAACACTACCACTCCCTGAATGTTCAGGTTGTATGTGATGCAGGTATGCATATTCTGAATGTGGTCCCGCGGTTTGCAGGGTCCACCTATGATTCCTATATCCTGCGTCACTCGGCACTGTACAGACAATTTGAGGCCTGTCAATTTGAGGACTGTATACTGCTGGGTGGGTATTTGTCATCTCTGACATGCACATCGTATACCCCTGCTATCTGTCCTGCATACATGTCTGTCTTTGACGTGTGTCCCGAGTTGTGTGTGTGTGTCATCTGTGTGTGTGGGAGCTGCCGGGGGGGGGGGGGGGGAATATGCCAGGTCTTCTGTGCTGCGGTGCTGTGTGTTGGTGGCACACTGACATTTGACGTTTCACGACATTTGGCATTGTGTGTTTAGGTTGGCACGGTACAACACACATGTATGCTTCCTGTGTATCAACAGTGTGGTGTTGTCTATTCCATCCTCCCTGCCACGGTGGGGTAACTGTTCCTGTCGCATCATCTGTGTGTGGGGAATAGCATGACCGTCACATGCTTGCACATGTGTGCATCTCTGCCCTTGTCCAGGGTGCATTGCATATGTGTCTCTGATGTGTTCAGGCCTGGCGCTACTACCTTTCGGCCTCTGGTGCACTGTTCCCTCTAAGCTGTGCGCGTGTGCGCGCGCACACACCTCGCCGAGCAAGCGCACATACTTTACCACAGAGCGCACAAAAATTACGGCTCTGATTCTGATAAAAAACAACACAGACGTCTTAAAATTTAAAAGTTATGATTGTAATTACTAGAAATTTCCAGCTTCATTTAGTAATTGTCTATTTTCATTTAATTTGATTAAAATCAATGTGGTGTACATACTGTATTCTGACATGTAGTCAAATTTTAAAGTATATAACTCCGAGTGTCGTTATGTGGCGCACAAAAATTTAACCTTCCTTCAAAAGCTGCACACAGCTGATATTTTATGCGCACACAGCCTACAGAAAATTAGAGGGAACATTGCTCTGGTGTCTTCCCATGTGTCTGCTGTGGTTCAGGTTAATGTTTGCACTCCTTCTACCTCCCCCGTGCTCTGTATTTCATACCTCCAGACACTGGTGCATAGGTGTTGTGTCCCATCATGTGTTCCCCTATGTTTCTGTCTGACCTGTAGGTGCTGTGGGTCTGCACGTACATTCATGTGTTCATGTGTGTGGACATCAGCTACTGTTTTAACGTTCACAATTTCTTTCTGCAGCTGACGCAGGATATGGGTGTCGGCCCTGTTTGCTAACCCTTGTGCGTCTACCACGGACACGTGCAGAGATGAGGTACAATGAGGCCCATGCCACCAGTCGCTCTGTCATCGAGCGCACCTCTGGCGTTTTGAAAAGTCGCTTCAGGTGTCTGGATAGGACCGGCGGGGCCTTACAATACCAACCCGTGACAGTGGCAGAGATCATTATTGCCTGTTGCATCCTGCACAACATTGCTCTCAGGCACAATATTGATGTCGAAATTAATGGGAATCTGGAAGACGATCCAACGTGCCCTCCTGTACATGCCCGTAGTGACATACATGAGGGCGCAGCACTCAGGTGCCAGCTGATTGAGGAGCTATTTTCATGTGAGTACTGGATGCTTCTGAATGAAACATTTGTATAGCTATCTGTACTCCTACTACTACTGAGCATTGGTATTGCACTACCAGTCATACGCAGCACTGCACTGACATTGCTGACACAATGCCTGGCCATCCAAGCTTACAATGTAGTCCAACCGCTAACACAGAAGGTGTGGGCAGGGGACAACAGTGGGTGGAGGTGATTAATGTGGTCAGGATTATTAGGCTTAGGTGATGTGGTGGGCTGTCACACAGGATTTTGAAATGGTTGGTGAGGATGGCTGCCCTGCAGCCACAGGTAGTTAGTTCCAGGCATTGGGTGCTGCAAGGTGACAGGTGTGTGGTCCCGCATTAACAGTGGGGGAGCGGCCCATAGATAGGACCAGTTGGCTTGACATGTGGGGATGACATTTTGGGGATATGAGGGGATTGCTTGGATTGTATGCTCTGATGAGCATGGACTGTGTGTTACATGTTTCGGTATGGCGATGCATACAGGTGTTAGCACTGTTTACATACTCAGTAGTAGTAGTATTTGTAGTACTTGGTTTATGCGAGTCAAGGTACAGGGCAACCACAGTGTGACTGCATCAGAAGGTGCATCTTGACCTAGCCTGGGGCCTTTGAGGTGTCGTGACAGGTGGGGAGTTATTGTCATACTGAGGCTGTCGGTAGCTTAGCCATGCAGCGCAGTGTTGCATACATTGCAGCAGACAGAGATGATTTCGAGGCAGACCAGCAAGGTGTAGGTTAAAGTGACCAGGATGGCGGGTGATGGAGGGGGGCATTAGCGCTTTATTTGTGTGTTCTGGGGTGACAGCAGGAATCTTGCTGATGTTATCTAGGGGGACACCGCAGGCCTTAGCTACATGATAGGTATGTGTGGAGAAGGGGAGCGAGGGGTCATAGAGACCTGCTACCTTGACGAACACGTAGACAGAAGGTGTATCCAACCTATACACAGACACTGTAAAGGTTGGGGAGGGTTTAGGGGCGATGCCCAGATGTCCGGTCTTAGGCATGCTCAATTCATGCAGCAGGGGTACCTGCAGCTATCAATGTCAGGGAGCAAGCTGAGGTCGGGGTGTGGTTTGCCCAACATAGTTCATGCGTGGTGAGATATCTTTGGGACACATCAGCGTACAGCTGCTGGTGATAGCCAGGGGATGTGCCTGATGCACCAGGGAACTGGGTATGGGGCCAGTGGAATGTAGCAGCCCCTGCATATATCCCTTTCGTACAGCACCTGGGAGCAGGTTAGCAGGGGAGGTGGACCCACAAGAACACACACTGAAGGTGCTATGGGAGACATATGGGGGAGGCAGGCTTGTACCAAGACCTTTGGGCCGAGCATGTACAGGGTAGCGCAGTGATGGTTGTGATCAACAGTCTCGGGGGCAGCAGACAGGTCCCAAAGGGGACGGACAGGCTACAGGCCCTTGGACCTGGCCATGAACATGTCAGTGGCGTGTTTGGGTGGGGACAATTAGGTACAGTGTCATGACGAACTACCAGACTGTGGCGGATCTAGGGGGTTATGAGAGATGAGGACATGAAGCGGGTGTGTTTGTTGCACAGCTCCAACATGACATATGTATGTTTCCCTTGTGTTTCTCAATCCACAGGACAGGCTTGGTGACGTTCCTGTTGCTGTAGTGCAGTGGCAGCTATGTGCACCTCATTCAATGTGCAGGACACTGGGGTAGGTGGACATACAGGTGATTTGTGTGTGTGGACAGTCAGAAGGAACACATGTCACAGGTTATCTGTCTACTGCACATATGTTGTGGGTGACCTATTCATCGTGCCCCCGTACCCCATATGTTGATGTTGGCCACACATATCCACATGTGTTTGTGCACAGTTTGTCTTCTCCGGCACTGTCTCTGGGACACATCCAACAGGGCTGCGTGTGTCTACAGGTCCTAGGTGTTCTGGTGGTGGGCCGCACTTACACCCTTCCCTGACATTGTAGCATCGGCCAACAGCAGTGTATCATAGCATTTGCCAGGCCTTTATCTCCACTATTCGCCAATTGTGCACATACAGGCCATATGTTACTGGTGCCCCGCTCACCTTCTCATCCTGTGTGTATTTATGGGTGGCTCTGCTGTGATACATTGTGCATACAGTTTGCATTATCATGTGGTGGGCGGGGTCTGCACACCTGTGGAGTGGTGGTGAGTGTGCTATCTCTAACTTACTGGTGTTAACCTTGGGCACAATGTGCGCGTGTGTTGTGTGTTGACCTATCTCATGTGTATTGACAGACCACCGCACGACAGCATTTATGTATCCCAGATATCACCATTTATTTATTTATTTTATTTAGCTGCATTTATATCCCGCTTTTCACCGGGTCAAAGCGGTTGGGGGATACATTTAACACGAGGGGATATGAGACACATACACTGATACTTACAGGGAACATGGGCAATGGAGGGTTAAGTGGCTTGCCCAAGACCACAAGGAGCACCTGTGGGACTAGAAACCCCAGTCCTTCCGGCCCAAGGTTGCTGTCCTCTAGTGGGATTTGAACCACCGACCTTCTGGCCCATGGTACCTTGCCCCTCCCACTAGGCCACCCCTCCCACCATAATTTGGACATGCGGCAACAGCAGCTGGACATGGGGATGTGGTTATTCAACACATGTTGATGACATCTTCTGCCTTTATTGAGACGTGTTGTGGACTTTGCCTGCCTGTGAAGATCCCAAGCAGACATTTGCTGCAGACACACAGTAGGTAGCACCTTGGCTCATTTGGGTGTAACATCAGCCTTTATATGTTTGTTTTTTGCTGTTTGTTTCATGGACCTTTCCTGTTGGGTCTCTGTGCACCAAAGCTAATGGACATGGGGTGCAGCTGTGATACGCCTGTGTTACTTGGGCATGGACATGACCATCTCCAGGAACAAGCAGGAATAAGTCCTCACATATGGGTACGTCGGTACCGACGGAGCCTGCGCGGGAAAGCTCCCCAGCTTCCTAGAATGGAAGCTTTTGGGACCTCCCACTGCACATGCGCACTGCCTTCCCGCCTTCCTGAACAGCTCTCCTCAGTTTCTCTTTTTCCGCGGAGCCAGCAGGTCGTGTATCCTGTCACCGCTGAAGAAATTGTAGTTTTTTGTTTTGTTTCTTTAGACCGCGTACCTGCCTTCCCATACCGATACCGGTATCGCCGGTCTTCCTTTTTCTTTCTTAAAAAATTATTTTCTTTTATTATTTTTTCAGCACTTGGCCTACTTTAATTCTCCACATGGAGCAGCCAGCCCCTGGATTTAAGAAGTGTACCAAGTGTACTGCTGTAATATCAGTCACAGACACCCATGAATGGTGTCTTAAATGTTTGGGGCCTGACCACTCCATTCCGGACTGCCCTTCCTGCTCCCAAATGTCTAAGCGTGGGCTGCAGAACCGGGCCAACAAATTCCATGTGCTGTTTGCTTCAGAGAATCCAACATCACAGTCATCCAGGTCATCATCCCCGGATGGATCTCAGGTAACCAAACCTTCTGTGGGCAAGTCCTCAAAGAGCAAATCTCCTTCAAAGCATCGAGAGGCTCTTAGTTTTGAGGACCCTGCCCCAGCCAAACAGCCCCGGCGGGAAGCCCTACCTTCCAAAACGCCAATACAGGGGCTACAGGTTGACATCGATGGCACGGCCTCGACAGATCACCTGTTGGACTGCTCTGGGGTACCGGCCCATACCGGTACCGACATCCAGGCAGCCGTGGCGTCTATGGGCAATACTGTCCAATCCATGCAGCAGGCCGTCATGGCTTTCATTAAAGCTGCAACGCCATCGGTACCGCTTCCAGCGGTTCCGGGCCCGGTTCCGGTATCGTCCGCCATGCCGGAACCCAGGCCTTCCTCTTCTAAACGCAAATCGGTACCGTATGGGCTTTCGCTCCATACCGCTTCCATACCCGGTACGCCCGATGTCGATACCGATCGGTATGCGTATCGTGCGTTGGAGGAAACTAGAGAATACACCGATTCCTCTGAGGATTTTGTCTCCTCTGATGAGTCTGCAGAGCTCTCCCTTGACCTTCCTGAGGAACCTTCTTCTCCAAAAAGGAGAATGTCTCCTCCAGAGGATTTGTCCTTTCAGGACTTTATTTTAGAAATGGCTAAAGGCCTTTCTATCACTACCTCCTCTGAAAGGGAACCAAGGTCAAAAAGATTGGATATTTTAGGATACTCTAAGTCTCCTAAAGAAGCAGTTACTCTGCCTATCCATGAAATCCTTCAGGAACAATTGATGGATTTCTGGGAGAACCCTTTAACTCTGTCTCCTTATTCCCGTAGGTTGGACACCATGTATCGGGTCCCTCCTTCTCCTGGTTTTCAGAAAACTCAATTGCCTCACCACTCCATTGTGGTAAAGTCTGCAATGAAAAAGATCAAGAGTACTAAAAGGCACTCTTCTACACCTCCAGGAAGGGAATGTAAGACACTGGACTCTTTTGGTAGGAAAATCTTCCAGGCTAGTATGCTTATAGCCAGGATTAATTCCTACAGCCTCTATATGGGCATGTTCCTAGGGGAACTTGCCAAGAAAGTACGGCATTTTGCCTCCCTTATCCCTGAGGATAAACAGGAGGACTTCCTTTCTGTTGTGAAACAACTTTTAGATGTTTCTAAGTTCTCCAACAGAGCTGCCTTTGATTCCTTCGAAGGAGCCAGCAGAGCTTCTGGCATTGCTATCGCAGCCAGACGTCTGGCCTGGCTCCAGGCTTCTGATCTGGAACCCTGGGTTCTAGATGGCTTACGGAATCTGCCCTGTACAGGTGAGAACTTATTCGGTGCAGAGTGGCAGGTTAAGGCCACTCAAATGGACGCTGAAAATGCCACCTTAGAGAGACTTTCTAAGTCCACTTCTACTCCCACTAAGAAGAAGTCTTTCAAGAGGCCTTATTATAAGAAGGCCAGATATGCTTCCAATACTGGCCAGCAATCTTCTCAACCTCGTTTTGCGGCTAAACGTCAGCAAACGAAACAAGCAAGAGCAAAGCCTGCAGCAGCTACTGCAGCTCAACAGGCTCCACCCCCTCAGGGGTTTTGACTTGCCTCTAGAGAACTTGCCATTCCTGGTTCTGGACCAACCAGAACCTCTCACCATACCTGGAAGGTTAGCTCACTTTGCTCCCAGATGGGAACAGATCACAACAGAGCAATGGACCCTCTCTATCATCCGAGAGGGTTACAAACTTCATTTCTCCAGCCTTCCTCCTCATCACATGGTGAGACCCTTCAATTCTCCATCTCCTCTCCTAGCCCTGTTGGATCAGGAGATCTCTTCTCTGCTTGCCCAAGGGGCCATAGAAGAGGTTCCTCTTCATCAACAGGGGTCAGGTTTCTACTCCCCCTATTTTCTCATTCCAAAGAAGACAGGGGGATTCAGACCAATCCTAGATCTGAGAGAATTGAACAAATTTCTGTACAAGGAGAAATTCAAAATGCTCTCTTTGGGCATTCTCCTTCCATACCTTCAGAGTCAGGACTGGCTTTGTTCTCTAGACCTGCAGGATGCGTATACACATCTACTCATCCATCCCTCCCACAGAAAATATCTTCGCTTTCTGTTCAGGGGAAGTCATTACCAATACAGAGTACTTCCCTTCGGTCTCGCCTCTGCCCCAAGAGTCTTTACCAAATGCATGGCAGTCGTAGCCGCATTTCTCAGAAGCATGGGGATTTTCGTATTCCCATATCTGGACGACTGGCTCATTCGAGCTCCAACTCAGTCGCAGGCCCAGATTTCCCTAGACCGCACAAGGAACCTTCTGCAGTATCTGGGACTGGTGGTAAACCTTCCCAAGTCTCAACTCAGCCCTACTCAGTCTCTAGAATTCATAGGGGCCCGGTTGGACACCACCACTGCAAGAGCCTACCTTCCACTGGTTCGGGGTCAGCGTCTGCTGAGCTTGGCCTCCCAAGCCCAGTCCAGTACTCACTTGACAGCCAGGGAAATGCTACGCCTCCTGGGCCATATGGCCTCCACAGTACATGTGGTGCCCTATGCTCGTCTTCATATGAGAGCAGCTCAATGGACCCTGGCCACCCAGTGGACTCAGGCGTCGGGAGCACTCTCAGACCAAATACAAACCTCAAACCGTCTGTCTTGGTCCCTCCATTGGTGGATATCCACCAAGAATCTGTTGTTGGGGGCTCCCTTTCAGCCCTTGCTACCCCAAGCAACCCTCACAACAGATGCCTCCCAATTGGGGTGGGGAGCCCATCTGCTAACTCTCTCCACTCAGGGCACTTGGTCTCCACAGGAGGCCACCCTTCATATCAACCTCCTGGAACTGCGAGCAATTTACCTTGCCCTCAAGGTCTTCCATACCCTCCTTGCCAACCTGACTGTCCTGGTTCAGACAGACAATCAGGTGGCCATGTTTTACATAAACAAACAAGGAGGAACGGGCTCTCTGTCGCTTTGCAACGAAGCTCTCAGATTATGGGCCTTCGCCAGAGAGCACCAAATTCATCTGCTAGCAGTGTACCTTCCAGGAGTTCAAAACTCTCGAGCAGACAGGCTCAGTCGAGTTCTGCTGCCACACGAGTGGTCCCTACACGTGGACCAGATAACCAGAATCTTTCAGGAATGGGGGACCCCGGACATAGACCTCTTTGCAAGTCCGTGGAATGCCAAACTTCCCCGGTTCTGTTCCAGGACTCCATGTCAGGAAGCTCAGGCCACGGACGCCTTTCTCCTCCATTGGGGTCAGGCGTTCCTATATGCCTTTCCACCCATTCCGCTGATTCCCAAGACTCTGTTCAAACTCTAGAGAGATCACGGCTCTATGATCCTCATAGCTCCACGCTGGCCACGCCAAGTGTGGTTCCCTCTGCTTCTACAGCTCTCCCAGGGATCCTCCCTGGACTTAGGAGCTGCACCAGACCTTCTGTCTCAGGAGGACGGGACTTTGTGGCACCCAAACCCCAAATCCCTACATCTCCGAGCTTGGTTACTGAAGGCTTAAGTCTTCAAGACTTTAATCTTTCTCAACCTGTGAAAGATATCCTTCATGCCTCTAGGAAACCTTCCACGAGGCGGTCTTATGCTTTCAAATGGAAACGTTTTTCCATTTGGTGTGCTCAGCAGGGCCTTGACCCTCTGGCACTTCCTTTGAATTCCCTCTTAGACTATCTCCTGCATCTTTCCAATGCAGGCCTTAAGACGAATTCTGTAAGAGTCCATTTAAGTGCTATTTCAGCATCCCTGAAACCTGTAAATGGACAACCTATCTCCTCTCATCCTCTTGTTGCAAGATTCATGAGAGGCCTGACCCTCACTAAACCTCCCATCAGACCCCCCCCGGTCGCATGGGATTTGAATCTAGTGCTTGGTCAGCTTATGAAGCCACCTTTTGAGCCGTTATTTTCTACCTCCTTGAAATTTCTTTCCTGGAAGGTATTATTCCTAATTGCAGTCACTTCCGCTCGTCGCATCAGCGAACTGCAGGCTCTAGTGGCTAATCCACCTTATACAAGATTTCATCATGACAAGGTGGTCCTTAGGACGAATCCCCACTTTATGCCTAAAGTGGTCTCGCCTTTTCATCTTAATCAAGAGGTATATCTACCTGTATTTTTCCGGCTCCTCATGCCTCCAGTGCAGAGAGGAACCTTCATACTCTGGATTGTAAAAGAGCTCTAGCCTTTTACCTTAATAGGACTCAGCCACATCGAAAGTCTTCTCAACTTTTCGTGGCTTTTGATCCTTCACATTTGGGACTTCCAGTCTCCAAGCGTACACTTTCCAATTGGATTGCTCAGTGTATTTCCTTTGCTTACCAGAGTAAAAACATTTCTCTGGAAGGCCATGTCACAGCTCACAATGTGAGAGCCATGGCAACTTCTATGGCTCATCTGCACTCTGTTTCCATTGATCAGATCTGTCGAGCCGCTACCTGGGCCTCGGTTCATACCTTCACAGCCCATTACTGTTTGGACAAAGACTCCCGCCGGGATGCCTTGTTTGGCCAGGCTGTCCTCAAACACCTGTTCCATTCTTAGACAACTCCTGCCCACCTTCCCAGGATGGATGCCTGAGATCCATACGAAGATGGCGAACCTTGACAGGGGATCCCACGCATCTAAGCTAGGGAGTCCCCATATGTGAGGACTTATTCCTGCTTGTTCCTGGAGATAGCACAGTTACTTACCTGTAACAGGTGATCTCTGGGAACAGCAGGAATTAGTCCTCAGAACCCACCCACCTCCCCTAGGAGTTGTATCTTTTATCTATCTATCTTCCTGTCCTCTCTCTATTGACTCAGCTATAAACTCGAAACTGAGGAGAGCTGTTCAGGAAGGCGGGAAGGCAGTGCGCATGTGCAGTGGGAGGTCCCAAAAGCTTCCATTCTAGGAAGCTGGGGAGCTTTCCCGCGCAGGCTCCGTCGGTACCGACGTACCCATATGTGAGGACTAATTCCTGCTGTTCCCAGAGATCACCTGTTACAGGTAAGTAACTGTGCTATATCCATGGGCCTAGCTCATCTGCGGTTGCATTTCCAAATGTCCACAACATGCACAGTGTTCTGTGTTGTGATCATGTTATGTTTGCCTGTGTGCCTTTTAATTACGTCGGTACTGATGCTGGACTGGCTGCAATGTGCCCTGCTGTTGCGTCCAGCATACCATGACAGTGTTTGTCCTTATTCTTACTCAGGGCAGCGAACACAAACAGCTCATCTACTTACGTGCATCTGCAGGCGACATCACCCACCTGTTGCAGGACACAACACCACCATTCAAATATCCCTGGGAGATGGTGCCATAGGATGTTTGACCTCTGCGAGTGGGACACATGCCTATGATGAACATTACTGTTGGACTGCTACTTTCCGTATAACAGGCCTGTCCAACACATCGTTGCTACCGTGATCTGGCTGGGTGTCCTGTTGATTGTGCAAGACACACATGACCATTCGAGTACTGTGGCACATTGAGATATCACACTTGACTATGCATGCCCAGTGATTCACGGACAGTCTTAATGGGACATGTGGGGTTTCAGACACCCTTTGCACCGTGGACACTGTGTACTGGTCCATATGTGTGCATCACGGACTGGAATAGTCGCTGTATGTTTTACATCCATCTGACGTTTGTGTGTGTTGGCCATGTGTTTAGTCCTTAGTACTCAAGTTATGGGATGTTGATGCTGCTTGTGTGAGGGAGTTAGGGTTTGATCCATAGTGAATAGTAAAAAGGTGTGGTTTTAGGTTTTTACGGAATGTTCTGAAGTCATTTACTTCTCTAATGTCATTGGGTAATTCAATCCAGAGTATGGGGTAAAGTGTGAAAATGCTTTATTATTGTTTACCTTTTTTGGCTTTTCTGAAATCCAACGGTGTTATAAGTTTGTGTTTGGATTTGCTCCTTTGGTTTCGGTTTGTTGTTTGCTTATGAATTAAGGAACTGATAGTTGAAGGCGCTAAGTTATTAAGTATTTTGAATGTCGTCACCAGTATTTTATAGTTAATTCTGCAGTGGATAGGTAGCGAGTGTAATTTGAAAAGAATGGGTGTAATGTGTTCAGTGGTGCTGACATTTATAATTGATCTTGCAGCCACATTTTGAGCTAGTTGCAGTCTTCTGAGAGCCTGTTTAGGTGCTCCATGTAGTATGGAGTTAGCAAAATCAAAATGAGGTGTAATGATCGCCTGTATTACTGATGTGTAGTCCTGAAGGTGAATTAGGGGTCAGAGTTGTTTTAACAGTTTGAGTTTAAAGTGAATTTTTGTGGCTCTGTTCTTGATGTGAGATTCCATACTGAAGGTCTGATCTAGAATACTCCTAGGTATTTTACCGCTTTTTTTTACTGTAATGGTAGAGTCTTGGAGTAGAATTTCTGTTGGGGGTACAAAAGATTGATTTCTGGTGACAAATAATGCTTCGGATTTTGAGAAATTGATGAATAGGTTGTGTTTTTTGAGCCAGAGTGAAATATCATTAAAACAGTTTGAGTCTGTGGGTTTGGTAATTTGTCTATGGATTTGGTATATTGAGTCTGTGGGTTTGGTAATTTGAATGGGATGTAACACATGTCATCTGCGTAAATATGATAATTTACGCGGTGCTTTTTAAGGATAGAGCCGATAGGCTGCAGGTAGATATTAAAAAGGAGGGCTGAAAGGGCGGATCCCTGGGGCAGACCCTGCTCCTTTTGGAAAGTTGAGGAGGTTTGTTGGTTAATTATAACTGCTTGTGTTCTGTCCTTTAGGTATGAATCAAACCATTTATACACTGTTTCGATTAGCCCTATCTGCCTGAGTCTGATAAGCATAGGTTGATGATTCATGCTATCAAATGCTGCTTTGATATCTAAGAAAAGGAGCAAGAAGGCTTGCTTTCAGTCGTCTATTCCCCGTGACAGTGTGTCGATTAATACTGTAAGAAGTGTTTCCATTCCATGGGATGGGCGAAAACCATATTGTTGTTTGTCGAGAGGGGCAGATGTGTCAGTGTAGTCCTGAAGTTGTATCTGTACAACTTTTTCAGTTTCACCAGGAATGGAATGCTTTATATGGGTCTGTATGTCATGGGGAGGTTTTATCTAGTTTATTACTTTTTATTATTGGACGGATTTGAGCATGTTTAAGGGTTGGGGCAGATACCCATTCTTGAGTGAGAGGTTAATCATAGGAAGTATAAAAGGTAGCAGGTAATGTGGCTTTAAGCAACAAAGTCTTCTAGAGACCTTTACAAAGAGGCCTTCTACCTAGGGGGCAAGAGACCTGTGAAACTTTTTCAATAGGTATTAACACCAGGTGGCAAGTCAAAAGGCCATTTTCAAAGACTCCTCCTATCCAAGCAAAGACTGTTAATCACCCAGGAAGTTGGTCGCAGCTTACCTCAGCAGCACAGGCATAAATAGCTCAACCACAGCTCTGTGATCCTCAGTCTTGAAAGACTAGAAAAAGGAACTGCTACTTCAGGAGAGAGATCTGCAATTGTGAGTATATAATTCTGGGAATTTTCTGAAAGGACTTCTTCGTATTAAAGCTAATTAATCTGTGAACCCAGTGTTTTTTTGTTAAATCAGTCAGGGCCTAGTAGCAGCAGTTTAAGTTTAAATTTAAAACACAGAAGAGAACTTTCTGGTTACATTTCATACCCAGCAGAGAGCTTGTAGTTTAAATTTAATAGTCACTACGGGCCTAGTATCAGCAAAGTACTTTTAGTTTAAATTTAAAACACAGAAGAGAGCTTTCTGGTTAAATTTAGAACCCAGCAAACAGCTTGTAGGTAAAATTTCATAATAAGAGCCTAGCAGCAGCAAAGAGCTGTAATTTAAATCAAATCAGAATATAACTTAGCATAAAAGGCAAAACAAGGTCAGTACTCTTTGAGAAACAAATAGTCTTCTAGAGACCTTTACAAAGAGGCCTTCTACCTAGGGGGCAAGAGACCTGTGAAACTTTTTCAATAGGTGTTAACACCAGGTGGCAGGTCAAAAGGCCATTTTCAAAGACTCCTCCTATCCAAGCAAAGACTGTTAATCACCCAGGAAGTTGTTCGCAGCTTACCTCAGCAGCACAGGACAGGGTACTGTGTAGCAGCCCTCTTGTAATAAGTGTTATTTCCCTCCCTCCCTCCCTCCCTAACACCCACCCGCCCCTGGGATAATCGTAGCTTTATAGGTACTTACACATCTTAAAGGAAAGGAGGTGCTCTCAGGTGAAGCTCGTTATCCAAATCAGTCATACACTAAAGACCTGAGATTAATTAAACTTCAGGTGAACAAGGTATATTAAACATATTAGATACAGTTTTATTAGTATAAATATCCATAGCAACCCTTAGTAAGTAACGAACTTAAAGATTTAAACCCAAGCTTAAAACTAAGATTCAGACAGCAGTCCAGCAGCAAGATAGGGGCTTTCCAGTCTTCTGCATTGAGTGTCACATGTATGATTTTCTCCCAGTTGGTGAGAGGTCTTACGTGTGCACTACGTGCAAGGAGCTCTTTGCTCTCAGGGAATGAGTCCGTTCTCTAGAGGCTAGAGTGGCAGACTTGGAAGACAAGAACGACAGAGAAGTACAAAGATAAGACCTACAGGGATATAGACCTGAAGTCCCACCTCCAGTCTGGCAGCATCCCTGTTGCCATGGAGGAGAGAGGTCACGTGACAGGAGAGCATCACCCTGGTGCGGCAGGACGTGATCCTGTAACTAGGACCTTTCCTCCAAGTGATGTAAAACCCTCTCGCACCAAGGAAGTTTTTCAAGAGCCATGTGCCCATGAGGGAAGGGTTAGGACAGCTGTTATAGTTGGTGATTCGATCATTAGGCATATAGATAGCTGGGTGGCTGGTGGACGTGAGGATCGCCTGGTAAAATACCTGCGTGGTGCGAAGGTAGTGAACCTCATGCGCCACCTAGATAAGGTCTTAGATAGTGCTGGGGAGGAGCCTGCTGTCTTGGTACATGTCGGTACCAATGACATAGGAAAATGTGGTAGGGAGGTTCTGGAGGCTAAATTTAGGCTTTTAGGTAGGAAGTTGAAATCCAGAACTTCCAGGATAGCATTCTCCGAAATGCTTCCTGTTCCACGCGCAGGACCCAGGCAGAGTTCCGGAGTCTCAATGCATGGATGAGACAATGGTGCAAGGATGAGGGTTTTGGATTTGTTAGGAACTGGGGAACATTCTTGGGAAAGTAGGGGCTCTTTCGAAGGGATGGGCTTCACCTTAACTGGGATGGAACCAGGCTGCTGGCATTAACCTTTAAAAGGAGATAGAGCAGCTTTTAAACTATATAATAGGGGAAAGCCAACAGTCGCCCAAGAGCGCATGGTTCAGAAGAATGTATGCTTGAAGGATAGTACCAAAAGCAGAGAGGTTTCAAAAAAGAGTAAAGTAGCTCAAATGCCCTCGAGTATGGAGCAGACAGAGCTTAAAGATTTATTTATTTAGCTGTATTTATATCCCGCTTTTCACCGGGTCAAAGCGGTCAATTGGGAGATACATTTAACACGAGGGGATATGACACACATACGCTAATACTTACAGGGAACATGGGCAATGGAGGGTTAAGTGGCTTGCCCAAGACCACAAGGAGTGCCTATAGAACTAGAAATCCCAGTCCCTCCGGCCTGAGATTACTGTCCCCAGGTGGGACTTGAACCCCCGGCCCGAAGTACCTTGTCCTAACCACTAGGCCACTCCTCCCACCTAAAGATCCCAGATTACCCATGCCTACCAATAGCCAGATTAATATGATTAAAATACAGTCTCTAAAATGCTTGTATGCAAATGATAGAAGTCTAAAAAATAAGATGGGAGAGTTAGAATATATAGCACTATATGACAGGTTAGATATGATTGGAATATCAGAGACATGGTGGAAGGAGGACAACCAGTAGGACACTGTGATACCTGGGTACAAACTATATTGTCATGATAGAGCTGATCAAATTGGCGGAGGGGTTGCGCTCTATGTTAGAGAGGGCATTGAGTCAGAAAGGATTAAAGTTTTGCAGGAAACAAAATTTGCTGTAGAATCTGTATGGATTGAAATTCCATGTAAAAAGGGGAAGTCGATGGCAGTGGGGGTGTACTATCGACCGCCTGGTCAGAATGAACAAATGGATGATGAAATGCTCAAAGAAATCAAGGAAGCTAACAAAAGTTACAGCACAGTCATAATAATGGGTGATTTAAATTACTCTGGTATTGACTGGGTCAGTGTCACAGCAGGACATGCTAGGGAGATAAAGTTCCTAGATGAAATAAATGACTGCTTCTTGGAGCAGGTGGTTCATGAACTGACCAGAGGGGAAGCCATATTGGACCTAGTCCTTAGTGAAACACCAGATCTACTGCAAGAGATAAGGGTGTTGGGGCCCCTTGGCAATAGTGATCATAGCATGATCGCATTTGATTTAATTAGTGGAGGAGGGTTAGTAAGGAAATCCACAGTACTACCTTTTAACTTTCGAAAGGGAGACTATGATAAAATGAGGAAAATAGTTAAGAAAAAACTAAAAGGAGCAGTTGCAAAGGTTAAAGACTTAGATCAAGCTTGGGTGGTGTTGAAAAATACTATCTTGGAAGCCCAGACCAGCTGTATTCCACGCTTTAAGAAAAGTGGAAGGAAGTCCAAAAAACTGCCAGCATGGTTTAAAGGTGAGGTCAGAGAGGTGGTTGTTGCCAAAAAAGCATCTTTCAGGAAATGGAAAAAAGAACCAAACGATGAAACCTGGAAACAGCACAAGCACTAGCAAGTTAAATGCAAGGCATTGATAAAGCAGGCAAAGGGAGAATTTGAGAAGAAGCTGCAGAAGCAAAAATGTGAAATAAAGACTTTCAAGTACATTCGTAGCAAAAAACCTGTGAGAGAGTCAGTTGGTCCATTAGATGATAGAGGGGATAAAGGGGCACTAAGGCGACAAGGCGGTAGCGGAGAGACTGAATGAATTCTTTGCTTCAGTCTTTACTGAGTAAGATGTAGGGTTGTTACCCATGACTGAAGTGGTATTTAAAGGTGTGGAAGAATTGAAGGAAATATTGATACATCGGGAAGATGTATTACAACTATTAGATAAACTGAAGAGTAGCAAATCACCTGGGCCGGATGGTATACATCCAAGGGTGTTGAAAGAACTGAAATATGAGATTGCAGACCTGCTATTAGTAATCTGTGAACTTTCATTAAAATCATCTGCAATACCTGAAGATTGGAGGATAGCCAATGTAACACCAATTTTTAAAAAGGGCTCCAGGGGTGATCCGGGAAATTACAGACCGGTGAGCATGATGTCATTACCTGGAAAAATGGTAGAAACCATCATTAAGAACAAAATTACTCAGCATGTAGATAGTCATGGCCTAATGGGAGACAGCCAACATGGCTTTAGACAAGGAAGATCTTGTCTTACTAATCTGTTTTTTTTTTTTTGAAGGTGTGAATAAACTGGTGGACAAAGGTGAGTCGGTTGATATAGTGTATCTGGACTTTCAGAAAGCGTTTGACAAGGTCCTTCATCAGAGACTTTTGGCAAAACTAAAGAGTCATGGGATAGGAGGCAGTGTACTATTGTGGATCAGGAACTGGTTAAAAGATAGAAAGTAGAGGGTAGGGCTAAATGGCCAATTTTCCCAATGGAGAAAGGTGAATAGTGGTGTACCCCAGGGATCTGTGCTGGGTCCGCTGCTTTTTGGCATATTCATAAATGACCTGGAAAAGGGAATAACGAGTGAGGTTATCAGATTTGCAGATGACACAAAACTATTTAAAGTTGTTAAAACTCAAGAGGATTGTGGAAAATTGCAAGAGGATCTTGATAAATTGGAAGACTGGGCATCAAAATGGCAGATGAAATTTAAAGTGGACAAGTGCAAAGTTATGCACCTAGGGAAGAACAACCCAAACTATGGTTACACAATGCAAGGTTCCACATTAGGAACCACCACCCAGGAAAAAGATTTAGGTGTCATTGTGGATAACATGTTAAAACCCTCGGCCCAGTGTGCAGCGGCGGCCAAGAGAGCAAATAGAATGCTAGGTATCATAAGGAAAGGAATGGAAAATAAAACAAAAGATATTATAATACCTCTATATCGTTCCATGGTGAGACCGCACCTTGAATATTGTGTGCCAATTCTGGTCACCGTATCTTAAAAAGGATATAGCGTTATTAGAAAAGGTTCAGAGAAGAGCCACTAAAATGGTAAAGGGGATGGAAGGATACTCCTATGAAGAAAGGCTAAAAAGGTTAGGGCTCTTTAACCTGTAAAAGAGACGGCTGAGGGGAGATATGATAGAAGTCTATAAATTAATGAATGAAGTGGAACGGGTAAACGTAGATCGATTGTTTATGTTATCAGAATATAGAAAGACTAGGGGACATGCAATGAAGCTACAGGGTAAACTATTTAAGACTAATAAAAGAAAATATTTTTTCACTCAACGTGTAATCAAACTCTGGAATTTGTTACCGGAGGATGTAGTAAAGGCTGTTAGTGTAGTTGGGTTTAAAAATGGTTTGGACAAGTTCCTGGAAGAAAGGTCCATTTACCATTATTAAGAAGGGACCCAGGATATCAATGCTTGGCCCAGTACAAGCATTGTGGAACCTGTGTCTTTTGGGGAAACTGCTAGATACGTATGACCGAGATTGGCCACTGTTGGAAACAGGATACTGGGCTTGTTGGACCTTGGTCTGACCCAGTATGGCATATCTTATGTTCTTATGCTCTAAGCCAGTGTTCCGGGCACGGGTCAAGGTGAGAGGTAGTAGTAGTAAGTTTAGGTATAATATTCTTGAGTGTCTTTTGATATTAAATGAAAGTTGGACCATGTTTTAGAGCAGTCTATTTGAACTGCGTTAAGCGTTATGGTGTGTGGGGCAGTCTGCTTGATTTTATTCTGATAGTAGGATGCTGAAGTTTGAGAGGATATATCATATTCTGTGTAGTTGGAGTTATATACTGTGGTAGTTAGGTTTTGAACTATGCTGAAAAGTTCCCTTGGTCGGTTTAGCGATTTAGATAGCATGTTTGTGTAGCAGTCTCTCTTTGTTTCATCAATGGACATCTTGTATTTAGGTCTATGTAGTGTGATTGATGGGTTGGATATTTTGAGTATCGCCATTTTCGTTCTGCTTTTCTCAATTCTACTTTCATCTTTTTAAGTGTCATGTGAAACCAAAGGGCATTTCTTGTTAGATGTGCATGAGGAGTGTTGTTTATAGCAGCATTAGAGATAATTCTATTCCAATTTTCAATTGAGTCATCAAGGTTAATTAGCTCCGTTGAGAGATTGGGTATGATTTGATCCAGGAATTCGTCTTTATTGAACTTCTTGAATCTGTGTGGATTAGGTAGCTCTGTTTGCTGGGTTGTCTGCATGGGGTATACTGAATTTGATCAGATGGTGGTTTGACCATGGTACAGGGAGAATATACAATGATGAAGGGTTATAGAGCTCATGGATGGAGCTCGGGAGGAAGACTATATCAAGAAGGTTACCTTTAATGTGAGTATGACTATTGATAATTTGGTGGAAGTTCAGGTCATCAATGGTGTTCAGAAAGGGAGTTAGGTGTATGTTCTTCAAAGAGGGTAGATTTAAATCTCCCAGGAGAATCACTGTATTCAACTCTGTAGAGGAGCCAAGAAGATCTGTTAATGTCTCCCTATTCTCAGATCTTTGTTCCGGTGGTCTATATGCAAGGCATAGTCGGAGTTGCTTTATTTTTAGTATTAGGACATCTATGTTATCTACATTATCGGATGAGATGAGCTTTGCTTTAAGCAATTCTTTAATTAAAACAAGGACACTAACACCTCTTTTTAACGTTCTATGTGTATGGAATATTTCGTAGTCCTGTGTCTTAATTTGATTAATGAGATCAGTATCAGTCAACCAGGTTTCAGTTATGCAGAAAAGATCTAGTTTTTGTTCTGTGAGTAGGTCATTATAAATTGGGATCTTATTTCTAATTGACCCAGCGTTGGAGAAGTAACACGTGAGATTTCTCGCTTGATGTGGGCACGATTGAGTAGTTGTAAGGGGATTAGATTGTAATTTTATATTTATTAGTCTTGTGTGATTAGCTTTGTGGCTGTAGCTGAAGTTAGGGAGTAGTGGTGTGAACATATTTTGGTTAATGTTATAAATAATAGGGATGGTATTTTTATGTTTAGGATTAGATCCTATAGCAGAGGCTGAGATAGTTAAAACTGTGAGGCAGGTGTATAAGATCTTCACAAGGATAGGCATTGTAATTATCAAATTTTATTATTTTTTAGTAAGTACAAAGTTGGGCATAAGAGGTATGTCTAGGGTCTTTGTGTGTACGTGTGGAGAACCTATTGTACAGAACGAGGCACTCACAGTTGGCTTGAGTGGTGTATGGAAATTTGTAATTTCATGTGGTTCAGTCTGAGCTATAAGGTATATAATCTTGTGTGATTTGAAACCTTAGGTAGGTGTTTTGTGACTAGAGCGCTGTTGGGATTGAATGGGTAGCAGGGTAAGAAGTGGGAGTGGAATAAGGTTGCAGATGTAGCGATCAGATAGAGATAGACGTGGATTTTGTTTGTTTTCAGTTGAACCAAGTATGGTAATAATAAGATAAGAGATATCACAGTGTTATCAGCAGACAAGGAGAATACTAAACATTTCTCAATTCCACATTAGGAACCACCACCCAGGAAAAAGATTTAGGCGTCATTGTGGATAACATGTTAAAACCTTCGGCCCAGTGTGCAGAGGCAGCCAAAATCAAATAGAATGCTAGGTATCATAAGGAAAGGAATGGAAAATAAAACAAAAGATATTATAATGCCTCTATACCGTTCCATGGTGAGACCGCACCTTGAATATTGTGTGCAATTCTGGTCACCGTATCTTAAAAAGGATATAGCGTTATTAGAAAAGGTTCAGAGAAGAGCCACCAAAATGGTAAAGGGGATGGAAGGATACTCCTATGAAGAAAGGCTAAAAAGGTTAGGGCTCTTTAACCTGGAAAAGAGACGGCTGAGGGGAGATATGATAGAAGTCTATAAATTAATGAACAGAGTGGAACGGGTAAACGTAGATCGATTGTTTACGTTATCAGACTATAGAAAGACTAGGGGAAATGCAATGAAGCTACAGGGTAAACTATTTAAGACTAATAAAAGAAAATATTTTTTCACTCAACGTGTAATCAAACTCTGGAATTTGTTACCTGAGGATGTAGTAATGGCTGTTAGTGTAGCTGGGTTTAAAAAAGGTTTGGACAAGTACCTGGAGGAAAGGTCCATAAACCATTATTAAGAAGGGACCCAGGATATCAATGCTTGAACCAGTACAAGCATTGATAACTGTGTCTTTTGGGGAAACTGCTAGGTACGTATGACCTAGATTGGCCACTGTTGGAAACAGGATACTGGGCTTGATGGACCTTGGTCTGACCCAGTATGGCATATCTTATGTTCTTAGAATACTTTGTTATGGGTAAGCAGTGCTGCAGTTAGGTTAGAGATCTGTAATGGCTAGTTCAAACTAAAAGCTGAATTTACGGCACTAGCTGTGAGTCTTTTATCTTGATAATGCTGAATAGTTGGTCGATATTGTGGTGCTTGTGGTCTGCGCCTAAGGGCCATGCCAAAGGGCCCTCTGGTGAGGCCTGCCGGTGCGGGCGCACCAAGGGACATCTGTGAATTTAAGAAGTTGTTGCTGTGGCCAGATTGGCCTTGGGGAGCCAGTTGGGGAGTAGCGATCCTTCCCACTCTAATCCCCGATGCCGATCAGGTGGGGCCCCGGTAGAAGGGAGCGTGTGGCTGGGTCTTCTGCTTTGCGCCAAGGGGTGCCTGTGAATTTAAAAAGTTATTGCTGTGGCTGGATTTGCCTTGGGGAGCTGGTCGGGGAGGAGTGAGTCTTCCCGCTCTACTCCCCGACACCGATCAGGTCGTGCCCCGGTGGAAGGGAGCATGCGACTGGGTCTTCTGCTTCGTGCCAAGGGGCGCCTATGAATTTAAAAAGTTGTTGCTGTGGCCAGATTGGCCTTGGGGAGCCGGTCAGGGAGGAGCGATCCTTCCCGCTCTACTCCCTGATGCCAATCAGGTCGAGCCCCGGTGGAAGGGAGCATGCGGCCAGATTCCACAATGCTTGTATTGGGGCAAGCAGTGGATTTCCTGGGTCCCCTTTAATAATGATTTATGGACCTTTCCTCCAGGAACTGGTCCAAACCTTTTTTAAACCCAACAACACTAACCACTTTTACTACATCCTTCGGTAACGAATTCCAGAGTTTGATTACGTGTTGAGTGAAAAAATATTTTCTCTTAGTCCTAAACAGGTTACACTGTAACTTCATTGCATGTCCCCTAGTCTTTCTACTTTTTGATGGAATAAACAATCAATGTACGTTTATCTGTTCCATTCAATTAATTTATAGACCTCTATCATATCTACCCTTAGCCGTCCCTTTTGCAGTTGGAAGAGCCCTTACCTTTTAAACCTCTCCTCATAGGGGCATCCTTCCATCCCCTGTACCGTTTTGGTGGCTCTTCTTTGTAACCTTTCTAATTCCCTATATCCTTTTTAAGATACAGTGACCAGAATTGCACACAAGATTCAAGATCTGGTCACACCATGGAGCGATACAGCGGCATTAAAATATCCTTTGTTTTATTCTCCACTCCTTTCCTTATGATTCCTAGCATTCTGTTTGCCTCCCTGGCTGCCGCTGCACATTGGTTGGAGGGATTTAATATGTGATCCAAGATGATGCCTAAATCTTTTTCCTGGGTGGTAGTTGCTAATATGGAACCTTGCATCATGTAACCATAGTTTGGGTGGTTCTTTTCTAGGTGCTTAACTTTGCACTTGTCCACATTAGATTTCATCTGCCATTTGAATGTCCAGTCTTCCAATTTATCAAGGTCCTCTTGCAAATTTTCACAATCCTCTTGGGTTTTAACAGCTTTGAATAGTTTTGTGTCATCTGTAAATTTGATTACTTCACTCACTTTATGAATATGTTAAAAATCAGTGGACTCAGCACAGATCCCTGGGGTAAAATTGGCCATTTAGTCCAACCCTCTGCTTTGTCTTTTAACCAGTTCCTGATCCACAAGAGTACACTGCCTCCTATCTCATGACTTTTTAATCTCGTCAAGAGTCTCTCATGAGGAACCTTGTCAAAGGCTCACTGAAAATCCAGATACACTATATCAACCAGTTCACCTTTGTCTACCTGTTCACATCTTCAAAAAAATATAACAGATTAGTAAGACAACCTTCCTTGGATAAAGCCATGTTGGCTTTCTCCCATTAAACCATGACTATCTACATGTTCAGTAATTTTGTTCTTTATAGTGATATCTACCATTTTGCCTGGTTCTGATGTCTGGCTCATTGGTCTGTAGTTTCCCATATCATCCCTGGAACCCTTTTTAGAAATTGGCCATTCACCAATGTAACACCAATCTTCGGGTATTACAGATGATTTTTTTTTCTTTTTTTTTAATGAAAAATTTTCAATTATACAAGGAAACAAAGCGACATCCTTATACAATCATAAGACAACATTATAGATATATATACTACATCGCACGTAAACCTAGCCCACATCAAGGAGGTGATGTAAATCATATACAATCAAAGCATTCCACGGAAACCTGTAAATAAACTATAAAACGAACTCCTTTTAACTAGTCAGAGACTCAAAAATATCTAGCATCAAACCATACCTAATATCATTCCTTATCTTTCAGAAAAGCTAATAATTGTTCTACCACAAAGAAAATATATCGTTTCCCTTGAAAAATCACATGACATTTACAGGGGAACTTTAAATAAAATGACGCCCCCAAAGCCAAAACGCGCTGACGGACCTCTAAGAAGGCCCTCCGGCGTTTCTGGGTGGCTTTGGAGACATCGGGAAAAATTTGTATCGGTTGCCCACAGAACTTCTCAGTTTTCTTCTTAAAATAAGCAGAGAGAACCTTTTCTTTATCAATTTCAGACAGAAAGGTAACCAGCAACGTGGCTCGGGTGGATATATCATCCTTGGATGACTCTAAAAAAACCAGAGAGATCCAAAGTAGAAGAAACCACTCGATCATATTGCATAACAGACCCACCATCTATATCACCCACACAATCTCGGGCTAATTTGCCCGAGGGTAAATAATAAATTTTTGACAAGGCAATTGATTCAACATTAGTAAACAACAAAATCTCTTTGAGGTACATATAAAAAAGAATAGAGGGAGACAAATCGTGGGTACAGGGAAAATTTAACAATCTTAAATTCTTAGATCTCAGTACATTCTCCAAATTCTCATCCTGCCTATATAAAAAGAATACATCTTGAGAAACTTTATAAGGTAAATCCAATTGCTCAACTTTACGTGCCTCCGAAGCTGCAAAAGCCGCTTCCAGAGACACCAAACGATCTTCATGATCCTTAAATTTAGAGGCAGTCTCTTTAGAAAAGTCAGAGACCTTTTGAAGAGAAGCAGATAAAGATGCCTCAATCTGAACCATCACAGACCAAATATCTCGCAAAGACACATCAGAAGGCGAAGAGATATCTGAAGCAACCGAAGGAAATGTAACAACCGTAGGAATCGGAGGAGGTAGCTTATCCAACGAAACATTCACCTTAAGGAAGGACTCTGGTAACAAAGGCACACCGGAAGCCTCAACAACCGCCTTGCCAGGCAAGATTGGGGCTCCGGATATCTGTACCGCCCCTTGACCGGGAGGAGTTAAACCCAAAACACGAGGGCAATCAGATGGGGAAGTACTCACAGTTGACCCTTCCAAAGACACCACAGAATCCATCTGCGAAGAGTCCCCTACACGAACATGTGCATCCATGGGGCCGATAACTTTCACGGCTTTGGACTGAGTAGACGGAAAGATCTTCTTCTTCCTTTTCCCCATATCTGGCGCGTCTAAGGACACGCACTCGATGCACCTCAGTGCACCAAAGGGGCACCAAAGGGGCGGGACCTGCCCCTTTGGTCACGCCCCTTCGGGCACGCGCCCACGGGGACGCGCCTGCAAACGCGTCCCGCGTTAGGGCGGCAGTTCTTATAGCCCGGGAACAGACGCAGACCAATCGGAGAGGTCCTCCACAGACGCCAGGCCCAATAGAATGCAGTTCAGGTAATAATCCAGGAAACAGAGCACCTCAGCGTCCCGCGTTAGGGCGGCGGTTCTTATAGCCCGGGAACAGACGCAGACCAATCGGAGAGGTCCTCCACAGACGCCAGGCCCAATAGAATGCAGTTCAGGTAATAATCCAGGAAACAGAGCACCTCAGCGTCCCGCGTTAGGGCGGCAGTTCTTATAGCCCGGGAACAGACGCAGACCAATCGGAGAGGTCCTCCACAGACGCCAGGCCCAATAGAATGCAGTTCAGGTAATAATCCAGGAAACAGAGCACCTCAGCGTCCCGCGTTAGGGCGGCGGTTCTTATAGCCCGGGAACAGACGCAGATCAATCGGAGAGGTCCTCCACAGACGCCAGGCCCAATAGAATGCAGTTCAGGTAATAATCCAGGAAACAGAGCACCTCAGCGTCCCGCGTTAGGGCGGCAGTTCTTATAGCCCGGGAACAGACGCAGACCAATCGGAGAGGTCCTCCACAGACGCCAGGCCCAATAGAATGCAGTTCAGGTAATAATCCAGGAAACAGAGCACCTCCATTACAGATGATTTTAATGATGGTTCACAGATTACTAATGATCTGCAATCCACATATTTCAGTTCTTTCAACACCCTCTGATGTATACCATCCGGTCCAGGTGATTTGCTACTCTTTATCAAATAATTGTAATACATAGTAACATAGTATATGATGGCAGATATCTTTCCAGTTTATTGATATCTCTTTCAATTCTTCCTTTCCGATTCATCACTTTTAAATACCATTTCAGTCATGGGTAAATTCCCTACATCATCGTCCGTAAAGACCGAAGCAAATAATTCATTCATTCATTCTCTCCATTATGGCCTTGTCCCCTCTTAATGCCCCTTTTACCCCTCTATCATCTAATGGTCTAACTGATTTTAGCATGTTTTTTTTTGCTATGCATGTACTTGAAAAAGTTTTTAGTATGTTTTTGCTTCCACAGCAAGCTTTTTTTCAAATTCTCTCTTTGCCTGCCTTATCAGTGCTTTGCATCTAACTTGCCAGTGCTTATGTTTCCAGTTTTCGTAATGTGGCTCCTTTTTCCATTTCCTGAAAGATGCTTTTTTGGCAACGACAGCTTTTCTGACCTCGCCTTTAAACCACGCTGACAGTTTTTGTACTTCCTTACACTCTTCTAAAACAGTGGAATACAGCTGGTCTGGGCTTCCAAGATAGTATTTTTAAATACCCATGATTTATGTAAATCTTTAACCTTTGCAGCTGCTCCTCTTTTTTTTTTTTCTTAACTATTTTCCTTATTTTATTATAGTCTCCCTTTTGGAAGTTAAAAGGTAGTACTGTGGATTTCCTTGCTGTCCTTCCTCCATTTATTAAATTAAACGTGATCATGCTATGATCACAATTGCCAAGTGCCCCAACACCCTTATCTCTTGTACCAAATGTTGTGTTCTACTAAGGACTAGGTCCAAAATGGCTTCCCCTCTTGTCTGTTTAAGAACCAGCTGCTCCAAGAAGCAGTCATTTATTTCATCTAGAAACTTTATCTCCCTAGCATGTTCTGCCGCGACACTGAACCAGTTGATACTGGGGTAATTGAAATCACCCATTATTATTATTGCAGTGTTGTAACTTTTGTTAGCTTCCCTGGTTTCTTTGAGCATTTTGTCATCCATCTGTTCATTCTGGTCAGGCAGTTGGAAGTACACCCCCACTGCCAGTGCCTTCCTTTTTTACATGGAATTTCAATCCATAGAGCTTCTACACTGTATTTTGTTTCCTGCAAAACTTTAATCCTGTGTGACTCAATGCCCCCTCCACCAATTTGATCTACTCTTATCATTGTGATATAATTTGTACTCTGGTATAGCAGTGTTCCACTAGTTGTCCTCCTTCCACCGGGTCTCCGAGATACCAATCATATCTAATCTCTCATTTAGTGCTATATAGTCTAAATATTCCATGTTATTTTTTAGACTCCTAGCATTTGCATACAATCATTTTAAAGGTTGTATTTTATTCATATTAATCTGTTTAGCAGTAGGCAGGATAATTTGGAATCATTAAGCTCTGTCTGCAGGGCATTTGGGTTACTTTTGTCTTTTTTGGAACCTTTGTCGATATGCCCTAATTTCAGTCTTTTGCTAGTATCCTTCAGGGATACATCCTTTCGAACAATGCACTCTCTGGCAACTCTCAGCTTTCCCCTATTATCTAATTTAAAAGCTGCTCTCTCTCCTTTTTATAGGCTAATACCAGCAGCCTGGTTACATTCCAGTTGAAGTGGAGCCCATCCCTTCAGAAAAGGTCCTCTTTTCCTCAGAATGTTGTCCAGTTCGTAACAAATCCAAAGCATTCTTCCTTGCACCATTCTCATCCATGCATTTAGACGCCTGAGCTCGGCCTGCCTTTGGGGTCCTGTGTATGAAATGGGAAGTATTTCTGAGAATTTTACCCTAGATGTTCTGGATTTCAAATTCCTACTTAAAAGCTTAAGTTTAGCCTCCAGAACCCTCCCTACCATGCTTTCCTATGTCATTGGTACCAACATATGTACCAAGATCAGATTCCTCCCCAGCGCTATCTAAAACCTTGCCTAGGCAGCATGTGAGGGCTGCTACCTTTGCACCAGGCAGGCATGTTTCCAGGTGATTCTCATGTCCATAAGCCACCCAGCTATCTACATACCTAATGATCAAATTGCCACCTATAGTAGCTGTCCTAATCCTTCTCTCATGGGCACATGGCCCTGGAGAAACCTTGGTGTGAGAGGGTTTTACATTACCTGCAGGACAGGTCATAACTACAGGATCATTTCCTGCCACACCAGAGTGATGCTGTTCTGTCATGTGACCTCTTCTCCATGGCAACAGGGAGGCTGCCAGACTGGAGGTGGGACTTCAGTACCAAGTCCCTGTAGGTCTGGTCTATATACCTCTCTGTCTTCCTTATGTCCTCTGTCTGCTACTCTAGCCTCCAGAGATTGGACTCATTCCCTGAAAGTAAAGAGCTCTTGCACCTAGTGCACATGTCAGACCCCTCACCAACTGGGAGAAAATCATACATGTGACACTCATTGCAAAAGACTGGAAAGTCCCCATCTCACTGCTGTCTGCATCTTAGTTTTAAGGTTTTGCTTAGGTATTTGTTTGTTCAAAAGATTCAAAAGGAGGAGGAAATAGCCAATGCAATAAAATGGGGGGATAAGACATTTTTCGGATATATTAGTGAGAAGAGGAAGGGCAAAAGTGGTATTGTCAGACTCAAGGGTGCAGGGGAGGAATATGTAGAAGCTGATAAGGATAAAGCGGAATTGCTTAACAAATATTTTTGTTCTGTGTTCACAGATGAAGAACCAGGAGCAGGACCTCAGAAAACACCCACAAATAGGAACAGAAGCGAGGGACATCTTGAACAATTTTCAGAAGACTGTGTTCGTGAGAAACTAGCTCAACTTAAAGTAGACAAAGCGATGGGACCAGATGGGATACACCCTAGAATACTGAGGGAACTTGGGAACGTTCTAGCAACACCACTGACTGACCTTTTCAATTGCTCGTTGGAATCGTGAGTGGTGCCAAAGGACTGGAGAGAGGCTCATGTGGTGCCTTTACACAAAAGCGGAAGTAAGGATGTGGTTGAAAACTACAGGCCGGTTAGTTTAACTTCGGTGGTGAGTAAATTATTGGAAACGCTGCTGAAAGAGAAAATAGTGAGGTTTCTGGAGTCCAGCGGATTACAGGATCCGAGGCAGCATGGATTCCCCAGAGGCAGGTCTTGTCAGACAAATCTGATTGATTTCTTTGACTGGGTGACCAGGGAGTTGGACCGAGGGAGAGCTCTAGATGTGGTGTATTTAGATTTCAGTAAAGCCTTTGACACTGTTCCTCACAGGCGACTTATAAACAAACTGAGCACCCTAGGGATGGACCCTAAAGTTACTGCTTGGGTTAGAAATTGGTTGGGTGGGAGGCGACAAAGAGTACAAGTAAATGGAGCTCACTCTGAGGAGAAGGATGTTACCAGTGGTGTGCCCCAGGGATCTGTCCTTGGTCTGATTCTTTTTAACATCTTTGTTAGTGATATAGCGGAAGGGCTGTCGGGTAAGGTTTGCCTCTTTGCAGATGATACCAAAATCTGCAATAGAGTAGACACCCAGGAAGGTGTAGATAACATGAGGAGGGATCTAGCTAAGCTTGAAGAATGGTCTAGAATTTGGCAGCTGGAATTTAATGTTAAAAAATGTAAGGTCATGCATTTGGGCTGCAGCAATCCAAGGGAGCAATACAGTATAGAAGGTGAAGTACTTTTGTCCACTAAAGAAGAGCGGGACCTAGGCGTGGTTGTGTCTGATGATCTTAAAGTAGCTAAACAGGTAGAAAAGGCGACGGCAAAAGCTAGAAGGATGCTTGGGTGCATACGGAGAGGAATGGCTAGCAGAAAAAAGGAGATGATAATGCCTCTCTATAAGTCTTTGGTGCAATTTGGAGTATAGTGTGCAATTCTGGAGACCGCACCTTCAAAAGGATGTGAACAGGATGGAGTCGGTGCAGAGGGTAGCTACTAAAATGATTAGTGGGCTTCATTATAAAGCATATGAGGGACAGACTTTGTGATGAGGTAACTAGTACAGAGCCTATGTTATATGAGGAAATGGCTAGCTCAGAGCCTATGTTATTAGGAAAAGAGGAAGAGCTTACCTCACAAACACATAGGCAGCAAACATATTCAGCTTTCAAAAAGCCCAAGTATAGTGGAGAAAACTTTCCATTCACCAAAGGTGACGCAGCAGAAAGCCAAAAGGCTAATCAAGCTCACCTGAGTGGAAGGGCACGTACAATGTTCAGAGAACAGGAGCATAAAAACTACAGGGAAAGCCCAGTAGGGGGGCAAAGGGAGGGGCTGGAGCCAAGGCAGCAAAGGCAGGAGCAGAAGCCAAAGGGTGGAGCAGGCTGTAGCTGCAGAGGAGTCTCCCAAGCCAGAGGGGGCCTCGGTCACTGGAGAGTGAGTAACCAAGAGGAAGGAAGTCCTCTCAACCAGCAGACCTTGCTAGAACCAGAAAGTAAAAGAAGTGTCCCGGTAGCAAGAGGCAGCAGACACAGACTCTCTTCAGAAAGTGATTTCAGCTTGGACCCGGCTACAGAGACGTGGAAGTCTTGGAGAGGAACCAGCCAAAGCCCAGAGAGAGAAGCTTGTTACCCAGGGACAAAAGCTAAGTACCCTGTTGTAGCTAGAGGGAAAAAGCCAGGCATTGCCAACAGAGCAAAACCCAGTAGTTGGGAGGAAAATCCCTATTGGAGAAGGAACCTGAGAGAGACTGTTCCTAGCACAGGACTCTTGAACCCTGTTGATATAGAGCACTTACCAAATAGAATAACCAGTGTCACTCAAGGGAAGAGCTGTGAGGATTTCAGTTGTAAAGATTGTTATGTGCCTCCAAATACAGACTATGAGCAGATGCAATGGGAAAACCAGGAGTGTGATATAGAACCGGATTCCATGGATTGCACGCTTTGTCTGTCTGATGAAATTACATCCCTGTGTTAGCCAAGCAAGCAGGAGTTCTGGGATACATTGTGCTGGCGTAGAGTTTATTTTCTATACTGTGAAGAAACAGTTTTTCTTGTGTGTTCCATTTGTGCTGTTCATAAAGAATCCTATGTGGGATGGGGAATAAAACCCGAATTATTTCTTTTGCCTTAATTACACGGCTACTGACTATTTATTTAATAAGGCAACCCACACCTCACGGCCCTAGGCGGGCACCTAACAGGGCCAAAAAGGGGTGCTGGTGACAACTTAAGGATCTTAATATGTACACCTTAGAGGAAAGGCGGGATAGAGGTGATATGATTGAGATGTTTAAATACCTCCGTGGCATAAATGTTCAGGGAGAAAGCCTCTTTCAATTGAAAGCAAGTTCTGCTACGAGGGGACATGGGATGAGGGTGAAGGGAGATAGATTCAGGAGTGATATGCGGAAATATTTCTTTACGGAAAGAGTAGTGGATCCATGGAATAGTCTCCCAGTGGAGGTGGTAGAGATGAGGACAGTAACTGAATTCAAAAAAGCATGGGACCAACACAGAGTATCTCTAAAGATAAAAAAGGGACTGTTGTAGTTGTTGATATGGAAGGACAGACTAGATAGGCCATGTGGTCTTTTTCTGTCATCATATTTCTATGTTTACTTAGGTTTGCTGGGGAAACTTATACTAATACAATTATACTTAATACGTTTAATGGACTTTGTTCACCTCAACATTAATTAATCTCAGGTCCTTGAGTAATGTATTCCTGATGAGAATAACCAGCTACACCTGAAAGTGAATATGTGCACCTCCTTCCCCGTAATAGGTTTAAGAGCCTATAAAGCTAATATTGTTCCTGGGGTGAGAGGGAGGAAAAGAAGGCTTAATAAAAGCTGGTTTCCTACACTGTGCCCTGACCTAGTAAGTCTTACTAATTTCCTGTGTTATTCACACAGTCCTTGGTTTGATATAGGTGGAGGGGGTTCTCAAATTGCTCCTTTGATCTGTCACTTGCCTTTTAATACGTAAGACAGATTTTTTTTGCCTCATAACTGGAAGACCTTTTTTGCCATCAAGACAGTGCTGACCCCTGGCAGCCCAGCTTCCTCTGGGTTTTCTTGGCAATGTATCACCAAAAGTAGATTGCCAGGCCTTTTATTTTCCGAGGTCTCTAGAAACTAGTATTTCTTTCTACTCAGAGACTATTTATTCTTCTTGTATGCTAAACTATGATTTGATTTAAATAGAAATGCTCTCCAGAAACAAACTTATTTCAGTGACTATTTTATTTTCTATGCTAAGCTATACTCTGGTTTGATTTAAATGAAAAGTTCTCTGTGGGTACTAAGACCTGACTGACTGAAGGGATAATCTAAATGTGGATTTCGGGCCTGCTCTATGGGTTTGCTTTGTATGATTGCACCCTTGCCTGCCTGCCTGAAAATATACACATATACACAGTAACATATGATTGGCAAAGGAAGACATAAGAAGACATGCATGTGGGCTAGCGAATCAGAGTATTTTGTGGCCTTGTATGAGAGAGCCTGGGGAACTAGACACTTTGGACGGGAGCGTGCAAGGTGTATAGGCCCAGAGAAATATAGAAGAAATGCAGGCTAACCAAATACAGGCCATGCTGGAAGCAAAGACCTTTAACATACAAACTCTGGGCCCTGAAGATAACAGACAAGTGCCAGAAGATGGAATTCCAAGAAAGGGACAGGCATGTACAAGGGGGATTCTGATAAGCTGACCTTAAGCAGCAGACCTTGAAATACCAACTGTTGTTTAGTAATCTGTTGCTTGGTGATAAACATAGGTGGGGTCTGAGGGTTGCACTGGCCGAAGTTCTCTGACTTAGCAGGTTTTGCTGGTTTTTTGCAAGTTTGGCCAATGATGTCAGTAATTCAAAATGTTGCTATAGAGAGGTATATAAGAGTGCTACTGTGGAGCATCGGGGGCAGCCTTCTTTTCCCCACTGTACCGTAGGGTTCAGAACGCTGTCCGCACCTGGGTCCCTCAGACAGACACTTGTGTATCTGTGCTTGCAGTTTTTTGCTTGTACTGAATAAAGGAATTTTGCTGACAAGTGACACTGATCTGAATTCTTTTAAATCCTGGTGTACGGCTCCCATGTACTCAGGCAATCTTGGTGAAAAAATTAGAGATCCTTTTGTAGGTAGACCTGGCCTACAAATTGGTGGCCCGTACGGGGATCTATTCCCAGGGGCCCGAGCGATAGGCTCCTAAATTCCAAATTGCCCAGCATTTCCTCTGACTACGCTTTTGGCTGCGTTTTGTCAGAGAGTCAGGATTCCTCCTGTTGAATTAAGGAAACACGGGATGAGCATACCGTCTAGACGAGAGAAAACAAGGGTACCGTCCCAGTGACGAGAGAAAAAGAATATCATTCCATGAGGGAACGAGAGATACTTCCTGCTGGTTCAGGGGATGCGGATACCGTCCTGGATGAGAGAAAACTTGTACTGCGCTTAGATACTCTAGGGAGACTCCGGTGGTGAGTGTTTTTGTTTCCTGTCTACCCAACCTGGACAGAAGACTTACCTGATGCATCTGGTGGGTGAGTAATGACCTTATATCTGTGCACATGTATTTAATGTAAATAATGTTTTGATATCTAGGAAAGTAGGCTGTTTTATATGTTAGGTTGTTTAAGTTAGGTGAAAGAAAAAAAGAAAGTTTTGCCCAGACATTAGGTCTTTGTAATTCCAGGATTGATTGGTGTATGCTTGAGACTGTACGTGCCCTTTTGGTACGAAGCGAGTGTGTGTCCTTATCCACGTTTCCATACCCCCGCGAGGGGATTGGCTGGGTTTGGACAAAGCGTAAAGATTGCGTGTTTGTGCATATCCTGGATTTCGTAGCTTTGCACCTCTGTAAATAAAGAGGTTTGAACTTCCATCTGTAAAAGCGAAGTTACGTGCATCTCTGTAAATAAAGAGTTCAATTTGTTATTGGTAAAAGGCGAAGTAAATTGCCCCTGTCCCTGAACAGTGAAAATACCAGGTCTACATAGACTATAGAAAGAGGCACAGCTTAGAAAATGTTTAAAAAGAAATCCAAACTGGAGGCAAATGACAAAGGAGCTGAGCCCAGCCCCAATCCCATAGATTGCCTTGTTAAACAGAACCCCCTATTGGAAGCCTCAATAAAAAATTGTTCTAAACAATGGGAAAAATGGATGAAGAAGATACCCTCACTTGCCTGGCCAGCAGGGGGGTCGTTTGATCTGCTCATTTTGACTAAAATTAGGGATCATATTTTATTCAATAAATGTGGAAAAGCCCAATTGGAACATTTGAGACATATTTCTCTGTGGATGCAGGCAGGTCCAGAGCCTTTGCCGTCTGCGCCTGCCCCTCCACCTCCCTATTGGGCGACCAAAAGTAAACCCCTGGCAGCCATAGGGTATTCCGACCCTGTCCTGCAGCCCCCCAAATCAGAACCGACCCCTCACCCAGCTTCCCCACTCCCGGAACAGGTCCTGCAGCAGCTCTTGGACACTGAAGGAGCCTGGGCAAAGATTGAGGGTCATGTCAACTTAAAAGCTACCCCTGCCCCAGATTCCAATGCATATGCTGAGGCACAGGCAAAATTAGAAGAATTGAAACAACAACTGACAGCAGAACATGACGATTTAGCAAATCAGGCTCAAGCTTTAAAACAATCTGAGGAAGAAATTACCAAGAATCTTAGAAAATGGGAGTTAGAACTGGAAAAGAAGGGAAAACGTCTTAAGACGCTTATAGAAGAGAAAGAAGAGGGGGAGGTATGTTTATTTATGTTTATGTTTATTTTAAATTTGATATACCGCTCAGGCCGAAGCATTAGAGCGGTTTACAATAATATATCATTTGCGGAAATACGAAAGGAACGCCATTTGTAAGATAGGACAGAGTAGAGGACGGAAACAGTCAAAAGAATAGGTAGAGAAAAGAAGAGGAACAGCAGGTTACCATAATATGAGCGTATGACAATCCAGTCCACAATTTCAATGCTCCCTTCAGGATGAACGCCACGGACCAACGCCTAAGGGCCACGCCAAAGGGCCCTCTGGCGAGGCCCTCAGGCGCAGACCCGCAAGGCGCGGGCGCGCCCCCGAAGCTGCGATTTCATCCGTTGATGCTGGCTTCTCATAGGCAGGCAATGGGAGGGAGGAGGGGCTCCTGCTCACAGCTCCGGTCTCTTCGCTGATCTGAGCGCCCCCGAAGCTGCGATTTCAGCCGTTGATGCTGGCTTCTCATAGGCAGGCAATGGGAGGAAGGAGGGGCTCCTGCTCACAGCTCCGGTCTCTTCGCTGATCTGAGCGCCCCCGAAGCTGCGATTTCAGCCGTTGATGCTGGCTTCTCATAGGCAGGCAATGGGAGGGAGGAGGGGCTCCTGCTCACAGCTCCGGTCTCTTCGCTGATCTCCTGAGCGCCCCCGAAGCTGCGATTTCAGCCGTTGATGCTGGCTTCTCATAGGCAGGCAATGGGAGGGAGGAGGTGATGAAGAGGAAAAAAGTAAACCTGCAGATGTTTGTGGAGTTGCGCAAAGTGGTAAAACTCCTCGAGCTCCAAAACCATGTATCCTTACTTTTATTACAGAGCAGGAAGATGGAAATAGTTACTATGTTTATCGATGGTCCTCTAATATGTATAATTGGACAAAAGCAAACCAGCCCCAGATGTTGCAGTGGCCCCTTAATGGTTCTCTTGACACTGCACACCTCAATACGGCCCGACTCTGCATTCGCGGAGGAGCCGGAGACCCTAGCTGGGACTCTTTCTACATGGAAGCTGGGCTACAGGTATGGGAAAAATATAAGGGTTAGGAACACCGACAAAATCTGACGTTTCCTATTTTACACACACATGCTGGAACTGCAAGATATGTACCATGGAACTTTACTGATATGATAAATATTGCCTCTAGCCTACCCCCACTATGTCGTGGCGGTGGAGCTGGGATTCAGAAGTTTGAGCGAGCAACTGCAGGTTATAGTTTAGCGTTAGGAGATGTAAAAGCCCTATTGGCAAAGGTTCTTGGAAATAATGCCACCAACCAAATCTTTGCTGCGGCAGGATTAACTGGCGTTACTGTAACAGTAAATACTTTTGACGGGGCATCCTTTAATGATTACTGGCCCCGTATCTGGGGGCCATATGGGAAATGTATCTGACCCAGCGTAGCATGACACCTCTGATCACTATGAGGTTTCGGCTGGGAGAGGACATAAGTGCATACCTTGCAAAATTTCAGGATCTATGGGAAGCCCAGCTGGACACACCCTATGATGACCCATGCACAGCCCCAATGTTTTTCCAGACCTTGTGTAACACCTTGCCACCCTCAGTGGTGTCAAAATTAAAGTCCGTAGTAGGTTTAGAGGCCGAGCCATGGCAAAAACAACTTCAGGCCGGAAGGTCGGGGGTTCAAATCCCACTAGAGGACAGCAACCTTATTTTATTTATTTATTTATTTTATTTTACAATCCTTATATACCGCACTATTTGCAATCAGCGCGGTTTACATGTAACAAAAAACATCCGACAAAATGCATATGTCTGGTCATTACATTGAACAGGGAGTGGGATTTGGAGAACAAGTATCAACTATATAAAGGAACTTGGAGAACAAAGGTGAAATATATACATAAGAAGTTCAATGGAGAAGGCTCCTGTTTGGTGTTTTACATTTTTGGGGATGAACTATATGAGAGTGGCTGGGGTTCAGGGCTGTAGGTAAGGTGTTTGATAAAGAGGAAACCTTGGGCCGGAAGGACTGGGGTTTCTAGTCCCACAGGTGCTCCTTGTGGTCTTGGGCAAGCCACTTAACCCTCCATAGACCATGTTCCCTGTAAAATAGTTATCTCCAAGTTATAATGCCCTGTTCAATGTAATTTCAGTTTGTTCACTGTAAATTGCACTGATGCAGAATAGCGCGGTATATAAGAGAATGTAAATAAAGAAATAAATAAATAACACACATTTTTCATTATATACGGTCTCTTGAAGAAGATATTTGAAACCAGAAAAAGATTTAAAGCAAGCTCAAGCCCGACTGCTTAGCCTCCAACTCAAACGCTTGCAAGAAACTAAAGAAACGCAAGCTTCAACTAAATGACCTAGTGATGTCGTTGATGCTGATAAATTTACTAATGAAGAACTTATTAAACAACTTAAAAGAAAAATTAAGGAGCAGCAGAATGTAATAGATGACTGGAATACATAGATCCCTATGAAGATGATGTCCCTGACCCACGGGATCAGGGCCCCTATTTAACTTGTTACAATAATGGGGGATATGGCCGACCGCCACATCCTCAGAACTTTCAGACCAGGTGGAACCCTGCGGGTCCTTATACCAATAATCATTATCCCAATTATAATGAGTCACCTAAATGCTGGAATTGTGGAGAGTATGGCCATTTCCAACGTGCATGCAGGACTCCTCACCGAGGGGGAACTGTTCAGGACCGGAGGCGGTTCCCGATGTGGGCACCACCCCATAATTCTGGTTCCCCAAAACAATGACTGGGCATTTATCTTTTGCAAGCACGGCTCACTTATCAGGAACCCATGATCACGGTGTTTCTTAACAATGAGCCCACAGAAATGTTACTTGATACAGGGGTCACTACCTCTGTATTAACCATTTTACCACAGGGATGCCAGCTTAGTAATAAGAAAATGACTACCACTGGTTTTGATGGCAGACCCCTTACTTCTTGCATGACCTCCCCTGTTTGTTTAAAAATAGGAGATCAGCAAATTTCTCATTCTTTTCTGTTTGCCCCTCATTGTCCAGTAAACTTGATGGGAAGGGACTTATTGGTGAAATTACAGGTTGAATTCACCTATGGTCCACTGGGAGAGAAAGGCCCCGAATGGTCATTGCCCCTTAGCCCCTATGGCCGGGTTAAATTACATCTGCTTGTTACCATTCACATTAAGCCTGGCTGTAAACCACCAAAGATTCCACAGTATCCTCTCCAACCAGAGGCCCTGCAAGGATCTCGCCAAGAGGTTCAGGAACTGTTACAGCACGGTATAATTGAACTCAGTGATTCCCCATACAATACCTCGCTGTTTCCTGTAAAAAAGCCTAATGGGAAGTGGCACATAGTTCATGATCTACGAGCACTCAACAGCGTTGTTGAACCCCAGTTCCCAGTTGTTTCAAACCCTGCTACTTTGTTAACAACAACTACTTTGTACAGGTTTCACACGGTTTTGGATCTTTCCCATGCTTTTTTTGGAATAACTGTAGAGCCTGCATCTAGATGCTTTCTGGCATTTATTTTTGAGGGTCAACATTATCAGTGGACCAGGCTACTCCAGGGATATGTGGAGAGTCCCTCCATTTTTTCTCAAGCACTAGCAGCAGACTTGCAAGAATTTCAAGCAGACCTGCCCACTGAAGCATCTCCTTTACAGTATGTGGATGATTTGTTGCTTTCCACTGCTGAAGCTGAGCTAAATTTAGCTCTCACAGATAACCACATTCACTGAGCTTACACACAAGTTTATCAAATTAACATGGACAAGGCACAAATATGCCAGACTGAAGTCACATTCCTGGGATTCCTAGTAGGCCAGGGAACACTATCCCTTACTGAAAAAACCAAACAACACTGTTTGGAGCTACAGATGCCTATCTTTATCTTTATCTTTATTTACATTTAATATACCGCCCTTGTCGAAACGTGAGGGCGGTTTACAATAAAATAATATAAATAAAAGCATTAAAAAGAAAGGAAATCCATTAAAATAAAGAAAAGATGGACCAAAGAGGTCACAGAACAAGACAAACAATAGACAAACCAGACAAACCATGAGTAAACAAAACAGACAAAACGATTGGACAGGACTACTGGGAGGGGAGATCATATGCCTGTTGAAACAAATGAGTTTTGTGTAGGCTTTTGAAATGTTGGTAAGAAGATTCTAGACGAAGAGAGGAAGGTAGAGAATTCCAGAGTGAGGGACCCAAGAAAAAGAAAGCAGCATGACGTGTCTGTTCAAGGTGGGCTCGAGAAGTTCCTACAACTGTTAAGGAGTTACGCTCACTTCTCGGCATGATAAACTTCTGCCGTATTTGGATCCCAGGTCACAGTCAACGCACACATCCCTTTCACAAGTATTTGAAAGGGGGGGTTAAGGGGTCTACTGCCATCAGCCTGTCAGCCCCTGACCCGATTTTGCTTTAGTCTCTTCTGTCTGATGTACACACCAAGTCTCTGTCTCCCTGACTATTCAAAGGAAATGTTTCTCATTAGCTTCCACGGACGTCACACGTGGGCAGCTGTTATTTACCAAGATGATGGTAAGATTGTGTCTTACTTGTCTGGAACTTTCTCTGTTACCGAAATGGTCTTACCAGAAATTGAGAAGGGTTTAGTAGCTCTCAGTAAGGCCGCTCGAAAAGCCTATAACACCTTTCATCCCTTGTGTCTCACAGTGTATTGCACTGGTGACGTGGAGGCATTGTTAAACAGTAACACCCTTCACTTTACCCCACATCATGTGCATCAGGTCTGTGCTGTTCTTTTGCGAAGCCACATCCTTCTAAAACCATTCCCTGCCAGTCATCCTTTTGCCTATTTACAGAACCTCGTTTCTGTTACTATTGGTGAGGAAGGAGACAAGATCCCTACATTTGCTTTTAAAGATAATATTTTGTCATATCGTGACATGCCTTCTGACGCTACCGTCTGGTTTACTGACGGCTCTGAAACATCACTCTGCTCTGGCTTCAGTGCAGTACAAATATCCCCCTCTGGAGATATTTTGGATGTATTACAATATCAATTACCAAGTGCTTACAGCGCCCAAGGTGCAGAACTCTGTGCTATTCTGGCTGTTTTGCTGCATCAAGAAACAAAGAATGTTATTGTATTTACTGACTCATATTATGCAGCACAAGTCCTGATGGACCTCCATCAAAAATGGTCACAGAGAGGATTTATCACCTCTTTCATACCTGGATGAGATATATCAAATTTATGATTGCTTAGAGAAACGTAGACTCAACAATTTGTTTTTGTGCTGTGAATGGGTTCCTGCTCACACACAGGGGAACTCTTTCCGTCAGATGGGCAATGCCCTGGCAGATCAGTTAGCCAAAGAAGTAACCAGTGATGCTTTCCTAACTTTACCTGTCACTAGATCACAGACTTATTTAGTACTTGACCTTTCTGATTATCAGAAAGATGCTGTTTCTCATGGGTCAGACCAAGGTCCATCAAGCCCAGTATTCTGTTTCCAACAGTGGCCAATCTAGGTCATATGTACCTAGCAGTTTCCCCAAGAGACACAAGTTCCACAATGCTTGTACTGGGTCAAGCATTGATATCTTCGGTCACTTCTTAATAATGATTTATGGACCTTTCCTCCAGGAACTTGTCCAAACCTTTTTTAAACCCAGCTACACTAACAGCCTTTACTACATTCTCCGGTAACAAATTCCAGAGTTTGATTACACGTTGAGTGAAAAAATATTTTCTTTTATTACTCTTAAATAGTTTACCCTGTAGCTTCATTGCATGTCCCCTAGTCTTTCTATATTCTGATAACGTAAACAATCGATCTACGTTTACCCGTTCCACTCCGTTCATTAATTTATAGACTTCTATCATATCTCCCCTCAGCCGTCTCTTTTCCAGGTTAAAGAGCCCTAACCTTTTTAGCCTTTCTTCATAGGAGTATCTTTCCATCCCCTTTACCATTTTGGTGGCTCTTCTCTGAACCTTTTCTAAGATCGCTATATCCTTTTTAAGATACGGTGACCAGAATTGCACACAATATTCAAGGTGCGGTCTCACCATGGAACGATATAGAGGCATTATAATATCTTTTGTTTTATTTTCCATTCCTTTCCTTATCATACCTAGCATTCTATTTGCTCTCTTGGCCGCCGCTGCACACTGGGCCGAGGGTTTTAACATGGTATCCACAATGACGCCTAAATCTTTTTCCTGGGTGGTGGTTCCTAATGTGGAGAGACTAGGTTGTTCTCAAGTTAAGAAAGTTGTGGGTACATCCATCAGGAAAACTCTGTATCTGTTATGTGGCACTAAAACGCCTTACAGATCTCATACACGATGTCTATCATTCCAGTGCCGCACATGTGTACGGTGTGCTTGAGGACACCTTTTGGTGTCCACACATGAAAAACCACAACCACAACACCCCAGAAAACCTATAATGTATAAATGTACATATGTAAATTATTATCCCCTTAGCTTAGAAGTAGATAATTTTCTGCGTGATGTGCTTACTTTTCGAATCTTTATGTACAAATCAAAATTATTCTGTCTTGATTCGACAGCTTTTTCCATGTAATCTTACCCGCTTCTGATCGCTGGAAGTAGTGGTATACAAATGCTTGCTAAATTAAAAAAATAAAAATAAAATAGTAGCTAAATGCCCTGTGTGTATTCTGAACTCTCAGCCAGGGGGAAAAGTCATAACCAAAGGTCACCTTCCAGTCTTGAGTGGTCCTTTTGAGTCCTGGTATGTGGATTTCACTGACATGATTCATAGATGTGCTCAGAAATGGTACCTTTTGGTGTGGGTTTGCCCATGGTCTAAATGGATTGAGGCCTTCCCCTGCAACAAAGAAACTGCCGAAGAAGTAGTTGAGGTTTTGAAAACACAAATAATTCCCCGATTTGGCATTCCTAAAATCATATATTCTGACAATGGCTCTCACTTTCGTAATGCTCTTGTGACTGCACTTACCCAGCATCTTCCTGTTCAGTGGAAGTATGTTTCTGTGTATAAACCTACTTCCAATGGTCTTGTTGAGCGATGTAATGGCATTTTGAAAACTCAACTCAGAAAAATTTGTGCTTCCGGTCACCTGACCTGGTTGCAAGCATTACCAATGTGTCTGTTTCAGCTGCGCAATAGCCCGATCAAGCGGTTGCATCTGACGCCTCATGAAATGGCCACTGGCCGGCACATGCGCACAACCCTTTTACCACAGTCTCAGGTTCCGGTTCATGATAGTCTGTCTTCTTATCTTGCAGGTCTCCGAATTGCGCTTCAAGAAATTGCTGACCGTGTAGCGATCACACAGTCTGCATCCAGTTCACCTTTGCTACCTTGTTTTCCTATAGGGACTACTGTTTATAAAAGAAATTGTGTTCGTGCATCCTGGGACTGCCCTACTTTCTCAGGACCTCACATTGTCACTGCTGTTTCACCTTTCGCTGCCAAACTGAATGACACTGATACTTGGGTGCATGTCAGCCATCTAAAAGCGACTCCAGCTGTCTCATCTGTACATAACTAACTGTTCCCACCACACTGCTGCTTCGTTAGAACCAAGAATGATCGCTACCAAACCGACTCCTTGGGCAACCCTGTGTTTTCTGATGGGGATCTCCATTCTCACTGTCTTACTTATCGAGTGTTTACACCCAGATGGACAGATAGCATTGCTTTTCCAGAAACAGAACAGGACTAATCAGACAATATCACGAGCACCTCGGGCCTTGCCCGAAGTTCCTCTGAACTTATGGAAACAAACGGTACTGAGTATTGTTTCTTTAATGAACATTTCTGATTGCATTATCTGTACTCCATTACCCAAGTTTGCTGGTTTTGCCCCCGTATCTGTTCTCCCCGTCCCTTTAGATGAATTTTTGGGAAAAATGCCATGTTATGATAATCCTGAACTTCAGCGAGATTGTTTTGAGCAAGGTAGAATTAAATGTAATGAAACTTGGGAAGCTGTGGGTGCTGCTTCTGACCCTGTGTGTGTATTTGACCCTCCCCGCCAAATTCACTTCTTTTGCTTGATTACCAACTCCTCTGTTGGTTTTGCCCAGCGCTGTAATGTGTCTTATAACCTACAGACAGGTTATTGGCACTTCCTGAACCACACACCCTGCGACCTTTTAGCCATGATAACAATGAAACCAGACTCCAAGAATATTTCCGTCACACCACTAATAAACCAGGCTGGGGAGGGATACGTGTTAAAACTAATCAGAATGCTACCCACAAAATATGGGGACCCCGATTTTGGAGTTCAAATATGACTGTTGGCCCCCTGTTTGGCGATGATTCATATTTTGTCATCCGAGGCTCTATTCCCCGCGTCCCCTTTTTGTCCTGCTATACCCCCACATCCACGCCCCCCTCCTCTGCCTTCCTTCAGCGCCTGTTCATAGGTAAACCAGATTTCTCAACCGGAGACAGAGGTTCCACTTTTTCCTCTGATGCCTTGTCAGGACATTATTGGTTGTGCGGTGAAATGCTTTTGCAGAAAATTAATTCTTCTCATTTGCCCTGTGCTCTAGTCAAGGTATCTCCATACTCCGTTCTGATCCCTCTTAATGTTACCCATCGGTCTGCTCCTCGCTCCTTTTTGCACAGAATAAAACATAGCTTCTCAGCTAACGCTAATCCTTGGGATTCTTCTATTGCTGAAGATGATGCCATTCAGGCCTCCTTTGAATATATCAATTCCACTTATCCTATGACTAAAACTCGTTTAGATGCCCCTTAGTGCAACTGCCTGGATTCCCTTTGCCACCCCCACCCTTACTGCCGAGCTTGGTATGGCTGTATGCCGTTTGCAATGTTTGCTACATATTCAGATGAAAGCTGTTACAGCTGTTATTGAATCCATATCTCGCTTAGCTGAATCTTTAGAGCAAAATACACAAGCTCTTGATTTGCTCCTTGCCGCTGAAGGCGGTGCTTGTACTTTTATAAATGCTACTAATTGTTGTACGGTAATCGCTAACCACACAGTGTTTGTGTTAGATCAGGGGTCTCAAACTCAAATAGCTTTGAGGGCCAAATGAGGACTTGTAAAGTAAGACGCGGGGCCTCATTTGCATAAGGGGCCTCATTTGCATAAATATTTGCATAATGTTACCATAAACTAACTTTTAGTAAACATGCCTCTTAATGAGTATGGATAAAGAAAGACTAAAAGATTTAGAAACAGGAAGACAATAATTAAACTGGGAACCCCAAAAGCCAAACTTGGAATGTACAACAACACTGTAGAAATAAAACTATAAATTAATTTCCTCTTGTACTAAACAAAGTGCAAACATTAATGATGCACATTTCCCAGAGCTGACATATTCCAGTTAATAAATTCAAAATAAAGAGAGATTTTTCTACCTTTTGTGCATTTTTTTTCAGTTGCAATTGTTCCAGCCACTTTCTTCTGGTTTCTTCATGTCTTCTGCTAACTCTCCATCGTCTGCTGTCCATTTGTCCTTTCTTCTCTCTCCTAGTTTTTTTTTCATTCTCTCTCTACATCTGCTTTAACATACTAATCTTTCTCCTTTTGCTCTTTCCTCATTCCTATTTCATCCACTCAAATCTTACCCCTCCATCCTCAATCCCCACTTACTCTCCCAATACCTGGCCAACTGTAGATTTGTCTTCTCTCCCAGACAAAATATTTTCCCCTCTCCATTTCACTTTCCCAGCTCCATCCCATTCTAATCCTCCCCCAACATCAGCTCCCTTCTAGTTCCAGCCCCACCCAGCATCTGCTCCTTTCTAGTCCCTGCATCAGTCCATTTCCAGTCCTATCCTAGCCTCACCATCGGTCCATTTCCAATCCTAGCCCCCCATCAGCCTATTTCCAATCCTAGCCCCCCATCAGCCCATTTCCAATCCTAGCTCCCCCCCCCACTCAGCCCATTTCCAGTGCTAGCTCCCTCCCCTCACAGCCCATTTCCATTCCAAGCCCCCTCCCCATCGGCCATTTGCTGTTCAAGCCCCCCTTCCACTCAGCCCATTTCCAGTCCTAGCAACCCCCCAGCCCATTACCAGTCCTAGACCCCCCATAGCCCATTACCAGTCCTAACCTCCCCATAGCGCACTTCCAGTCTTACCCCCCATCACCCCATTTTCAGTCTTACCCCCCCATAGCCCATTACCAGTCCTAGTCCCCCCCATAGCCCACTTGCAGTCTTATCCCCCATCACCCCATTTTCAGTCTTACCTCCCCTCATAGGCCATTACCAGTCCTAACCCCCCAATCAGCCCACCTCCAGTCCTAACCCCCCAATCAGCCCACCTCCAGTCCTAACCCCCCAATCAGCCCACCTCCAGTCCTAACCCCCATCTGCCCATTTCCAGTCCTAGCCCCCACCATAGCCCATTACCAGTCATAACCCCCCTGCCATTAGCCCACTTCCAGTCCTAACCCCCATTACCCCATTTCAGTCAGCCCCTCCATAGCTCATTACCAGTCCTAACTCCCCCCATCAGCCCACCGGCAGGCCGTCCTAACCCCCATCAGCCCATTTCCAGTCCTACACCCCCTCCCTCCCTCCCATCAGCCCAGGTAAATAAAAAAAAAAAACTTGGCTTCTGCTGCTAACAAGTGAAGTGAAGTGCTACCGAGCCACATCATATAGAACCGGGGTCTCAAACACGCGGCCCGCGATGGAGGGAAACAAAAAAACCGAAAAAACCCTGGCTTCTGCTGCTGCCGCTGCCGCCGCCGCCGTGGCAGCGGCAGAATCAACTGTCAAATTAAAAAAGAAACTGGCTTCTGCTGCTGCAGCAGAAAATCAGCTGTCCCGCGGCCCCTTCCCCTCTGCCCGGAGAGCCCTGAGTCTGCTTCATCAGCGGCGGGCTTTTTAAGCCGCGAATAGAGTATTTCCCTCTCGTGCGGCTTAAGCCTATTCACTTTTCAAGCCGCGCGAGAGGGAAATACTCTCTTCGCGGCTTGAAAAGCACGCTGCTGATGGAGCAGACTCAGGGATCTCTGGGCAGAGGGGAAGGGGCCGCAGGAGAGCTGATTTTGCTGCTTGAGCAGCAGAAGCCAGTTTTTAAAAAAAATTTGACAGTTGATTCTGCCGCTGCCACGGCGGCAATGGCAGCAGCAGAAGCCAGGGTTTTTTGGGTTTTTTGTTTGCCTCCGTCGCGGGCCGCACAAAGTTCTCTCGTGTTCTCGCGTGTTTGAGACCCCGGTGTTAGATGCAATGAATAAGATAAAGCATCTCTCTGAGTTGCATATTGATGATTTTAAAGGGGGGCTTCAACTTGATAATATTTGGGGAAGTCTTACTTCATGGTTCTCTAGTTTAGGAGGAGGACTTAAAGCTTTCTTTATTACTATTTTAAGCGTTGCTTGTTTTGGAATAATTGCATGTTGCGTATTATCCATTGTACTTGCTTGCTGTAAACGCCTAGTGATGCAATGTATGTTATTTCTAGAGACCAATATGAGAGGTTACCTCTTAACAACCCCTCTCTATCGCAAATGGTAGTCGTTCATGCCCCTTAGTGGGACCTTGAAATACCAACTGTTGTTTAGTAATCTGTTGCTTGGTGATAAACATAGGTGGGGTCTGAGGGTTGCACTGGCCGAAGTTCTCTGACTTAGCAGGTTTTGCTGGTTTTTTGCAAGTTTGGCCAATGACGTCAGTAATTCAAAATGTTGCTATAGAGAGGTATATAAGAGTGCTACTGTGGAGCATCGGGGGCAGCCTTCTTTTCCCCACTGTACCGTAGGGTTCAGAACGCTGTCCGCACCTGGGTCCCTCAGACAAACACTTGTGTATCTGTGCTTGCAGTTTTTTCTTGTACTGAATAAAGGAATTTTGCTGACAAGTGACACTGATCTGAATTATTTTAAATCCTGGTGTACGGCTCCCATGTAAGGCAATCTTGGTGAAAAAATTAGAGATCCTTTTGTAGGTAGACCCGGCCTACACTGACTCAGCAAAAACACTTTCTAAAATACACAGATTTATCAGCTTTAATCCAAAGAATTCCCTTCCCCCCGATTTAGAGTATGTTCCAGAAAAGATAAATCCTTACTAGTGCCAATGTCCTTGTTGTTGTTGTTAAGTGCCGTCGAGTCGGAGTCGACTCATGGCGACCCTCTGGATAGCTATCCTAAATTGTGTTCGGTCTTCAGTCAGGCGGCTTATTGTTGACAGACTGGTACCCGTAGCTGCTGTTATTGTATCGATCCATCTCATTGCTGGCCTTCCTCTTTTGCGTTTACCTTCTATCTTGCCAAGCATGATGTCTTTCTCTAATGATCTCTCTCTCCGCATGATGTGTCCAAAGTATGAAAGTCGAAGTCTTGTCATCGGAGCTTCTAAAGAAAGCTTAGGTTTGATCTCCTCTAGTACCGACTGGTTTGTTCTTCGGGCAGTCCATGGTATACACAGTATTCGCCGCTAGCACCATAATTTAAAGGCATCAATTTTCTTCCTGTCTATCTTTTTCACTGTCCAGCTTTCACATCCATATGATGTTATTGAAAATACCATGGCTTGAACAAGTCGAATCTTTGTATGGAGAGAGACATCTCTGCTCTTGAGAATCTTATCTAGGTTTTTCATAGCCATTCTGCCAAGAGCAATGTGTCGTCTGATTTCTTGACTGCTTGTTGCTTCTTTATTGATAGTTGATCCAAGTAGGTTAAAGTTGTTCACAATTTCAATTTCTTCTCCTTCAACGATGAACCTGTTGATTATGCCAGTTGTCATGATCTTTGTCTTCTTTACATTAAGGTGCAGGCCCATTTTGAGACTATGTTCTTTGATTGTGAGAAGCAAATGTTTCAGATCATCTTCACTTTCAGACAGTAATGTGGTATCATCAGCATAGCGAAGGTTGTTGATGAGTCTTCCACCAATCTTCACACCTCTGTTGTCTTCATACAATCCTGCTTCTCTGATGATTTGTTCTGCATATAAATTAAACAGGTAGGGGGAAAGTATGCAGCCTTGTCTTACACCTTTGCTTATTTTAAACCATTCTGTTTCTCCTTGTTCCGTTCGAACTGTTGCTTCTTGATCAATGTACAGATTGCGCAAGAGAACGATCAGGTGTTCTGGTATACCCATGCTTCTTAATGTGGCCCAGAGTTTCTCATGGTTTACACAGTCAAAAGCCTTGCTATAGTCGATAAAGCACAAATAGATATCCTTTTGGTATTCTTTAGTCTTTTCAAGGATCCATCTCACATCCGCAATGATGTCTCTCTTTCCTCGCCCTTTCCTGAACCCTGCTTGCACTTCAGGTAGTTCTTGTTCCAGGTATGGTTGTAGTCTCTTTTGAATAATCTTCAGTAGAATCTTGCTGGCATGTGGGATCAGAGCGATTGTGCGATAATTTCCACAGTCAGTTGGATCACCTTTCTTTAGTATTGGTATAAACACAGATCTTTTCCAGTCAGTTGGCCATGATGTTGTCTTCCATATTTCCTGGCAGAGCCTTGTGAGTACGGTAACAGCTGCATCAGATTGCTGCAATACTTCTATGGGAATGCTATCAATGCCTGGTGCTTTGTTCTTTGATAAGGCTTTCAATGCTGCTTCAACTTCTTCTTTCATCACCAATGGTTCCCGATCATAAGGTACAGGTTGAAATGGCTGTTGGTCCACTTGATCTTTATCATATAAAAACTCTGTATATTCCTTCCACCTTTTCTTGATCTTCTCAGCATCATTCAACATAGAACCTTGAGCATCTTGTAACATTCCAATTCGAGGCTGGAACTTTTTCTTTAACTCTCGTAGCTTTAGGAAAGCCGATCTTGTTCTTCCTCTAATAGTTTCTGCTTCTATTTCCTTGCAAGTGTCATTGTAGTACTTTTCCTTGTCCTGTCTTGATGCACATTGGAAATCTCTGTTGAGTTCTGCGATTGTCTTTCTTTCTCCTCTGGCTTTAGCTTCTCTGCGTTTCTGGGCAATTTTCAGAGTTTCTTCCGTCATCCATTTTGGCCGTTTTTGCTTTTTCACCTTTTGTAGAGACTTCTCGCTTTCTTCTAACACAACCTTCTTGATGTCATTCCATAACTCTTCCGGAGCTCTGTCATTTGTATCTAAAGCAGCAAATCGATTTTGCAGGCAGTCTTTAAATTCCAGTGGTATATTCTCAAGGTCATATTTTGCTGCATTCATGAGTGGTTTGCTCTTTTTCAACTTTAGCTTGAGTTTGCATACTAGTAGTTGATGATCTGTACCACAGTCAGCTCCAGGTTTTGTCTTTGTTGATGTTACAGAGCTTTTCCATCATTGACTTCCACACATGTAGTCAATTTGATTTTTATATAATCCATTCGGTGAAGTCCATGTGTACAGTCGCCGCTTGTGTTGCTGGAAGAAGGTGTTTGAGATGAATAGATCATTGGTCTTGCAGAATTCTATCAGTCTTTCTCCAGCTTCATTTCTGTTGCCAAGTCCATATTTTCCAACTACTTTGCCTTCTTCTTTGTTGCCAACTTTTGCGTTCCAGTCACCCATGACTATCAGGATATCCTGTTTGCATGTTCTGTCAATTTCATCTTGTACATAGAACTCTTCAATTTCATTCTCTTCAGCAGCTGTTGTTGGGGCATATACTTGAATTATAGTTGTGTTGATAGGCAATCCTCGTAGACGAATAGAGATTAAGCGTTCGCTGACTGCATTGTATTTCATTACAGTTCTTGCAAGTTTCTTCTTTATTATAAATGCAACACCATTTCTTCTTTGTCTTTCATTTCCAGCATAGTAGATCATGTGATCATCTGATGCAAAGTGCCCCATGCCAGTCCATTTCAGTTCGCTGACACCCAACAGATCAAGTTGTACACGTTCCATTTCATTCTTGACCACCTCCAACTTCCCTTGGTTCATGCTTCGTACGTTCCATGTTCCAATGTGTAAGACATCTTTACAGCTTCTGACTCTCATTTCATGCGCAGCTACATCAGCAGTCAGACTTCCCGAGGGCTTTGATCCAACCACATCATAAATGCTGGCTTTACTCTGAAAAGTCTTCAGCTCTTCTCCAGTAGCTAGTTGAGTGCCTTCTGACCTGGGGGTCTCATCTTCCAGCACCATAGCACAATTTGTTTTGTTGTAACTATCCATTGGGTTTTCATGGCAAGATACAGAAGTAGATTGCCGGGCCTTTCTTCCGCGCAGTTTAAGTTTGGTGGTGTTGCCGTTGTCACAAAAATGTGATCCTCCACCGTCAACACTGTCCCATTCTGCTGCTGCCCAGATGGCTGGTTTGTCTTGGTCTGGCACCTCAGCTGAGACCTGTCCATCTTGGGAGACCCTGCCAGTAGTTAAACTACCGATAGTTTAGCTCTCAGCATCACTGATGCACGCAAGCCCTCACAGCACGACAAGCTGCAAACCAAGTGGTTTGCTGCTCTCCCAATGTCCTTAATCTCTCCCAATGTCCTTAATCTCTAGCTAATCTCCATTCAATAGTCATTGAGGACATTTGCCGGGCAGCTACCTGGTACTTTTGCTGCACACTAATGTCTGGACAGACACTCCCGTCAGGATGCTATCTTTAGCCAAGCTGTACTCCATCACCTCTATGGAACTTTAAACTCAACTCCTGTCTTCTGTCCCAGACTTCCACAAGATACCAGACTATCACTGGGGGAGTATTGCCTCCTGGACTAGAGTCCAATAATATGCAACCCTTCCAGACTCTTTGACTACATGTTTTTTGCCTCAGGGATCACACTACTTTCCCTCCCTCCCCAAATACCAGTCTGATACGTGGGGGTTAGTGAGTCCCTTATGTGAAGACTGCATTTCTTCTTGTTACTGGAGATAGCATAATTACTCACCTATAACAGGTAATCTCTGGGAGCAGCAGGAATCAGTCTTCACAACCCACCCTCCTTCCCTAGTAGTTGTAGGGTTCTTTTATTTTCTTCTTGTTCTGAGCTACATACTCAGCTGAGGAGAGGAGTTGGGAATGCAGACGCAGTGGAGTGTCCCCAAAGGCTTTCCTATTGGACACTGGGGAGCGTTCCTACGTGGGCTCTGTCAGTGATGTTCACCTATATGTGACCGAGTCTTACTGTTCCCGGAGATCACCTGTTACAGGTAAGTAACTATACTTTCAGCCCTGTACACCTCCATTCCCAGTACTCACTGACTCCCAATCGTATAGGAATGCTAGATCAGCTCCAGTTCCAAAGTTTGCTTATTACCCAAAGATTTATCTCTAAACTTGATGCATGGTCTGCTCTCAAGACCCACTCCATTTTAAGCCACATACAGTCTTGTAAATCTATATCTCTCCATTGTGCCTGCTCAATTTGTGCCCATTCCTTAGTTTCCCAGACAGCTGTCACCTGTGCTGACTGATGATAAATCTTAAAATGTGGCACTCCCAGCCCACCATTCAATTTGTTAAGGTACATTATATCTTGGGCCACCTTCAGTGGTAGTTTCTACTATATAAAAAAGAATATCTTTTAGGGCAGTTTCTTCAAATGGGTTGGTTTTGCACTAAAGTGTGGGAGTACTATATAGTTTATCTAAGGGTTCTTTTGTTTGGTTTGGTTAACAAATAAGAATTCAGCCCCAAAAGTAGACTTTATATGTACAAAATTCTATACAATTAAAAGGGAAAAAAAGACCTCAGGATGACCAGTACTCCCTATGAAGCGAACTGAATTGCCATAGGGGAACTTGTATCTCTCACATCACTGATCTTGAAAAAGCCCCCTTACATCTCCAAAGCCAATCTGAACTCTATTTACTTTATTGTTTTATATTATCAAAAAAGTACTTTTATATATTTTTATAATAAAAAATCATTATAGGTCTCACGTATCCAACGTTCATATATTGGAGAACCACTCTCTTCTGTTGGTACGACAACCCAACACTCTCCCAAAATGATTTTTTCAACTGCCTCCCAAGCCTGCAGCCCCGGCATTGAGTCTTGGGTTCTTAGTTTTGTTTTGTTTTTTTTCTTTTTCATCTTGGCGCCTTTGTACCTTTTTTTCCAACTGGCAGCACCACGGGTCTTCAACCTCGCTGAGATACTTTTTTCTCCCATGGCTACCAGTGACTTTAAGAAGTGTGATCAGTGTACCAAAATAATATCCCTGACCGACACACATGACTGCTGCCTCCGCTGCCTGGGACTGAACCATGACCCCACGGCTTGCGGCCTCTGTAAAAAGATATCCACCAAGGCCCTCAAGAGCCTCCAGCAGCAGCATGATAAGTTTTTCCCAGAGTCCCTGGTACCTCCGAAGGCCAAGGCCTCCTCCAAAACTGCGGAACCTCGGGGTACCCTTACAGATCTCGACTGATGCCGTCGTTCCTCAGAAAAGGGGTCTCCCTCAAGGGAACTCAAGCAGAAGAAGAAGGCCTTGAAGGTGGGGTCCCTGGATGGCTCAGATGTGCTGGGTAAGTCCCAAGCCAGGTCCTGCAGTCATTGATGCTCGTCCGAGGGATCGGAGAAGGAGTGGCCTGCAAAGGTCCCCCAAAAGGACTACCTCGGGCTGGCCTCAGTTGCCTGACACCATCCTAATCGAGGATTTCCCTTTGGGGGAGCCGGCGTCGGGCCCAATTTCCTTGGTGCCCGCACCAATGGCTGCAGAGCCTTCTGGCTTGGAGTCCAGAATGGTGGCCCTGGAGTGCAGCTTGTCTGCCTTCATGGACCAGCAGCGGGCGCTGTTGTCTGGTACCACCTGTTCCTCTGCCCAGACCACTGGGCCCTCGATGTCGAGGACGTCCCCGGAGGCCGAGCTGATCCTCGAGGTCTTTTGGCCTTGAGTCTATCCTCTGCCGAGGTCTCGATCTGGTTTCCGTTCCATGGGGCCATGATCTTTGCCAGCCAATACGCTCGGCGTCGGCCGCGGGCTGCAGGTGGGGATCAGCCCCGGAACCTGCGAGCCATCCTTCCCTCAAGTCATTGATAGACTATTCTGAGTGGGAGATGCAGGACGAGGAGTTGCCGGACACCCATCGCCACTGTGACATCCCCTCGGACTCCCCTTCTTTGGAGCCCAGCACCGGTCCACGCCCAAGGACATGGCGGTCCTTGATTTCCTCAGGGACATGTCTAAGGCTCTAGCATTCCCGACTGAAACAGAGGAGGACCCTCGGATGGAGGAGCTAGAAATCCTCCAATACGAGGCCTCTCCAAGGGAATCACTTATGGTACCCATCCCTCCCATCCTGGAATGGCTAATGCTCCATATATGGGAGACACTGGCATCGGTGCCGGTGGTGAGCAAGCGGCTCGACTCAATGTATCGAGTCTGCCGGAGCCGGGCTTCCAGAAGTCACAGCTGCCACACAACTCCATGGTGGTGGAGTCAGCCATGCGTCGCCTGAAGAGTCAAAAGATGCACTCCTCAGTGCCTCCCCCCCCCCCCCGGCAGGGAGGCACGCACCCTGGACGCCCTTGGCAGAAAGTGCTACCAGGGCTAGATGCTCATTGGCCTGATTGAGGCATACCAGCTGTACATGGGCATGTACCTGAGAGACCTGGCGAAGGAACTCACCAGTTTCTCAGCTGGTCTCTCCGAGGAACCCCTGCAGCGATTCAAGAACCTGGCCAAGGCCGTCCATGAGTGCTGCAAGTTTTGTCATGGGCAGCCTATGATGGCTTCAAGTCGGTAGCTCGAGTAGCTGCGGCAGGCATCAGTGCCCGACTCCAGGCTTGGCTACAGTTGTCTGACCTCAAGCAATGGATTCAGGGAAAATTGCTCAACGTCCCATGCCAAGGAGAGAACCTCTGGCAAACCCATGACTGACAAGGCTGCCAAGCTGGAGACAGAGTTCATGATGAGGGCCATGCTCTCTAAGAAGACCACTGCCCCTCTCCGATAGAAGGGCTATGGTAAAAAGTCCTTCTACCCAAGGAAAGGGGCTGCTTACAGAAACTACCCACATTTTCAGGCCTCCCTGGTGACCCAGCAGGCCAAGGGACATGGACAAGGCCCTCATAAGCAGAAGGCTCCCAAGCCCCAGGCGTTGGCCCCTGCCCAGCCAGGGGGGAATTTTTGATGCCTTGGGCATAGCCTCTCCACCCCATGGAGGTCAGCAGCCCACAGGGGTATGTCTCATTCACTATGCCCAAACGTAGCCAGCCATCACCACCAATTCTTGAGCACTCCAGGTAGTCAAGGAGGGTTACCTCCCACCTGGCCCAGAAACCTCCCCCTTTCTTTCCAGGAGAGCCCACCAGGTCTCCCCTTCACTGGGACTTTCTACTAAAGGAATTGGCAGGTCTTCTTGAGGACAGAACAGTAGAACCAGATCCCCACCATCTCAAGGGTAAAGGGTTCTACTCCTGGTACTTCCTCATGCCAAAAAGAACAGGGGGCCTAAGGCCAATCCTCGACCTGTACAAGCTGAACAGATTCCTGGTGAGGGAGAAGTTCAAAATGCTCTCCCTTGGAACATTGCTGCCTTACCGCCAGCAGGGAGATTGCCTATGCTCCTTACATTTAAAGGATGCTTACACACACATCCTCATTCACCCCAACCACAGGCAGTACCTGAGGTTCATGATGGGGGGGGCAGTCATTACCAGTACTGGGTACTGCCCTTCGGCTTGACTTCTGCCCCGAGAGTCTTCACCAAGTGCTTGGCAGTCGTGGCTGCCTTCCTCCGCCTCCAGGTGGTCTTCAGCTCTCCAGGAAGGCCTCCACCCTTCCCAAGAAGAAACAGCTGGGGAAGAGGCCCCCTTTTCACAGAAAAGGCCTGCCTTACCGAGGCAATCCCCAATACCAAAGCCCCCAGACCACACAGCAGGGTTACCAGGGCAAAGGACCGGGCCAAGGCCAACATAAGCATAAGGGCTCTAAGCCCCAAACATCGGTTCCTGCCCAGTCTGGATCTGGGTTTTGATTCCTCTTCTCCCGAGGGGAGCAGCTGCCAACAGGGAGGTGTCTGATCCACTTTGCCCATCAGTGGCTGGTCATAACTATTGACACCTGGGCCCTCTAGGTGGTCAGAGAAGGCTGCCTCCTTCACTTGGACCAGATGCCTCCCCCTTTCTTTCCAGGAGAGCCCCCTCGGACTACCCTGCACCAGGCTCTGCTGCTGCAGGAACTTTCAGGCCTCATCAGGGGCGGAGCCATGGAATCAGTACCCCTCCACCTCAGGGGCAAGGGGTTCCTACTCCCGTTACTTTCTGGTTCCAAAAAGAGCAGGGGGCCTAAGGCCCATTTTGGACATGTGAAACCTGAGCAAGTTCCTGGTGCAGAAGAAGTTCAAGATGCTCTCCCTTGGAACATTGCTGCCCTACCTCTAGCAGGGAGATTGGCTATGCTCCTTGGACCTAAAGAATGCTTACAACCACATCCTTATTCATCCCAGTCACAGGCAGTACTTAAGGTTCATGGTTGGGGGCAACCACTACCAGTATCAGGTCTAGCCTATGCACCAAGAGCCTTTACCAACTGCCTGGCAGTAGTGGCTGCCTACCTCAGTCTCCAAGGGGCCTTTGTCTTCCCGTACCTGGATGACTGGCTCATGAAAAGGGGACATGGCCACTGAGGTGCAACAGACCACAGCCTGTACCATCAAGGTCCTGCAGCATTTGAGGTTCATGATAAACCACCTCAAACTCACCTCACTCCAACTCAGGATCTGGAGTTCATAAGAGTTCGTCTGGACACTTTCCAGGCCAGGGCCTTTCTCCCCCAGGACAGGGCGGTTCGCCTCAGGGCCCTGGCCCGCCAAGGTACAGTGCCATCACTCGGTGTCAGCGCGCTCCATGCTACACTTACTAGGCCACATGGCATCCACAATCTATGTGGTTCTCAATGCCCGCCTCCACATGTGGGCAGCTCAGTGGCATCTCCGCTCACAGAGGACACAAGCCCCAGGTAGGCTACGGGCAGGGTCTCAGCATCCCGTCAACTAGCAGTTGCTTGACTGGTGGCAGGGCACACAGAACCTGCAGAAGGGCATGCCCTTCTAGCCCCCAAATCCCCAGAGGATCCTCACCACGGATGCCTCCCTACTGGGCTGGGGTGCCCACTGTGAGGAATTGCACATGCAGGGCAACTGATCCCTAATGGAGAGCCAGCAACAAATCAACCTACTGGAGCTCAGGGCTATTTTTCTGGTGATCAAGACTAGCGGAACCAGTCGGTGCTAGTCCAAACAGACAACCAGGTCACAATGTTCTACCTGAACAAGAAAGGGTCACAGGGTCTCAGTGCCTCTTCCAGGAGGCAGTAGCCCTCTGCTTGTACGCGATCAGTCAGGGAATGCTTCTCAGTGCGGTTTACCTTCCGGACTAAGGCCATGCTCTAGTGGACGGGTTGAATAGGGTCCTCCAGCCGCATGAATGGCGACTAGACCCCAGGGTGGCACAGCGGCTATTCCAACTCTGGGGAACCCCAAGTCTGGACCTCTTAGCCAGCCTGACAAATGCTCAGCTGCCCCACTTCTGCTGTCCCCAACCGTATCCTTCCAGGATAGTGGTGGATGTCTTCCTCATCTCGTGGTCTTCTGTATGTCTTCCCTCCCACAACACTAATTGCCCAGACCCTCTTCAAGGTCCTGTGGGACAAGGACTCCATGATACTGGTGGCCCCATGGTGGCCCAGGCAGTCATGGTTTCCCCTGTTGCTCCGCCTCTCGATGGAGCTCCCAGTCCCTCTGGGGAATATCCCGGGGCTACTAACCCAGGAGGAGGGCTCCCTCCTTCACCCGAACCTGGGGTCCCTGTTGCTAACAGCATGGCTGCTGAATGGGTAGCCTAAGCACCCTTCAACCTCCCAAGGGAGGTGGAGGAAGTCCTCCTGGCCTCTCGTAAGAACTCCACAAGATGAGCCTACGCCTTCAAGTGGTACAGATTCTCAGTTTGGTGTGTAGAGCAACGGGTTGACCCGTTTTCTTGCTAGTTGCACACAGTCCTGCAGTATTTGCTTCACCTTTCGCAAACCAGGCTCAAGTCTATCTATCTATTGAGCATTTATATAGCACTACTAGTCATACACAGCGCTGTACAGACATGTAAGAGACAGTCCCTGCTCGTCAGAGCTTACAATCTAGTCAAGACAAAACAAAGAGCTAACAGTCTAATTAGGGCAAAACACTAAAACATGGCACTTACAATCTAGTCAAGACAAAACACAGAAGTCAGTGTACCTGAGCGCGCTCTCAGTGCACCGTCATTCCATAGAGGGCAAACCTCTTTCTGCGCAGCCCCTCATTACATGATTTATGCAGGGCCTTCTGCTCTCTAAGCCTCCCATCCGCTCTCCCCCAACAGAATGGGACCTCAACATGTTTCTGACACAGCTCACCAAGCTGCCTTTTGAATCTCTGGCTACCTGCCATTTGTGTTATCTCTCCTGGAAGTTCGTCTTCCTGGTGGCGTTCACCTCTGCACGCAGTCAGCGAACTTCAGGCTTTGGTGGTTGAGCCACCTTACACCAGGTTCTACAAGAATAGGGTCATGCTTCATAACCATTCTAAAGTCCTCCCGAAGGTGGTATCTGCCTTCCACCTCAACCAGGAGGTGATCCTCCCCACCTTCTTTCCATAGCCCCAAGCGGACAAGGCAGTGGCCGTTCTCCATACTCTGGATTGTAAGAGGACTCTGTCCTTCTACCTGCAACGTACCCAGGATCACCGTCGTCTGGGGAAGGCTGTTTCCAAGCACACCCTGTCCACCTGGGTGGTGGACTGCATCGCTTTTGCCCACGATCAGGCTGGGCTCTCATTGGAGCAACGGATTAAGTCACACAATGCCAGGGTTATGGCAACCTCAGTTTCAAGCCTACGCTCTGTCCATATGGCAAACATCTGCTGGGCCACCACTTTGTCCTCAGTTCACACCTTTGCAGTTCATTACTGCCTGGAGAGGGAGTCCCGTTGGGCCTTTCCCGATGTCATCAAAATACTGTTGGGGGTGACATTGAACCGCTGGACTACCAGGGATCATTTTATTGTGGGGCACAGCCCACGACAGTATTTTGATGGCATTAGGAGCCTTTCCCGATGCCATCAAAATGCTATTTGGGGTGGGATCGAGGCCGCTGGACCACCAAGGATGTTTGTCAGGCATGGCCCACGACAGTATTTTCATGGCTTCAGGGGCTTTTCCCAATGCCTGATCATCTGAGGAGGAGACTATCTAGGCATCAGGGAAAGCACCCTGTGCCATCAAAATATTGTCAGGGGCATGCATTAGAGGTTTACTTCTACTCAGATCCTGAAGTAAAACTTTTGGCGCTGTGGTGTGTTGCGACATCCTCTACGCCTGTCTCTGCATTGGGCATAACTATGATTGCATACCAGCTTATAAGAACATAAGATCATAAGATATGCCATACTGGGTCAGACCAAGGTCCATCAAGCCCAGTATTCTGTTTCCAACAGTGGCCAATCTAGGTTATATGTACCTAGCAGTTTCCCCAAGAGACACAAGTTCCACAATGCTTGTACTGGGTCAAGCATTGATATCTTCGGTCACTTCTTAATAATGATTTATGGACCTTTCCTCCAGGAACTTGTCCAAACCTTTTTTAAACCCAGCTACACTAACAGCCTTTATTACATCCTCCGGTAACAAATTCCAGAGTTTGATTACACGTTGAGTGAAAAAATATTTTCTTTTATTAGTCTTAAATAGTTTACCCTGTAGCTTCATTTTATGCCCCCTAGTCTTTCTATATTCTGATAACGTAAACAATCGATCTACGTTTACCCGTTCCACTCCGTTCATTAATTTATAGACTTCTATCATATCTCCCCTCAGCCGTCTCTTTTCCAGGTTAAAGAGCCCTAACCTTTTTAGCCTTTCCTCATAGGAGTATCCTTCCATCCCCTTTACCATTTTGGTGGCTCTTCTCTGAACCTTTTCTAAAATCGCTATATCCTTTTTAAGATACGACGATCAGAATTGCACACAATATTCAAGGTGCGGTCTCACCATGGAACGATATAGAGGCATTATAATATCTTTTGTTTTAATTTCCATTCCTTTCCTTATCATACCTAGCATTCTATTTGCTCTCTTGGCTGCCGTTGCACACTGGGCCGAGGGTTTTAACATGGTATCCACAATGACGCCTAAATCTTTTTCCTGGGTGGTGGTTCCTAATGTGGAACCTTGCATCGTGTAACCATAGTTTGGGTTGTTCTTCCCTAGGTGCATAACCTTGCACTTGTCCACATTAAATTTCATCTGCCATTTTGATGCCCAGTCTTCCAATTTATCAAGATCCTCTTGCAATTTTTCACAATCCTCTTGGGTTTTAACAACTTTAAATAGTTTTGTGTCATCTGCAAATTTGATAACCTCACTCGTTATTCCACTTTCCAGGTCATTTATGAATATGTCAAAAAGCAGCGGACCCAGCACAGATCCCTGGGGTACACCACTATTCACCTTTCTCCATTGGGAAAATTGGCCATTTAGCCCTACCCTCTGCTTTCTATCTTTTAACCAGTTCCTGATCCACAATAGTACACTGCCTCCTATCCCATGACTCTTTAGTTTTGCCAAAAGTCTCTGATGAGGGACCTTGTCAAAGGCTTTCTGAAAGTCCAGATACACAATATCAACCGACTCACCTTTGTCCACCTGTTTATTCACTCCTTCAAAAAAACATAACAGATTAGTAAGACAAGATCTTCCTTGTCTAAAGCCATGTTGGCTGTCTCCCATTAGGTCGTGACTATCTACATGCTGAGTAATTTTATTCTTTATGATGGTTTCTACCATTTTTCCCGGTACTGACGTCAGGCTCACCGGTCTGTAGTTTTCCGGATCACCCCTGGAACCCTTTTTAAAAATTGGTGTTACATTGGCGATCCTCCAATCTTCAGGTATTAGAGATGATTTTAATGATAGTTCACAGATTACTAATAGCAGGTCTGCAATCTCATATTTCAGTTCTTTCAACACCCTTGGATGTATAACATCCGGCCCAGGTGATTTGCTACTCTTCAGTTTATCTAATAGTTGTAAGACATCTTCCCGATGTATCGATATTTCCTTCAATTCTTCCGCACCTTTAAGTACCACTTCAGTCATGGGTAAGATCCCTACATCTTTCTCAGTAAAGACCGAAGCAAAGAATTCATTCAGTCTCTCCGCTATCGCCTTGTCGCCTCTTAGTGCTCCTTTAACCCCTTTATCATCTAATGGACCAACTGACTCTCTCACAGGTTTTTTGCTACGAATGTACTTGAAAAGGTCTTTATTTCGTGTTTTTGCTTCCGCAGCAAGCTTCTTCTCAAATTCTCTCTTTGCCTGCCTTATCAATGCCTTGCATTTGACTTGCCAGTGCTTGTGCTGTTTCCAGGTTTCGTCATTTGGCTCTTTTTTTCCATTTCCTGAAAGATGCTTTTTTGGCAACAACAGCCTCTCTGACCTCACCTTTAAACCATGCTGGCAGTTTTTTGGACTTCCTTCCACTTTTCTTAAAGCGTGGAATACAGCTGGTCTGGGCTTCCAAGATAGTATTTTTCAACAACATCCAAGCTTGATGTACGTCTTTAACCTTTGCAACTGCTCCTTTTAGTTTTTTCTTAACTGTTTTCCTCATTTTATCATAGTCTCCCTTTCGAAAGTTAAAGGGTAGTACTGTGGATTTCCTTACTATCCCTCCTCCACTAATTAAATCAAAGGCGATCATGCTATGATCACTATTGCCAAGTGGCCCCAACACCCTTCTCTCTTGCACTAGATCTGGTGTTCCACTAAGGACTAGGTCTAATATGGCTTCCCCTCTGGTCGGTTCATGAACCAGCTGCTCCAAGAAGCAGTCATTTATTTAATCTAGGAACTTTATCTCCCTAGCATGTCCTGCTGTGACACTGACCCAGTCGATGCCGGGGTAATTGAAATCACCCATTATTATTACTGCACTGTAACGTTTGATAGCTTCCTTGATTTCTTTGAGCATTTCATCATCCATTTGTTCATTCTGGCCAGGCGGACAATAGTACACCCCCACTGCCATCGCCTTCCCCTTTTTACATGGAATTTCAATCCATAGAGATTCTACAGCAAATTTTGTTTCTTGCAAAACTTTAATACTTTCTGACTCAATGCCCTCTCTAACATAGAGCACAACCCCTCCACCAATTTGATCAGCTCTATCATTATGATATAGTTTGTACCCAGGTATCACAGTGTCCCACTGGTTGTCCTCCTTCCACCATGTCTCTGATATTCCAATCATATCTAACCTCTCGTTTAGTGCTATATATTCTAACTCTCCCATCTTGTTTTTTAGACTTCTAGCATTTGCACTCAAGCATTTTAGAGACTGTATTTTATTCATATTAATTTGGCTATTGGTAGACATGGGTAATTTGGGATCTTTAAGCTCTGTCTGCTCCTACTCGAGGGCATTTGGGCTACTTTACTCTTTTTTGGAACCTCTCTGCTTTTTGTAGTATCCTTCAAGGATACATTCTTCCGAACCATGCGCTCTTGGGCGACTGTCGGCTTTCCCCTATTATCTAGTTTAAAAGCTGCTCTATCTCCTTTTTAAAGGTTAATGCCAGCAGCCTGGTTCCATCCCGGTTAAGGTGAAGCCCATCCCTTCGGAAGAGCCCCTCCTTTCCCCAGAATGTTCCCCAGTTCCTAACAAATCCAAACCCCTCATCTCTGCACCATTGTCTCATCCACGCATTGAGACTCCGGAGCTCTGCCTGCCTTTTGGGTCCTGCGCGTGGAACGGGAAGCATTTCGGAGAATGCTACCCTGGAAGTTCTGGATTTCAACTTCCTACCTAAAAGCCTAAATTTAGCTTCCAGAACCTCCCTACCACATTTTCCTATGTCATTGGTACCGACCTGTACCAAGACAGCAGACTCCTCCCCAGCACTATCTAAGACCTTATCTAGGTGGCGCGTGAGGTCCGCTACCTTCGCACCAGGCAGGCATGTTACCAGGTGATCCTCACGTCCACCAGCCACCCAGCTATCTACATGCCTAATGATCGAATCACCAACTATAACTGCTGTCCTAACCCTTCCCTCATGGGCACTTGGCCCTGGAGAAACCTCTTCGGTGCGAGAGGGGTTTACATCACTTGGAGGACAGGTCCAAGTTACAGGATCACTTCCTGCCACACCAGGGTGATGCTCTCCTGTCACGTGACCTCTCTCCTCCATGGCAACAGGGATGCTGCCAGACTGGAGGTGGGACTTCAGGACTATATCCCTGTAGGTCTCGTCTATGTACCTCTCTGTCTGTCTTATGCTTTCCAAGTCTGCTACTTTAGCCTCTAGAGAACGGACTTGTTCCCTGAGAGCAAAGAGCTCCTTGCACCTAGTGCACACGTAAGACCTCTCACCAGCTGGGAGAAAATCATACATGTGACACTCAATGCAAAAGACTGGAAAGCCCACATCCCGCTGCTGGACTGCTGTCTGCATCTTAGTTTTAAGTTTGTGTTTAGATCTTTAAGTTCTTTACGTACTAAAGGGTGCTATGGATATTTATACCACTAAAACTGTACCTAATAAGTTCAATATACCTTGTTCACCTGAAGCTTAATTAATCTCAGGTCCTTAGTGTATGACTGATTTGGGTAATGAGCTTCACCTGAGAGCACCTCCTGTCTTTTAAGTTGTGCAAGTACCTATAAAGCTGTGATTATCCCAGGGGAGGGTGAGTGTGGGGAGGGAGGGAGGGATATAACACTTATTAAAAGAGGGCTGCTACACAGTACCCTGTCCTGTGCTGCTGAGGTAAGCTATATTCTGATTTGATTTAAATTATAGTTCTTTGCTGATGCTAGGCCCTGAGTGACTATGAAATTTAAACTACAAGCTCTCTGCTGGATTCTAAAGTTAACCAGAAAGCTCTCTTCTGTGTTTTAATTTGAAACTAAAAGTACTTTGCTGATGCTAGGCCCTAACCTATTATGAAATTTAAACTACAAGCTCTCTGCTGGATTCTAAATTTAACCAGAAAGCTCTCTTCTGTGTTTTAATTTGAAACTAAAAGTACTTTGCTGATGCTAGGCCCTGAGTGACTATGAAATTTAAACTACAAGCTCTCTGCTGGATTCTAAATTTAACCAGAAAGCTCTCTTCTGTGTTTTAAATTGAAACTAAAAGTACTTTGCTGATGCTAGGCCCTGAGTGACTATGAAATTTAAACTACAGCTCTCTACTGGGTATGAAAGGTAACCAGAAAGTTCTCTTCTGTGTTTTAAATTGAATCTTAAACTGTTGCTACTAGGCCCTGACTGATTTAACAAAAAATAGTGGGTTCACAGATTAATTAGCTTTAAAAGAAAAAAATTCCTTTCAGAAAAATTCCCAGAAGTATATGCTCACAATTTCAGATTTCTCTCCAGAAGTAACAGCCCCCCTTTCTAGTCCTTCAAGACTTGGCTGATTGTAATAGATTTAAATTGCAAGTTCATTTAAATATGTGTGGCATTAGTTGTGCAGTAACTTTTACGTATGTTTCCTGCATTTGCAGGATCGTTAAAAGTGCTTAAACGTGGCATTAGGTCTCATAAAGTCCGTGCTAGCTTTCTGCATCAGCCTGTTAAAGAGTTCTTGAATAAAGGGAAACGTATTTGAGATGGAGTGTGTTTTCCACAAGGCTTATGAGAAAAGGAGAAAGGAGGAGGGAAAGGAGAGGGATATGAATAAGATTTGAGGAGTTGCGTGTGAATCTGCCTTGGGAGTTTGAAAAAAGTCTAGGGGGGTACAGGGTTGGGCTTGGTATCCCCAGGTGAGAGAAGGAGGCAGCCAGCAGAAGATAACAGGGAGCTGAACAATATTACAAAAAATATATATATTGTAAGATTATATATATATATATATATAGACAGACAAGCTCATAATTCACATGCAAGCAGTAAAATCTCTGACTAAAGCCAGGAACTAAGAGCAAAGGCTCCTGGCTTAAAGTTGCTCTTTCCAGTGCAGAGAGACAACATATGCCTTATGACGAAACCCACTGACTATTTTAGTAGCCACCCTCTGCACTGACTGCATCCTCTTTATATCCTTTTGAAGATGCGGTCTCCAGAATTGCACACAATACTCCAAATGAGGTCTCACCAAAGACTTATACAGAAGCACTATCACCTCCTTTCTTCTGCTGGCCATTCGTCTCCCTATGCACCCAAATATCCTTCTGGCTTTCGCCGTCACCTTTTCTACCTGTCTAGCCACCTTAAGATTATGAGAAACAATCACCCCCACATCCCGCTCTTCTTTTGTGATAGAGTGCTATCCATAGCTGCTGTTATTGTATCGATCCATCTCATTGCGGCCTTCCTCTTTTATGGTGACCTTCTACCTTGCTAAGCATTATGTCTTTCTCCAATGATCTCTTTTCGCATGATGTGTCCAAAGTATGAACATTGAAATCTTGTCACCTGAGCATCTAAGGAAAGCTTAGGTTTGATCTTCTCTGATTGGCCTTTGGCCTTTGCAGGGAGCATCAATCAGGCCCAACCAAAGCCGGCGCTCACCTTTAAATTTCAGTGCTGGAAGGTATGAATCCCCCAGCTGCAGCCACCACCTGCTGCCCGATCAGCATCCTGCAACAGGGAGCGGGCCTGAAGCTCCACCTGCTCCCTGCACAGAAGGCCAGTCAGGGCAAACCAAAACCGGCACTCAACTTTAAATTTCAATGCCGGAAGGAGCGAATCCACTAGCTGCAACAACCATCTCCTGCCTGATCAGCATCTGGAAACAGGGAGTAGGCTTGAAGCTCCACCTGCTCCCTGCACCGAAGGACAATCAGGACCAACCAAGGCCGGCACTCAACTTTAAATTTCAGCGCTGGAAGGCACGAATCCACCAGCTGCTGCTCAATCAGCATCCGGCTACAGGGAGTGGGCCTGAATCTCCACCCGCACCCTGCACCAAAGACCAATCAGGCCCAACCAAAGCCGTCACTCAACTTTAAATTTCAGCACCCCTCCTGTGATGATCAGCAAGTGATAAGCTCACCTCAACTGTCTCACACCAGCACTCCTATTCCAGGCACCTCTGCACACCCGGCCAGTAACCCTTATATTCCAGCACCACCAACAGAACGCAGAGAATACAGCAGCCACCCATCTGAGTGCCCTTATATCAAAGAACTGATGCCAGATCAGACCTCCCAAAGGAATAAGGAAACCCCACTGATACGAATATTTACCAAAACACCCTAATTATACCTCCAACCTTAAGAATAACCCCAGTGGCAGTCTCATTTCTCAAACACAAATCAACTTGAGGTATTCAAACCCTCACAGGAGCCTACAGAATGAAGAAGAGTATATTAATCCTTACACTCCTTATACTTCTACTCCTCAAACCCCTATGCCTGAATTCTGGAGACCCCAAAGAAGTGGATATGAAATGAGAAGAATACATCTCCACCAAACTATACATGGCAGATCACACAGGCTCGTCCAAATTTACCCCAGCAATCTACCGAAAATAGCCCCAACTGGGTCTCTACAACATAACCAGCTAAAATGCATACTAATTAATGCTGGCTCCATCCGGAACAAGTTCCATACTATACTATACTAGACTACATACAGGACCAAGACATTGATATATTTATTTATTTATTTAACATCTCTTATATACCGCACTATTATCATCAGCGCGGTTTACATGGAACCAAACATATACATACAGAAAAACTGTAGTGCATTTTACAAGTAACAGGAATTTGAACTTGGTAATAAAGGGAAACTATGTACATTATGTAACTATATACAGTAGTCTATACACATTAGTCACAGTTGAAGTTGTCTTGACCTGAGTATGGATGTAGTATTTCTCTTGTGCAAAACTAAATTGGGAAATAGCTTAAGAAGAGGTGGTGTTTGAGACTTTTTCTGAATTGTATATATATATTATATATAATGTGCATCGGTGAAACATGGCTCTCAAACATGGACAATGTCATTATAAACCAAATGACCTCCCAAACATACACTTTACACAATTGCACAAGACCCTCACGAAGGGGAGGAGGAGTTCTCATCATGGCAAAATCACATCTCAAGTTCACAACTATCTCCTCTTATCAATCAAAAGGAAGTAACACATAACAGTCTCAAATAGGAACATAGCAATATGCCTAATATACAGGGCACCAAGCTCCAATGAGGAAGAACTCACAGTCATCATTGAAGCAATATGTGCCCACTTGATACCGAAGGAATCTCTCCTTGTAGTAGGGGACCCAAACCTCCCCTCTTTATCTCGAAATGATTCAACTTCATTCACAGATGCTATGAAAGACCTACACTACACCCAGATGATAAATACTCCAACACACAAGAAATTGCTAGCTCTCTGACTGGGAGCTCTTAAAAGGGGCTTTGTATATTTTTAAAGCAAAGTTACTTTCTTTTTGGTGCTTTAGTAGAAATTTCCTTGAGCAGAGTAGGTTGTTGAACTCTAGTAACTTTCTCAGCTTTGGGAACTGCTGACACCTAATCAGGTGTTAGTTCCCTCCCTACCCACCCCGACTCCCACCCAGCCCTAGTGAACAGTCTTGCTTTATAGGGCACCTCCCCATTTAACAAAGCACAGAGACTTGGAGCAGCACATTTTGAATATAATTAAAGAGATTTAACATTTTTTTCTCTGAAAAGACAGCTGGGAAACCAGCTGGTACTTTGTAGATCTCTCTCTTTTGCTTTAACAGAATACCCAAGCTCCACGAATGGATCAATGGCTGGGAAAAATCGTATCGCTAAAGCTGTTGCCCCCGTTACAGCTTCTGCCTCTGTCCAGACAGAGGTCCTAATGCCAGTTGAAGGACCGGTTCCATGTGCAGGGTGCCTCCATGCTGAAGCTCTAAGGAAACAAGTGGAGGAACTCAGAGAGGAGGTGGCGAGGCTGAGGAGCATTCAAGACAGTGAGAAGTACATTGATGAGATGCTTCTTGCAGCAACCAAGCTCTCCAACAGAGGAGAAGATGGGTGCCAACAGAATGTCGATGGTTGGACAAGTCACCAGGGCCTGCAAAATCACCAATCCAACTTCTCCAGCCCTTGAATTGAAGAACCATTATGCAGCCCTGGAAGTGGAGGAGGTGAAAGCATCCCTGGAAAGGGAAGAATCAGAGCTCAAGTACCCCAAAGTTGCAGAATCAGTGACCACAAGGAAGCGAAGGGTAGTGGTGGCTTTTGAGGGGTACTGAGGTGTCCATCTGCCAACCAGACTTGATGTCCAGAGAGGTATGCTGTCTGCCTGGTGCCAAAATCCAAGATGTTATGGAGAGTTTGCCAAGACTCATCAAGCCCACTGACTATTACCCAATGTTGCTAATCCATGTTGGAAGAAATGATGTTGCTAGGTATCCCTCAGAACGTATCAAAAGTGACTTAATGGCTCTGGGACAGAGGGTGAAGAAGTTAGGTGCACAGGTGGTATTCTCTTCAATCCTCCCTGTTGAGGGTAAAGGCCAAGGCAGAGAGGCTCGCATCCTGGAGATGAATGCATGGCTGCGTGGATGGTGTCATCGAGAGCGTTTTGGTTTCCTAGACCATGGGATGCTGTTCCAAGGGTTGCAGAGCAGAGATGGCATCCATTTGTCCAAGAAAGGTCAATGCGTCTTCGGTAGTAGACTGGCTAATCTACTGAAGAGGGCTTTAAACTAGATTCGTTGGGGATGGGTGAAGAAAGCCCCCAAGTAAGTGAAAGCCCCCAGGTAAGCGATACATTAAATATCTTTATGGAAATGGGGGACAGGGGTAACATATGGAAAGCAGTGTGTATAAATGCCCATAGCATGGGAAATAAGATCCCTGATGTTGAAGCTTTGGTGGGAGTGGCTGACCTGGATTTAGTGGCAGTTACAGAAACATGGTTCACAGAAAACCATGATTGGGATGTAACTATACTTGGCTATACTTTTTTCAGAAAGGATAGGGTAGGAAGAAGGGGAGGAGGAGTGGCACTATATGTAAAAACTACTATTAAAGCTTTGGAATTACAGAGCTTAAAAGGGAGAGTGGAGGCATTGTGGGTTAAACTAGAAAGAGGGAAAGAGAAATCTATTTGCATTGGTGTGATAAACAGACCTCCCTCACAAGAGGAAGAGGTGGACAGAGTTAATTGAAGATATACGCAGCATTGCTAGGAAAGGGGAAGTGCTACTGATAGGAGATTTCAATATGCCAGATGTTGATTGGCACATTCCTGCTGCAGTATCATCTCGAAGTAAGGAGATCCTAGATTCTCTACAGGGAGAACTATTCAGGCAATTGGTAACAGACCCCTCATGTGAAGGGGCCATACTGGACTTGGTGCTTACCAATGGTAAAAGTGTTTCTGATGTTGTAGTGGGAGATCATTTTGCATCCAGTGATCACCAGATGGTGTGGTTCAGTATTAGGACTAGGGCTGTTAGAATCCATTCCAAGGTGAGGATCTTAGACTTTAGGAAGACTAACTTTCCCAAGATGGGCCAATACCTCAGGGAGTCATTAGTGGGATGGGAACAGCTGGGGGGTGTAGAAAAACAGTGGGCAAAACTGAAAGGGGATATTTTAATGGCAACTGACCTTTTTGTTAAAATGGTAAATAAAGGTAAAAGGAAAAGGAGACCGCTTTGGCTTTTGAAAGAAGTAGCTGAAAAAGTGAAGAAAAAGAGGGAGGCCTTCATGAAATACAAGAGATCACAGAGAGAGGAAGACAGGCATCTATATTTGGAAAAACTTAGAGAAGCTAGCAAAGTAGTCAGGAAGGCAAAGATTCAAAAGGAGGAGGAAATAGCCAATGCAATAAAATGGGGGGATAAGACATTTTTCAGATATGTTAGTGAGAAGAGGAAGGGCAAAAGTGGTATTGTCAGACTCAAGGGTGCAGGGGAGGAATATGTAGAAGCTGATAAGGATAAAGCAGAATTGCTTAACAAATATTTCTGTTTTGTGTTCACAGATGAAGAACCAGGAGCAGGACCTCAGAAAACACCCACAAACAGGAACAGAAGCGAGGGACATCTTGAACAATTGTCAGAAGACTGTGTTCATGAGAAACCAGCTCAACTTAAAGTGGACAAAGCGATGGGACCGGATGGGATACACCCTAGAATACCGAGGGAACTTGGGGACGTTCTAGGAGCTCCACTGACTGACCTTTTCAATGTCTCTTCGGAGTCGGGAGTGGTGCCAAAGGACTGGAGAGAGGCTCATGTGGTGCCTTTACACCAAAGCGGAAGTAAGGATGTGGTTGAAAACTACAGGCTGGTTAGTTTAACTTCGATGGTGAGTAAATTATTGGAAACGCTGCTGAAAGAGACAATAGTGAGGTTTCTGGAGTCCAGCAGATTACAGGATCCAAGGCAGCATGGATTCACCAGAGGCAGGTCTTGTCAGACAAATCTGATCGATTTCTTTGACTGGGTGACCAGGGAGTTGGACCGAGGGAGAGCCCTAGATGTGGTGTATTTAGATTTCAGTAAAGCCTTTGACACTGTTCCTCACAGGCAACTTATATACAAACTGAGCACCCTAGGGATGGACCCTAAAGTTACTAGTTGGGTTAGAAATTGGTTGGGTGGGATGCGACAAAGAGTACAGGTAAATGGAGCTCTCTCTGAGGAGAAGGATGTTACCAGTGGTGTGCCCAAGGGATCTGTTCTTGGTCCGATTCTTTTTAGCATCTTTGTTAGTGATATAGCAGAAGGGCTGTTGGGTAAGGTTTGCCTTTTTGCGGATGATACCAAAATCTGCAATAGAGTAGACACCCAGGAAGGGGTAGATAACATGAGGAGGGATCTAGCTAAGCTTGACGAATGGTCTAGAATTTGGCAGCTGGGATTTACAATCCAAGGGAGCAATATAGTATAGGGGGTGAAATACTTTTCTCCACTAAAGAAGAGCGGGACCTAGGCGTGGTTGTGTCTGATGATCTTAAAGTAGCTAAACAGGTAGAAAAGGCGACTGCAAAAGCTAGAAGGATGCTTGGGTGCATACGGAGAGGAATGGCTAGCAGAAAAAAGGAGGTGATAGTGCCTTTGTATAAGAATTTGGTGCGACCTCATTTGGAGTATAGTGTGCAGTTCTGGAGACCGCACCTTCAAAAGGATGTGAACAGGATGGAGTCGGTGCAGAGGGTGGCTACTAAAATGATTAGTGGTCTTCATTATAAAGCATATGATGACGGACTTAGGGATGTTAATATGTACACCTTAGAGGAAAGGCGGGATAGAGGTGATATGATTGAGATATTTAAATACCTCTGTGGCATAAATGTTCAGGGAGAGAGCCTCTTTCAATTGAAAGCAAGTTCTGCTATGAGGAGACATGGGATGAGGGTGAAGGGATATAGATTCAGGAGTGATATGCGGAAGTATTTCTTTATGGAAAGAGTAGTGGATCCGTGGAATAGTCTCCCAGTGGAGGTGGTAGAGATGAGGACAGTAACTGAATTCAAAAAAGCATGGGACAAACACAGAGGATCTCTAAATTTAAAAAGGGGACTGTTGTAGTTGTTATGTAAGGACATACTAGATAGGCCACGTGGTCTTTTTCTGTCATCATATTTCTATGTTTCTATTCCTACCCAACCAATATATTGAACACAAACTGCTGACACACCTAGACACCACTCCAACCCCCTGGTCAGACCATTACAGGATCAACTTCTCTATTAATGTACCTGTGACAAAAGGAACATCAGCTGAAATCCCAAAAGAAAAGAGAAGATTTAGAACCTTCAACAAAGATAAATTCCTGAAATAAGTTCTACCAGAGCTAGATCAGAACATGCCAGATCTAGACTCTATAATTAATAATTGGAACCACACATTCAACAATGCAGCAACAGCCCCAAAGAGAGTAAGCCAAGCCAGAAGGAAATACAGTGCCCCATGATTCTCAACTGAAATCAACAACCAAAAGAAACTGCTTACAGAAGCTAGAAAGAAAATGGCGTCAAAATAAAGACCAAGAACACCTAATTAACTACAACAACATGCAAACCTCATACTACAACATGATAAACAGATGCAAGAAGCAATATTATACAAACCTAATTATGAAGTCACCCAATAAACCAAGAGAACGTTTTGAAAGAGTGAACAAACTGACTAGTGTTCCAAAACAACCAACAAACGCCATCTCCCCGAATCCCCAAGAAATGGCAGACAGCGTAATACTAAAATACAAGAGTGTACCTTCCTCGGATCTAAGGACATAAAAAGGATGGAAGCAGTTCAGAGGAAGGCAACCAAAATGATTTGGAGCCTGCGTCAGAAGCCTTATGAGAAGAGACTTGAAGACCTAAATATGTACTCTCTGGAGGAGAGGAGGGACAGGGGAGATATGATTCAGACCTTTAAATACTTAAAGAGTATTAATGAACAAACAAACCTCTTCCAAAGATGGGGAAGTTGTTATACTAGAGGGCATAACATGAAGCTGCAAGGGGGTAAACTGAAAGGCAATGTCAGGAAATACTTTTTCATTAAAAGGGTAGTGGATGATTGGAATGCCCTCCCGATGGAAGTGGTGGGGGCAAATACAGTGACAGAATTCAAAATGGCATGGAACAGACACAGTGGATCCCTTTATAGCAACAGGATAAAATCAAAACAAACATAACTATCTCAGTAAATAAGGGTGACCTACATGGAGTGGTGGGTACACCCCTAAATAAAGGCATGCGGAGGTGTGACCTGCACGGAGTGGCAGGTGCACCTACTCTTGCTGCCTTGCTGGGCAGACTAGATGGACCATGCTGGTCTTTATCTATCGTCATATACTATGTTACTATGTTCTTACCCTGCTAGATCTGCAGCAGTTATGCCACAAGAATATAAGCTCATGGAAATCCTTTCACATTCCTTCAGAAGAACACCTTGAAGCTATCATAAACAGCTTAAAGATAACTACATCTTCTCTAGATCCATGTCTAACCACATGGATCAAACTTACAAAAGAATATCTGATACCCTTCCTTCTAGAAATCACCTGGTCTTCACTCACGCAAGGATACTTACCCTCTCACCTTAAGCAAGCATCAATATGACCCATCCTAAAAGGCAAGAACCTCGACACCAAGGACATCAACTCATATCGATGAATATCAAGCCTACCATTCATAACCAAAGTGATCGAAAAACAACTGCAAGACCACCTAGATGAACATGTCCCATTGGATGCATATCAGTTCGGCTTCAAACCCAATCATTGTGTGGAAACACTAATTACATCACTCCTCGACACCATTTTTATTTTTATTTATAGCTTTTTTATACCGTGCTATTTGACATCAGTGCGGTTTACAATTAACAATTTTGTACAGGGCAGGGGGATGCCTTGTGCTTACATTGAACAGGACATGATAACTTGGAATCATAACATTAACATTAAACTATATACATCCAGACAAATAAGAGAATATTAGTGATACTTTACATTATGAAAGCTGATGGTAGTCGTGTTGGTGCTGGGTGTAGGGGTGCAGTAGGATTATGAGAAGTACAATAGGAATAAATGATGTTTAATGGCTTTCCTAAATTGTGTGAGATCTCTGATTGATCTGATATTGGATGGAAGATTATTCCAACAACTTGGAGCGTAGAAGATGAATGCTCCATTTCTAGTTGATTGCGTGCATTTCGTCGCTTCAATCGGGATTGCTAGTGTGTTGGCGCCTATTGACCTTCTTGACCTATTGTTGGTGGGATGGGTAATGAGTGTAGTGAGGGATGAGGGGGATATCCCATTGATGGCTTTAAATGTGATGAGTAATGCTTTGTAGGAGATTCTGCATCTTACCATTCTTGCATCTTACCATAACAAATGGTATAGACAACATGTGACAAGGTTTCATCCTGCTCTTCATTGACATCACTGCAGCTTTCAACTCTGTCAGACATAGGACCCTGCACTGAAAGCTTCACAAAATAGGGATCCATGGAACAGTGATGAACTGGTTCTCCTCTTACCTATCAAACTGAAAACAAGAAGTGAGATCCGGCAGCCAACAATCCAAACCATTCACAAGCAACAAGGTGTCCCACAGGGCTCTGCCGTCTCGGCATTGCTCTTCAACATTTATATACAGCCACTGTAGCATCATAAAACATCACAAAATCCAATATAAGATATATGCAGATGACATAATGGTCTTCACCCCAATAAACACTGAACAACCCAACTACACACAGATCACCACATGCCTGGAAGCAACGACTGGATGGCTTAAGGAACAAAATCTCACTATAAACTTAAAAAAATCAGAAGCGCTACACATCACCAGGAAGTACAGTTCTCTCCAGCTGAATCATAAACATCTTGGACTACACTCTAAAAGTCAAGAATGAAGTCAGATACCTTGGAGTGACATTTGACAGACAATTCAATTTCCAGACCCACATCAAGAGAACAACCAAGACAGCATACCAAAAACTAAGAACCATTCACAGACTCGAGCTTCTACTCAGTGGCAGCGATTTCAGATCTGTCTGCTGGGCCATATAGCCCCCACATTAGATTATTGCAATATAATCTATCATGGTCTTCCGACGAAAACAACACTTCCATTCCAACTTGTACAAAACACTACTGGACGCGTAAAACCAGGATAGCAAAATATTGCCACGTAACCTCTACGCTTCAGCAACTACACTGGTTTCCAATACCTACACATTCCAAATACAAGGCCTTATTGATGATCTTCAAAATAATCCACAACCTAGCACCCCCAGTTCTTCAACCACTGATTAAAGGGACACCAGAAGACACTATGGACAAGTAACATAACTTTCAAACACCAATATCCCAGCCACATGCGGCCACCAACAGTCTGCACGCCCGACTGAGAACTGAGAACCAAATCCCGATAGTCTATGTGTATATCCTGTCATCCCCCCCCCTCCTGTTGAATGTAGATCCCCGTGTTATGTTCCTAACCACTTTGATTGAAGGATAAGGTGGTATACAAAACAGGTTAAATAAATAACCCCAAACAACAACATTCTATACATCCTCACGCACAAGAGGAAAGCCAAGCAAATGACGTGTAAGAGAGCATTCTCCTTATATGCCCCCTCCTTATGGAATGGCTTACCTAATTCAATAAGAGACATCAAGGACATATCAGACTTCAGAAAAGCAATAAAGACCTTCCTATTTACTGAACACTATGGAAACACCCCATGAACAGTAGATACATACTGAAACATCTCAGTATACAGACCAAATCCTCTCAACTGTCTGCCCTTCATTCCCTCCCCAACCCAACCTAATTTTTTACCCAACCAGTTCCACCCTCCAAAGAACATACTCCCTATCTGCTGTAATGTGTCATGCAAAACAGTAATACATGTAAATTATCTGTAACTATCATTAAAATCATCTCTAATACCTGAGGATTGGAGGATCGCCAATGTAACACCAATTTTTAAAAAGGGTTCGAGGGGTGATCCGGGAAACTACAGACCGGTGAGCCTGACATCAGTACCGGGAAAAATGGTAGAAACCATCATAAAGAATAAAATTACTCAGCATATAGATAGTCATGACCTAATGGGAGACAGCCAACATGGCTTTAGACAAGGAAGATCTTGTCTTACTAATCTGTTATGTTTTTTTGAAGGAGTGAATAAACAGGTGGACAAAGGTGAGTCGGTTGATATTGTGTATCTGGACTTTCAGAAAGCCTTTGACAAGGTCCCTCATGAGAGACTTTTGGCAAAACTAAAGAGTCATGGGATAGGAGGCAGTGTACTACTGTGGATCAGGAACTGGTTAAAAGATAGAAAGCAGAGGGTAGGGCTAAATGGCCAATTTTCCCAATGGAGAAAGGTGAATAGTGGTGTACCCCAGGGATCTGTGCTGGGTCCGCTGCTTTTTGACATATTCATAAATGACCTGGAAAGTGGAATAACGAGTGAGGTTATCAAATTTGCTGATGACACAAAACTATTTAAAGTTGTTAAAACCCAGGAGGATTGTGGAAAATTGCAAGAGGATCTTGATAAATTGGAAGACTGGGCATCAAAATGGCAGATGAAATTTAATGTGGAGAAGTGCAAGGTTATGCACCTAGGGAAGAACAACCCAAACTATGGTTACACGATGCAAGGTTCCACATTAGGAACCACCACCCAAGAAAAAGATTTAGGCGTCCTTGTGGATACCATGTTAAAACCCTCGGCCCAGTGTGCAGCGGCGGCCAAGAGAGCAAATAGAATGCTAGGTATGATAAGGAAAGGAATGGAAAATAAAACAAAAGATATTATAATGCCTCTATATCGTTCCATGGTGAGACCGCACCTTGAATATTGTGTGCAATTCTGGTCGCCATATCTTAAAAAGGATATAGCAATTTTAGAAAAGGTTCAGAGAAGAGCCACCAAAATGGTAAAGGGGATGGAAGGCTACTCCTATGAAGAAAGGCTAAAAAGGTTGGGGCTCTTTAACCTGGAAAAGAGACGGCTGAGGGGAGATATGATAGAAGTCTATAAATTAATGAACGGAGTGGAACGGGTAAACGTAGATCGATTGTTTACCTTATCAGAATATAGAAAGACTAGGGGACATGCAATGAAGCTACAGGGTAAACTATTTAAGACTAATAAAAGAAAATATTTTTTCACTCAACGTGTAATCAAACTCTGGAATTTGTTACCGGAGGATGTAGTAAAGGCTGTTAGTGTAGCTGGGTTTAAAAAAGGTTTGGACAAGTTCCTGGAGGAAAGGTCCATAAACCATTATTAAGAAGGGACCCAGGATATCAATGCTTGAACCAATACAAGCATTGTGGAACCTGTGTCCCTTGGGGAAACTGCTAGGTACGTATGACCTAGATTGGCCACTGTTGGAAACAGAATACTGGGCTTGATGGACCTTGGTCTGACCCAGTATGGCATATCTTATGTTCTTATGTTCTTAACCTACATATTCATTCAAGTTTAACATCCTTGTTCAATGTAATTTTTATGTTATTGTTAGTTCATGTTATATGTAAACCACTCCGAATCCTACGATAGAGCGGTACTGTATAGAAAAACTGCTACATAAATTAATAAGTAGTACTGACTGGTTTGTTCTTTGGGCAGTCCACGATATACACAGTATTTGTCCCCAGCGCCATGATTCAAAGGCATCAGTTCTTTTCCTGTCTATCTTTTTCACTGTCCAACTTTCGCATCCATATGACGTTATTGAAAATATCATGGCCTGGACAAGTTGAATCTTTGTATGGAGAGAGACATCTCTGCTCTTGAGAATCTTGTCTAGGTCCTTCATAGCTATTCTATCAAGAGCATTACGTCATCGGATTTCTTGACTGTTAGTCCTTTCTTTATTGATTCAAGTAAGTTAAAGTTGTCAACTATTTCAATTTCTTCTCCAACAATGATGAACTTATTGATTTTGCCAGTTGTCAGGATCTTTGTCTTTTTAATGTTAAGGTGCAGACCCATTTTAAAATCATATTCCTTGGCCTTGAGAAACAAATGTTTCAAATCATCTTCACTTTCAGCCAGTAATGTGGTATCATCAGCATAGCAAAGTTTGTTCATGAGTCTTTCACCAATTGTCACACCTTGCTTGTCTTCATACAGTCCTACTTCTTTGATGATTTGTTCTGCATATTTTTTTTTTTTTTTATACCGCGCTCTTTAGAATCCGTGCGGTTTACATGTATACTAACAGGTACTTTTTATTCCCTTGTCCCTGAAGGGCTCACAATCTAAGTGTACCTGAGGCAATGGAGGGTTAAGTGGCTTGCCCAAGGCCACAAGGAGTGGCCATGGGACTAGAGACTCCAGTCCCTCCGGCCTGAGGTTGCTTGTCCCCATTCGGGAATTGAACCTCCAGCCTGAGGTAACCTGTCCCAACCACTGAGCCACTCCTCCCTCAAATATAAATTGATGAGGTAGGGGGTAAGTATGCAGCCTTGTGATACACCGTTGCTGATTTTAAACCATTCTGTTTCTCCTAGTTCCGTTCAAACTGTTGCTTTCTTGATCAATGTAAATGTTGTGCAAGAGAACTATCAGGTGTTCTGGTATACCCATGCTTCTTAATGTGGCCCAGAGTTTCTCATAGTTTACACAGTCAAAAGCCTTGCTGTTGTCAATAAAACACATATGGATATCCTTTTGGTATTCTTTCATCTTTTCAAGGATCCATCTCACATCCGTGTTGATGTCTCTTGTTCCTCCCCCTTTCCTGAACCCTGCTTGCACTTCAGACTGTTCTCATTCCAGTGATGGTTGTAGTCTCTGCTGAATGATCTTGAGTAGAATCTTGCTGGCATGTGGGATCAGAGTGATTGTGCAATAATTTCCACAATCAGTTGGGTTACCTTTTTTCAGTATTGGTATAAACACAGATTTTTTTCCAGTCAGTTGGCCATGAATTTGTCTTCCAAATTTCCTGGCAGAGCCTTGTAAGTATGATAACAGCTTCATTTGATTGCTGAAATAATTCAATGGGAATGCAATCAATACCCAGTGCTTTATTCTTTGATAACACAGAAATCGTAATGGCCCACACTTCTTGAACGATACAAAGCAAATTAGAAAAAAAGTCGTTCACTGTAATACCCAAATGGACTGGAGAACTCAAACAATCAATCAATTGCTAATTTTCTTCAAGGTCTCAGTAAAAAACTGTAGCAAGGCCTTGTGGACTGTCATCAACAGAGGGCTACTTGCTCGTTCACATCAGTGACCTCTTTAAAGAGAAAGGCAGAACCCTAATTTTACTTCAGGGATTATTTCTCAAACTTAAACACTCTTCTCAAAACTTGGTGATAATATCTCCAACATAAAAAAATTATTTATAACATTTTCCCGAAGTGCTAGGGGTCTGCACAGGTTCTCCTCCAATTGCACTGCTTCGGATCCCAACGTCAATCCCCGGCACCTCTAGACGTTCACACTACTGTTTCCTCAGGGGACCGTATGATATATCAAAGATGCTGCCCGCGCCTTCACTCACTCTAACATAAATATTAGGAAGTTACATTCCACTTCAACCAAAAAACGCCGCCCATGTCCATGTCCATGCGCGGTGTTTTTTGGTTGAAGTGGAATGCTACTGAGACCTCGAAGAAAATTAGCAATTGATTGATTGTTTGAGTTCTCCAGTCCATTTGGGTATTACAGTGAACGACTTTTTTTCTAATTTGCTTATTCTTTGATAAGGCTTTCAATGCTGCTTCGACTTCTTCTTTCATCACTAATGGTTCCTGATCATAAAGTACAGGTTGAAATGGCTGTTGGTTCACTTGATCTTTATGGTATAATGATTCTGTATATTCTTTCCACCTTTTCTTGATGATCTCAGCATCATTCAACATGGATCCTTGAACATCTTGTAACATTCCAATTTAAGGCTGGAATTTTTTCTTTAACTCTCATAGCTTTAGAAAAGCCAGTCTTGTTTTTCCTCTAATAGGTTCTGATTCTATTTCCTTGCATGTGTCGTTGTAGTACTTCTCCTTTTCTTGTCTTGCTGCACGTTGGAAATCTCTGTTGAGTTGTGCAATTGCCTCTCTTTCTCCTTTGTCTTTCGCTTCTCTGCATTTCTGGACAATTTTCAGAGTTTCTTCAGTCATCCATTTTGGCCGCTTTTGCTTTTTCACCTTAGGTAGAAACTTTTTGCTTTCTTCCAACACAACCTTCTTGATGCCATCCCATAACTCTTCTGGAACGCTGTCATTTGTGTCTAAAGCAGCAAATCGGTTTTGCAGGCAGTCTTTAAATTCCAGTGGTTTATTCTCAAGATCATATTTTGCTGCATTCATGAGTGGTTTGCTCTTTTTCAACTTTAGCCTGAGTTTGCATACTAGTAGTTGTTGATCTTTACCACAGTCAGCTCCAGGTTTTGTCTTTGTTGTTGATATTGAGCTTTTCCATCGTTGTCTTCCACAGATGTAGTCAATTTGATTTCTGTGGAATATCACTTACAAAAATGTTAAAGAGAATTGGACCAAGGACAGATCCCTGTGGAATACCACTGATAACCTCCTTCTCAGAGTGAGCTCCATTTACCTGTACTCTTTGTTGCCTCCCACTCAACCAATACATATCTAGCCTACATCCAGTATTATCCTGCTCAAACCTGTATCTCCTGTGCTGCCATGCAAGTGCCTTCCTGGGAGAGCTGCAATGCTTCCCAATAAAGCAGTGCTTAGGCAGGGAGGAAAGCATGTTTTTAATTAGCCACTCGGCTTACATTGAGAGATAATAATGTAAAACATGAAAATGTAGAAAGGAATCGTACAGTGCCAGAGATCCTGTCACTTTCTATATAACCTTCTGGCATCAGTGAACTGTTCAGGACTATGTCAAGCATGCTGTTGGTCAGGTGACAACTTTAGCCTATCAGGGGAAGATTTCCATGGGTCTGTAAGTACGGTATCCTTGAAAAATATGTAAAATCTGTGCAACTGTTAATTGCACTGAAGAATCTGCTGCATGGTAAGACATGCAAAAGGGTTGAATGAACATAAGTTTGAAAATCATGAGCAGTAGCATTCATTGCCAAGGCCTCACCCTTTCATAAGCACGTATAACTCAATTATCTTACAATAGGAATAAAAGTATAAGCACTTTTTTTCATTCACTTACCTCAGGCTAGGATCGATGAGGAAAGTTGAGCACGCTTGCTCTGAGGTTTTTAAAGATTGCCCCTCCTGCATAGTCAAATTTTCTAATGCAAGCCTCAAGATTCAGCTGAATCCAACCAGAATGCAAAGAAAATACATGGCTTTCTTTTCTATATATGTATTTGTAAGGGAATTGTATTCTGATGATAGTTTATAAAATATTTTTGAGGCCTCAAAGTGGTGCTAATGCTCACAAGTTTCAAGCCTATGCAAATTTGGCTCCTTTGTGTATATGCGTTAGTAGATGTTCAAAAAAAAATATATATATATAATTTTTTTTTCAAGCTGTTATGTAACACATTTCAGATTCATTTGCACTGCACTAGAATTGTGCTGAAATGTGCATTGAGGAAAACTTGTTCCATCTCAAAGGTTTGTCCACAGGAGGGCAGTGCTGGTCCAAAAAGCACAACGGAACAAGCAAAGCAGAATGAGAAAAGCTTTGATAGCTGTCAGCATTAGAGAAAGGCTAATTACTTATTCAAAAATATTTCTACACTATGCAAATTCCAATATTTACTTGCTTATGAATGATATTGGAGTGGAGGAGTAGCTGAATGGTTAGAGCAGTGGCTTGGGACCCAAGAGACCAGGGTTCAATTCCCACTAGCACTCCTTGTGGCCTTGGGCAAGTCACTTAACCCTTTACCTCAGAAAAATCCAAGCTATCAATGTCCCTATGTAAACCTGTTAAATATAAATAAACTTTAAACACATAACTCTGGTTGCAGACAGCTTTGGGTGTCATATTAACCTCACTCCTAATTTAATGGGGGATGAAGGGATAGAAAAGAGCTCAGGGCTATGATAGTAAACATCTGAGAAGCCATTAAGAAGGGAGGTAAGTTGAGGCCATATGGCCAAATATGTTAATTTATTTTCCGAAGCCAAATAGATTTTCTTACACTTTGCTAAGGTAAACTTACGTGCATATTGCATTAATAGCACAAACAACAGCAAATCTATTTTGACAATCCATTTTGGCCTTAACGAGAAACAGTTCTGCAGTTGAAGTGAAACCAGTTCCAAGTGAAACATGTATCTCTCCAAAGGCATTTCCTCTGGAATAAAAGAGCCTGCGGTGCCAAAGCTTAAGCCTGGACTTCTAACACTGGAACGTTTCTGGAAGTGGAGCGTAGCAGCACCAGGGCTTCTCTCCAGCAGTCAGTTCCTGTAAGGAATCAACCCTTTCGCTCTGTTCTTTGCTCTTCATATCATTCTTCCCATGGCTTCTGCATAAAGAAAGATGTCGTGGTGATCTGCAGTTTTTCTTGACATTTTTTACCTTGGGATTATTATGAAATCATTTTTGCAGCAGGGCAATTTCCTAACATGGCACTGATATGAATTTAAAAGAAACATCTATCCTAGGCCTAGTTTATAAAGGCAACACGTGTCCTTATGAGACTCGATAAACGAGTCTTTGCGGACTCTCATCTACTCTGGCACAAATTTGCACCTCCTCTATGCACAAGTGTGCGTATTATATAAAACGCACTACTCATGACATCTGCACTATTGTGAAACCTTTTATTGAGTCCTATCAAAGTTTTAACCAAAGACAATGCAGTTCATAAGCTTTCAAAAGTAGATAACTTTCTTTTTCATCATTTGTAATTGGTACAAAAATACGGAATCAAGGCTTAAGAACATAACAATAGTTATGCTGAGTCAGACCAAGGGTCATTGAGCCTAGTATCCTGTCTCCAGCAGTGGCAGGTCTAAATTACAGGTACCCAGCATTTCCCAAAAAATAGTTCTATTTCTCATAGCTCATTTCCAGGATGAGCAATGGCTCTCTCAAGTCTACCTGCCTAATCATTTTTCTGGACTTTTCCTCCTGGAACCTTTCCAAACCTCTTCTGAATCACGCTATGTTAGTCGCCTTGACTACATTCTCCAGCAACAGATTCCACAGCCTAATTATTTACTCCATGAATCAAACTTTCTGTGACTTCTTTTCAATCTGCTTGTGATGAAGCCACTTTTTTCCAGGACAATATGAGTTAAGCAGACAGCTCGATGCAGAAAAGTGATGAGTGAAAATGGCAGAGAGCAAAGGTTGTTGGGAGAGGCATAATTCTGAAGATCAGCTCTGTCTGCAGTAAAGTTGGTTCTGGAATTGCATCACTCTGCTGCAGGTCTCAGGTACTCTATCAGAACAGGATAAGGTGTCAGGGATGTTTTACAACTTTGCATACTGAAGTCTTTACATAAAGAAAAACCATTCAAGCCCTTTTAATGTTTATGAAGCATACACATCAGTATCCCCAGTGCCTGTTCTTTCATAAAACTTGGACATCAGACAATACCTGAGTATTCCATGACAACTGAAGATAAACCCCCAAACTACTGTACATAGGAGATAGAAAACATTTTGATGAATCCCTACAAAGAAGCTAGAATCATACAGAACTGCAGAATATCAAGGCAGATAGGGCCCACAAGGCTCACCCAGTTTACTTCCTGGTGCAGTGTTATAGACTAGATTTATTATTAGATCTTCATTCACGTCTTGGCCAACAGTAATCATTTTTATTGAACTAGTATAGAAAGCTGTCTAGTGCAGAAGTTTCAAAACACACAGATCCCCTCTTCTGATGCATTGCAGCCTGCTGTGATTGCAGTTTTCTCCAGGACTAGTGTAGTTAGTCAAATTGTTTACTACAATTAAGTTTGAAATGCATTTTGTTTGAACTTCAGATGTATTGGAATTTTAATAGCTTTTTTTTTTAGTATTTTTGAAGCTCATTTTTTGGAACTGGGAGAAGTGCCAGGATGAGACAAGCTTTCAGTATCTTTTCAGCAGCTGCTTGCTGTCTGTATCACTGAGTGGATCCAGGGAGACTGAGCAGCATTGACATGAATTATTCTCTGCCCCTTTATATGTTAGGTAGGTGCATTCATTTGAAAATTAAATAAAAGCTGCAATGAAAAAATGTGTTTCAGTAAACTCAAATCATGGTGACAATGAAACATTTAGTCTGTTGAATTTAGTTTGCCATTGATGCCTATGAGGAAACAGAAGCACTGCATGTTTACTTTTCAACCCGGACATCCTGGAGCCAGTGGGGGGGGGGGGGGACCAATCCCTTGCAAGCAGGTTTCCAACCAGCCAATCCCAGCTTGCCTCAAAAGGAAATCAAACTGAACTGCCACAGTCACCATTTTTGGACAGTCACTTATTTGAGAGGTTTCAGAGAGTAGGCACTCAGGTTGAGAAGTTACTTTCTTCTCAAAGTTTAGAGGCAAAGAAAATGTTTAAAAAATGATTTAGAAATTGGATATCTGTCCTTACATCAGTACACTGTTCTGCTGTTACTTTGAGCATTGTATATACTGTGTGTGTGTGGCGCCACTAGAAACTGTGGGATCGATATTCAAAGTCATTATCTGGACAGGGAGCTCTGTCTTTGGCTGGTCTAACAATTCTATCGTCAAGATGTATCCACCTGGTTAGATACCGCATCTGGAGAAGCAGTAGGGTTGGAGGGTGACACAGGCTGCTTAGGGCTTGCACCCACATCCACTGTGTCCTGGTAAGCACCAGCAGCACACACCCTGCTCAGGAGGAAAGAAGCCAGTCTTACCAGTGGAGAGGAGAAGGCAAGAATAGAATCAAAGCAAACATCAATAACTTTTAGACTTCAAAAAAGAAAGGGACTAACCTGCATGGAACAGTGGATGCAACTCTGAACAAAGTCCTACAGGAGGGCAACCTGCATGAAGTGACTGGTACATCTCTAGCCACCTTAATGGGCAGACTAGATGGACCATACTGGTATTCATCTGCCGTCATTTACTATATTACTACATTTAAAAAGTGTACTCTTTTCTGATGGGATTTTGTAATCTCCCTGGGTCAATCAAGTTAGAATTGTAATGATGGACATAAGCACTTTAAGTGATTTGGTATGGAAGGAGCTACGTTGTGAATGGCAGCCCAAAAAAAGGGGCCAGTGTGAGATTAAAATGACTCCCAAAGATTATAGAGGGAATATCAGAAGATGTAAGATTATTCACAATGTGAGAAAAATTTAAGGGTGTTAGCACCGGGAGCACAAATGTTGGGAGTAGACACTCTTTATTTCCAATTTTAATTAAAGCTTTAATCCATCTTCCCTCTATCTCATTAGAATGGGAAATAACAAATTGCCTTTCTGAATTAAAATAACAACCCCATTCTTTATTCCAGGGGCAATTTCTCCAAATGGATTAGTTTTGTGCATACCCAACAGCTGTTTATAGTTTATTGTCTATCTTCTCCCCCTGATTATCTTGTTAGATTTATCAGTGGATTTCGACTTAGTGAATCATGGCTTGTTACTTCAGCTCTTGTCAGATATTGAGGTGGTGGGTACCATTTGGGCATGGTTTTCCTCCTTTTTATCTGATTGGTTGCTTATTGTGTCCTGTGGTACACAATTTTTGACAGGACAGCATTTGTCTTGTGGTGTGCCACAGGGCTCCATTCTTTCGCCGATGCTGTTTAATATATTTTTTAGCTCCGTTTGCTGAACTGGCGCAAGCGCTAGGGTTTTCTGTGCATTTATTTGTGATGATATTCAGTTAATTTCATATTTTGATGCTCGTACTGTACAATGTTTCTCTTACTAGTGTTGCACAGTGGCTGCAGGAACACTGTTTGAAGCTAAACAGTGTAAGTGTAAGGCTCTGTGGGTCTCCCATTGACCACCTCTAGAGCTTGTGCCTTTTTTGGGGGAACAGCCTCTGTTGATGGTTTCACAACTTAAGATGCTGGGTTTATTTTTGACTCCAGGCTTACATTTGATTCCCAGGTGTCTGGTACGGTGGAGACATGTTTTTATTTTTTGCGCTTTTATCTGCTCTTTGAGTTTTGATTTTTTTCTTTAGTCATTAGTCAGCTAGACTATGGCATTTCTCTTTACCATGGTCTGCCTGCGACGGCATTGCGTTAGTTGCAAAGGGTTCAAAATGTGGCCATAAAGCTTGTGACTCGATCTTCACTATTTGAGCATGCTACATCATTGCTGAGGGTCTACTGTTGCTTGCCTTTACTTTTTCAGATAAAGTTTAGATTCTTTGGTTCACTTCTAGCTCGTATAACCTTGGTAGCTCTGGTTATGTGACCACTCTACTTTTGCCTTATTTTCCCTCTAGAGGCACTAGGTCATAGACCCAATATCATGTGGTGCTACCATCTCTTCACGCTACTCGATTGGAATCTAGCTTATTTATTTATTTTATTTATCCAGATTTATATACCACCTTTTCCTTCAATCAAAGTGGGTTACATTAAGGGTTATTACAATTACAAAAGAGGAAATAAAGAAAAAGAAAAAAAGAAAAGAAAAGAACTGGCATTAGCAGTAGGTCATATCAATAAGAAGAGGACCAAAGTGATCCGAAAACAACAAAGTCTTTAACATCATACAAAAGTCCTTAATGTCTCTGATAGATCTCATGTATTCTGGTAAAGAGTTCCATATGGCGGGCGCAGAAAGTGATGGGGCTCTTCTTATTGTAGACTGATTGAATCGTTGGAATTCAACAGGACTAACAAGTCTATCCATTATGTTACTGCGTCTGGGCCTTGAGCTGGAGTCCTTGATTATAAGGCTTTGAAGGACTGTAGCAGAGGTGTTATGATAGATTTGGAAGATCTTTAGAGATGACTTTTAACGTACATGTAAAAGGATGGGTAGCCAGTGAAGTTGCTGAAGGATTGGTGTGATATGCTCTTTCCTGGGTATATTTGTAATAATCCTGGCTGCTGTGTTTTGCACCAATTGGAGAGAGTAGAGGGACTGTATCGGAAGACCTTGATAGAGTGAATTTGCATAGTCCAAAATGGGGGTGACTATTGCTTGACACATTGAATGGAAGTGATCATTATTCAAAATAGGTTTGAGCCGCCAAATGATTTTTAGTCTGTGGTGTGCTTTAGAGGCAATTTTGCTTATGTGAGACCTTAAAGTCAGACTTTTGTACAGGATAACACCCTAGATATTTTACCTCCTCTTTTACTGTTATAAATTTGTCATTGACAGTGATTGTTTTCAGTGGCAAGAAGGAAGAGTTTCTGGTGATAAACATCGTTTCTGTTTTATAACAGTTTACTGAAAGTGAATTATTATTGAGCCAAATAATCATATTTTCAAGGCACTTGGTTATAGGAGTCAGGTCCGGGTTGTAAATGTTAATGGGGGAGTAGACCATGATGCCATCTGCATATAGATGGTAAAGCAATTTGTGGTGTGTGATTATGCTACAAATGGGTTGAATGAATATGTTAAATAGAATGGAGGATAATGCTGAACCTTGTGGAATGCCTTGGAGTACACTGAAATTTGCTAACTTATTTTCACCACATGTGACCTGTTGGGTTCGATCATTGAGGTAGGAGCAGAACTATTTTAAGGTGTTGCTGCATAGACCAATTTCTTGCAATCTTTGGATTAATATGGAATGGGATATAGTGTCAAAGGCAGCAGAGATCTCCATGAATATTAAAATGAATCGTTTTTTGGCATTGTCAATGCCCTTAATGAGGTTGTCGAATAGAGAGATTAAAAGGGTTTCAACACCGTGCTGTGGTCTAAATCCATGCTGATGTGGGTCTAGTGGAGCGTTTTGATCAATGTGGTCTTGAAGTTGCATTTGTACAGATTTTTCCATGACTTTGGCGATGAATGGAAGACTGGAGATTGGTCTATAGGATTTTGGATCTTCTGGGTCAAGGGAACTTTTTTTGAGAACTGGGCATAATGCAGCTTGCTTGAGGACAGATGGCATGTAGCCCTATTGTAGGGACAGTCCTACCATTTTTTGAAGATACTTGCCAAACTGGTCTTTTGAGGCCTTAATCCATGCCACAGGGCAGGGGTCAATTGAAGAAGTAATAGTTTTTAGCATGTTCATGATGTGCTCCATCTGTGTAAGGGAGGGAATAGTGAAGTTCTCCCAGTTTGTATTATATGACTTGGTAGTAGGTTTATCAGATGTAGATGTCTGGTTTAGGGAGAAGTTGCCAAATCTACTGCTCAGGAAGTTTGCATAAAGTTGGGGGTCGACAATATGTATGTCTTGTGTAGAGTCTTTGGTGAGTTGTTGCACGATACTGAAGAGTTCTCTGGGTCTATTTGATGCCTTCATGATGGTGTTGGTGAAGTATTGTTGTCTACATTCATTGATTATATTGTTATATTCAAATTGCTTGCTTCTGTATTGTATAAGCGAGTCCTGTGTCTTATTATGCCTCCATTTTCTTTCAAGCCTCCTTAGAGCTCTTTTAACTTCTCTAATATTATCCGAGTACCAAGGTGCATTTTATGAGAGTGTATGCATTTTGGATTTATAATTGCAGCAGCTGTTGAGATGATAGAGTTCCAGTTTTCAATAAAATGGTCAAGATCTTGGATATTCTGCTGGAGCTTTTGAGTTATGTCCTGAAGGAATATTTCCTTGTTGAAGGACTTGAATTTTAGTTTTTGGTACCATGGTTCCTGGATTTGTTCATGGCCCTTAATAGTCAATGTGAATGTTTTAGTGTAGTGATCAGATGAGGGAACAGGGGTGATTGTTGGTGTTGAGACCCGATGCTGATCCATGAGTTGATTCGGAATGAAGACTAGGTCTGGTCTTGTTCCGTGCTGATGCGTGGGTGTGTCTATTAATTGTGTGTATTTGAGGGCCCCCATTGCTCTAAGGAATGAGTTGGCTTCTTTACCAGGCAAGGAGCAAAGGTTAAAATCTCTGAGGATAATGAGTGGCTTGTGATACGAGCTATGTGAACAGATTGTATCAAGGATAGGATAAAGATCCTTGTTTTTATTATTTGGCGGTCTGTAGATAAGGCAAATACTTATGTATTTATTTGAAATGACAATAAAGTTGATCTCAGTAGAGTCAGAGGTTGATGAGATACTGAATCTAAAATCATTCCTGGCCAGTATTAGCACACCGTCTCCTCTTTTATGGGATCAGAGGCAATTGAATGCTATTAAATCAGGTGGTGGTGGTGTTTGATTGAGGATAACCTGATCAGTGTTAGCCACGTTTCCATGATGCACATAATGTCTATTTTATAGGTTTGCAAGTAGTCTTGAATAATGTATGGTTTATTTCTGACAGATCTTGCGTTGATTAGCATGCATTTGATGGGGGAAGCAATGATGGGATTTGTATGTTTGTTTTGAATATGTTGTGTGCGCTGAAGTTATATTAGATTATGTGGTCTTCGTGTGATGGCTCTCGTAAATTGGTATGTCAGCATAGATGGAATATGTGAGAAAAGAATAGGTGTAGAGAGTGAAGTTATAGAGTGGAATTTGGAGCCCATCAAGAATGCCAGGTGCAATGCGGTTAAAGTTTTACACTTGACTCATCCCAAGGAAATGAACCAGAGTGAGAAACTTTGAAAACCACTGATGTCGACTCTGACTTAAAATATGAAAACATCAATAAATAAATTACCTATAGTCTGTGATTTTAGGAAGCTGATAGTGCAAGATTTTATCATAGATAGAAACATAGAAACATGACGACAGAAAAAGACCACATGGCCTATCTAGTCTGTCCTTCCATATCAACAGATAGGGAACCGTAGAAAGATGGTTCAATGAATGGAGTTTTTACCTTATTAAGTGGTCTCTGAAATCTGACATTTCAGACTGCATGGCGAATTTTTCGTAGTATTATCCACATTCTAATGTATCATGCAGACTCTCTTGTCCTTGCCTGCGGTCGGCACCTAAGGGCCACAGGCATGGGCCTGCCAGGTGCGGGCCGCCTGCCGTTGTTGATATTTAAGACAGTTTGATCAGGCTCTGATTGGCCTTTTGATGCAGAGAGGGGAGGAGTCTGCAACTTCCCTCTCTGGGTTCCAATGCTGATCAGGGCTGCTGTTTAGGAGAGCTTGCTCTGTCCGCCTGCCGGTGTTGATATTTAAAACAGTTTGATCAGGCTCTGATTGGCCTTTTGATGCAGAGAGGGGAGGAGTCTTTAACTTCCCTTTCTGGGTTATGGTTAGCCTTTTATTTTGTGGCTCCTCGGTTATGGAATTCAATTCCTTTATATGTTCAACAAGCGGAGTCATTGAAATTATTCAAGAAACATCTTAAGCCATTTTTTTTATGAACAAGCCTTTGTTAGGCTACAGGTTAATTGGGGATTGTAGGACCCACAATTATTCTTGTGGCACTGCTGGGGTAGATGTGATGTGCTCTGTGTGTGTGTGCGTTAATATTACTGTATTTTATTGCCTTTTTAATGTAAACCGCTTTCATACTTGGAGTTAAAGGCAATTGATCAAGTTTATATTGAAGAATAAAATGCACAGCAATTCACCAACCTCTGCTAGTAAATTTTATGTTGCGTTATTTTTTGACCCCACTTGATGATTTCAGAGATTCTCTTTCATTTAAATGAGTCTCTTGTAACATACAAATAGCTGATAACAGCTTTAAACGAGACAAGATTTTTGTGTGTCCGATGGGATGATTTAACCTTGTAATATTCAAGGTGTAGCCTAGTGGTTAGAACAGAGGCCTGATGACTAAGAGACCAGTTTTCTATTCCCCATGACAATCCTTGTGGCCTTAGGCAAGTCACTTTGCCCTCCATTGCCTTGGAAGAAAGGTCTGGCAATCTATTTCCTGTCACACCTTGCCAAGCGAGTTGCCAGGAGTCAGCATTGACTGGATGACATAAACACACATTCAAGAACACAATTTTTAGACTAGTTGGTTATGAAGGTCTAAATCTAGTCAAAAATTCTGTCTCATAGACTCTTATTGCAGGAGTCTAAACTACTTTTTACCTGTGATACCTGGGTACAAACTATATCGTAATGATAGAGCTGATCAAATTGGTGGAGGTGTTGAGCTCTATGTTAGAGAGGGCATCGAGTCAGAAAGGATTACAGTTTTGCAGGAAACAAAATTTGCTGTAGAATCTCTATGGATTGAAATTCCATGTAAAAAGGGGAAGGCGATGGCGGTGGGGGTGTACTATCGACTGCCTGGCCAGAATGAACAAATGGATGATGAAATGCTCAAAGAAATCAAGGAAGCTAACAAAAGTTACAGCACAGTAATAATAATGGGTGATTTCAATTACCCTGGTATTGACTGGGTCAGTGTCACGGCAGGACATGCTAGGGAGATAAAGTTCCTAGATGAAATAAATGACTGCTTCTTGGATCAGCTGGTTCATGAACCAACCACAGGGGAAGCCATATTGGACCTAGTTCTTAGTGGAACACCAGATCTTGTGCAGGAGATAAGGGTGTTGGGGACACTTGACAATAGTGATCATAGCATTACCGGTTTTGATTCAGTTAATGGAGGAGGGATGGTAAGGAAATCCACAGTACTACCTTTTAACTTTTGAAAGGGAGACTGTGATAAAATGAGGAAAATAGTTAAGAAAAAACTAAAAGGAGCAGTTGCACAAATTAAAAACTTACATCAAGCTTGGGTGTTGTTTAAAAATACTATCTTGGAAGCCCAGGCGAGCTGTATTCCACACTTTAAAAAAAGTGGAAGGAAGTCCAAAAAACTGCCAGCATGGTTTAAAGGTGAGGTCAGAGAGGCTGTTGTTGCCAAAAAAGCATCTTTCAGGAAATGGAAAAAAGAGTCAAACGACAAAACCTGGAAACAGCACAAGCACTGGCAAGTTAAATGCAAGGCACTGATAAGGCAGGCAAAGAGAATTTGAGAAGAAACTTGCTGTGGAAGCAAAAATGCATAATAAAGACTTTTTCAAGTACATTCGTAACAAAAAACCAGAGAGAGTCAATTGGTCCATTAGATGATAGACGGGTAGAATTGGTCCATTAGATGATAGAAGGGTAGAAGGGGCAGTAAGAAGGGACAAGGCTATAGTGGAGAGACTGAATGAATTCTTTGCTTCGGTCTTTACTAAGGAAGATGTAGGGATGTTACCTATGACTGAAGTGGGAAAAGGAATCCTATCCCGGACGTAATCTGGTGGAGTATGTCATACAAATGCAAAACCGACTGAAGACAGCTGGAGAGGTGGCCAGACTCAGTCTGGAAAAAAAACAAAGCCGAACAGGCCAAAGGCTACAATCGAGTAGCTGTACACTGCACCTTCCAACCGGGTGACAGAGTTTTAGTCTTGCTGCCCTCATCTTAGAGCAAGTTACTCTGTAAATGGCAGGGGCCCTATGATGTGGAAAAGAAAGTGTGGCCTGTTAACTACAAGATTGCCCAGCCAGATAAATGGAAGAAGGCCAAAATTTACCATATTATTCTACTGAAAAAGTGGACTCCAGTGATGGCTGTGGTGGTACAGGAAGACTTTGGGCAGGAGACTTTAGCTCTGTCTGATCCAGCTCAAGTCACAATTGGACACCAGCTCTCTGCGACCCAGAGAAGAGACCTGGAGAGTCTGATCCACTGGAGTCTAAATGTGTTCACCCACCCAGGATGAACCTACCTCACTTATCACAGTTTTATTTAACATTTCTTATATACTGCGCTATTTCTCATCAGTGCGGTTTACATAGAACAACAAGCATTTGGACATAAAGATTTGTCCTACGTTTACATAAAACAGGGTTTTAACATGGATTAAACTGGGGAAACTATATACATATGAGAATACTATATACATATGTGGAAACTATATACATATAAGAATTAGTTAACAATTGATTAACAGAGAGCGCTCATAACAGGTTTTACCATCATGTTATTTTACAGCGTGTTTATATTATGCTGTGCAATAAAAGCTGAAGCATTGTAGTATCATATGGTGTGCAGTTAGATTGTAGTTTTAGTGTGAATGTTTCTCATATGACATTGCTGGGTAGGAGGGATCAACAGGTTGTGTAATGTGCAGGAGGAACAGGTGGTGTTTGAGGGCTTTTCGGAATTGCGTGAGGTCCCTTATTGCTCTTATTCTAGAAGGGAGTTTGTTCCAACACCTGGGGGCATAGTTTGAAAATGCTCGATTGATGGTTGATTGATTAAGTTTTAGAGATTCATTTGGTATGACTAGAGTTTTCTCCGGGGGTGTTCTTCTGGGTCCATTGTTGGGAGTGTGAGGCCATGTAGTATTATATTAGCATAGTCAAAATGAGGTGTGACTAGGGCCTGGAATACCGTTCTGAAGTCGCCAGTTTCCATCATGGGTCTAAGGTGGTGGAGGGTTTTGATTTTGAAGTAAATAGCTTTTACTGTACGTTTGATACGATCTTTGAAGTCCAAGTGTTGGTCTAATATTACTCCCAGATAACGTATGTTGGTTTTGATCGGCAGTTCTGAGTCTCTAACCTTTAGTGTTGGTGGCGGAGAGAAGTTTTTGTTTCGTGTGATAATCAAGACTTCTGTCTTTTTGAAATTTATACGTAGGTTCTGACTGAAGAGCCAATCCGTTATTGCATCGAAGCATTTAATTAATGTTGTGTAGTCTGGGCATGAGATCGTTATAGGTGTGAATAATAACACATCGTCTGCATACATGAGGCAGGAAATGCCAAAGGAGCAGGTTATGTCACAGATTGGCTGCATATATATGTTGAAAAGTAGTGCGGATAGTGACGATCCTTGCGGTACTCCCTGTCTTTGCTGGAAGGGTTCTGATGTCTTGTTGCCGATCCAAACTTGCTGCCATCTGTCTTGAAGGTAAGACTTGCACCAATCCCATGTGCGGTCATGGATTCCCTTTGCGTGAAGTCTCTTCAAGAGTTGTTCGTGATCTACTGAGTCGAACGCTGCTGAGATATCAAGGAAGATCAATGCAAAGCTGTTTTTGATGTTGTCTAACCCATTGGTGAGTGTGTTCATTAGTGAAGTTAAAAGGGTTTCTACGCCGTGCGCCTCTCTGAAACCATGTTGACATGGGTTTAATGGGGCGGTTGTATCTATGTGCTGTTGAATCTGTCTTTGAGTTGTCTTCTCAAGTATTTTGGCAAGGAAAGGGATACTGGAGATTGGACGGTAGGAATCCTCTTTCTGCGGATCAAGCTGGTTATTTTTCAGTAGTGGTCGTATAGATGTTTTCTTAAGGGCATCTGGGAAGGTTCCAGTAGTAAAAGATTGCCTTGCGATATCCGCTATGAATGGGCTTAGTTCTGAGTGCATTGCTCTGATCCAGTGTGCTGGGCATGGGCACAATATCATTACTGACCTTGGGGTGGTTATCTGACAATGACCCTATCGAATCCCAGAGGCCCGATGACAGGCCGTCACCAAGGAACTTGAGGAAATGTTTAACCTGGGAGTTATAGAAGAGTCTGAGTGACTGGTCATCCTCCACTGCCTTAGTTCCTAAACCAGAAGGGAGCATCAGATTCTAAACTGACTTCCGGAAGATCAGTTCCATTTCTAAATTGGAAGCATATCCAATGTCCCGAGTAGATGAGCTAATTGAGAAACTCAGTGAAGCATGCTTTATGTTGACCTTGGACTTGACCAAGGGATACTGGCAGGTGCCCTTGACTCCGGCTGCCAAGGAGAAAACTGCCTTTTGTGATAACGCAAGGATAGTTCCAGTTTACAGTGCTGATTACACGGGCTCCAGCCAAATTTCAACGCCTGGATCATCACCTGCTGAAACTGCACAAGGAGTATGCGGCTGCATACCTTGATTACATTGTCATTTACAACAAAGACTGGGCCACTCATCTAACCCAAGTACAAGCTGTGTCGACCAGCCTATGAAAAGCCAGGTGATGGCTAATCCTGAAAAATGCTTCCCAGGAGACCAGGACACCTAATACCTAGGCTATTTTAATTGGGAATGGCCAGATATGACCTCAACTACAGAATGTGGACCAGGTCTCCACCCCGAAGTCAAAGAAAAATGTTTGGGCCTTCCTTGGATTGGTTAGCTATTACCACTAGTTTATCCCTAACTTTGCAGAGATTGTGGAGCCATTAACTAATCTCCAGAAGACAGCTCCCAAGTGGACTCAATGGTCACCAATCCTGGACTGGGCCTTCCAGAGTCTTAAGGAGACTGTGTGCTTGGCATCTGTCCTGGTAAGCCCTGATTTCTCTCTAGCATTTGTTGTGCCTTGAAGTGGGCCTGGGAGCTGTTCCAGGAAGTCAGAGATGAAGAACATCTAGTGGCATTCATCAGTAGGAAACTGCTCCCTCGGGAGAAACATTATGCTGTGATAGAGAAGGAAGCCTTAGCTGTCAAGTGGGCCCTTGAAATCTTCAAGTACTACCTGCTGGGTCGTCCATTTACATGGTAACGGACCACCACCCCTCAATGTCTGGTTTGATATAAGGAGTCCATTGGCCGTATTATGGGTGGTTTCTGAGTCTCCAGCCCTACCAGTATTGGATCAGCCACAAGGTAGTCGGTGTGATAAGGAAGCTTATGATAGCTCAGGAAGGAGCTATAGAAAAGGTGAAGTGACTCTGAACAAGCAACCTGTCAGTTCTGGTAGAAATAAGAAAACAGAATTTTCCCATAAAAGACTACCAGTCCCAGAATGCACCAGGTTTCCAACAGCCATTAGAGGAGCTGAAGTGGGGAAACGTGTGTTCAATCAGGAGGGCTATGAGGTAATCCCTAAGCACTCATCTCAAAGGGCAGGGCCTGATTCAGCACAGCTGCGCTGTGTTAGGGAGGAGCACTCATCTAAGCAGAATAAAGGTAGAGTTTATTCTACAGAGAATGAGCTTGAGCTTGATCATCCTCAGTTTCATCTGAAGGATCATCAGAAGCAGAAGCCAAACCAGACGGACAGAGAGGGCAAGAAACCCTTTGGAAGAAGGAAGAGAAAAGCCTTTGGGAGGTCTAGAGGAGTCTGGAGCAGTACGTATACTGGAAGGCATTCCAAGGGCCAGCAAACACCATTGGACTGGGGAAAGCCAGAGGAATGGTGCTGCAGAACTAGGAATCTCCAGACGGTACCTGTGAGGGAGACGGCTGCACGTGGAAGGGACCCTAAGACCCGTGCCAGAAGGTATGTGAAGAGAGATCCAGTGTCCAGGGATCTGGATTGGAAGGCTGGACATAAGAACTGGACTACATACTGGCCAGGCTATATAGAGAGGAACTCTAACAGCAATGGAAGCTCAGGTATGAACACTGATCTATGCCCTAGCTATAACCTTGAAAGACAGCAGGGAAACAAGTATTCTCCTGAAAGTGCTCCATTGAGATATTCATCTGTGCCAATCCATGATATTGAGCCCATGATTGTTGAAGAGGAGGGAGTGATAGCAGATGATGAATGTGTTTACATGGACTGCTCTCTGTCTAAACTCCTTTGGTGATTTTCTGTTATAAAGTACAGCAACCATCACAAAGAAATACAAACTTGTTCTTTAATCTACTCAGAAAAGCTCCTGTGTAGGATTTCTAGCCACGCAGTAGAAAGCAAGCCAGCTAAGGGGTTTCAGCTGGATAACTGCTAGCAATTGAGCCTTACCTAATTGCTTGTGAGCTCTAAGAGAATCACTTCTGAATCTATGTGGGAAGATATAAGAGGTTTACCTGAAAAGAACAGTTTTTTTTCTTTCTTTGTGGCTTTTGGTTTGTTGTTTGATACATGCTAAGAAAGTATTAGCTAAGCCTACAGAAAAGACCAGTTTGTTATCAACCAGGTCTTATTTCTTTTGCTTTGATTGCTTGATAAGTTAAAAATGTTGTTTTCCTATTTTTGTTTTTCCTAAGTCAAACACTGAAAGCAAGTAACCTGATTTATGTGCTACCAAGCATATCTGTGTTGAGAGAAATAACCCCATAAATAAATATCTTATTGGCTTTACCCAAAAGCACAACTAATTATTGTGAGCAGCTGTGTCTAGTGTGAATGAACTGCATTGCCCACAATCCCTTGCAAATCATATAGATATATGCACTTGCCAAGACTGTGAAGATTCTCACCCAGGCAGCCGTCTGACAAATGGCGTAGTTTTTCGGATTGCTTTTGCACAAAGGGATTTACTTGTTGAGGATTACAACTATAGTTCAAGTTTAAAGCTGGAAAAAAAGATTTTCCCTCAACTGCACTTTGGAGGAGAAGTGGATGTTCCAGGCAGCTGTCCCAGGAAGAAAAGACCCTGTGCAGAGCTGGATTCATCACTGACACAAGGTAATAAGTACCTGGGCATGTCTAGTGGTGGATGGGAGTAAGGCACAGGGGTAATTGAAAAAAAAAAAAAAGTAGAAAAAAAACCACACCTGTTTGGAAGGTGGTGCACTTTGGTTTTTTTTCTTTGTTTCTTGCAGGGATCAAGATCGATCCAAGGGAGATGGCTAGCTGGATGGCAGCCCAGTTTAGCAGGCAACAGGAGTTATCGCAGCAGGCACAGGACACTGCTATGAAAGCCTTAATGGACCAGCAGAAGCCAGTGTTTGATCTGGTGCAAGCCCTAGTTAAGCTGCGGAACCAAAGTGGAACAGATGCAAGACCAGCAGTAAATACTGGTACACCACATGTGGACAGTGTGGGACTCAATCAGGGGATTGGGGCATTTAGTTTTGGGAAGCTAACTCCAGATGATAATGTTGATGATTTTCTAGAGTCTTTTGAAAGAGTGGCACAAGCATTAGCATGGCCAGAGACCCAGTGGGCAGTAAGGCTGGCAGCCTCATTAACTGGAGAGGCGCTTGCAGCTTATAGAGCAATGCCAGCAGCCCAGGCTTTGAATTATAAGGATGTAAAGGCTGCTATTAGAGATCGCCTAGGGTTGTCTATTTCAGAGTATAGGCGAATGTTTAGAGCTACTACATTGAGAGTGGGTGAAACACCCAGGGCTCTGAGTCAGAGAATCAGAGGTTTAGCTGTAAAATGGTTGGAGCCTGAGCAAAAGACGGTAGAAATGTTATTAGACATTATAATGCTTGAACAATTTATGTCTGCGGTCCCTAAAGATTTGCACACTTTCCTTATACAGCAAAATTGCCAGAATCTTGGAGAGGCAAACATGCTAGCAGAGAGATTCTTGGAAGCCACGCAGGCTTGCCATAGAATGGGTGGCCCTCTGAAGATTGGTGCTGAGGCAAGATGTGCTGTATAAGAAAAGAAAATAATTAAAAATGTTTCTGAAAATGAATGTACTGTATCAAACCAGATGACACAGTGGAATAGAAAGAAATGTTTCAAGTGTGGAAAATGGGGACATTTAGAAAAGAGATTGCAGACACACACTAGCTTAATGGGTCTGGATTTAAAACAGCCCAAAGAAGGATTTCTTTTGATGGTTGATGTGCAAGGAATTACCACAAATGCTTTGTTAGACTCTGCGCGGCGTTTTAGTGAAGAAACAGAAATTAAACTCAACAGCAAGACGTGGGCAGCAGAGAATAATAGATCTCCTGAAGAAACTCCATAACGGAGTGAAACGTAACGGCGCCGAGTGAGGCGTTGAGAGAGATAAAGAGAAGATTTAATAGAACGGAGAGACCCCCACAACAGCGGGGACAAGAAAATAAGATAAGCTTGTTTCATTAGAAATCATAAATACATGAATGGGTTGAAATATATGAACGGGTTGAAACACGAGTGGTGCATTTAACAAATTATTTATAAGAAACAAAAACAAAAAAAGACAGCTTCCCTGTAGTCATTGATGCTAATCAGCGCTATCTGGTTTCACTAGTATATGTGATCAAGAGCGCGATGTTGGTCTGAGACTACATAGCGGAAGGTTGAGTCTGTACAAGAGTAACATCACAGTTTCTTCTCAACACAGCCGGAAGTTAAGGTGGAGTGAATTATTGAGATTTGAACCATAGGTTTATTACTCCAAGAAGACCAATACAATTTTTGTTAGACTCTGGGGCAGACCAGAGTATGATGTCAAAAGGGCTTTGGAAGAGGATAGAGGCCCAAGAAGGATTTGTGCCTAGAACCCCTGAAAGCGAAGTTCACATCAGATGCATTCATGGTGCTGCAACATCATATCCCACCTATAGGCTAAAGGTTAAGTGCCTGGGGGAACAAGAGGAAGTCCTGTTAGCAGTGGTGCCTAGGCTACCCTTTGATTTGGTTCTAGGAAGAGATTGGCCAAGATTTAAGCAGGGTCTAGTGGAAGGACTAGGAAAGAAGGAGGGAGAAGGTTTAATGGTAATAGCTCCCGGGCCTTTATTTGGAAGTCCTCAGACCCCAGCTAAAAAGATGCTAAGCGTCCAGAAGACCAAGCTACCCCAAAGCAGACATTCGTCCTAAAGTACCATAGGGTCACAGAGAAGGCCCAAGCTCCTAAGCGGGCAACCCCTCAAGCTGCTGGGTTTGACCTGTGCAGCATAGAAAATGTGACTGTACCTAGCCAAGGGAGAGCCCTGGTTGACACCGGCCTCCAAGTGGAAATACCTATTGGATGCTATGGGAGAGTAGCCCCAAGGTCCGGATTAGCCCTTAAATATTTCATCGATGTGGGTGCGGGAGTAATTGATGCCGATTACAGGGGCAATATTAAAGTTCTGTTATTTAATTTTGGACAGAATGATTATCACGTGAAGACAGGAGACAGAATTGCCCAAGTGATCTGTGAGAGGCTGGGTTTTCCACCTGTGGAGGAGGTCACATCCCTGGAAAATTCTGAGCGTGGAACCAAAGGCTTTGGTTCTACTGACATCAAAGGGGTTAAAAGCCTAGCTGCCACCTGTGCCCGAGAGAGGGAGGTGAATGAAGAGGAAGATTTGGGACCCCAGGTATCTGATTGTAAGGAAAAATCAGAGCCCCAAATAGGTGAGGACCTGACAGTGGTACAACAGGAAGAAATTAAGAAATTGCTTAAAGAATTCCCAGATGTGTTGACACCCATACCTGGGGAGACACATTTGGTTGCCCATGAAATAATAACTCCACCGGGGAAATTAGTTCGTCAAAGGCCATACCGCTTGCCTGAAGCCAAGAGACAGGAAGTAGTGGCACAAGTCCAGGAGATGTTGGACATGGGAGTAATAGAGGAGTAAAAGAGTCCCTGGAATAGCCCCATAGTCCTGGTGCCGAAGCCTGATGGATCTTTAAGATTTTGTATTGACTTCCGGCAGGTAAACGCCATATCAGTTTTTGATGCATATCCAATGCCAAGAATTGAAGAGCTGTTGGACCAGCTGGGACAGGCTCAATACTTAACCACCCTTGATATGACAAAAGGATATTGGCAAATCCCTCTCACCAGGGAGTAGAAGCCGAAGACTGCGTTCAGCACCCCCGTTGGCCTCTTCCAGTTCAAGAGGATGCCTTTCGGACTGCATGGAGCAGCGGCTACCTGCCAAAGGTTAGTGGAGCAGGTACTTCGACCCCACCAAAATTATGCTTTTGCATATATGGATGATGTCATAATCCATAGTAACACCTGGGCGGAGCATCTGAAGAGGATCATGGCAGTCTTGTGCTCCATGAAGCAAGCGGGAATCACTTTAAACCCGAAGAAGTGTGCCTTTGCAAATAGGGAGGTAAAATACCTGGGCCACCTAGTGGGAAGAGGAAAAATTAAGCCTCTAATGAGTAAAGTAGATAGCATCAGGAATTTTCCTCCTCCAACAACAAAGAAACAACTAAGAAGTTTCTTAGGACTTATTGGATACTACCGCAGATTTATACCGCAATTTGCAGAGAAAAGTGCAATTTTCATGGATATGCTGCGGAAGAATTGTCCAAACCAGCTAAAGTGGACACCTGAAGCTGAAAAAGCGTTTTCAGTCTTAAAAGGAAAATTGTGTACAGGACCGGTACTGAAAGGGGTGGACTTCAAGAAACCCTTTCTGGTTCAAACAGATGCATCGGATGTAGGGCTAGGAGCGGTTCTATCCCAGGGTCATGATGGGGAGGAGCATCCTGTGATGTACCTGAGCAGGAAGTTATCACCTGCTGAACAAAAGTATTCCACAATAGAAAAAGAATGTTTAGCTATTAAGTGGTCAGTGGAGGCGTTAAGGTTTTACCTTACAGGGAGAAAGTTCCAGTTGGTCACAGACCATGCCCCACTTAAGTGGTTGCAGCAAATGAAGAACCACAATGCCAGGTTGACACGCTGGTACATGGCCTTACAGGCATTTGATTTTCAAGTTGAACATCGTGCTGGGAAGTTACACAAGAATGCGGATGCCCTTTCCCGTATTACGGACTGTAGAGAAGAAGTTTCACCAGTGACACCAGTCCGTAATAACTTAAGCAGGGGGGTATGTGATAAGGAAGCTTATCATAGCTCAGGAAGGAGCTATAGAAAAGGTGAAGTGACTCTGAACAAGCAACCTGTCAGTTCTGGTAGAAATAAGAAAACAGAATTTTCCCATAAAAGACTACCAGTCCCAGAATGCACCAGGTTTCCAACAGCCATTAGAGGAGCTGAAGTTTGGAAACGTGTGTTCAATCAGGAGGGCTATGAGGTAATCCCTAAGCACTCATCTCAAAGGGCAGGGCCTGATTCAGCACAGCTGCGCTGTGTTAGGGAGGAGCACTCATCTAAGCAGAATAAAGGTAGAGTTTATTCTAAAGAGAATGAGCTTGAGCTTGATCATCCTCAGTTTCATCTGAAGGATCATCAGAAGCAGAAGCCAAACCAGACGGACAGAGAGGGCAAGAAACCCTTTGGAAGAAGGAAGAGAAAAGCCTTTGGGAGGTCTAGAGGAGTCTGGAGCAGTACGTATACTGGAAGGCATTCCAAGGGCCAACAAACACCATTGGACTGGGGAAAGCCAGAGGAATGGTGCTGCAGAACTAGGAATCTCCAGACAGTACCTGTGAGGGAGACGGCTGCACGTGGAAGGGACCCTAAGATCCGTGCCAGAAGGTATGTGAAGAGAGATCCAGTGTCCAGGGATCTGGATTGGAAGGCTGGACATAAGAACTGGACTACATACTGTCCAGGCTATATAGAGAGGAACTCTAACAGCAATGAAAGCTCAGGTATGAACACTGATCTATGCCCTAGCTATAACCTTGAAAGACAGCAGGGAAACAAGTATTCTCCTGAAAGTGCTCCATTGAGATATTCATCTGTGCCAATCCATGATATTGAGCCCATGATTGTTGAAGAGGAGGGAGTGATAGCAGATGAAGAATGTGTTTACATGGACTGCTCTCTGTCTAAACTCCTTTGGTGATTTTCTGTTATAAAGTACAGCAACCATCACAAAGAAATACAAACTTGTTCTTTAATCTACTCAGAAAAGCTCCTGTGTAGGATTTCTAGCCACGCAGTAGAAAGCAAGCCAGCTAAGGGGTTTCAGCTGGATAACTGCTAGCAATTGAGCCTTACCTAATTGCTTGTGAGCTCTAAGAGAATCACTTCTGAATCTATGTGGGAAGATATAAGAAGTTTACCTGAAAAGAACAGTTTTTTTTCTTTCTTTGTGGCTTTTGGTTTGTTGTTTGATACATGCTAAGAAAGTATTAGCTAAGCCTACAGAAAAGACCAGTTTGTTATCAGCCAGGTCTTATTTCTTTTGCTTTGATTGCTTGATAAGTTAAAAATGTTGTTTTCCTATTTTTGTTTTTCCTAAGTTAAACACTGAAAGCAAGTAACCTGATTTATGTGCTACCAAGCATATCTGTGTTGAGAGAAATAACCCCATAAATAAATATCTTATTGGCTTTACCCAAAAGTACAACTAATTATTGTCAGCAGCTGTGTCTGGTGTGAATGAACTGCATTGCCCACAATCCCTTGCAAATCATATAGATATATGCACTTGCCAAGACTGTGAAGATTCTCACCCAGGCAGCCGTCTGACAGTCGGGCTCACCTGAATGCTGACTTCCTTTCCTGGGTGGGCGTCCTGGGTGCGGTAGATGCTCAATAGGGCATGGATGAGCTGAGGAGGAGGGTATGTGATGAGTTATATAGGAAGTTAGAGGTCCCTTTCCAGAATCAGAACTCTACGGGTGTGACTCAGACAGAGGGATTAAAAATCCAGCTGAGTGCACAAGGGGGAGAGAGACCCTTGGAGACAGAAAACTCCTTCCAAGCAGGCTGGGAAAGGCGTCCTGCTGTGAGGTAGGAGATTCAAGAAGTAGGAACCATATTCATAGACACTGAAGCCCAAATGAGTGACTGGACTTTGTAGGGCTGGTGCCTGTAGCCTGCTTAGAAACTAAAGCCTGAACCATGCAAAATGGTGTCCTATTACAAGATGGAACTCTTTTCTGCAGATCAAGCAATTCTGCAATGTTATGTATCATATAGCTGAGTTATTGTTTATAACTATTGTCACCTGGGGGCCAACCCAGCGCCTAGGGCAGTGATGGCTAACCTTTTTGAGCCCGAGTGCCCAAACTGCCGCACAAAACCAAAGAATTTCCTCAAAGTGCCAGCACGTCATTTGCATAAGTGGTCTTATTTGCATAAATATTTGCATAATGTTACCATACACTAACTTTTAGTAAACATGTCTCTTAATGAGTGTATGGATAAAGAAAGACTAAAAGATTTCTACATTACTATAATCCAGTGCCAACCGCCAGGCACATTAGGAACTACTACAAACGCTGCCCATTTAGAACCCATAGCAAACCCGCCGTATCCTGACAGCATTACCAGGACTCACAAAGCACCATACCCTACCTATCAAAAGGCAACACTGCAAATATTAAACCAATACATTTCAGAGAATACTGGGGAAAGAGAACAAGTGGCAACGTCAAATAGGAATTTCCTCTTGTACCAAACAAAGCGCAGATGTTAATGATGCACATTTCCCAGAGCTGACATATTCCAGTTAATAAATTCAAAATAAAGAGATATCTTTCTACCTTTTGTGCATTTTTTTTTCAGTTGCAATTGGTCCAGCCACCTTCTGGTTTCTTCATGTTTTCTGCTAACTCTCCATCGTCTGCTGTCCATTTGTCCTTTCTTCTCTCTTCTAGTTTTTTTTCCATTCTCTCTCTCTCTCTACATCTGCTTTAACATACTAATCTTTCTCCTTTTGCTCTTTCCTCATTCCTATTTCATCCACACAAATTTTACCCCTCCATCCTCAATCCCCAATTACTCTCCCAATACCTGGCCAATTGTAGATTTTTCATCCCTCCTACACAAAATATTTTTCCCCTCTCCATTTTACTCTCCCAGCCCCATCCCATTCTAATCCTCCCCCAACATCAGCTCCCTTCTAGTTCCAGTCTCACCCAGCATCCATTCCCTTCTAGTCCCTGCATCAGCCCATTTCCAGTCCAAGTCCCTTCATCAGCTCATTTTCAATCCTAGCCCCACCATCAGCCCATGTCAAATCATAGCTCCCCTCCACTCAGCCCAATTCCAGTCCAAGCCCCCCCATGAGCCTACTTCTAGTTCTAGCCCCTCCATGAGTCCATTTCAATTCAAGCCCCCACCACAGCCCATTTCCAATCTTAGCTCCCCCCAACAGCCCATTTCCAGTCCTATCCTAGCTGTTCCATCAGCCCATTTTCAGTCCTAGCTCCCTTCCCTCACAGCCCATTTCCATTCCAAGCCCCCTCCCCATCAGCTATTTGCAGTTCAAGCCTCCCCTTCCACTCAGCCCATTTCCAGTCCTAGCAACACCCCAACCCATTACCAGTCCTAGCCCCCGTCAATCAACTTCCAGTCCTAACCCCCATCACCCCATTTTCAGTTTAAGCCCCCCCCTATAACCCTTTACCAGTCCTAACCCCCCATCAGCCCATTTCCAGTCAGCCCCCCATAGCCCATTGCCAGTCCTAAACCCCCCCATCAGCCCACAGCCCATTACCAGTCCTAACCACATCAGCCCACCTCAAGTCCTAACCCCTCCCCATCAGCCCATTTCCTGTCCTAGCCCCCCCCATAACCCATTATCAGTCCTACACCCCCATCAGCCCACTACCAGTCTTAACCCCCCCATCGCCCATTACCAGTCCTAACCCCCCCCCCATCAGCCCACTACCAGTCTTAACCCCCCCCCATAGCCCATTACCAGTCCTAACCCCCCCATCACCCCATTTCCAGACAGCCCTCATCAGCGGCCAGCCCTCATCAGCCCACAGCCCATTGCTAGTCTTAACTCCCCCCCATAGCCCACTGCGTCTTAACCCCCCTCCCCAGCCCACTGCCAGTCTTAACCCCCCCTCCCTAGCCCATTGCCAGTCTCAACCCCCCTCCCTCCCTCCCTCCCTAGCCCCTTGCCAGTCTCAATCCCCCTCCCTCCCTCGCCCATTGCCAGTCTCAACCCCCCTCCCTCCCTAGCCCATTGCCAGTCTCAACCCCCCTCCCTAGCCCATTGCCAGTCTTAACCTCCCTCCCTCCCTAGCCCATTGCCAGGCTCAACCTCCCTCCCTCCCTAGCCCATTGCCAGTCTCAACCCCCTCCCTCCCTCCCTAGCCCATTGCCAGTCTCAACCCCCTCCCTCCCTCCCTCCCTAGCCCATTGCCAGTCTCAACCCCCCTCCCTCCCTAGCCCATTGCCAGTCTCAACCCCCTCCCTCCCTCCCTAGCCCATTGCCAGTCTCAACCCCCCTCCCTAGCCCATTGCCAGTCTTAACCTCCCTCCCTCCCTAGCCCATTGCCAGTCTTAACCCCCCTCCCTCCCTCCCTAGCCCATTGCCAGTCTTAACCCCCCTCTCCCTCCCTAGCCCATTGCCAGTCTTAACCCCCCTCCCTCGGCTCATGGCAATAAAAAAAAAAAAAGCTGCCCGCTGCCGCCGCCGCGGCATGGAGTGTCCCGCGGGGCTCCCTCTGCCCGGCGGGACTCTCCCGGCGCTGCTCAGCCACTCTCTGCCGGCTTGCAGAGACGCGAAGGGAGAGAGAGTCTCCCTCGCGTCTCTCTTAAGCTCGCAGGGGCTGATGGGAAATTTCCCATCTGCCCCTGCGGGCTTAAGAGAGATGCGAGGGAGACTCTCTCTCCCTTCGCGTCTCTGCGGGCTTAAGAGAGACGCGAGGGAGACTCTCTCTCCCTTCGCGTCTCTGCAAGCCGGCAGAGAGGGGCTGAGCAGCGCCGGGAGAGTCCCGCCGGGCAGAGGAAGCCCCGCGGGACACTCCATGCCGCCGCGGCGGCAGCGGGCAGCTTTTTTTTTTTTTTAAATGTGCGACCTTCCCGCGTGCCAGCTGCAAGGCCTTCGCGTGCCACAGCTGGCACGCGTGCCATAGGTTCGCCATCGCTGGCCTAGGGCATGGAGGGTTGGTCTGCCTGGGGATTCTAATTCAGGGAGTATGGCATGGCATTTGCTCCTGCAATGCCTTAGGGGAATAATATTCCCTTTTACCCTCTGAGAAAAAAAGAAATTGTAGTTGAGTGGTTTCAGGCAAATGACAAGGATTTATTTCCCTTTCCAAGAAGATTAAGTGCATGTGGAAAACTTAGATAGAAAAATCACTCCATCATACACCCATGTGTTTCCGCTTGCTTAACACTTGCTTGTCACTTGAAAATCACAAAGGCCCACCGAGTCTCAGCATACAAGGGCATACGGTGAGAAAACAGCACAACCCAAGATCAGCCACCGGCCACCGGGTCATTGATGTTATCGGGCTTGATATTGGTGTATACTGCCTGATCTTGCGCGGCGTTGTGTCTTCATCGGAGAATTTTGTAATTGCGAGTGATAGGATGCAAGTAGACACGCCAGCAGCATCAGATGTGCAGTAAAACTTGGACGATTCCCTGATGAAACTTCTCACGTGAAACGCTTGGGGTGCCTTGCTGTGAGCGTTGGAATTGCCCTTCATGATAAGCAGGCAGAAGATAAGTTTGAACTTTATTCAATATCTCCTCATCTAAACAATGTGACATTGATATTGTTGAAGTTATTTATTATTGAGGACGAGAAGTATTTTAAGAGCAACACAGGACATTGAATAAGAAAATATAAAAACAACAAAAAAATTTTTTTGAATAATTCTAAACGGCATAAGGTCATTGATGTGAAACTGGCACAATTCACGAGCTATTAGCTCTTGGTTCAAGTGCCGCTGGTTTTTCTGAGACCGATTGCCAGTGTGAATCAACAACGGCTATTTTGAGTCGTAGGGTGAGCCATTAAACGGTGTGAGCCTTTATTGTTTTGAGTTAACCGTTTAAAGAGTCACAGGCTTTTATTCAGTTGTATTCTACAGAAGAAGAGGCTGTATGACTAATTCTGCACCAGCCAGCAGTAACAGTGCTGTAAGAACTAGGGAATCTTTATGATGGAATTGGAGATAGATAAAAAACATAGGGGTATGTTTACTAAACCGTCTTAATGTTACCAGCGTTAGTTGCAGTTTTAGTGTGACGAATGGCATATAAGGTAGTGGGTGTTCCGGTCTTAAGGTAGCATTTCGGGTTATCGCGCGATAGAGGGAGCCGTGGCACGTTAATGCGCGTTAGCCTTAATTAGGCGCGCTGACCTACAATCACAGCAACAGAGGTGTAGCACACTGGTTAATACATTGACTGCTGATACAGTGGTCATGAGTTTGATCCCTCAATGGGCTCAGTTAAAAGGCTGTCTGAGGCAATCCCTTTTCCTGCTTCTAACAGTCAGACACATCCCAACAATCTGCACTGCCAGCCAAAAAAACCTCACCCCAGTGCCGCAACCTAATGCACCTTTTAGGGTGCACCATAAGGCACATCATAAAGCACCATGTCATCCAAGGCAGGCCATAATGTGCCCCAGAGGGCGGCAGGAAAGGTTGGCACCCTCCAAGGCAGCATATAAGGCGCCCCATAAGCTTGCCAAACCTAAGGTGCTGTGAAAGATGCCCCGGGATGCTAAGGTGACACAGGAGATGGTGCCCGGGGGCACAAAGGTGCCCCAAGGTCACAAGCATGAAATGTATGGCTGAAACACAGATGTAACCATAACAAGGCACAAAGCATCAAGGAAAGGCAATGAACAAGTGATGGAAGGAAGTAGATGACGGAGCTCATGGACCAGCCAAATCTGCGTGCAGCCCATGTGGCAGCAGGTAAAGTGGACAAACATATCGGGGGCAGCTGTACTGATGTACAGGGTGATGGTAATATACAGTGCAACAATGACAGTGTGTGGCAGAGGATGGGATACGTGTCCACCAGAGGAGGTAGAGGTGGCAGGATAAGTGCAATGACAGGAGGACAGAGGAGAGCAGTGCCATGCAGAGCAGACACAGGAGAGGCAAGCATGAAGAGCCGCAATGCAGAAAAGTGTGCCAGTGCAGGACATGGGGTAGCAGCCTGCACAGTAGGGCAGGACACCCAGAGCTTGCAGACACAGATAGACTGACAGAAGGATGTTTGGCAACAGTGATGAGGGTATAATGTGCCAGCAGCACAGATCTTCACAGATAGGACGGTAACAGGAATGCAAAGTACGTGTGGACAAGAGGTATAAAATAATTAGAACAGAGAGGAATCAAACCTATGACCAGTAGCACAAATGGCAATGCACAAACCAGTAGGCTACAACACCAACATGAGTGTCACAGCAAAGGCTGCATACAAGAACATTGGAGGGCACCACACCAAAACACAGCTGGCTGCCAGGATAGGGAAACCCCAACAGTCACGAAGATGCAATGCACATGCAGAACCGGTGTGTACAGCTCATATCACAGTCAGTAATTGGGACGACAGCCACATATAAACACATGCACACACACACAATGAAATGTTATGCAGTGGACATAGCATGCAAAAGAGCAAAGAAGCGAAACCCAATGGGCGGTAGGGGATGCTCTGTGGAGCAGGGCAAAATGGGGAACAGAACGGAAAATGAGCATGTGAGACATGAACCTACAGACAGACATGGACCACATCAGATCAACAACAGCAATGCCAATCCCCCCAGCCGACATGGACAATACAAAGAAAAAGCCATATGTAACAGCTAATATGCGACGGATAGGCTGCATCGAGGGCATACTGTGGTGTAAGATGAAGAGATGGAAGGGTATGCAGAGAGGTGACCAGTTATCAGGCAGCTCCTGGTCAGGTTAGCACCAAAAAAGGGCAAAGAGAAGGAACATGTGGGACTCAAACCTGTAACCTATGGTACACCAACACATGTCTGCAACCACTATCCCAAACAACCATAGCAAGCACATACCAAATATGTCTCCTCAAAGGGAATGTCAGTATGGAAACATGTAGCACCCTGTGATGTGTCAGATGGCTGCCACATAGCCAGCTGCCACCGTACAAGGATGTGAGCACAGGTGGGCCATGTACTTTACCAGAACATAACGAAAGACATGTGTCAGTGTGGTCAAGCAGCAGCAGAGAGAAATGTGGGTCAAACACATAATTTTATTGTGTCACCAGTAGACATAATGTATATACCGCCTGTCATCATATCAAGGTGGTTGGTTTACAGTGAACAAACTGAAAACACATTGAGCATGCAAGCTACCCACATGTCACCCCAAAGTCACTGGCACGTCTACAGATGACGGGCAGGAGAGATAATGTGCTGTAGCTGCATGGTGTTCACTATGCAGTATTCCCCCACCCCCCACTTGTTGCTGCACGTCCCAGATGCCCTAGTCGCATGTAGACACTAGGCAGTGCATGATGAGGGATCAACACACATCAGTCAGGAATTGTCCCCAAAAACATATCTGTCTGCCAATACAGGTGACAAAAGCCTGAAAAAGCATAAGTAGCAACTTGTAAGCCAATGTACACACAGATATAGATATATATTTCACAGCTGCCCCAGAATGCATGATATAGCAATGAAAGCGTCAACAATGGAACCCAAAACAAAGGCCAAATGCAAAATGAGGATAAGGTAACAGGTACAAGAGGCACATGATCCCAGAGAAGACCAAAAAAGGAACCTCACAGACATGCAGAGATATCACCATGCAGCAGGTCCCCTGCAATGGATGGTGTGGATACATGAACCGTACACATAGATCACGGTACATGGGATGCACAAATGAAGGACGAAAACGGACAATCACACTGCCACACTGCAAATGTCATGGGCGAAGGTGAGTGGCGGAACGTCAGGGGACAAAGAGGACCGTGCAGACATGCAATGCTATGTTTGTAAATCAATGTACAGCAGCACGGCTATACAGTAGCCAAACACAATGACCTGTATATGGAGTATTAAAGAAAGGTCAAACATGGGCCAGTACCCCACACAGAAGCCACACTGCCACATGCCCTTGTGTACCAACATATGCAGTCACATGCACATGCACCGTGTAGGGTGAACCATGACACAGTGATGCCCCACATGCACTGTAACTCCCTTGGTGAGGGCAAACATCAATCCAAAATGTTGGCGGCCATTAAACTGGTGTGGTGGTAACAACTGTGTCATGTCCAAGTGCAGGGTAGGCTGACATATACAAGAGTACGTATACAATGTTGCCCCTGTGCCACACGCATGGCTGTATGCCCACATGACCTCAACAGATGAGGATATCTTGCAGTACATGTTACACACATGGCCAACACACACTAACAAAACGTCAGATGGATGTAAAACATACAGCGACTATTCCAGTCCGTGATGCACACATACAGACCAGTACACAGTGTCCACAGTGCAAAGGGCGTCTGCAACCTGTCAGACGGCTGCCTAGGGTGAGAACTTACACAATCTTGACGATGCATATATTCATATGATTCTTGCAAGGTATTGTGGGTATTGTAGTTCATTCACTCCCAAACACAGCTGATGACAATAATTTGAGTTGTGAAACCAAGTGGTAAGATCAATAAAATACTTCTTTTATTGATGGGGTTTAATTCACCCAGCACATGTATGCTTGATAGCACTATAAATGAGGTTACTTGCTTGCAGTGTTTAAAATGGATAACAAAAAGTCACAAAGTAAACCAGAAAACAACCTTCAGCTTGTCAGGCAATTAGCTAATGTTTTCTTAGCAAATAATTACCAAATACCAAGGCACAAAGAAAAGAATAAACTTTGCTGGTTAGGTTAACTTCTGCTTATTTTCCACGCCGATCTCAGCAGTGATTCTCCCTTGCTCACACACACAATCAGGTGCAGCTTTAATTACTATCAATTGACCAGCTGTAAGCCTTTAGCTGGCTGGCTGCTACTGTGTGAACCCAAATCCTGCTGTAAGAGCTGTTTGCAGTGGAAATAAAGAACAAAGTTAGGTTTCTTTGTGATGGCTGATGTGTTTGCTCACAGAAAGCTAGCAATAGCATTTAGATAGAGAACAGTCCATGTAAACTGTACTTTCATCTGCTGTATCTCCCCCTTCATCAATCAGCATAGGGTCACTATCATACATTGGCACAGACGAGTCTTTCATTAAGGCACTATCATGAGAATGCTTATTCCCTTGCTGCCATTCTCTATTATAGATAGGGTCTGGATCAGTGTTCATACCTGAGCCTCTCCTGCCATCATAATTCCTCTCTGTAAAGCCTGGCCAGTATGTAATCCAATTCTGATGTCCAGCCTTCCAATCTTGATCCCTGGACACGATCTCCTCTCACATACCTTCTGGCCTTGGTCTGAAAGTCCCTTCCACATGCAGTCTTCTCTCTTCCAGGTAGCCACTGGTGATTCCTATCTCTGCCACTCCATTCCTCTGGCTGAATCCAGTCCAATGGACTCTGCTGGCATTTGGAATACCTCCCAGTATGGGTACTGCCTTGGAATCTCCCAGACCTTCCAATGGCCTTTCTTCTCTTCCTTCCAGAGAGTTTCCTTCTTTCTCTATCCGCTTGGCTTGGCTTCTGCTTCTCGAGATGCTGATTAAATCTGTAGCTGGGCTGGAGCTTGTAGCCGTTGCTGAAGCTCTCCCTCAAGCTCTTTCTGAAGCTGTTCTTGAAACTGTTATCTGAAGAATAAGCTCTACTCTTATCCTGTTCTAATGTGTGCTGCTCCCTAACACAGCGCAGCTGTGTTGAATCAGGCCCTGCCCTTTGAGATGAGTGCTTAGGGATTACCTCATAGCTCTCTTGATTGCACACACATTTTCTCACTTCAGCCTCCCTCATGGCTGCTGGAAACCTGGTGCATTCTGGGACTGGTAGTCTTTTATGTGAAAACTCTGTTTTCTTGCTTCTACCAGAACTGACAGGTTGCTTGTTCAGAGTCACATCATCTTTTCTATAGCTCCTACCTGAGCTATGATAAGCTTCCTTATCACAAACCCCACATGTCCCGTTAGGACTGTCCGTGAATCACTGGGCATGCATAGTCAAGTGTGATATCTCAATGTGCCACAGTACTGTGCATGTTGTGGACATTTGGAAATGCAACCGCAGATGAGCGTGTCCCATGGATATGGTCATGTCCATGCCCAAGTAACACAGGCGTATCACAGCTGCACCCCATGTCCATTAGCTCTGGTGCACAGAGACCCAACAGAAAAGGTTCATGAAACAAACAGCAAATTACAAACATATAAAGGCTGATGTTACACCCAAACGAGCCAAGGTGCTACTTACTGTGTGTCTGCAGCAAATGTCTGCTTGGGATCCTCACAGGCAGGCAAAATCCACAACACGTCTCAATAAAGGCAGAAGATGTCATCAACGTGTCGAATAACCATGTCCCCATGTCCAGCTGCTGTTGCCGCATGTCCAAATTATGGTGATATCTGGGATACATAAATGCTGTCATGCAGTGGTCTGTCAATACACACAACACACGCGCACACTGTGCACAAGGTTAACACCAGTAAGGTATAGATAGCACACTCACCACCGTTCCACAGGTGTGCAGACCCCGCCCACCACATGATAATGCAAACTGCATGCACACTGTATCATAGCAGAGCCACCCACAAACACACACACACACACACACACACACACACACACACACACTATGAGAAGGTGAGTGTGGCACCAGTAACATATGGCCTGTATGTGCACAATTGGTGAATAGTGGAGATAAAGGCCTGGCAAATGCTATGATACATTGCTGTTGGCCGATTCTACAATGTCAGGGAAGGATGTAAGTGCAGCCCACCACCAGAAGACCTAGGACCTGTAGACACACGCAGCCCTGTTGGATGTGTCCCAGAGATAGTGCTGGAGAAGACAAACTGCGCCCGAACACATGTGGATATGTGTGGCCAACATCAATATATGGGGTACGGGGGAGCACGATGAATAGGTCACCCACAACATATGTGCAGTAGACAGATAACCTGTGACATGTGTTGCTCCTGACTGTCCACAAACACACACACAAATCACCTGTATGTCCACCTACCCCAGTGTCCTGCACATTGAATGAGGTGCACACAGCTGCCACTGCACTACAGCAACAGGAACGTCACCAAGCATGTCCTGTGGATTGAGAAACACAAGGTAAACATACATATGTCATGTTGGAGCTGTGCAACAAACATACCCGCTTCACGTCCTCATCTCTCATAACCCCCTAGATCTGTCACAGTCTGGCAGTTCGTGATGACACTGTACCTAATTGTCCCCACCCAAACACGCCACTGACATGTTCATAGCCAGGTCCAAGGGCCTGTACCTGTCCATCCCCTTTGGGGCCTGTCTGCTTCCCCCATGACTGTTGACCACAACCGTCACTGTGCTACCCTGTACGTGCTCGGCCCAAAGGTCTCGGTACAAGCCTGCCTCCCCCATATGTCTCCCATAGCACCCTCAGTGTGTGTTCCTGTGGGTCCACCTCCCCTGCTAACCCACTCCCAGGTGCTGTACGAAAGGGATATATGCAGGGGCTGCTACATTCCCCTGGCCCCATACCCAGTTCCTGGTGCAGCAGGCACATCCCCTGGCTATCACCAGCAGCTTTATGCTGATGTGTCCCAAAGATATCTCACCACGCATGAACTATGTTGGGAAAACCACACCCCGCCCTTTGCTTGTTCCCTGCCATTGGTGGCTGCAGGTACCCCCGCTGCATGAATTGAACATGGCCAAGACCGGACATCTGGGCATCGCCCCTAAACCCTCTCCAACCTTTACAGTGTCTGTGTATAGGTTGGATACACCTTCTGTCTACGTGTTCGTCAAGGTAGCAGGTCTCTATGATCCCTCACTCCCCTTCTCCACATATACCTATCATGTAGCTAAGGCCTGCCGTGTCCCCCTAGATAACATCAGCTGGATTCCTGCTGTCACCCCAGAACATACAAATAAAGCACTAATGCCCCCTTCCATCACCCGCCATCCTGGTCACTGTAACCCACACCTTGCTGGTCTGCCTCGAAATCATCTCTGTCCGCCGCAATGTATGCAACACCGCTGCATGGCTAAGCTACCAACAGCCTCAGTATGACAATGACACCCCACCTGTCACGACACCTCACAGGCCCCAGGCGAGGTCAAGACGCACCTGCTGATCTACACATGCAGTCACACTGTTGTTGCCCTATACCTTGACTCGTATAAACCAAGTACTACAAATGCTACTACTACTACTGAGCATGTAAACAGTGCTAACACCTGTATGCATTGCCATACCGAAACATGTAACACACAGTCCATGCTCATCAGAGCATACAATCCAAGCAATCCCCTCATATCCCCAAAATGTCATCCCCACATGTCAAGCCAACTGGTCCTATCTATGGGCTGCTCCCCAACTGTTAATGGGGGACCACACACCTGTCACCTTGCAGCACCCAATGCCTGGAACTAACTACCTGTGGCTGCAGGGCAGCCACCCTCACCAACCATTTCAAAATCCTGTGTGACAGCCCACCACATCACCTAAGCCTAATAATCCTGACCACATTAATCACCTCCACCCGCTGTTGTCCCCTGCCCACACCTTCTGTGTTAGCGGTTGGACTACACTGTAAGCTCGGATGGCCAGGCATTGTGTCAGCAATGTCAGTGCAGTGCTGCGTATGACTGGTAGTGCAATACCAATGCTCAGTAGTAGTAGGAGTACAGACATCTATACAAATGTTTCATTCAGAAGCATCCAGTACTCACATGAAAATAGCTCCTCAATCAGCTGGCGCCTGAGTGCTGCGCCCTCATGTGTGTCACTACGGGCATGTACAAGAGGGCACGTTGGATCGTCTTCAAAATCCCCATTAATTTCAACATCGATATCTTGCCTGAGAGCAATGTTGTGCAGGATGCAACAGGTAATAATGATCTCTGCCACTGTCACGGGTTGGTATTGTAAGGCCCCGCCGGTCCTATCCAGACACCTGAAGCAACTTTTCAAAACACCAAAGGTGTGCTCGATGACGGAGTGACTGGTGGCATGGGCCTCATTGTACCTCATCTCTGCACGTGTCTGTGGTAGATGCACAGGGGTTAGCAACCAGGGCCGACACCCATATCCTGCGTCACCTGCAGAAAGAAATGTTGAACGTTAAAACAGTAGCTGATGTCCACACACATGAACACATGAATGTATGTGCAGACCCACAGCACCTACAGGTCAGACAGAAACATAGGGGAACACATGATGGAACACAACACCTATGCGCCAGTGTCTGGAGGAGTGAGAAACAGAGCACAGGGGAGGTAGAAGGAGTGAAAACAACATTAACCTGAACCATAGCAGACACATGGGAAGACACCAGAGGCTGAAAGGTAGTAGCGCCAGGCCTGAACACATCAGAGAAACACATGCAATGCACCCTGGACAAGGGCAGAGATGCACACATGTGCAAGCATATGACGGTCATACTATTCCCCACACACAGATGATGCGACAGGAACAGTTACCCCACCGTGGCAGGCAGGATGGCATAGACAACACCACACTGTTGATACACAGGAAGCATACATGTGTGTTGTACCGTGCCAACCTAAACACACCATGCCAAATGGCATGAAACGTCAAATGTCAGTGTGCCACTAACACACAGCACCGCAGCACAGAAGACCTGGCATATTCCCCCCCCCCCCCCCGGCAGCTCCCACACACACAGATGACACACACACACACACAACTCGGGACACACGTCAAAGACAGACATGTGTGCAGACGGATAGCAGGGGTATACGATGTGCATGTCAGAGATGACAAATACCCACCCAGCAGTATACAGTCCTCAAATTGACTAGCCTCAAATTGTCTGTACAGTGCCGAGTGACGCAGGTTATAGGAGCCATGGGTGGACCCTGCGAACCGCGGGACCACGTTCAGAATACGCATGCCTGCATCACATACAACCTGAACATTCAGGGAGTGGTAGTGTTTGCGGTTGCGGAACACTGCCTCCCTGTCTCTGGGCGGGACCAGGGCATCATGTGTGCAATCAATAGCTCCCATCACGTGTGGTAACCCAGCAAATGCCTCAAAGGCCTGGTTCAGGGTCCCCCACTGTTGCCTAGTGTTTGGAAATGCAATGTAATTCCCAACCCGGCTGATCATGGCACGCAGTACTTGGTGGAGACAGCGTGAGAAGGTGGGGTGGCTCATGCCACCCACTGTGGCCATAGATGACTGGAAACAGCCAGAGGCAAAGAAATGTAGGGCACCAAGGAGCTTGACCAAACCTGGTATGGCATGTGACCAACCAGTCAGGGGCTCGAGGTCAGGTCTTAGATTCTCATAGAGCTCCCTAATAGCCCCTGTGCTCAGGCAGTAAAGGAGATGACCTGGTCCTCACACATGCCCTGGAGCTGGGCCCTGGGCCTGTAGAGGCGAAGCTGGCGAGCCTGCAACTTGGTACGCCTCCTGCACTGTGCCAGAACAGGCCCTGCCTGGCCTGCCCCCACAGCTGCAGGTCGGTGTTGGAGCGGGCCTGCACCCCCGCCCCGTGCTCCAGCCCCATGGACACCATCTCCCTCGTCAGGCAACCCGCAAGCCCTGCACATCCCCCAGTGTACAGGAAGCAGTCACAAAGGCTGCCATAGCGGTCACTATTAACCCAACCCCCCTCACCTCCCCACCTCACGCTAACCCTGCCACTCACCTCCCCCACCACACACCAACCCAGCCACACATCATACCCACCACCCACCAACCTTGCCACACACCACCCACCTCCTGTGTCACCTACCTCCCCCAGCACACACCAACCCAGCCACACACCTCCCCCAGCACTCACTCTCGCCTCTCCCACCACCCACCAACCCAACCACGCTACACGCCTAACCTGCCTCTGACCCTCCGTTCGCTACACTACCAAAAACGCACCCATCAAACTCGCTCGACTGCACTAACCCCTCAGCATGTACCAGGTGTGCACGTTAATTTATGGACCTTTGGATGTCTGCGCGTGTGTGTGCGAGTTGCGCATGCACACAGTCAATGCGCAGGTTGCATAAGTGGAATCGTGCGCCACACATGCGCCAGACGTGTATGTATCTACGCATGTGCAGCGCATGGTTCCACTGACATCTGTCGCCTGTGGGACAGATGCGGAACCAACCACCGCACATGTGGAGTAGACTACGTATTTGCGTTGTGGAGGAGTACGCATATGAGGTGTCAGCTCACACCATGCTGTATGTTACGGCCTGCGTGTATCCTGGTGCCGCACATGTGCAGATATGTACACATCTTGTGCATGTGCGCGCACAGTTCCGCTAACCCTTAGCACCTGTGGGACGGTTGCGGAACTGTGTGCCGCATATGCGCAGATATGTACACATCTGGCGCATGTGCGGCGCACGATTCCGCATATGCACCCTGCGCATCAACTGTGTGCATGTGCAACGCGTGCACACATGCGCAAACGACCAAAGGTCCATAAATTAACGTGCACACCTGGTACACGCTGAGGGGTTAGTGCAGGTGAGCGAGTTTGACAGCGTGCGTTAATGGTGTTGAAGCAAAAGGAGGGTCAGAGGCAGGTTAGGCGTGGAGAGTGGCAGGGTTGGTGACCGGTGGGGGAGGTAGGTGGCTGGGTTGGTGAGTGGTGGGGGTGACGGGAGGCAGGGCTGGTGAGTGGCTAAGGTGGTGAGGGCTGGTGAAGGTGATGGGGGAGGGGGCAAGGGCCACAAAAGGTAAGACAGGTCTGGGATGCAGAGAGAGGAAAGGGAGAGCAGGGACATGCTGCGGCTGGACATGATAGGTGGGGTGTCCGGGGAAACGGCAGGGCCGCAGTCCCCAGAGACGGGAGGGTTGGTTCACCCTGGGTCTGAGGTTGACAGCCCATTGTGTATGTCTGACCCCACCCAGGAGCAGCCTGAAGGGCATACCACGGGCAAGCGTAGGTGGACGCCTGTGCCGGATGGGGAGAGGAAGGGGGCGATATGATTTAGCCAGCAGGACTACCACAACCTGCTGGCAAGTGTCCTCGAATACTATGAGGAGCTGTATGGGCGCAAGAGCTCACGCACAACTGTTAGTGTACAAAACCAGGTGTGGGAGGAGGTGCAGGGGGCCGTGTCACAGGCTGGGGGGCCTCCAAGGGACCTTGACAGCCTCCGTAAGAGGTTCAATGATATCAGGAGGGGGGTCCGTGCACACATGACTGCAGAATGCCGACATGCTAACGGCACTGGTGGGGGCGGTCCCTTCATCCCAAGCCTCATGCCCCTGGAGCAGCAGCTAGCTGAGCGCCTAGATCCCATCTGTATCCATGGCCTCTCACTGGCGCTGGACGCGGCTGACCCACAAGCAGGTATGTTCAAGACATGCAGCACACATACAGCTATCTACCATGCACACGCTGGGCATGCCACGGGGGGTAGCAGGTCCATGTCCTGGGAGCAGGTGTGTCCAAACTAGGAAAACATATACCTGAGTCCACACTCCCCATTAGTGTTTGCATGTGGAAACTATAGGGGATAGAATCAAACCTCCTACCCAAAACCTTCCACATACCTGTCTGACAATATGAGCTCTCTCCTATTACCCATTCATGCCTTGGGCAGAGGTAGGCATGGATATAGGTCAGGATGTCCTGGACATATCTGAGATGCGGTGAGGACGTCCAAGGTTTGGGAGTACCCCACACATGCGTACTCCACGCTCCCAGTCAGACTTGGATGTCCGCACCCCAGATTTGGGGTATGAAATGGGGCAATTCCATCAAATGGGTTAGTTCTGTGCATACAACGTGTGGTGGAGGAGGAACAGGGGGTGAAGAGGGAGCAGGCAGAGGGTTTCCTGCCCCTAGGGCTGACCAAATAAGAGAGATAGAGGAAAGCAAGGTGTACATAAACAAATATGTGTCTACGTTACAATGTGCTCTACGTCTGTGTCTGTGACACCCCATATCTACTGTGTACCTTGTTCCCCTCCCCTCAGGTAATATCCAGGCCATTGAGGCAGCTGAGGAGGACAGTGGCGGTGAGCCTGAGCCAGCGGAGGTCGACGAGCCACCGCATGCAGAGGTTGCCATCAGTGATGCCCCCGACACCCCATGGGCCGAGGTGCTGTCTAAGGAGGTGGCCACCCAGGAGGACGAAGGGTCACCCCAGCAGAGCAGGTACATAGGCACCACAGTGGCTGGGGAGGGGCCCAAGGATGTGGGGGTGAGCCCCACATTGCCATCGCCAGGGCCATCCACTGCAACAACGGGCGCAGTGCCTGTCATCCTCTGGGAGCTGTGGGCATATATGGTGTCAGCACGCAGGGATGCTGCAGGTAGGCAACTGGCAGGATGGTTGCAGGTGCTGGTGTGGCACACCAACCCCCAGACACAGCGGTGGGGCTACACACACGCACAATGACAGTGGCCCTCCACACATACATATGCCCCCCTGGCCATGTCTGAGGTGGTTGGTGTGGCTCAGTGGGGAACGGGCAGGTCATTCACATTGGAGTCTGGGCAACAGATGTCTCACAGGTCACCTTAATCCCCTCCCACAGGCACTTGCAAGGTGCTGATTGGTATACGGGTGGAGATGCGTGGCCAGCAGCAGCTCCAGCATTCCCAAAGCCAGGCGGTGCAGGCCCTCATGTGGGCGGTGTGTGGGCTCCGCAGGGATGTCAGGGAGCACAGCCTGGAGACACGGCAGCTAGGAGAGACTGCTGTGGATATCGCAGCTGGCATAGGCCAGGTGCCGGATGCCCTCAAGGCCATGGCAGGACATATCTTGCGGCCGACAGTGGCGCCAGAGGCGGCAGCAGCAGCAGTGGCAGCAAGGGGTGTGGGGGGTCATGGGAGGGAGCGTGGGTGTGGGCGGTCACATAGGCCATAGGTGTTTGACTGTAAGTTGGACTGACCACCACATTAAATGACACATTACCTTTGTTCACCGATGTGCACGTGTCCTTCTTTGGTGTTGGGGGTTCCCTGAGTGTGCAGTCCCAATTTGGGTACCATGGTCACATGTGCCCTGCCATGTTACAGGCTGGTGGGATGTGTGCACCAGAGACAGTTATGACAGAGCGGTCCACACATGCCCTATGTTCCATGCACCGTGCCATGTGTAAATGACCATATATATGCCTGGGGATACACCCCCCCTCCCCTGCCACCTGCTGTATATGTCTGCTTGTTCAGCCCACATTGTGGGGTATATCCCCCCTCTGTCCCCGCATATCATCCACATCAGGCTATCTACATGGATGACCCGTCTGTCAGACACACACCAGGATCACCGTGGCATATTAAGCGCACATGCTTGCCGGTCAGACATGATGTACAGATATACCTAGCTGCCATCAGTTGTTTACCCCCCTCCAACACCTGTAGTGCGCCACTGCTCCTTCACCCCACCAAACCCCATCTTAGTGAGTCCCACCGACTGACGCACTGACTGACACGTGGATCCCCGCATGCATCACATCTATGCTGCATCATGGGTACCACATCTGCACCTCCTCACCATCCTATCATGTGCTGCATCCCTGCTACAGACTGACTATCTGTGCCAACGTGCATGTGTCCATTTCTGTTGGATGGTGCAGCACATGGTTACATCATGATGTCAGCAGGGGATACATCTGTCAGCACACATGGCGCTCCACACAGCCTGTTGTGGGGCAGGAGCAATGTATGTTGCACAAATATACACTGGAACATGCACACAGGTGTCCCACTCACCACTACAGCATGTATGTACAAAGGACACATGACCATAGTTTGGCTGCCTACACAGGGTTTTAATAAATGTTTATGTTGGTAGGTGCCATACAAACGTTATAACGTTCAACACAACAACAGCCTCCCACTGGCGGGTCAACTTTAAAAATGGGTTCACATTTGGCGTTAGCACAACATGGACATCCATCTAACACGTTAGTGGGGATACATTTTGCTATTAGGGTTGCCACTTGGAGATGGCCACAGCTTTATATGTGGGTCACACATCCGGGGGCCCGCCGTGGGGGTATGGCTGGGGATGTGCCATGAACATGCCATGGTAATGCTGGCCATACCTTGCACAGCAGCTGTTAGCTGCTTGATGGCATGGCCATGGTCTCTCAGGATCCGCATAACGGTGCCCATCGCCACACACAGGAGACCCACACATTTGCCACCACATCCATACCATGTGGCTGTGGTCTGGGTGGTGGAATCTGTGTGGGCCCTGTGTGTGGCAATGTGTAGAGGTCCCACACCTGGCCTCACACCGTGGCCATGCACATGGGGCAGTTGGCAGTGGCCCCCAGTGCCCTGTGGTGGCGGCGTGCGGCTGCTCTCAGGCACAGGCTCCCCGTCCCCACCAACCATGGCCCACCCACCCTCCCCGCCATGGCTAGAACCCTCCCTGCCACCCTCACCCTCCTCCTCCTCGCTCTCCCACTCCACCTCCACAGCACCCTCCACCCACCCCTCCCCACCCTCCATATATTCGTCCCCCACATCCATGGCATCCTCCGCCGCTGCTGGTATGTCCTCCACCTCCATCCCTCCAGTGGTTGCGGGGGGGGCTGCCACCAGGTGGTGTGGGGGCAGTGTTCCCCTCCCCAGCACCTGCAGCCTCTGTGGAGAAGGCAGGAATGAACAGGGCATCATGCGTTTGTTACGGCACAGACACATTGTATGTGGTATCACAGGCTGCCGTGTCACTGGGACATGGTGTGGCACAATGCATAAGCTGGGACACTCACCGTCACCCTGGCCATTGCCTCCCACTGCATACGGCGGAGGTACCCTGGGCAGTGAAGCCGCATCTCTCTGCCCTTCTTCTGTAGGTCCTCTACCTGGGAGGATAAGCAATGTTTGCAAACATTAGGGCCCTGTATCCCTGCCCATGGTGAACCACATGGCACACATGTCTGCGTGCAATGGGGTCCGCTCCTGCTATGGGCAGCAGGTCCCATACTAGCTGTGGGCAGCGCCACCTGCATGTGTGGGTGTGAGGCTGGGCATTTGTGTTATGACACCTACGTGCCCTGTGGGCCGCCTCACAGCCACCCCATGCCATGTCCCACCATGACATGAGAGCAACATGGCATGTGGGGCGTTCCAATTGTTGTCTACAGGGAGTGTGACTCCATACCCTCAGTGCAGTTTAGCACACACCTTGGTGTTGGGCAGGCCGTCCCACATCAGCAGGACCCATCACCATGTTGCCTGGACGCTGATGCAGCCTCTGTGGTGTGCGCTCGGACACCTGGGGGTGTGGGGATAGCTGGTTACATAGAAACATAGAAACATGATGACAGAAAAAGACCACATGGCCTATCTAGTCTGTCCTTCCATAACAACAATTACAACAGTCCACTTTTTACGTTTAGAGATCCTCTGTGTTGGTCCCATGCTTTTTTGAATTCAGTTACTGTCCTCATCTCTACCACCTCCACTGGGAGACTATTCCATGGATCCACTACTCTTTCCGTAAAGAAATATTTCCGCATATCACTCCTGAATCTATCTCCCTTCACCCTCATCCCATGTCCCCTCATAGCAGAACTTGCTTTCAATTGAAAGAGGCTCTCTCCCTGAACATTTATGCCACGGAGATATTTAAACATCTCAATCATATCACCTCTATCCCGCCTTTCCTCTAAGGTGTACATATTAAGATCCTTAAGTCTGTCCTCATATGCTTTATAATGAAGCCCATTAATCATTTTAGTAGCAACCCTCTGCACCGACTCCATCCTGTTCACATCCTTTTGAAGGTGCGGTCTCCAGAATTGCACACCATACTCCAAATGAGGTCGCACCAAAGACTTATACAGAGGCATTATCACCTCCTTTTTTCTGCTAGCCATTCCTCTCAGTATGCACCCAAGCATCCTTCTAGCTTTTGCCGTCGCCTTTTCTACCTGTTTAGCTACTTTAAGATCATCAGACACAACCACGCCTAGGTCCCGCTCTTCTTTAGTGGACAAAAGTACTTCACCTTCTATACTGTATTGCTCCCTTGGATTGCTGCAGCCCAAATGCATGACCTTACATTTTTTAACATTAAATCCCAGCTGCCAAATTCTAGACCATTCTTCAAGCTTAGCTAGATCCCTCCTCATGTTATCTACACCTTCCTGGGTGTCTACTCTATTGCAGATTTTGGTATCATCTGCAAAGAGGCAAACCTTACCCGACAGCCCTTCCGCTATATCACTAACAAAGATGTTAAAAAAAATCGGACCAAGGACAGATCCCTGGGGCACACCACTGGTAACATCCTTCTCCTCAGAGTGAGCTCCATTTACTTGTACTCTTTGTCGCCTCCCACCCAACCAATTTCTAACCCAAGCAGTACCTTTAGGGTCCATCCCTAGGGTGCTCAGTTTGTTTATAAGTCGCCTGTGAGGAACAGTGTCAAAGGCTTTACTGAAATCTAAATACACCATATCTAGAGCTCTCCCTCGGTCCAACTCCCTGGTCACCCAGTCAAAGAAATCAATCAGATTTGTCTGAAAAGACCTGACTCTGGTGAATCCATGCTGCCTCGGATCCTGTAATCCGCTGGACTCCAGAAACCTCACTATTTTCTCTTTCAACAGAGTTTCCAATAATTTACTCACCACCGAAGTTAAACTAACCGGCCTGTAGTTTTCAACCACATCCTTACTTCCGCTTTTGTGTAAAGGCACCACATGAGCCTCTCTCCAGTCCTTTGGCACCACTCCCGACTCCAACGAGGCATTGAAAAGGTCAGTCAGTGGAGTTGCTAGAACGTCCCCAAGTTCTCTCAGTATTCTAGGGTGTATCCCATCCGGTCCCATCGCTTTGTCTACTTTAAGTTGAGCTAGTTTCTCACGAACACAGTCTTCTGAAAATTGTTCAAAATGTCCCTCGCTTCTGTTCTTATTTGTGGGTGTTTTCTGAGGTCCTGCTCCTGGTTCTTCATCTGTGAACACAGAACAAAAATATTTGTTAAGCAATTCCGCTTTATCCTTATCAGCTTCTACATATTCCCCCCCTGCACCCTTGAGTCTGACAATACCACTTTTACCCTTCCTCTTCTCACTAATATATCTGAAAAATGTCTTATCCCCCCCCATTTTACTGCATTGGCTATTTCCTCCTCCTTTTGAATCTTTGCCTTTTTGACTACTTTGCTAGCTTCTCTAAGTTTTTCCAAATACAGATTCCTGTCTTCCTCTCTCTGTGATCTCTTGTATTTCATGAAGGCCTCCCTCTTTTTCTTCACTTTTTCAGCTACTTCCATCGAAAACCGTAGCGGTCTCCTGTTCCTTTTGCCTTTATTTACCATTTTAACAAAAAGGTTGGTTGCCCTTAAAATACCCCCTTTCAGTTTTGCCCACTGTTTTTCTACATCCCCCAGCTGTTCCCATCCCACTAACGACTCCCTGAGGTATTGGCCCATCTTCGCAAAGTTAGTCTTCCTAAAGTCTAAGATCCTCACCTTGGAATGGATTCTAACAGCACTAGTCCTAATACTGAACCACACCATCTGGTGATCACTGGATGCAAAATGATCTCCCACTACAACATCAGAAACACTTTCACCATTGGTAAGCACCAAGTCCTGTATGGCCCCTTCACGTGTGGGGTCTGTTACCAATTGCCTGAATAGTTCTCCCTGTAGAGAATCCAGGATCTCCTTACTTCTAGATGATACTGCAGCAGGAATGTGCCAATCAACATCTGGCTTATTGAAATCTCCTATCAGTAGCACTTCCGCTTTCCTAGCAATGCTGCGTATGTCTTCAATTTACTCTCTGTCCACCTCTTCCTCTTGTGAGGGAGGTCTGTATATCACACCAATGCAAATAGATTTCTCTTTCCCTCTTTCTAGTTTAACCCACAATGCCTCCTCTCTCCCTTTTAAGCTCTGTAATTCCAAAGCTTTAATAGTAGTTTTTACATATAGTGCCACTCCTCCTTCCCTTCTTCCTACCCTGTCCTTTCTGAATAAAGTATAGCCAGGTATAGTTACATCTCAGTCATGGTTTTCTGTGAACCATGTTTCTGTAACTGCCAACGTTACCTGCAGCAACATCAGCTACCATTACACCGGGATGCTTGGTGGACCACTGGAATCTGATGTGCTGCCTCCTGGGGATGTGGCGGAACTGGGAACCTGCAACAACATCAACCACCATAACACCAGGCTGTAGAATAGACATGTGTAGTCTGCTCTGCTGCCTTCTGGGGTTAGGGCAGAGCTGAGAAACTGCAACAGGAACAACCACCATAACGCCAGGATGTAGAATAGACCTGTGTCGACTGGTCTGGGGCCTTCTGGGGTTAGGGCAGAGCTGGGAAACTGCAACAAGAACAACCATCATAACACCAGGCTGTAGAATAGACATGTGTAGTCTGCTCTGCTGCCTCCTGGGATTAGGGCAGAGCTGAGAAACTGCAACAGGAACAACCACCATAACACCAGGATGTAGAATAGACCTGTGAGGTCTGCTCTGTGGCTTTCTGAAGTTAGGGCAGAGCTGGGAAACTGCAACAAGAACAACCACCATAACACCAGGATGTAGAATATTTATTTATTTATTTTATTTATATTCTCTTATATACCGCGCTATTCTGCATCAGTGCGGTTTACATTGAACAAACTGAAATTACATTGAACAGGGCATTATAACTTGGAGATAACTATTTTACAGGGAACATGGGCTATGGAGGGTTAAGTGGCTTGCCCAAGACCACGAGGAGCACCCGTGGGACTAGAATGGACCTGTGAGGTCTGCTCTGTGGCCTCCTGGGGTTAGGGCAGACCTGCGAAACTACAACTGGAGCACCCACCCTGACACCAGAATGTTTGATACACCCCCATGCGCAGGTCTGTGAGCGTTCGGGGCCAAGGGTGCTGTTCCACACATCAACAGCACCAACTAACACACCACCAGGATGACTGCTGGACCTCTGTCATCAGATCTGATGCCTCCTGGGGATGGGGCAGGGCTGTGGTACTCCGATTGCAGCAGCTACCAGTGCACCATGATGTCTACTTGACCTCTGTGATCAGGTCAGATGTCTCCTGGGGATTGGCCAGAGCTGGTAATGTGTCATAGCATCAGTCACCATGGCACAGGGATGCCTAATATTTATTTCATTTATTTATTTAGCTGCATTTATATCCCGCTTTTCACCGGGTCAAAGCGGTTGGGGGATACATTTAACACGAGGGGATATGAGACACATACACTAATACTTACAGGGAACATGGGCAATGGAGGGTTTAGTGGCTTGCCCAAGACCACAAGGAGCACTTGCGGGACTAGAAACCCCAGTCCTTCCGGCCCAAGGTTGCTGTCCTCTAGTGGAATTTGAACCACCGACCTTCCGGCCTGTAGTACCTTGTCCCAACCACTAGGCCACTCCTCCCCCTAATATAGCCCTGTCATGGGGGCTGCAAATCCTGGGGGTGGGGCAGAGGTGTGCACTGCAACAGGAGCAACTTACATCACAACACGCTAACCTCTGGACCTCTGCTTTCATGTCTATGGCTCCTGAGGACTGGAATACGTGCACACAGCAACATACACAGATAGCTTGATCACAGGTTTGCCCACATGCACGTGTCTCGCACATGTGGTGCATATCTTATGTGTTTTGACTGCTGGATATTGTGTTGCACACCTTCCCTTTAGTGACCTGTCCCCATGCACTTACTTTACGTGGGTAGTCTGCTACACGGCTAAAGCGCCTTGTGATGCGCACCCATGCCCTCCTGATGCGTTCCAAATCCTGGCATTTTGAGGCGCCTGGGAAGAGCCGCGACTGCCTGGTGCATATTAGGGCTGCCAGCTGTCGTAGGTTGGAACGGCTAAAGGCTGGCTTGCGGGATCGCGTCGCCAGTTTGGGGGATGCCCATGTGTTGATGACGCACGCACGCACGCCATGCATGCACTGTATCGTGCATATGCCATGCCATGCCACGCACACGACGTGCGCGTGTCACGGATGCCACACGGAAAACTATCTCTGGGGCCGCATGACTACACGTCGAATACTGTGATTGGCGGCTACAGTGGCTGCCTTTAGTTTGCAACATCGCATTACTTATGCCAGTTGGCCTGGATCGCTTCTGCTGCGCCTCAGCTTTGGGCACCTTATGACGTGCTTTCAGCAATGCACTGCCACGCCAAGCCTCTCTTTAGGGGCATGGGACAAAGGTTATATTGTATTAGGCTTGTGTCACTGTTTGTGGAGATGTGTCTGACTGTTACTAACACTCATCTTGCTGTTGGTGCAGTGGGTATTCGAACCCATAAGCAGTGATTCTGAGGGCATCGTATTAACCAGTGTGCTATGCCTTTTCTCATAGCACAGGCTGACTACACAGCAACTGCAGGTCAACCCAGTAAATGTCAGCTGTGCTTACAGGGATTGGGTAGACCCACAGCTAAGGCACTTTACAGTGTACCTTAGGTTTTCCAGCTGAGGTGATGGTTCATTTTTGGTGGGCACGCTGATATTTGCTATGGGGTATGTGTACACCATCCTAATGTTGCCGGCGAAACCCCCAGCGATAATGTGAGCAATGCCATATAGGGAGGTGTGGGTGCCGGCGTCCACGTAGCATGTACTGTGTATCGCCCAATAGGAGGCACGTTGGCTGTTTACGCGCGGTAACCTTAACTTTGTGGCAGCGCTAGGAGAAGGTATATAGAGCTGTAGCCTACTGGCTAATACAATGACCAACAAGCCAGAGGTCATGAGTTCGATCCCTCAGGGATCTCATCTGATATGGCTGTCTGGGGCAATCTCTTTTGCTGCATGTAACAGTCTGCACATCTCTACAATCTGTGCTGCCAGCAGTAACACCCTCACCTCATTGCCATCACCTACTGCGCCCTATAGGGCAGGGGGGTGTCTGGACCCACATGTGGATTGGGGCAGCACCTACAGACCCACCCTCTCGGGGCGAGGGTGGGAGGATAGGATCTGCCACCAACAGCCCCACACTCTACATCTTTGCAATGGCAGCAGTGGAGGGACATGATGAAGGGCTGTGGGACCAGCTACCCCAGTCCTGCAGGGGAGAGGGCACCCTCCAAAGCACTGGATGCAGATCTGTTTGTATCACACAGGGCACTGGCAGTAGGCCTGTATACGCTTAGATGCCCCCCACCAACATCTGACATTGACCAGCAGTGGGCACTGTCAGTCTTCACCCTGCAAGGTGCTCCAGCCATACACACGCTAACTGCAGACAGTCTGCTAGCTAGTACATAGTGCATGTTCCTAGAGGAACTGTGTGCACCCAAAAATGGGATGTGAGCACACACACCAAGCAAGTATGTCAGTGATTGGGCCCCAGGACAGGGAACCCATAGATATCACCTGAAAGAAACACTGTATAGCACTATGGGGTAACCTAGCCATGCCATGGTCACTGCTCAGTCAGGGTGAAAGTGACCTCACAGCATGACATGCTATGGCCACCCTGTCCGTGCAGGTGGTGGTCGGGCACTACAATGTCCCAGCCATTGCCCTATGCCCTGTGCAGATGCATCCTGCCCAGGCCGTCCTGTCCAGGCCATACCCACAGTACCTTGCTCCTCATTATGCACATTGGCAAGCTAACACTGGAAACAGTGCAAGCATTGTGGGCTCAGTAAGGTGTAGGCAGCCACAACACACTGGGTAAACATACACCCACTCCCACACCTATTTCAGCATTGTGCATGGATAGAGGTGGTTGGCAGCCCTGGCCGCCACACCAGTCCTGGGCACAGTGCAGGCATTGCTATGGTGCTCAATACGGTTGGGGTCACTCCCCGGGGTGGTAAACACTGTTGGGAACAAACACTGAACCACAATCCACAGATATCAGAAAGGTTGCTATGATGAATCTCTGTCAACAAATTGTTTTAACATAGGATGTGTTATCTGACATTAATCAGAGCAACTTTTGATATATGTGTAATGTGTTCCCAAGTTTAGGACGGCATTGCTAAGTATGCAGGTGCTAGTATTGGGAGATGCTAGTCTGCGCAGGGCCCAACAGCCTGACTCTCCATGAGACGTTGGATAGTGGAGCCTGTGGGTGTGGGTGTTTGTGCCGCTGCTCTAGGGCAGAGGTTCCCAACTCCGGTCCGAGTGGGCTGAAAACGTTTCAGGTCTTCATGCTGTCCCTAATGAATATGCATGGATACATTTGCATACAATGTGGGCGGGGCATGTAATTACATCTCATGCATATTTATTAGGGACATCCTGGCAACCTGAATGGTGTTTGGCCCTCCAGGCCTGCAGGTAGGACACTCTGCTCTAGGGATTGCACATGTTAATAGTGTCTGTGCTCTGTAGGGTAAAATATAGGCGTTTATGGCATGTTTCATTTATCTGCAATAAAGGTTCTGTCTTTCTTACCACGGTTTAGTACTGGGTAAAATATAGGGACATGGTTTGCAGGGGCCACAGCTGGGACTTGAACCTGTGACCCTCTGCCCCTGAACACACTGGCTGTGTGTACTGCACCACACAGGCAGAACATTCCCTGGGGATACCATGACTGTACATCAGACAGATCGTGTCTGTTGCAGTGCACGGCACACACCTAAATGGGGCTTGGCCGTGGCCTGCTGTTGGCAGTTGCCACTGCCCCTTCCACCACCAGCACCCCTCCGCCACCATGCTGACATGCCCTTATGCCGGTGGTGCGCAGTCCCAGGCCAGCCAGTGTGCCGGTAGGCAGCTGCCTATGGTGTGGGTTCTCAGGTGGGGGTGCCTACATGGACATGCGCGCTTCCCCCCCAGCACCACCTGCCAATGTTATGTGCTCTTGGGGGTACCTGTTGGGTAATATCCCCTGGGACACTGTGGGAAACACATTCGTGCCCATGTTGGACCCTCATCAGTTGCTGTCTTGCTGCTTCACTGTTTCGGCATTCCTATGTGCCATCTAGTCACCTGCCTAGTTCGCACTGTGCCCCAGCTGCATCACAGCATGTGCTGCCTGCAGCCCTCTGTATCCCATTTCCAGCATCAGTACAGTTGCCCTTTCCTACGTGCCCACTCTGCTGTTGCGGCACATGTGCACGCCATAACAAACCTGCCCAATATAAACGAGACAAAACCTGATCACCGCTATTTCAATGTGGGATCATTCACTTTGTAGGGGGACAGAGAATAGACCCTTCCAAACATATCATCTTCTTTTTTATGCGTTGTCAGTAGTGTTGCTTTATGTTTATCATTAATATCACTATTGGCCAGCTTGGGATGTCAAATGTGCATTTTATCTGTTTATTTGCCTTTTTGGTTCTTGCACATGTATCACTACTATCACGTTTTTGGGTTTCCCTGCCTTTGCTCTACATTACTGACTGAAATGGTTTCTCTGACCTGCAAATGTGCCTAGCGCGAGGTTTTCACTGGTGCTAATTTTCTGAGCTTCATTTCATGGCGTTAGTGTGCAAGGAGCCACTCCATGCCCACTCTTTGCCCATTGACCCCTTCTCTCCACCCCTGGGGAGCCTTCCTCCACCCTCTGGGGAGCCTTACTCCACCCTCGGTGCACCTTACCACTGCAGCAGCCGTTATTGCGCAAAACGTGACGTTATCACGTGATACGTGATGTTATCACGCAATAATGCACCATTATCACCCGATAGTGTCATGTATCGCGTGATAACCTTGCAGCTGCGACGTTAGTGCCATTTAGTAAACATACCCCATAGATAGACTGCAGAGGATTTCCAAATGAAAAGGGAAGGTTGTTCACCACAGAGCTTCAATGGTAATAAAGGTATTTGCTTGCACAGCAAAGACTCCTCTCGGGTCAAATCTAGTTATTTCAGAGCTGAGCTGCAGCCTGCCCTGAATGGAAGGACCAGGGCTGGTGCGACCATTAGGCAAACCAAACAGCCACCTAGAGCATCAGTAATCCAGGGGTGGTCCATTGCCACCACTGCTGCTCCTCTCTGGGACCTGCATTGGCAGAAATGGCTGAAAACAGCCCCTTCAAACTTTGGCACCATGGGGCTGCTTGCTTTCACCCTCCTTGGACTGCCCGATACTGACTTCCTGTTATACGATCATCAGTAGAGACACTTGGCAGAATTCAAATAGTCCAAATGCCCAAAGAATACAGCTTGAGGCTTGAGAAAGGAAAAAAACCACAACCACCACCACCACCAACAACCAGTTTCTCTTGATACCTGAGTAAAGTTTGTAGGATAGTTCCTCTTTGGTCTCTTCTTCCTCAGAAGTAATCTCTTAATTAGAAATCATATCGCCAGTGTTGGGCAATAATAATAATCTTGTAAAGTTGTTATTCATTACAAAATTTGATAACATGTAACACAGAACATTGCAACTCAATTTTGTAATGAAACCAAATAATGAAATTACAGTTTGGCTAACAGGAACAAGATTATGTGCCTCATGACTTATACAAGATGCACCACTAATGGACCGCAGCATTTCTTTCAAACTTGCGCTCCCCGTGCTTCCATTGGCTGACCAGAGCATGGTCCTTCCCGTTCTACATTCAGAGAAAATAGAGGACTTTGTAAAGTACCATAAAAATGTAAAACTGATGGATTGTTTTGCCAGCTTGAGCAGGTCCTGGATCACATGATAGTTGTCACCCTTTGGTGCTCTAGCCCCCAACTTGGTCACGCCTGCCTCATTGAGGTCACATGCCTGAGGCCTCAGAGATGATGACAGGGCAGTGGAGCCACAAGTGGGCGGAAAGTGGTGTAAAGGTCAGAAAGTTTGATAGTGGCAGCTTCATGAGCGGAGGAGGGAGCAGAGAGCCACGATTCATGCTGTTCCCGTGAGAAAGCGCTAAAACCGCTTTTATACTCTCCTGTATTTATTTATTTGTATTTATTACCGCCTTTCGTGAATAAAGGCGGTTTACATGGAACTAAAAACAATACGTTGAAACAGAGTGAATGGAATTATACATTAAACATTTAAACATTAAACAATTTTACATGAGTTAATAATTAATTTGGGGAGAAACGGGGGAGGAAAATGTAACTTTTAACAACTTTTAAAGTCCTCTCATGATTATTAATATGGATGCGGCAATCACAACAGTGATGTTATGAACTTGGCAATCTGCGAGTGAAAGTCTCTTTTTCCGTAACTTTGTAAGGAGAGGCTATCTTGTAAGCGTTTTGTATTTATGTGATTAGTTCACCAAAGTGTTGAACAAATATGTTTTTAATTGTTTGCGAAAGGCTACTGGATCCTTGGTGGTTCTTAAAGTTTCAGAAAGGGAATTCCATAATTGTGGTGCATATAGTGAGAAAGCTCTCTTGGACGTAATGGATTTGCAATGCTTATAGTCGGCTGGTATCAAGAGTAGGTCTTTATTGTTGCTTCTTCTTAGTCTGTTATCCGGGGTGATTGTCATCAGTGTTTTCAGGTAGGTGGATGAACGTCATCTTAGAGGGATTTGAATCTTGTGTGGATATCCTTCAATTTTATTCTGCTCTCTATAGGGAGCCAGTGAGAAGTTTTAATGTTGGCGTGATATGTTCTTTAATTGGTATTTGAGCTATTGCTCTAGCCACTGTATTTTGGGCTAGTTGTAGTCGGTGGATTGTTTGTTTTGGGAGTCCCTTAAGTAGTGCATTGCAGAAATCTAGGTGTGGAAAGATCATTGCTTGTATTGCTGTTCTAAAGTCGCTTGGGGGGAGGAGGGGTCTTAAGTGTTGGAGCATTTTTAATTTGTTGTATATGGCCTTTACTGTGTAGCTCACGTGCTTGTTGAAATTGAGCTGGTAATCTAGTGTGACTCCCAAGTATCTCACCTCCTTTTTAACTTTGAAGTTTTCCTTGTTTAATGTAATTGATTCTGGTAGTGTGAAGGAGTTGTCCTTAGTAATGAATTGGATTTCTGTCTTCTTTATATTTAGTTGGAGATTGTGGTTTGTCAACCAGGTGGTGGTGCTGTTTAGACCTTCTTCAATTTCTTGAAAATTTGGTTGTTTAGTATTAAATTGAGTGTATAGCATTATATCATCAGCATATAAGTGATAATATATGCCACGTTCTTTGATTATGCTGCAGATTGGTTGAATATATAGGTTAAAGAGAAGAGATGATAGTGCGGATCCTTGGGGAATACCTGAATTTTGGTAGAATGGTTTTGAAATGTTACCGATTTTAACTTGGATACTTCTGTTTGTTAGATAGGAATTAAACCATGACAGAGCCTTGTCTTTGAGGCCGATTTCTTGCAGTCTGTGGATGAGATAATCATGTGTTAAGGAGCCGTAAGCTGCTGAGATGTCTAAGAATATTAAGATAAAACCTATATTGGGTTTTTCAATGCCTTTTAGCAGCTTATCCATTAAAGCCATAATGAGGGTTTCCACTCCGTGTCCTAATCTGAACCTATGTTGTTGAGGGTCGAGTGGAGCGAGGCTGTCTACATGTTTTTGTAGTTGGTTTTGTGCTGCCTTTTCTAGAATTTTTGACATAAATGGCAGACTTGAGATGGGTCTGTAGGAGCTTGGTTGAGCTTTGTCCAATTCTTTGCCTTTGAAGATGGGGTGAATAGAGGCGCTTTTTAATTCTGCTGGGATGTATCCTTGCTCTAGTGATGAGTTGATTAGATTTAGTATACATGAAGATAGGTGGTCACGAGTCAGTCGTATCCAGGTTGCTGGACAGGGGTCTAGAGCAGAAATTGAAGTGTGTGATAAGGAAGCTTATCATAGCTCAGGAAGGAGCTATAGAAAAGGTGAAGTGACTCTGAACAAGCAACCTGTCAGTTCTGGTAGAAATAAGAAAACAGAATTTTCCCATAAAAGACTACCAGTCCCAGAATGCACCAGGTTTCCAACAGCCATTAGAGGAGCTGAAGTGGGGAAACGTGTGTTCAATCAGGAGGGCTATGAGGTAATCCCTAAGCACTCATCTCAAAGGGCAGGGCCTGATTCAGCACAGCTGCGCTGTGTTAGGGAGGAGCACTCATCTAGGCAGAATAAAGGTAGAGTTTATTCTACAGAGAATCATCCTCATTATCCTGAGAATCAGCTTGAGCTTGATCATCAGTTTCATCTGAAGGATCATCAGAAGCAGAAGCCAAACCGGACGGACAGAGAGGGAAAGAAACCCTTTGGAAGAAGGAAGAGAAAAGCCTTTGAGAGGTCTAGAAGAGTCCAGAGCAGTACGTATACTGGGAGGCATTTCAAGGGCCAGCATACACCATTGGACTGGGGAAAGCCAGAGGAATGGTGCTGCAGAGCTAGGAATCTCCAGACACTACCTGTGAGGGAGACGGCTGCACGTGGAAGGGACCCTAATACCCGTGCCAGAAGGTATGTGAAGAGAGATACAGTGTCCAGGGATCTGGATTGGAAGGCTGGACATAAGAACTGGACTACATACTGGCCAGGCTATATAGAGAGGAACTCTAACAGCAATGGAAGCTCAGGTATGAACACTGATCTATGCCCTAGCTATAACCTTGAAAGACAGCAGGGAAACAAGTATTCTCCTGAAAGTGCTCCATTGAGAGATTCATCTGTGCCAATCCATGATATTGAACCCATGCTTGTTGAAGAAGGGGGAATGATTGCAGATGAAGAATGTGTTTATATGGACTGCTCTCTGTCCAAACTCCTTTGGTGATTTTCTGTTATAAAGTACAGCAACCATCACAAAGAAATACAAACTTGTTCTTTAATCTACTCAGAAAAGCTCCTGTGTAGGATTTCTAGCCACGCAGTAGAAAGCAAGCCAGCTAAGGGGTTTCAGCTGGATAACTGCTAGCAATTGAGCCTTACCTAATTGCTTGTGAGCTCTAAGAGAATCACTTCTGAATCTATGTGGGAAGATATAAGAGGTTTACCTGAAAAGAACAGTTTTTCCCTTCTTTGTGGCTTTTCGTTTGTTGTTTGATATATGCTAAAAAAACATTAGCTAATGCCTGACAAGTTTGAATGTTGTTTTCCTGATTTTGATTTTGTTTTTCCAAGTTAAACACTGGAAGCAAGTAACCTGATTTATGTGCTACCAAGCATATCTATCTGTGTTGGGAGAAATAACCCCATAAATAAATATCTTATTGGCTTTAACACTTGAGCACAACTAAATTATTGTCAGCAGCTGTGTCTGGTGTGAATGAACTGCATTGCCCACAATCCCTTGCAAATCATATAGATATATGCACTTGCCAAGACTGTGAAGATTCTCACCCAGGCAACCGTCTGAAAAATGGTGTAGTTTTTCGGATTGCTTTTGCACAAAGGGGATTTACTTGCTGAGGATTACAACTAAAGTTCAAGTTTAAAGCTGGAAAAAAAGATTTTCCCTCAACTGCACTTTGGAGGAGAAGTGGTTGTTCCAGGAAGCTGTCCCAGGAGGAAAAGACCCTGTGCAAAGCTGGATTCATCACTGACACAAGGTAATAAGTACCTGGGCATGTCTAGTGGTGGATGGGAGTAAGGCACAGGGGTAATTGGAAAAAAAAAAAAAGTAGAAAAAAACACACCTGTTTGGAAGGTGGTGCACTTTTTTTTTTTTCTTTGTTTCTTGCAGGGATCAAGATGGATCCAAGGGAACTAGCTGAATGGATGGCAGCCCAGTTTAGCAGGCAACAGGAGCTATCGCAGTAAGCTCAGGACACTGCTATGAAAGCCTTAATGGAACAGCAGAGGCCAGTGCTTGATCTGGTGCAAGCCCTAGTTCAGCTGCAGAACCAAAGTGGAACAGATACAAGACCAGCAGTAAATACTGGTACACACCACATGTGGACAGTGTGGGACTCAATCAAGGGATTGGGGCATTTAGTTTTGGGAAGCTAACTCCAGATGATAATGTTGATGATTTTTTAGAGTCTTTTGAAAGAGTGGCACAAGCATTAGCATGGCCAGAGACCCAGTGGGCAGTAAGGCTGGCAGCCTCATTAACTGGAGAGGCGCTTGCAGCTTATAGAGCAATGCCAGCAGCCCAGGCTTTGAATTATAAGGATGTAAAGGCTGCTATTAGAGATCGCCTAGGGTTGTCTATTTCAGAGTATAGGCGAATGTTTAGAGCTACTACATTGAGAGTGGGTGAGACACCCAGGGCTCTGAGTCAGAGAATCAGAGGATTAGCTGTAAAATGGTTGGAGCCTGAGCAAAAGACTGTAGAGATGTTATTAGACATTATAATGCTTGAACAATTTATGTCTGCGGTCCCTAAAGATTTGCACACTTTCCTTATACAGCAAAATTGCCAAAGTCTTGGAGAGGCAGCCATGCTAGCAGAGAGATTCTTGGAAGCCACGCAGGCTTGCCATAGAATGGGTGGCCCTCTGAAGATTGGTGCTGAGGCAAGATGTGCTGTATAAGAAAAGAAAATAATTAAAAATGTTTCTGAAAATGAATGTACTGTATCAAACCAGATGACACAGTGGAGTAGAAAGAAATGTTTCAAATGTGGAAAATGGGGACATTTAGAAAAAAGATGCCAGACACACACTAGCTTAATGGGTGTGGATTTAAAACAGCCCAAAGAAGGATTTCTTTTGATGGTTGATGTGCAAGGAATTACCACAAATGCTTTGTTAGACTCTGGGGCAGACCAGAGTATGATGTCAAAAAGGCTTTGGAAGAGGATAGAGGCCCAAGAAGGATTTGTGCCTAAAACCCCTGAAAGCCAAGTTCACATCATATGCATTCATGGTGCTGCAACATCATATCCCACCTATAGGCTAAAGGTTAAGTGCCTGGGGGAACAAGAGGAAGTCCTGTTAGCAGTGGTGCCTAGGCTACCCTTTGATTTGGTTCTAGGAAGAGACTGGCCAAGATTTAAGCAGGGTTTAGTGGAAGGGCTAGGAAAGAAGGAGGGAGAAGGAATAATGGAAATAGCTCCCGGCCTTTATTTGGAAGTCCTCAGACCCCAGCTAAAAAGATGGTTAAGCTTCCAGAAGGCCAAACTATGGGTAATAAGAGGGGCCTTGTATCCACCCACTCGCAGGCTAAGGTAGAAAGCCAGCAGAAGGAGGAGGGGGAGCAGGCAGAGTTATTAGGAGACTTACCCTCTCATGATGATTTAATAACCCCATCATCTGGTAAAGTAAGAAAGTTGAAAGCACAAAAGCGGCGTGAGAGACTTTGCAGAGCACAGGGTAGGGCTGAGATGTTAGCTGGTCAAAGTTTACCCTGGGTGCCAGCTGAGTTAGTGGCAAAGTTTCCTAACTTTCCACAAGAGCAGCGAGCTGATCAAGCTCTCACCCGAGCTTTTAAGTATGCTCATGAGGTCAGGGAGGAGTTACCCAGATTCAGACTAGATAATGAAATATTATATAGAGAGAGTCAGGACCCCAGGAATGGGACCATACGTAAACAATTGGTGGTACCCACAACTTTCAAAGGGCTAGTACTTAGATTAGCACATCATCATCCAGTTGGAGGTCATAAAGGGATGCAAGGAACGCTGGATCAAATACTTATGCGTTTTTACTGGCCAGGTATTTTCAAAGAAACTGCCCAGTTTTGTGCTGCATGTCCAGCGTGTCAGCGAGTTACAGCGGCTCACCCACCGGTGGTGCCATTGATTCCCATGCCAATTATCACAGACCCAATTGGTCGCATTGCCATGGATATTGTAGGCCCATTAGTCAAAACGCCCCGAGGTTTCCAATACATCCTAGTTATGGTAGATCAGGCAACAAGGTTTCCCTGGGCCATACCATTGAGGAATGTTTCTGCAAAAACAATAGCTTTAGAGCTAGTAAAATTGTTTTGTGAAGTGGGATTCCCAAGAGAGGTGTTGACTGACCGAGGGTCCAATTTTGTATCCAAATATTTGGCCCAGGTCTGGGATGCCTTTGGCATTCATCACGTGAAAACCTCAGCCTACCATCCACAATCAAACGGTTTGGTGGAGAGATTCAACCAAACTCTCAAACAAATGTTAGCAGGGGGGGATTAGCAGGAGAGGTAAAAGAATGGGATATGTTATTGCCCTTTGCCTTATATGCCTGCAGGGAAAGAATTCAGGTGTCCCTAGGTGTAACTCCATATGAATTGATGTATGGTAGGGCTCCACGGGGTTTGTTAGATATTTTGAGGGAACAATGGATTGATCCTGAACCAGGAAGTCAGGAGGTGCCACAGTTTCTACGTGACCTGAGAGCACGTTTGAAAAGGACCTCGCAGGTTGCTGAGAGGAACCTGCAGGACAGTCAAGTGCGCCAGAAAGGGTGGTATGATAGGAAGGCCAAAAGCCGCCAATTAAGCATTGGTGAAAAGGTTTTGGTTCAAGTAGCAGGTACAGCCCCAAAATTTGAAGTACAGTGGAAAGGGCCATGGAAGGTTGTTAAACAAGTGAGCCCAGTATCTTATATGGTAGAAAATGCAAGAGGGCGTAGGCAGACCTACCATATTAATGTACTTAAGTCTTGGAATGAGAGGCCTGTAAATAATAATGACCCTGAAGCCAGTCAGGAAGTAAGTGAGCTTCAAAAAGAGAACACTCTCGTAGGTATTACGGACTGTAGGAAAGAAGTTTCACCAGTTAAACCAGTCTGTAATAACTTAAGCAGGGGGGTATGTGATAAGGAAGCTTATCATAGCTCAGGAAGGAGCTATAGAAAAGGTGAAGTGACTCTGAACAAGCAACCTGTCAGTTCTGGTAGAAATAAGAAAACAGAATTTTCCCATAAAAGACTACCAGTCCCAGAATGCACCAGGTTTCCAACAGCCATTAGAGGAGCTGAAGTGGGGAAACGTGTGTTCAATCAGGAGGGCTATGAGGTAATCCCTAAGCACTCATCTCAAAGGGCAGGGCCTGATTCAGCACAGCTGCGCTGTGTTAGGGAGGAGCACTCATCTAGGCAAAATAAAGGTAGAGTTTATTCTACAGAGAATCATCCTCATTATCCTGAGAATCAGCTTGAGCTTGATCATCAGTTTCATCTGAAGGATCATCAGAAGCAGAAGCCAAACCGGACGGACAGAGAGGGAAAGAAACCGTTTGGAAGAAGGAAGAGAAAAGCCTTTGAGAGGTCTAGAAGAGTCCAGAGCAGTACGTATACTGGGAGGCATTTCAAGGGCCAGCATACACCAATGGACTGGGGAAAGCCAGAGGAATGGTGCTGCAGAGCTAGGAATCTCCAGACGCTACCTGTGAGGGAGACGGCTGCACGTGGAAGGGACCCTAAGACCCGTGCCAGAAGGTATGTGAAGAGAGATCCAGTGTCCAGGGATCTGGATTGGAAGGCTGGACATAAGAACTGAACTACATACTGGCCAGGCTATATAGAGAGGAACTCTAACAGCAATGGAAGCTCAGGTATGAACACTGATCTATGCCCTAGCTATAACCTTGAAAGACAGCAGGGAAACAAGTATTCTCCTGAAAGTGCTCCATTGAGAGATTCATCTGTGCCAATCCATGATATTGAACCCATGCTTGTTGAAGAAGGGGGAATGATTGCAGATGAAGAATGTGTTTATATGGACTGCTCTCTGTCCAAACTCCTTTGGTGATTTTCTGTTATAAAGTACAGCAACCATCACAAAGAAATACAAACTTGTTCTTTAATCTACTCAGAAAAGCTCCTGTGTAGGATTTCTGGCCACGCTGTAGAAAGCAAGCCAGCTAAGGGGTTTCAGCTGGATAACTGCTAGCAATTGAGCCTTACCTAATTGCTTGTGAGCTAGGAGAGAATCACTTCTGAATCTATGTGGGAAGTTATCAGAAGTTAACCTGAAAAGAACAGTTTTTCCCTTCTTTGTGGCTTTTCGTTTGTTGTTTGATATATGCTAAGAAAACATTAGCTAATGCCTGACAAGTTTGAATGTTGTTTTCCTGATTTTGATTTTGTTTTTCCAAGTTAAACACTGGAAGCAAGTAACCTGATTTATGTGCTACCAAGCATATCTATCTGTGTTGGGAGAAATAACCCCATAAATAAATATCTTATTGGCTTTAACACTTGAGCACAACTAAATTATTGTCAGCAGCTGTGTCTGGTGTGAATGAACTGCATTGCCCACAATCCCTTGCAAATCATATAGATATATGCACTTGCCAAGACTGTGAAGATTCTCACCCAGGCAACCGTCTGACAAGTGTTAAGAGATTTTATTATGTCTTCTAGCTGTCTTTTGTTGATAAGGGTGAATGTGTTCCAAGTGTGACTGGTAGTTAGGATTTTCGTTTTAAATTTGGAGTCTGTTGTTGCTGTTGTGCCGACTTTTTTTGTAATAGTTAGCCATGGTGTGGGCATCTGGTGTGAATGTGGCATTTACTTCTTTTTGGTTGCTAGTTAGAGATTTGATGATGTCAAACATTTCTCTTGGCTTGTTTAGAGCAGACATGATTAGTTGGGTGTGTGAGTCTCGTTTATTGTTGTTAATTAGTGATTTGTATTCTTCTAATTTATTGAAATAGGTTAATCTGTCGGCAAGATCCTTTGATTTCCTCCATTTCCTTTTAATCCTTCTTAGGAGTCTTTTTAAGTCGCGTATTTCTTTTGAGTACCATACAGCGTTTTTCTTGTTTTGAAGTTTGGAGGTCGTATATCTTTTACGTATGGTGGCAGCTTGTCTTATTATTAAGAATCTTCCAGAAGACATGTTCGTAAAAGAGCTTATTTTTTAAGAACATAATATAAGATATGCCATACTGGATCAGACCAAGGTCCATCAAGCCCAGTATCCTGTTTCCAACAGTGGCCAATCTAGGTCATACGTACCTAGCAGTTTCCCCAAAAGACACTGGTGCCACAATGCTTGAACTGGGTCAAGCATTGATATCCTGGGTCCATTCTTAATAATGGTTTATGGACCTTTCCTCCTGGATCTTGTCCAAACCTTTTTTAAACCCAGCTACACTAACAGCCTTTACTACATCCTCCGGTAACAAATTCCAGAGTTTGATTACACGTTGAGTGAAAAAATATTTTCTTTTATTAGTCTTAAATACTTTGTAGCTTCATTGCTTGTTCCCTAGTCTTTCTATATTCTGATAACGTACACAATTGATCTACGTTTACCCGTTCCACTCCGTTCATTAATTTATAGACTTCTATCATATCTCCCCTCAGTTGTCTCTTTTCCAGGTTAAAGAGCCTTAACCTTTTTAGCCTTTCTTCATAGGAGTATCCTTCCATCCCCTTTACCATTTTGGTGGCTCTTTTCTGAACCTTTTCTAATAACGCTATATCCTTTTTAAGATACGGCGACCAGAATTGCACACAATATTCAAGGTGCGGTCTCACCATGGAACAATATGTTGTTGTTGTTAAGTGCCGTCGAGTCGGAATCGACACATGGCGACCCTCTGGATAGCTATGCTAAATTGTGTTCGGTCTTCAGTCAGGCGGCTCATTGTTGACAGACTGGTACCCGTAGCTGCTGTTATTGTATCGATCCATCTGATTGCTGGCTTTCCTCTTTTGTGTTTACCTTCTATCTTGCCAAGCATGATGTCTTTCTCTAATGATCTCTCTCTTCGCATGATGTGTCCAAAGTATGAAAGTCGAAGTCTTGTCATCTGAGCTTCTAAAGAAAGCTTAGGTTTTATTTCCTCTAGTACCGACTGGTTTGTTCTTCGGGCAGTCCATGGTATACACAGTATTCGCCACCAGCACCATAATTCAAAGGCATCAATTTTCTTCCTGTCTTTCTTTTTCACTGTCCAGCTTTCACATCCATATGATGTTATTGAAAATACCATGGCTCGAACAAGTCAAATCTTTGTATGGAGAGAGACATCTCTGCTCTTGAGAATCTTATCTAGGTCTTTCATAGCCATTCTGCCAAGAGCAATGCGTCATCTGATTTCTTGAATGCTTGTTGCTTCTTTATTGATAGTTGATCCAAGTAGGTTAAAGTTGTTCACAATTTCAATTTCTTCTCCTTCAACGATGAACCTGTTGATTATGCCAGTTGTCATGATCTTTGTCTTCTTTACATTAAGGTGCAAGCCCATTTTGAGACTATGTTCTTTGATTGTGAGAAGCAAATGTTTCAGATCATCTTCACTTTCAGCCAATAATGTGGTATCATCAGCATAGCGAAGGTTGTTGATGAGTCTTCCACCAATCTTCACACCTCTGTTGTCTTCATACAATCCTGTTTTTCTGATGATTTGTTCTGCATATAAATTAAACAGATAGGGGTAAAGTATGCAGCCTTGTCTTACACCTTTGCTTATTTTAAACCATTCTGTTTCTCCTTGATCCGTTTGAACTGTTGCTTCTTGATCAATGTACAGATTGTGCAAGAGTACGATCAGGTGTTCTGGTATACCCATACTTCTTAATGTGGCCCAGAGTTTCTCATGGTTTACACAGTCAAAAGCCTTGCTATAGTCGATAAAGCACAAATAGATATCCTTTTGTCTTTTCAAGGATCCATCTCACATCCGCAATGATGTCTCTCGTTCCTCGCCCTTTCCTGAACCCTGCTTGCACTTCAGGTAGTTCTTGTTCCAGGTATGGTTGTAGTCTCTTTTGAATAATCTTCAGTAGAATCTTGCTGGCATGTGGGATCAGAGCGATTGTGCGATAATTTCCACAGTCAGTTGGATAAACCTTTCTTTAGTATTGGTATAAACACAGATCTTTTCCAGTCATTTGGCCATGATGTTGTCTTCCATATTTCTTGGCAGAGCCTTGTAAGTACGGTAACAGCTGCATCAGATTGCTGTAATACTTCTATGGGAATGCTGTCAATGCCTGGTGCTTTGTTCTTTGATAAGGCTTTCAATGCTGCTTTAACTTCTTCTTTCATCACCAATGGTTCCCGATCATAAGGTACAGGTTGAAACGGCTGTTGGGCCACTTGATCTTTATCATATAAAAACTCTGTATATTCCTTCCACCTTTTCTTGATCTTCTCAGCATCATTCAACATAGAACCTTGAGCATCTTGTAACATTCCAGTTTGAGGCTAGAACATTTTCTTTAACTCTCATAGCTTTAGGAAAGCCGATCTTTTTCTTCCTCTAATAGTTTCTGCTTCTATTTCCTTGCATGCGTCGTAGTACTTTTTCCTTGTCCTGTCTTGCTGCACATTGGAAAACTCTGTTGAGTTCTGTTATTGTCTTTCTTTCTCCTCTGGCTTTAGTTTCTCTGCGTTTCTGGGCAATTTTCAGAGTTTCTTCCGTCATCCATTTTGGCTGTTTTTGCTTTTTCACCTTTTGTAGAGACTTCTCACTTTCTTCCAACACAACCTTCTTGATGTCATTCCATAACTCTTCTGGAGCTCTGTCATTTGTATCTAAAGCAGCAAATCGATTTTGCAGGCAGTCTTTAAATTCCAGTGGTATATTCTCAAGGTCATATTTTGCTGCATTCATGAGTGGTTTGCTCTTTGTCAACTTTAGCTTGAGTTTGCATACTAGTAGTTGATGATCTGTACCACAGTCAGCTCCAGGTTTTGTCTTTGTTGATGTTATAGAAACTTTCCATCGTTGACTTCCACAGATGTAGTCAATTTGATTTTTATACAATCCACTGGGTGAAGTCCATGTGTAAAGTCGCCGCTTGTGTTGATGGAAGAAGGTGTTTGAGATGAATAGATCGTTGGTCTTGCAGAATTCTATCAGTCTTTCTCCAGCTTCATTTCTTTTGCCAAGTCCATATTTTCCAACTACTTTGCCTTCTTCTTTGTTGCCAACTTTTGCGTTCCAGTCACCCATGACTATCAGGATACCTGTTTGCATGTTCTGTCAATTTCAGCTTGTACTTGTTCATAGAACTCTTCAATTTCATTCTCTTCTGCAGCTGTTGTTGGGGCATATACTTGAATTATAGTTGTGTTGATAGGCATTACTCGTAGACGAATAGAGATTAAGCATTCGCTGACTGCATTGTATTTCATTACAGTTCTTGCAAGTTTCTTCTTTATTATAAATGCAACACCATTTCTTCTTTGTCTTTCATTTCCAGCATAGTAGACCATGTGATCATCTGATGCAAAGTGCCCGATGCCAGTCCATTTCAGTTCATTGACACCCAACAGATCAAGTTGTACACGTTCCATTTCATTCTTGACCACCTCCAACTTCCCTTGGTTCATGCTTTGTACGTTCCATGTTCCAATGCGTAAGACATCTTTACAGCTTCTGACTCTCATTTCATGCGCAGCTACATCAGCAATTTAGACGTCCCGAGGGCTTTGATCCAACCACATCATAAATGCTGGCTTTACTCTGAAAAGTCTTCAGCTCTTCCCCAATAGCTAGTTGAGTGCCTTCCGACCTGGCGGTCTCATCTTCCAGCACTATAGCAGCATTTGTTTTGTTGTAACTATCCATTGGGTTTTCATGGCAAGATACAGAAGTAGATTGCCGGGCCTTTCTTCCGTGCAGTTTAAGTTTGGTGGTGTTGCCGTTGTCACAGAAATGTGATCCTCTGCCGTCAACACTATCCCATTTTGCTGCTGCCCAGATGGGTGGTTTGTCTTGGTCTGGCACCTCAGCTGAGACCTGTCCATCTTGGGAGACCCTGACAGTAGTTAAACTACCGATAGTTTAGCTCTCAGCATCACTGATGCACACAAGCCCTCACAGCACGACAAGCTGCAAACCAATGATATAGAGGCATTATAATATCTTTTGTGTTATTTTCCATTCCTTTCCTTATGATACCTAGCATTCTATTTGCTCTCTTGGCCGCCGCTGCACACTGGGCCAAGGGTTTTAATATGTTATCCACAATGACGCCTAAATCTTTTTCCTGGGTGGTGGTTCTTAATGTGGAACCTTGCATCGTGTAACCATAGTTTGGGTTGTTCTTCCCTAGGTGCATAACTTTGCACTTGTCCACATTAAATTTCATCTGCCATTTGGATGCCCAGTCTTCCAATTTATCAAGATCCTCTTGCAATTTTCCATAATCCTCTTGGGTTTTAACAACTTTAAATAGTTTTGTGTCATCTGCAAATTTGATAACCTCACTCGTTATTCTCTTTTCTAGGTCATTTATGAATATGTCAAAAAGCAGCGGACCCAGCAGAGATCCCTGGGGTACACCACTATTCACCTTTCTCCATTGGGAAAATTGACCATTTAGCCCTACCCTCTGCTTTCTATCTTTTAACCAGTTCCTGATCCACAATAGTACACTGCCTCCTATCCCATGACTCTTTCGTTTTGCCAAAAGTCTCTGATGAGGGACCTTGTCAAAGGCTTTCTGAAAGTGCAGATACACTATTTCAACCGTTTGCTTATTAGTATCTCAGTGTTTTGGGGTCTGGTTGAATTTTAGGTAGAACTTCTTTTAGAAATTGATCTTTATCGAATTTACGGTACTTTCTTTGTTGGAAAACAACTTGATTAGCATTAGATCTACTGGGTAGTGCTGGTATACTGAATTTGATTGAATAATGGTCGGTCCAAGGGATTTGTTAGATAAGTAGCTTTTGATTGAATATATCACTTGGTGAGTCGTGTGGGAGGAAGATGAGATCTAGGATATTTCCTTTGATGTGTGTAGGGTTTTGTACTAATTGTTTAAAACCCAATGCAACCATTGTCTCTGTGAATCCTTGTGCTTGATGAGTTGTGGTAGATGATAGATTTAGGTCTCCTAAAACGATAGTGTACCTGTTAGAGGTGATTTTGTTGCAGAGGTTATCTGTGATGTCAACAAGATCTTCTCCTTCCGATGAGGGGGGTCTGTAGATTAGGTAGAGAATCATATTTCAATTTTCGACAAGGAGAGCATCCATTGATTGGGAGCTGTCGATTGAAGTTTTTGATAGTTGTAGTTCTCTTCTTGCTATTATGGTTACCCCTCCTCCCCTTTTGTTTGGTCTTTGATGATTAAAGATGTCGTATCCTGCTGGTTTTATTTGATTGATCAACACTGTGTCATTTGTTGTGAGCCATGATTCCTTTATGAATAGGTTGTCTAGATTGTTGTCTGTAATGTAGTCTGTTATAAGAGGTAATTTATTTCTGATGGAGCATGGATTAATAAGTGAACGTTTTAGATTGGGTATTACCCTACTGAGCGTGGATTTGGTATTATTTGCTTTGTTTAGGTTGATTTGGATGAAACGTTGTTTGCGCTCAGTTTTGTTTGTAAATGGGTCATACGTTTTTGCTTCATTATTTGGTCGGTGGTAAGTGTATATGATAGGTATAGGATAGCCAGCTAGTGATAGGGCCTGAGATGTGGTGAGACCTGATAGTGCTATAAATAGCCCAAGGGCTCTAGCTGTATACAGTGGTTTCATTTTTTTAAACCTTTTTCTAGTATAGTAACCTATGAGAGGAGTTTGTTTAGATTTGAAGACTATGATTTAAATAGACAATGAATTGTATTTATATCAAATTTTTTTTAGCTAAAAGAAGCTGAAGGCTAGGGTATATGCTATGCGTGCAAAAGTAATTGGTACCTCTTGAGGTCTGATTGTAGAGACTTTTTGCTTCGGTGAAAACGTATCTCTTCCAGATTCTGGAGTCGGTGTTGCGTTGGTCACTTCTCAATCAAAGCTGTGTGCTTTGTGGGGTCCAATGGTGTGTTTCTTGCTGTGCCTTTGGTCCGTGCCTAAGGGCCACGCCAAAGGGCCCTCTGGCGAGGTCCTCAGGCGTGGGCCCGCCTGGCACGGGCGTGCCGGGAGGTGCTTGCTTTTAAATTTCCCTCGTCAGGACCTGATTGGCCTTGTGGAGGAGAGCAGGAGAGGTTCCCTCTCTCCTGCTCTCTCTTGCAATGCTGATCGGGGGCTCGGCTGATGGCAGAAGCCAGCCTTGGAGTCGGGCGTGCCGGGAGGCGCTTGCCTTTAAATTTTCCTCGTCAGGCCCCGATTGGCCTTGTGGAGGATTTACCTCCTCTCCAACATTCCCTCCTTCTCACATAGTGTATCCATCCACCATTGCCTCCCCTCCCCCAACATTTTATGTTTATGTTTATTAAAAACTTTATATACTGCTTTTCTAAAAAGGCAAGGTGGTTTCAAAACTAAAAAACAACAAAAGTGGTGAAAGAAATGCCAAGTAATTATAGAAAGCAAAAGAAATGCAGAGAAAATGGTTCAGTAGTAGAAAGCGGGATCTGCGGGTCTCTGACAGTCAACCTAGGCTCAAAGGACTGGGTAAATAAATGTGTTTTGTTCCCTTCCCCCAATTGTTTTGTCCCTTTCTCATTGCTGTCTCCCTCCTTATGTATTCCTACTGTCCTCCCACCTTCCCTGCTGCCCCTCCCTATCCACCACAGCACCCACTTTCCTTGTTCCTTCCTACCATTTCTGTCTCCTCCCCATCCTCCCACTCTCTCTACTCCTTCCTGCTATCTTTGCCCCTCCCTTTGTCTTCTCCACTCTTCCTGCCATCACTGTCCTCCTCCTTTGCTCATTTTCCCCTCACCCTGTCATTAATTTACCTCCTCTACAACATTCCCTCCTTCTCACATAGTGTATCCATCCACCATTGCTGTCCTCATCTCCCCCAAACTGCACTCTTTTCCATAGCAGTACCCTTCTTCATTCTTATTCTTCTCTCCTTGCAATTTTCCCCTCCACCCTTACCATTTCCTCTCTCTTTCACTGTTCCTATCGTCCCCTCCTCCATCACTGTACTCTGTTCATTTTCATTATCTCCCCTCTCCTTACCTCCCTCTTCTGCCCTCACTTTATTTATTTATTTAACATTTCTTATATACTGCCTTTCATGATATCAATGCGGTTTACATTGAACAAACTGAAATTACATTGAACAGGGCATTATAACTTGGAGATAACTATTTTACAAGCAACATGGGGAACATCTCCCTCCCCTGCTTATTGTACTCTCTATCCTAGCTGTAACCTTCCTTTTCTCCTAACCATTCTTTTATCCTTAATCCTTGCCCTCACTGCAGGACCACGGGGATGGAAGAAAGAAGGAAGAAGAGATGCGGGACACATGCAGGAAGGGAAGAGAGAAGGATAAATGCTGTAACTAGGTACCATACAGAAAAAAAATGTGTAACTGTAACTACTAGTTACTTTTGGTGTTAGTAACTGTTGTTGTTGTTGAGTGCCGTCAAGTCGGTGTCGACTCATGGCGACCCTCTGGATAGTTGTCCTAAATTGTGTTCGGTCTTCAGTCAGGCAGCTTATTGTTGACAGACTGGTACCCGTAGCTGCTGTTATTGTATCGATCCATCTCATTGCTGGCCTTCCTCTTTTGCATTGACCTTCTACCTTGCCAAACATGATGTCTTTCTCTAATGATCTCTCTCTTTGCATGATGTGTCCAAAGTATGAAAGTCAAAGTCTTGTCATCTGAGCTTCTAAAGATAGCTTAGGTTTGATCTTCTCTAGTACTGACTGGTTTGTTCTTCGGGCAGTCCATGGTATACATAGCATTCCTGTCTATCTTTTTCACTGTCCAACTTTTGCATCCATATGATGTTATTGAAAATGCCATGGCTTGTACAAGTCAAATCTTTATATGGAGAGAGACATCTCTGCTCTTGAGAATCTTGTCTGTCTTTCATAGCCATTCTGCCAAGTGCAATGCATCATCGGATTTCTTGACTGCTTGTTGCTTCCTTATTGATAACACAGGTACACTAAAAAAATTTTTTTTTAAACTGCCTCTAATGTTTCGATTGATTTTTACGTTTTTTGGTGCGCTGAATCCAAATCTGGTAACCAATTTGCTCCATCACGTACAGATTTTTTGCTACATTGGGTTAGCAGTTTGAGGTGAACGTTTCAGATTGAGTGCGATCGAGATAAAAGTTTCTTGGATGAATTCTTTATACTAATTGTTTAGTAGTTATTCAAATAAGAATAAAGAAAATTGTAACAAGGCAGCACATAAGAATAGAGTAATGTCAACAAAACACACTGTGATGGTAGCAAAATTGTCTGCACTTAAAACAGCCACATACATGGGCACAAACATTGAGCATATAAGAGCGAGGTTAGACACAAAGCAAAGCAAAGAAATGTGCAAAAAATGTTGTACAGGTATGTATGTAAGAATAGAAAACGCAAACCGCACCATTGCAATACATGAAGACAAACACCCGATGGTGTGAAAATAAAATTCTAATAAATGAGATCCGACACTGTGGTAATAACTAGCAAATTTTTATTTCAAAGTTTAGTAAAAACACGATATTTGTCAACACAGTTTAGATTTTAAAGTCATTCTTGGGTCAATCAATCTCCTGGTGGGCCCGTTTCTTCTTCCCCCGAATGCTTCTCTTGGTGCGCTGCTTGGCGTATTTTTCATCTGGGGTTTCCCGCAGCAGCAACCAGCAGAAATCAGCCATCATAGTGGTGTTCCATCTTCCTTGGTACCTTCTCTCTGCGTCCTTGATGTCCTGGTGAAACCTTTCACCTTGTTCTTCACTGTACGCCCCCAAGTTTTCGGGAAAGTAGTTCACATGGGAGTGCAAGAAATGGACTTTCAGGCTCATGTTACAGCCTTGTTCTTTGAAGGCATTGAGCATCCTGGCAACAATATCCTTATAGTTCTCATCCCGCCTGTTCCCCAAGAATTTGAGAACAACATCCTTGAAGGAATCCCAGGCTTCTTTTTCCTTCTCAGACATCGTTTCAGCGAATGCTCCATCTGAAATGAGTTTCCTTATATCAGGGCCAACAAACACTCCTTCCTTTAGCTTTGCTTCAGAAAGTCGGGGGAACTTTGAGCAAAGGTACCGAAAGCACTCACCATCTTTTGGAAGGGACTTGATGAATTGCTTAATGAGACCCAACTTAATGTGGAGAGGTGGTAATAGAATTTTATCACGAGGTACCAAGCTCTCATGAAGAACATTTTTCTCACCGGGTCTCAAATACTCCCGAATTGGCCAGTCTTTTTTCCCCCAGTGTAGGTCGCGGACCCGGCTATCCCACAAGCAAAGGAAGCAGGGATATTTGGTGAAAACGGATTGCTGCCCTAATAGCATGGATAGAATTTTAAAGTCTCCACAAATCATCCACTTATGCTCATCATAACGAATCTTCTGAAGAATCAGGGCCAAATTCTCGTATTTTTCTTGGAGAATAACAGAGGGAGCAATAGGAACTGAAGCGAATGTGTTGCCATTATGAAGAAGAACACCTTTTATGCTGTCTTTTGACGAATCAATGAACAGCCGCCATTCAGCAGGATCATACTTGAGTTTAAACTTTTCCATCACTCCGTATATATCGTTGCAAAATACCAAATCTTCCTCTTTGCTGAAATACTTCAAAAATTGTGTCTCGCGGTTGCGGTACCAATAAAAAGTTGTTCCTGGTGACAATAGATTTTTCTGTTTAAGCCGAGAACCTAGCAGTTGGGCAGCATCTTTTGGGAGTCCTAAATCCCGGACTAAATCATTCAATTCAGCTTGAGAGAAAAGTTCAGGTTTCGGATCTGGTTCAGTTTCAAACTCGGAAGTACTGGACTCATCGGGAAAAGCCATCTGATGAGTCTCATCATGATCAGAACCGTCCACACAAATATGATCCAAAGATTTTGGTGGTTCAGGCACAGGTACTTCGTTGCTATGAGGCATAGGCCTAATTGCTGAGGGAAGGTTGGGGTAACTTATTACTTTCTTATTTTTTAAGTTGTATCCCTTCACAATGCAAGAGCAAAAATAGCAGTCATTGCTGTGGTCTCTTTGTTCACGCCACATCATAGGTATTCCGAAACGAAATGCTTGTTTTTTACCTTTCATCCATAAGCGTAGATCTTCCTCACATGTCTTGCACACTTTGTGAGGAGCCCACGGTTTGTCTTGATCGCCTAACTTCAAACCGAAATAGACGAAATATACTTTTTTAATAAATGCAGAAATGTTCCTCTGCCGCTTTTTCACGGTATATTCCCCACAAATAAAACAAAAACTGTCCGGAGAGTTGATGCAACCTCTGGCTCTGTGAGCCATCACAAATACACAGCACTGCAAACTACAACTGTAGTGAACCACTTCGGAATAAAGCTGGATTACGACTGAGCAAACAAAAGGTAATAATGAACTTGCAAGAAACTGAAATTTGACAGGAACGTTCATGTCGCAACCACCGTGTTTGAGCGAGCGAGCGAACGAGGCGAGGCGAACAGGAAAGAACATGCGCCAGCGCGAGTACTGGATTTAGCCCCCCGCCTCCCAATTGTCCTGTTAATGTATAAAATGAATACAAAACACTCTAAAATATCATGAGGGAGTGTTTCTAGTTAGTTAACCATTACAACCTCTATTTTGGGCCAAGAAAATAAACTGCAGTCGGCTAAAAAGAAATTATGTGAACATTCCTTATATGGGTAAGAAATCTAATTTTGCAAGAAAACGTGACGTGATGGAACATTTTGGCTATTTTTCCTGGATTCAGCACCCCAAAATCTATAGGAATCAGTTGCAAAACTGGAGGCAGTTTTTTGGTAGTGTACCTGTGTAATTGATCCAAATAGGTTAAAGTTGTCCACTATTTCAATTTCTTTTCCATCAACAATGAACTTCTTCATTTTGCCAGTTGTCAGGATCTTTGTCTTCTTAACGTTAAGGTGCAGACCCATTTTAAGACTATGGGGCTTGTTTACAAAGCCACGGTAGCGGTTTCCGATCGTTATCGGAGCCGCAGCCCCATTGAAATCAATGGGGCTGCGGCTCCGATGACGATTGGAAACCGCTACCATGGCTTAGTAAATAAGTCCCTTTATTCCTTGATCTTGAGAAGCAAATGTTTCAAATCGTCTTCACTTTCAGCCAGCAATGTGGTATCATCAGCATAGCGAAGGTTGTTGATGAGTCTTCCCCCAGTCTTCACACCTCGATTATCTTCATACAGTCCTGCTTCTCTGATTTGTTCTGCATATAAATTAAAGAGGTAGGGGGAAAGTATGCAGCCCTGTTGTACACCTTTGCTGATTTTCAACCATAATGTCTCTCGTTCCTCACCTTTTCCTGAACCCTGCTTGCACTTCAGGAAGTTCTCGTTTCAGGTATGGTTGTAGTCTCTGCTGAATGATCTAGTAACTGTAACTAGCTACATTTTAAAGTAACTTAGCCAAAACTGTGTATCACAGTATCAGATCCGGCCGCGACCTTAAACGCGGCCGGGCACAGGCGGGCGCCGGCGGGCCGAGGGTTAACCTCGGGGGGGGGGGGGCGGGGCGGGGGGAGGGCGGGTGGCGCGGCGGCGCGGCAGGATACTTAAAGGCTGGCGGCGCCGCTGCTTGCCCTCTTTTCCCCCCCCTCCGCACGGTGCCGGACGAGGACAATCAATCATCACCTCCGCGATCAACTCACCCCTCGCCACAGGCACGTGGAGAGCCGCCGCGGCTAACCGCAGTATCCAGCGAGGCCGGAGGCACGGGGTCGGGTGGAGCTCTGAGCCAAGAAAATCAGCGCACTATCGGAGGTAGGAGCAGCGCGTATGAGCGTAGCGAGGCAAGAGGGAGAGAGGGAGGGAGGAAGGGAGGTAGGGAGGGAGGGGCGGGGGCGCGACCGAGCAGCAACCCAATGGATGGCAGGATGGGTTATCGGAGAGGGGAGCTGAAGTGTGGGGTGGTCCACAGGGCGGACTTCTCCCCAAGCTGCTCAATTAAATAAATAAATGCAAAAGCAGCAGAATGGGCCTTCCGGCAAACCAAGCAGGCACGGGGAAGGCCCAGAGGGTGAAGCGGACGAAGGGCTCCAACCACGCGGTGGGGGGGCTCTGACGGCATGGCAGGGCAACAGGGCGGGATGCAGGAGATCGGAGCCACAGATAACTGTGGGATGCCTGGTTTGCCCCGATTTTCCGGGACCCCGTTGGGGGGGGGGGGACGAGAAAAGGGGGATACGGCGGGATGCTGAAGGAGTGGGGTAAGCAACGGGAACTTTTCTTAAAATCAGCTGCGCTCTTGCTTGCTCCCTACTCTGTTACATATTTTTCACCACATACTATGGCTGCCATCTAGTGGCACAAACAGGTAACAAACTTACAAAGTGCGATAATATTGAAGTAGATATTGGGGAAGTATAGGGCATAAGCGTACCTTTCCTCAAACACGCATGGCCACATGGTGCTAGATGGAGGACAACAAAAAAAAAAAAAAAAGAAAAAAAAATATATATGTCTACATCTGGAATAACTATATTGGGATACACATATATATATTTGTAAGGATGCATATTCAAATAATAGTAATATGTATTGATGCTCATATTCCCATGTATATGGCCATATAAGCAGAAGGGAAGAAAAGGTAAGAGATGGTGCCACGTCAACGTTATGGTTTCCACAGGTACAGTGTTAATGTGCATTTCTGTCCCTTCCTGTCCCTCCCATAGCATTGTGTGCAGGCAGGTCAATATGCCACGAAGGGCAGTACAGGGCGGAGGAAAGAGCCAGGGGAGACACCACGACCTGGAAGGCGCAAGCCGGGGTCCGAGCACCGTGGGCAGAACGACACGTGGTGCTACGAAACGGGCACCTGCAAAAGAGGCCAAAAGGAAAGCCCATGGCGGAGACGGCTCGCGCAGGAGCCGCGCAGCTAAGAATTTGCGACTGGACACTACGCAGCCGCAGGGACAATCGGCATCAAGTCTGGAGCTGGAGGAGCTGTTACGGCTCATCCGCGAACAGGTAGACCAGCACGGTTTGAGCGCTTTCAGACAACGGCTGGAGGCAGCTAGCGGGCGACAAGACGAACCGCAGGCCGCGACCGGCAGCGCGCCAAGCAACACCTCGGCAGGGGGTGGCAACACACCTCGCCCCAGCTCAACATCATGTGACAGCGCGCCCAGCACCAGCATGGCGGAGGGATGCGGTGCACCGCTCAACTCAACGGTTCAAGGTAAGCCTGCGGGCAACAGCGTAGCACTGGCGGGATTGTCCTCGTCATCGGAGGAAACAGGCTCGGATGACGAGGGCGGCATCTCACTGGCAAGCGCCATGCATACCATACTGAAAGCTTGTAAAAAGAAAAGTTCTAGAGCCCACAAAGAGGGACAGTTAGCAAGGGTGTGGGGCGGGCAAGGTGAGACTCGTACACATACACCTGACAACGGGACATCCGTGCCCTCCGGGCCCTCCGGGCCGGCGCCCACAGCTACGCTAATGAGCCCAGTGGCAGTTAGCGGAGACCCGCGTTGCGGCGTTAGCTCTCTAGCCAGCGCAGTACCCAAAAAAATAAAAAAACAAATCTGGCGTAGGGAGTTTATAGATATATTTTCACTTCTGATCCGGGATCAGAACGGAGTCATAATAGAGGGCAGGGAAAAAGACAAGAAGGGAGAGAAGAAGCCAAAGATTGTAAAATCCATAAGTAATTGGGTTTCGGCTTTCCATATTTTTATGAGCGTGGTCCTGGAGCGTGAGCCGGAGCTGAGCCAGTATCTAATTAAATACCTAGATGCAATAACACAGGCACACAAGCGGCTAGGGGGTTGGGCCTGGCTGAATTACGACATCAAGTTCAGGCAAAGCTTGGCTGAAGACCCGACCATGACCTGGCAGCACAGGATCGTGGATCTCTGGATAGAAGAGATGTCACCCAACAGACTGTACTGTCAGGAAGGGTCCTTTCAGTCATTTCCGGCGCCACAGTGGCGGCCGGCACCCCAGACGAACGGGTGTAGGGCATGCCGCCAATTCAATGCAGGGAGCTGCACTTGGCGGCCTTGCAAATTTCAGCATGCGTGTTCCAACTGCGGGGGAAATCATCCAATCACCGCCTGCCGCCCCGGCAAAGACAATAAATTCTTCCGTCCGGGGCAACAACGAGGAGGCGATGGCCATGGCCCCAACCCCCATCAGGCTTGACCGCATGCGGCCTTGGCTGCGCGCGTACCCGTGCCGGGATGACGCTCTCAGTATAGAGAGTGGCTTCAGCTACGGCTTTAGGATCCCGGTGACCGCCAACCCAATAGCGCAGGGCATACGCAATGCCCCATCTGTTCAAAAATTCAATAATGTAGTCCAACAAAAAACTGTTAAAAGAGAAAGAGCTAGGGAGGGTGGCAGGCCCATTTCAGACCCCACCCCTCAAGAAACTGGTGCTGTCCCCGCTGGGAATCGTGCCCAAGAAGGAGCCAGGCAAATTCCGCCTGATACACAACTTATCATACCCCGAGGGAAGCTCGGTGAATGATCAAATCGATCCGGCGTTATGCTCGGTGAGATATTCAACGATCGACCATGCTATAGAGATCATAAAGAAACGGGGCCGTCTGGCGAACCTGGCAAAGGCGGATATCGAGTCAGTCTTCCGACTCCTTCCGGTCCACCCTGAATCCTTTGTCCTGCTGGGATTCACTTTCAACGGCGATTATTACTTTGATAAGTGTCTGCCCATGGGTTGCTCAATATCGTGCGCATATTTCGAGCAATTCAGCACATTCATACACTGGGTGGTAGCGGATATCGCCGGGTCCGGTGCGCTGGTGCACTACCTGGACGATTTCCTCGTCATTGGAAGTGACCGGCTGGACTGCCAAAGAATCCTCGGGGTCTTCGAGCAAGTAGCCGAGAGCTTCGGCATACCGCTAGCGGCCGACAAGACCTGTGGGCCCGCGGAGATCATCACCTTCTTAGGTATCGAGTTAGATGTAGCAAAGCAGCAGTCATGCCTCCCCGAGGACAAAATAACTAAATTGAGAGCCGCCATTCAGGCTATACAGGCCCGCAAGAAAGCGACCTTGGAGCAATTTCAATCGATGCTGGGCCTGTTATGTTTCGCTTGCAGAATCATGCCTATGGGGCGGGTCTTCTGCCATCGCATAGCAATGGCGATGAAAGGGATTCGGAGGAAACACCATAAGATCAGGATCACAAAAGGCATAAAGGAGGACCTGCACATGTGGGAATTCTTTTTGCAATCCTTCAACGGGTTGACTTTCTGGCAGGAACTGCCCGTGTCGAACGAGGACATGGACCTGTTCACCGATGCCGCTGGTAGCACGGAATTTGGGATTTACTTTAAAGGAGCGTGGTGCGCAGAGGAGTGGCCCCCCGAATGGCACACGGTGGGTGTTACCAGGGATATCACATTCCTTGAGCTCTTTCCCATTGCCGTGGCATTGGCCATATGGGCCCCGCAGCTCCGCGATAAGGCAATCACTTTTCACACTGACAACATGGCAGTAGTATATGCCTTGAATGGAATGTGGGCGCATACTCAAGGGGTGATAGCACTCCTGAGGAATATAGTACTGGCATGCCTAACGCACAATATAACTATCAGGGTGAAACACATACCAGGTACTTGCAATAACCTTGCCGATGCTCTCTCTCATTCCAAGATCCCCCTTTTCAGATCCCTTGCGCCCAACGCTGACGCAGCCAAGACAGCCGTCCCGGAGCAGGCGTGGGATCTTGGTCCACCGAAGTATGGGAGCTGGTGCTGGGCTCACTATCCGCGAGGACCAGGAGAAGATACATCATGGCCTGGGAGAAGTTCCGGGCTTTCTGTGTGCTGAACAAGATTCCCGAAGTCTGCCCTACCACAGGAGCCATTCTACGATGGATCTTGCAGCAAAAGAGCATGGGTACAAAAAAATCAACGGTGCAATCACAATTGGCTGCGATCGCTTTCTTTAAAAAGGCGATGGGCGGAAACAGCCCCAGAGCAGACTTTGCAATCACCAGGGCAATGAAGGGCTGGACAAGCGAACAGCCGTGCAGAAGGGAATTACGGCACCCTATAACGCATGCAATATTGCATAAGTTGATGGAAGTCGTAGGCCGAATATGTTTCGACGATTTCGAGACGCGCCTGTTCCGATGTGCCTTCTCATGGGCATTCTTCGGAGCCTTCCGGGTGGGCGAGCTAGTCGCCTCGGCCAGTAAGGCCAGTGCAAACGGGGGCATTAGGGAACGAGATGTCAGTCTGAGCGACGGTATGCTCTCATTGCGGGTGCAAAAATCCAAGACTGACACGGAGGGGAGGGGCACCACCATAAGGTTAGCCCAGCTACCAGGGGATACGTCCTGTCCATTAAAAACCTATGCGGACTACCGGCAAATTCGGCCGAAGGGGTCGGATCACTGGTTAGTGCACTCAAATGGTGCCCCCCTATCCCGCTTCCAATTCACCAAGGTCCTGAAACAGGCCCTAGAGGTAATAGGCCTGGAATCGCGCTTCTACGGCACGCATTCCTTCCGGATCGGAGCCGCTTCAACGGCGGCCAGCCTGGGGATGACCAAGGAGCAGATTATGCTCATCGGTAGATGGAGCTCCGACAGATATAAGTTATACGTCCGCCAGCTTTAACGGCACGGGCAAGAATTGCGGGGCGAAGACGCTCAACAAAAAAAAATAAAATAAAATAAACAAGGGGAAGTTGTATTACTTATAAGAAGTATGAGCTTAGAACAGTGTGCGATACAGCAGATTTGTGTGTCTTATCAGGTTCGAGTTGTATTTTATGCAGTGGCATTTGCCAAACCAAGTTTTTAACATGCTCCCTTTATCTCAACGATGACGTATTAGGTGACAGACCTGGACAGGAAGCATGGATATGCGGCCATTCCTTCGTGCATTGGGCTGAGAGGAGAGCAAGCATCAGACCACAGGGCCCTAATTTGGGCCTCCCCACAGATAAAGTGGCAGTAAAGTGGATGGGCCGTCGGGGTATGGTGTGGGACCAGTTGATGCCATTCCTCTTGCGGGTAGGAGCGGCAGGGGAACGTCCTTGGGTGATAATCATCCACCTCGGCGGGAACGACCTGACGAGTACGCACAGCGTCGAGCTCACGAGGAAGATGCAAAGGGACATGCAGACACTAGCGACCACTTTTCCGGGTACAGTAATGGTCTGGTCGCACATCATACCTCGGAGAGTCTGGAGGGGTGCATGGTCGCATCAGGCAGTGGAGCGTACAAGGAAGAAAATGAATAGGTGGATGATACGATTTATGGACACGATTGGGGGGCTTAGCATCGCTCATGAGCTCATAGAGGAGAAGTGCCACGGCTTGTACCGTACGGACGGCGTGCATCTGTCTGAAATTGGGATGGATGTATACCTATGTGCGATACAAGACACGATGGAGCGTCTATGGCTGAAAAGAGTGTTGGCCACAGCGGAGGGAGGGGACCCAGCGCAAAGTGGAGACCCCCCTGGCGAGCGAGGAATCGACGCCGGGAGGGATTGGCAGGAGAGATAGGGACCCCCTCCTCTCGAGAGAGCGCACTGCCCAGACATGATAAGGGGGAGTGGAACATAGAGGATGTCTCCGTAAACGGGACACTGAGTGGAAGCAGCAACAGTGTCTACAGGGCCTCCCGATGCTTTTACGGCGGGAGAAACGAGTACAGAGATTCACAACGTAGCCCTGCTCAAGCCTTTGATGGGACTTGGGCAGAGGCGGATAGGGACACTGTTGCAAGAGGGACAGAGCCCAGAGCAGGGCCTGGTAGCGAAACATCCCCGTGAAGATACCTTGCTAGTAAGAAACGACGGCAGTGGGGAAAAGGCTTGGACGGCCGCTTTCCAGAGATTCCTGCCGGGCGACAAGAACCTAATCAGAGTGGGCTGTGCCTCTGGAGAAAGGATAAAAGAAAGCGTAATGTAAGGTCATTTGCTGTCATTCGCTGTATGAATGGTTGTATAGTATAATAAGGACTATGTAAATAAGAGGCTCATGCTGTGGCCAACAGTTTCGTGTACTGTAATTTCCAAAAAAATGTGTTGTTAACCAAATAAAATGATCAGTGCTTTGTCGCCAATTCCGCGTAAGCACAGTTATTCTGGAGGGGGGGGGGGGGAGGGAAGGGGGGAGACAGGGCGGGGTAGCGACCCGAGGCTTTCATGCTGGTCACCTGGCTGAGATCCGGCCACGACCTTAAACGCGGCCGGGCACAGGCGGGCGCCGGCGGGCCGAGGGTTAACCTCGGGGGGGGGGGGGCGGGGCGGGGGGGAGGGCGGGCGGCGCGGCAGGATACTTAAAGGCTGGCGGTGCCGCTGCTCGCCCTCTTTTCCCCCCCCTCCGCACGGTGCCGGACGAGGACAATCACCCGCCCGACCCACCCTGAGGATAGGCATCATCACAGCAGAGTAAGCGGGGGAGGGGGGGCAGGAGAGATAGGGACCCCCTCCTCTCGAGAGAGCGCACAGCCCAGACATGATAAGGGGGAGTGGAACATAGAGGATGTCTCCGTAAACGGGACACTGAGTGGAAGCAGCCACAGTGTCTACAGGGCCTCCCGATGCTTTTACGGCGGGAGAAACGAGTACAGAGATTCACAACGTAGCCCTGCTCAAGCCTTTGACGGGACTTGGGCAGAGGCGGATAGGGACACTGTTGCAAGAGGGACAGAGCCTAGAGCAGGGCCTGGTAGCGAAACATCCCCGTGAAGATACCTTGCTAGTAAGAAACGACGGCAGTGGGGAAAAGGCTTGGACGGCCGCTTTCCAGAGATCCCTGCCGGGCGACAAGAACCTAATCAGAGTGGGCTGTGCCTCTGGAGAAAGGATAAAAGAAAGCGTAATGTAAGGTCATTTACTGTCATTCGCTGTATGAATGGTTGTATAGTTTAATAAGGACTATGTAAATAAGAGGCTCATGCTGTGGCCAACAGTTTCGTGTACTGTAATTTCCAAAAAAATGTGTTGTTAACCAAATAAAATGATCAGTGCTTTGTCGCCAATTCCGCGTAAGCACAGTTATTCTGTCGGGGGGGGGGGGAGGGAAGGGGGGAGACAGGGCGGGGTAGCGACCCGAGGCTTTCATGCTGGTCGCCTGGCTGTGGTTGGAAGAGACAGTCTCCTGTTTGGGCTGTTCTATTTCTTAGTCCTTGGAATAAAAATTATTTTCAGGTCTGAGCACAGCCTTCATCCCTCCTGAAACCACTTCAGCTTTTACCCAATCGAGAGATAGTTACTTCAGCAGTCACAAGTAGATAAAAATCTGAAATATGAATGGTTAAGATCAGGTGACTTTAAATCTGAGGACCAGAGTTGGAAAATTGCAGCACATGGAAAGTGAACTACAGACAAGATGATTCATAGCCATTCTAGGAAAAGACAGTGCAATCCACCCCTCTATGCGATCCATACGCTGTTCAGCAGACAGGTGATCACACAATTTCAGGAGCTAATTCAGTCACTCAGGCTCAGCTCCTGAAATGTAATTATCATGGTTCTTTGAATGGGGGTCAGCATACACTGGGAAGCCCTTGGCACTTAACTCCACTTATATATCTTCACTTCTCAAATAACTGAGTCTAGTCCAGAGTTTGTATTCTGAACTAAAATTACTTAAAATGTACGGTCACTAATACAGTAACAACAACAACTGGCAGAGAATGAAAAATGGAACTATATTACGAACAGTAAACTCTTCCTCTTTACTCTAAAAATAGTTACAATCAGATTAAGCTTTTCTTCCTCTCAGTGTGTAATATTACTCAGTAGAGTTTAAGTACTTTTTCTCTTAAGCTAGATAATAAAAGCCAACTCTTTCCAATTGCTACCACACTTATAGTACCTCTTGTGTCTCCTTGAGTGGGAACCTTTGTCCTGAACTGATACATTTCTCAGTGTACCTGAAGCTGGGGATAGTACAGGCACAGGTCCCTGATATTATCCTAGGTCTCTCTCCTGGCTCTGGTGTCACTGGTTATGGATAGCCTCTTGTGATTCCTATTCTCTTCTGAGTTGGTGACCCCTATAGATGCAGGACCCCAATATGCTTTGCAGTGCTCCTGGCTCTGATGTGCCTGAATGGCTGAGATAGATGTAATAGAGCCCATTCTCCTGTAGTAAGATGTTTCCTTATGCCTCACACAGACAAACAGCTCTCCTTTTTGAGCCAGAAACGGTGCTGACAGAGTATACAGTCATTCTGGAGTTTGAGGTGTAGGATGAAGCCCAAGACACCTTCCTTTCCCTCTGCTCTCTCTTCTGCTACTCCATGACCTGTGCCTCCCCCCCCCCCCAAATGACATTAGGAGCGGGGGCTGGCCACCAAAAGCTGACCTCTTAAGGGAAGGATGTTCAGTTTCTCCTCTTGGTACAGTGGCTATGTGAAAAAGGCAGAATTCTGTCTTTGAGAGTGGTTTAAATAGGTCTTGAATTTTCCCTCCCAGAAGAGTCTCCTCCAGAATGATGTAACTGGACAGAAGGAAAGCTCCCCTATTCTGGAAAATGCTGGTGCTCCAACTTACTGTATATTGTAATCCCCTAGTAGGGCCACAGGATGGCATTGGTTGCTCTGAGTAATAACATCCAAGCAGTATCTACGATAGTTAAACAGACAGATGCAGATTTTGCAGCACTGAACTGGAAACTTCCACATATTGCAAAATATGAAGTGCTGATGTTAAAAAAAACCAAACAAACGTATATAGAGAGGCACAATAAGGTAACACGTCTCATCCACTGGAAACTATGCAAACACTATAACATTACTGGTCTAGGATCATGACCCTAACAGAGCTGTGGAAAGTGAAGAAGTTGTGATCACCTGGGACATTTCCATTTCCACAATAAAATGTTTAATGCAAGAAAACCAGACACTGTGGTAAAGGAGAAAAGTACAAGAACAGAATTACTAATATAGGTATCAGTACCAAGTGACGATTCTGTACTATACACGAGGAAAGAGAAGATCTTCAAGTACCAACAAATGCAATCATGACCCAGAAAGTGTGGTGGAAGAATACAGAAATTATTCATAAGAACATAAGATATGCCATACTGGGTCAGACCAAGGTCCATCAAACCCAGTATCCTGTTTCCAACAGTGGCCAATCTAGGTCATACGTACCTAGCAGTTTCCCCAAAAGACACAGGTGCCACAATGCTTGTATTGGGTCAAGCATTGATATCCTGGGCCCCTTCTTAATAATGGCTTATGGACCTTTCCTCTAGGAACTTGTCCAAACCTTTTTTAAACCCAACTACACTAACAGCCTTTACTACATCCTCCAGTAACAAATTCCAGAGTTTGATTACATGTTCAGTGAAAAAATATTTTCTTTTATTAGTCTTAAATAGTTTGCCCTGTAGTTTCATTGCATGTCCCCTAGTCTTTCTATATTCTGATAACGTAAACAATCGATCTACGTTTACCCGTTCCACTCCGTTCATTAATTTATAGACTTCTATCATATCTCCCCTCAGCTGTCTCTTTTCCAGGTTAAAGAGCCCTAACCTTTTTAGCCTTTCTTCATAGGGGTATCCTTCCATCCCCTTTACCATTTTGGTGGCTCTTCTCTGAACCTTTTCTAATAACGCTATATCCTTTTTAAGATACGGCGACCAGAATTGCACACGATATTCAAGGTGTGCTCTCACCATGGAACGATATAGAGGCATTATAATATCCTTTGTTTTATTTTCCATTCCTTTCCTTATGATACCTAGCATTCTATTTGCTCTCTTGGCTGCCGCTGCACACTGGGCCGAGGGTTTTAACATGTTATCCACAATGACGCCTAAATCTTTTTCCTGGGTGGTGGTTCCTAATGTGGAACCTTGCATCATGTAACCATAGGTTGGATTGTTCTTCCCTAGGTGCATAACTTTGCACTTGTCCACATTAAATTTCACCTGCCATTTTGATGCCCAGTCTTCCAATTTATCAAGATCCTCTTGCAATTTTCCACAATCCTCTTGGGTTTTAACAACTTTAAATAGTTTTGTGTCATCTGCAAATTTGATAACGTCACTCGTTATTCCCTTTTCCAGGTCATTTATGAATATGTCAAAAAGCAGCGGACCCAGCACAGATCCCTGGGGTACACCACTATTCACCTTTCTCCATTGGGAAAATTGGCCATTTAGCCCCACCCTCTGCTTTCTATCTTTTAACCAGTTCTTGATCCACAATAGTACACTGCTTCCTATCCCATGACCCTTTAGTTTTGCCAAAAGTCTCTGATGAGGGACCTTGTCAAAGGCTTTCTGAAAGTCCAAATACACTATATCAGCAGACTCACCTTTGTCTACCTGTTTATTCACACCTTCAAAAAAACATAACAGATTAGTAAGACTAGATCTTCCTTGTCTAAAGCCATGTTGGCTGTCTCCCATTAAGTCATGATTATCTACATGTTCAGCAATTTTGTTCTTTGTCTCTACCATTTTCCTGGTACTGACGTCAGGCTCACCGGCCTGTAGTTTCCTGGATCTCCCCTGGAACCCTTTTTAAAAATTGGCTTTATGTTGGCCATCCTCCAATCTTCAGGTATTACAGATGATTTTAATGATAGTTCACAGATTACTCATAGCAGGTCTGCAATCTCATATTTCAGTTCTTTCAGTACCCTTGTATGTATATCATCCAGCCCAGGTGATTTGCTAATCTTCAGTTTATCTGATAGTTGTAATACATCTTCCCGATATATCAATATTTCCTTCAATTCTTCCACACCTTTAAATACCACTTCAGTCATGGGTAACATCCCTACATCTTCCTCAGTAAAGACCGAAGCAAAGAATTCATTCAGTCTTTCTGCTATTGCCGTGTCGCCTCTTAGTGCCCCTTTAACCCCTCTATCATCTATTGGACCAACTGACTCTCTCGCAGGCTTTTTGCTACAAATGTACTTGAAAAAGTCTTTATTCCAAATATATTGGGCACTACTGACCTGATTAAAAAGAATTTCCAAATGCATCTTGGTTTTCTTTGGAGCAATGCAAGTGTTGAGGCTAGCATTAACAGTGAATTTGAGAGACTGAGATTATCTTTGACATACCTTGTATATCTCACAAAGGATATAAAAAGACTGGAAATGGTTCAGAGGAAGGTGACCAAAATGATTTGGAGCCTGCGTCAGAAGCCTTATGAGAAGAGACTTGAAGACCTAAAGATGTACACTCTGGAGGAGAGGAGCGACAGAGGAGATATGATTCAAACCTTGAAATAGTTAAAAAGTATTAATGAGCAAAGAAACCTCTTCCAAAGACGGGGAAGCTGTAAAACTAGAGGGCATAACATGAAGCTGCAAGGGGGTAAATTGAAAGGCAGTGTCAGGAAATACTTTTTCACTGAAAGGATGGTGGATGCTTGGAATGCCCTCCCGATGGAAGTGGTGGGGCAAATACAGTGACAGAATTCAAAATGGCATGGGACAGACACGGGGCCCCTTTATAGCAACAAGATAAAATCAAAATAAACTTAACTATCTCTTATATCTCACAAATAGGGGTGATCTACATGGAGCGGTGGGTACACTGCTAAACAAAGGCATGGGGAGGGGTGACCTGCACCTACCCTTGCCACCTTACTGGGCAGACTAGATGGACCATGCTGGTCTTTATCTGCCGTCATATACTATTTTACTATGTTACATTGCCCCTGAGAGAGAATCATCTTCCTCAAAGGAGAAGAGAGTCAAATGTCCTCCACCAGGAACCTAGAGAGCTACAGATTTTTGCTGTCTCTTTTTTCTTTGCTGATTTCTTTCCCGCCATGGAGATGAGCTATAAACATCATTCATATTTACACTCCTTTGAAAACTTCCTTGAAAACTCTGTTGCTGGAATTTTTCACGGTATCATATGGCAAACATAGAGCAGGCCTCACACAGGTTACTTCAGGTTCCTTTTGTGAGGGACACCGAAGATCATACAATCTGCGCTCTGCCCACTTTCCTAGATAATCTCACTGAGTCCTGCTGCAGTAAAAAATTGGCAACCTCAAGAATAACTTCAGACCTGATCACTCTGAGCCATAAATCTTTCACTTTGGCTCTTCTCTGGGCGTTTACCTCCAGTCCATCTGCACAAACAGAAGTAGGCCAGGTTTACACCTCAGGAATGAGGAGATAAAAAGGCAACCATTTATTTTTCCACCAAACTTAGAGTATATTATAGAATTTGCTAAAGTTTTTGTTTCAGGAAATTTCATCATGTCTCTAAGAAAAGAAAAAAGCTTAATTGGCCTCAGATTTTTGAACTCTTTTCCTTTTCGTAATCTGAGGAGGTCTAGGTCATCCCAAGGTCACTGCAGTTGATGTTGGTTTAGTGTACCTCTGTCAATACCTAGTTTCTGCAACAGTATTTCCTTTAAAAACAGCCCTGCCTGCTGCTATAACAGCCGGCTTTCTTGGCAAGCTTGTGCATTCCTTTAGCATATGGAAATACTTTTGAAGAAACATGCCAACGTATACCTCTTATAGATTTAACTCTTCTTCAGAAGCATGGAAATATTTTGTAAGTGTTAAAAAACACTCAAATTTAAAAAAAAATCCTGTTCTTAATAATAGTTCTTTGGTATCTCTGTAAAGGTGCTGGTGTATGCTGGGGCATGTATCATTCAGAGATAATTAGAGGGAACGTGCTACAAGGTATCAAGAAGTAGAACTAAGAAGGTAGGGTTGACCCTAGTCAAGGAAGGGCAAAGAACTAAACAACACTAGCAGCAACTTACCCAAGTTCTCTCTCTGTATTGTCTTCTGCTTGGAATGAGCAGATCAGAGAGATGGAGGTGCCGACTCTTCCTTTAAGGTCCTTCTGAGGGGTGATGGAGATTTTGGAGGATTTATTTTACTGGAAGCTCTCAAAGGCTGGAAAGCCCAGTAAATGCTGGAGCCTCAAGGGCCTGTTTACTATAGTGTGCTAAGCTGTTAGCTCTTATCACTTGCTCTCGGTAACCATTACTACACTGGCATGATGGCACGTCCTAATTCATGTGCTAACGGTATAGTGTGCTATGGGTGGGGAATGGGCATGGGCTGTGCATTGCAGTTAGTGTACAGCATTTTACCACATTAACTGTCACTAGTGCAGTTGGCAAAGACGCACCTATTACCTCCTACTTAGGAAGCATTCTCATCAAATACTTTTCTGTGCAGTAACCAGAGCTTTTTTTGAGGGGGTACATGGTGGTATGGAATACCGACATCTTTTTTCATTGCCCGCTAAAATTGACTCGCCTTTGCTGGATTTTTTTTCCGAGAACTGGCATTGTCATAACTAAATTGGAAGAGTAGGCGAGATTAATGAGATTGCAGATAAATATCTCAAAGACCATAGGGGTCATTCCATTCTGGACATACAGGCCCTCTGTGTGCCTGGTCAGAACTGGAAACACAGAGGGAGTCGCGATTCTGATCCCGCGGGGCACATCTAGCGATCAGAATCGCAAACAGGCCTGTACATGCAGGCCAGGACCGTGATTCAGCCTGGCCTGCACGTACAGGCCTTGCCAGGCTAACTCAGTCAGGGCTTTTAAATAGAGCTGCGGCATCATAGCATTTGGTTGCCATGCACCGTGGTTCCATTTAAAAGCCACGATCCCCAGCCGCTGGCACCCAAAGTGCTTTCCCCACAGCCTGACCCCCAATCTGGCCTCCCAGGGAAATGCCCTCTGCCACCTGCCATCCCTTCCCAGCCCCGGTCCTGCCATTTCCTCTGCATTGGGGAAGTTATTCCACCTTGGAGGTAGAATAACTTCCCCGTTCAAGTCGCCGGCACTGGACATACAGGGCCGACATTAGAATCCGCCCTATATGTCCGGAGCTGACGATCGCCCACTGCCCGCCCTAACACCACCCCTGATCCTCCCCTTTCCAACTTTCCCATACAATGTGCAGGGAAGGAGGACGGAGTTGGGAAAGGGCACGAATAGCTATTCCTCACTCAGAATGACCCTCCATGTGTTTTAACAATACCAAACCCTTACCAGAATTACTAACATCTGCATTTACACAGTTACAGTTGAAGGCTGAGCTGGTTCTTAAAATTTTAGGGATTCTGATTGATACAGATTTGTCTTTTGAAGCTCACGTTAGTTCAATTGTCTCAAAAATATTTTTTAAACTAGGTCATTTATGCAGAATAAGAGGGTATTTTTCTAGAGAACATTTTCAACTTTTGATTCAAAGCTCTGTTTTAGAAATATAGAAATATAGAAATATGACGACAGAAAAAGACCACATAGCCATCCAGTCTGTCCTTCCATATCAACAACTGCAAGAGTCCCCTTTATACCTTTAGAGATCTTCTATGTTTGTCCTATGCTTTTTTGAATTCAGTTACTGTCCTCATCTCTATCACCTCCACTGGGAGACTATTTTACGGATCCACTACTCTTTCCTTATAGAAATATTTCCTCATATCACTCCTGAATCTATCTCCCTTCACCCGCATCCCATGTCCCCTTGTAGCAAAACTTGCTTTCAATTGAAAGAGGCTCTCTCCCTGAACATTTATGCCACGGAGGTATTTAAACATCTCAGTCATATCACCTCTATCCCACCATTCCTCTAAGGTGTACATATTAAGATCCTTAAGTCTGTCCTCATATGCTTTATAATAAAGACCACTAATCATTTTAGTAGCCACCCTCTGCACCGACTCCATCCTGTTCACATCCTTTTGAAGGTGCGGTCTCCAGAATTGCACACTATACTCGAAATGAGGTCGCACCAAAGACTTATAGAGAGGCATTATCACCTCCTTTTTTCTGCTAGCCATTCCTCTCCGTATGCACCCAAGCATCCTTCTAGCTTTTGCCGTCGCCTTTTCTACCTGTTTAGCTACTTTAGCTAGATCCCTCCTCATGTTATCTACACCTTCCTGGGTGTCTATTGCAGATTTTGGCATCATCCGCAAAGAGGCAAACCTTACTCGACAGCCCTTCCGCTATATCACTAACAAAGATGTTAAAAAGAATCGGACCAAGGACAGATCCCTGGGGCACACCACTGGTAACATCCTTCTCCTCAGAGTGAGCTCCATTTATCTGTACTCTTTGTCGCCTCCCACCCAACCAATTTCTAACCCAAGCAGTAACTTTAGGGTCCATCCCTAAGGTGTTCAGTTTGTTTATAAGTCGCCTGAGAGGAACAGTGTCAAAGGGTTTACTGAAATCTAAATACACCACATCTAGGGCTCTCCCTCGGTCCAACTCCCTCGTCACCCAGTCAAAGAAATCAATCAGATTTGTCTGACAAGGCCTGCCTCTGGTGAATCCATGCTGCCTCAGAACCTGTAATCCACTGGACTCCAGAAACCTCACTATTTTCTCTTTCATCAGCGTTTCCAATAATTTAATCACCACCGAAGTTAAACTAACTGGCCTGTACTTTTCAACCACATCCTTACTTCTGCTTTTGTGTAAAGGCACCACATGAGCCTCTCTCCAGTCCTTTGGCACCACTCCCGACTCCAACGAGGCATTGAAAAGGTCAGTCAGTCAGTGGAGTTGCTAGAACATCCCCAAGTTCCATCAGTATTCTAGTGTGTATCCCATCCGGTCCCATCGCTTTGTCTACTTTAAGTTGAGCTAGTTTCTCACGAACACAGTCTTCTGAAAATTGTTCAAGATGTCTCTCACTTCTGTTCCTGTTTGTGGGTGTTTTCTGAGGTCCTGCTCCTGGTTCTTCATCTGTGAACACAGAACAGAAATATTTGTTAAGCAATTCTGCTTTATCCTTATCAGCTTCTACATATTTCTCCCCTGCACCCTTGAAAGGGGATATTTTAAGGGCAACCAACCTTGTTGTTAAAATGATAAATAAAGGTAAAAGGAAAAGAAGACCACTATGGCTTTCGAAAGAAGTAGCTGAAAAAGTGAAGGAAAAGAGGGAGGCCTTCATGAAATACAAGAGATCACAGAGAGGAAGACAGGCATCTGTATTTGGAAAAACTTAGAGAATCTAGTAAAGTAGTTAGGAAGGCAAAGATTCAAAAGGAGGAGAAAATAGCCAATGCAATAAAATGGGGGGATAAGACATTTTTCAGATATGTTAGTAAGAAGAGGAAGGGCAAAAGTGGTATTGTCAGACTCAAGGGTGAAGGGGAGAAATATGTAGAATCTGATGAGGATAAAGCGGAATTGCTTAACAAATATTTCTGTTCTGTGTTCACATATGAAGGGCTGGGAGCAGGGCCTCAGACAAGACTCACAAATAGGAACAAAAGCGAGGGGCATTTCAAACGATTTTCACAGGACTGCGTTTCTGAGGAACTAACTAAACTAAAAGTGGACAAAGTGATAGGACCAAATGGGATACATCCAAGACTACTGAAGGAACTTGGGGATGTTCTAGCAGCTCCACTGACTGACCTTTGCAATGCCTTTTTGGAGTCGGGGGTCGTGCCAGAGGACTGGAGAGAGGCACATGTGGTCCCTTTACACAAAAGCGGAAATAAGGATGTGGTTGAAAACTACAAGCTGGTCAGTTTAACCTCGGTGGTGAATAAATTATTGGAAATGCTGCTGAAAGAGAAAATAGTGAGGTTTCTGGAGTCTAACGGATTGCAGGATCTGAGGAAGCATGGATTCACCAGAGGCAGGTCTTGTCAGACAAATCTGTTTGATTTCTTTGGAGTTGGACCGAGGGAGAGCCCTAAATATGGTCTATTTAGATTTCAGTAAAGCATTTGACAATGTTCCGCACAGGCAACTTATAAACAAACTAATCACCCTTGGGATGGACCCTAAAGTTACTGCTTGGGTTCGAAATTGGTAGAGTGGGAGGCGACAAAGGTAGCTGTAAATGGAGTTCATTCTGAGGAGAAGGAGGTTACCAGTGGAGTGCTGCAGGCATCTGTCCTTGGTCCGATTCTTTTTAACATCTTTGTTAGTGATATAGCGGAAGGGCTGTCGGGTAAGGTTTGCCTCTTTGCGGATGATACCAAAATCTTCAATAGAGTAGACACCCAGGAAGATGTAGATAGAATGAGGAGGAATCTAGCTGAGCTTGAAGAATGGTCTAGAAATTGGCAGCTGAGATTTAATGCTAAAAAATGTATTGTCATGTATTTGGGCTGCAACAATCCAAGGGAGCGATACAGTATAGGGGGTGACATACTTCTCTCCATGAAAGAAGAACGGAACCTAGGCATGATTTTGTCTGATGATCTCAAATAGCTAAACAGATAGAAAAGCTGACGGTAAAAGCTAGAAGGACCCTTGGGTGCATAGGGAGAAGAATGGCCAGCAGAAGAAAGGAGGTGATAGTACCTCTGTATATGTTTTTGATGCGTCCTAATTTGGAGTATTGTGTGCAATTCTGGGGACTGTACCTTCAAAAGGATATAAACAGGTTGGAGTTGGTGCAGAGGGTGGCTACTAAAATGGTTAATGGTCTTCGTTTTAAAGCATATGAGGCACACTTAAGGACCTTAATATGTATACTTTAGAGGAAAGGTGGGACAGAGGTAATATGATAGAGATGTTTAAACACCTCCATGGCATAAATACACAGGAGGAGAGCCTCTTTCTATGAAAGCAACCTCTGCTACGATGGGCACATAGGATGAGTGTGAAAGGGGATAAACTAAAGAGTAATATGTGGAAATATTTCTTTACGGAAAGAGTGGTAGATGCATGGAATAGTCTCCCAGTGGAGGTAGCAGAGATAAGGACAGTATCTAAATTCAAAAAAGCATGGGACAAACACAGAGGCTCTCTACAGGACAAAAGGGGGTGTCGTTGGTAATATGGAAGGGCAGTTTAGAGAGGCCATGTGGTCTTTTTCTGCTGTCATGTTTCTATGTTTCTAATTTTTGTTATAGCCAGGGCCGGCTCGTCCATTGAGCAAGAATGTTTTTTGCATAAGGCCCCGCGTTTCAGGGGGCCCCACGCAAAGAACATTCTGCTTTAAAATAAATTAAATTAAAAAAAAAAAGCTGGCTGCTGCTGCTGCTGCCAAGGCAGCAGCAGAATCGACTGTTCTGCGGGGCCCCCCCTGCCTGGCTGAGCCCTCCCTGCCCGGCTGCGACGGCTTTCAGATCCGCGAAGGGAGAGTGTCTCCTCGTGGCTCTGTTAAGCCTGCAGGGGCTGATGGGAAATTTCCCATCAGCCCCTGTGGGCTTAACAGAGCCGCGAGGGAGACAGTGAGACACTCTCCCTTCGCGGATCTGAAAGCTGTCGCGGAGAGGCTCAGCCGGGCAGGGGGGGACCCCGTGGGATAGTCAATTCTGCTGCTGCTGCGGCAGCAGCCGCAGAAGCAGCAGGCAGCTTTTTTTAAAAAAATTTTCCCTGGGCTGATGGGGGGAGAGGGGGGGTTAGGACTGGTAATGGGCTGTGCGCTGATGGGGGGTTAGGACTGGTAATGGGCTATGGGGGGGCTAAGTCTGGAAATGGGGTGATGAGGGGGTTAGGACTGGTAATGGGCTATGGGGGGCTAAGACTGGAAATGGGCTGATGGGGTTAGGACTGGAAGTGGGCTGATGGGGGGTTAGGACTGGTAATGGGCTATGGGGGGCTTAAACTAAAAATGGGGTGATGGGGGTTAGGACTGGAAGTGGGTTGATGGGGGGCTAGGACTGGTAATGGGTTGGGGGGCTGCTAGGACTGGAAATGGGCTGAGTGGAATGGAAGACTTGAACTGCAAATAGCTGATGGGGACGGGGACTTGGAATGGAAATGGGCTGAGTGGAAGGGGGCTTGAACTGCAAATAGCTGATGGGGAGGGGGGCTTGGAATGGAAATGGGCTGTGAGGGGAGGGAGCTAGGACAGGAAATGGGCTGATGGAGCAGCTAGGATAGGACTGGAAATGGATGGGGGGCTAGGACTGGAAATGGGCTGATGGAAGGACTAGAAGGGAGCAGATGCTGGGTGAGGCTGGAACTAGAAGGGAGCTGATGTTGGGGGAGGATTAGAATGGGATGGGACTGGGAGAGTGAAATGGAGAGGGGAAAAATATTTTGTGTGGGAGGGATGAAAAATCTACAATTGGCCGGGTATTGCGAGAGTAAGTGGGGATGGAGGGGTAAAATTTGAGTGGATGGAATAGGAATGAGGAAGGAGCAAAAGGAGAAAGATTAGTATGTTAAAGCAGATGTAGAGAGAGAGAATGGAAAAAAACTAGAAGAGAGAAGAAAGGACAAATGGACAGCAGACGATGGAGAGTTGGCAGAAGACACGAAGAAACCAGAAGAAAGTGTCTGGAGCAATTGCAACTGAAAAAAAATGCACAAAAGGTAGAAAAATATCTCTTTAGTTTGAATTTATTAACTGGAATATGTCAGCTCTGGGAAATGTGCATCATTAACGTCTGCGCTTTGTTTAGTACAAGAGGAAATTAATTTATAGTTTTATTTCTACAGTGTTGTTGTATATTCCAAGTTTGGCTTTTGGGGTTCCCAGTTTAATTATTGCCTTCCTGTTTCTAAATTGTGATTCCTTGTTTGGTGATGGTCTATGTTCTGCATGTGTAACTGAGCTGAGGTATTCTGTTTATGTAATTCCTATATGACATTGCCACTTGTTCTTTTTCCCCAGTAGGTCATGTATTGTTGTTCTCTGAAATGTATTGGTTTAATATTTGCATGTTTCCTTTTGATAGGTAGGGGTATGGTGCTTTGTGAGTCCTGGTAGTGCTATTAGGATACGGCGGGTTTGCTATGGGTTCTAAATGGGCAGTGTTTGTAGTAGTTCCTAATGTGCCTGGCGGTTGGCACTGGATTATAGTAATTTAGAAATCTTTTAGTCTTTCTTTATCCATACATTTATTAAGAGACGTGTTTACTAAAAGTTAGTGTATGATAACGTTATGCAAATATTTATGCAAATAAGGCAACTTATGCAAATGAGGTCCCGCACCAAGTCTCCGCACATGGCCCCGCACCCCCCTTGGGGATAGTGTAGTTAGTAGAGTGTGCATATCCCATGGTTTATCGATTATTTAAAGTATTGGAAGCACTTGTTATGCCAAGCAGAGACTTGTGTAAATCCAAATTAGATCTAGACCTGTTCCAGTACTGAACCATTTTATTTATTTATTTGTTTAACTTTTTTTATACCACTTTATCCTATTTTAGAAGCTTATATGAAATTTAAGAGGTGAGCAGAACTAGTTATTACCAGTGGAAAACTAATCAGGTCTTATTTAGGCCATGACACCTTTTTGACACAGTGAAATTTTTAATACAGAATAAGTCATCTGCCATGTTCAGTTCACTTGTGTCATGTGAGGATCTGCAACATTTTTAGAGAAAAGATATTAGCACTAGATTTATTTATTTAATCAGTTTTGTATACCACCTTATCCTTCAATCAGAGTGGTTAACAGGACAACAAAAGGGTTTACCTAGGGGCATGTAGGACAGAGAGAAGACATTGTAATGAATTACAGTATTACATATTAATTTACAATAAATAACAGTACATTGTAATAGTATATAAAGGTATAAACTATAATATTATACTATAAGATAACAAAATTGAGTAGGAACAGTTAGTAAGGTATCTTGAACTTTTATGTGATAGGTTATTTGCCATAAGCCTCGATGAATAGATATGTCTTAAGGGACTTACGGAAGTCTTTCATGTCGGTCTGAAATCTTAATTCCTCAGGAATAGAGTTCCATAGTTTTTGTGCCATAACTGAAAAAGCCCTTTTAGAAGTCATTTGTTTAGATTTATTAAAATTAAGTTGGGTATTAAGTCTGTTGGTAGCTTGGGAATGTCTGGGTCTTGAGCTTGTGTCTTTAGAAATAATAGATTTTAGAATCTTCAAGCAAGGGAGTTACATGTTCATATTTTGTGGATCCCATTATAATTCTTGCAGTGGTGTTTTGAACCATTTGAAGGGGGTGGATGGTATTTTTGGGACGACCTTCATAAAGGATGTTTCCAAAGTCAAGTAAAGGTGTAATAACTTCTTGGCCTACTGTTCGGAAATTATTTGTATGCAAAATTGGTTTAAGTCTTCTAATAATTTTTAAACGATGGTAAGCTTCATTTGTAATTTAGATAAGCGATGTATAGATTTGCTCTTTCCACCATGTTTGACACAGCTGGTTTCTGATGTGTTTAGGGCTACTTTCGAGCAGGTTGATGAAGGGGAGTCATTAGTGGCTATCTCATTGAAATCCTTCCCATACTGCCTGGATCACAGTTCTCTTGCACTTTTGAGGGTCCTAAAACAGGATCTAGATCCGATATAGTTAACCTTAAAGCAGGCTTACTGTATATTTGTCCATTACTAAAGAAAGAATCCATTGATCCATCTGAGTAAGGGAATTATCACCCAGTCTCTTCTTTTACTTTTATGGTAAAGTTACTGGAAAAGGTGGTGTTGACGGCAGTTGGTAGTTTTTATAAAGAAATATTCACTCTTTCCTGTTGGGCCTAGATATGATTAGGCAGGGTTTTGAGCAAGGAAGGCAATATGTATTTGTGCTATTAGACATTTCAGAGGCTTTGGATACAATAAACTACTGTATCCTCTTAGCAAGGTTTGAGAGTTTGGGGATTACAGGTGGTTAAGAACATAAGAACATAAGATATACCATATTGGGTCAGAACAAGGTCCATCAAGCCCAGTATCCTGTTTCCAGCAGTGGCCAATCTAGGTCATATGTACCTAGCAGATTCCCCAAAAGACACAGGTTCCTCAATGTTTGTATTGGGTCAAGCAGTGATATCCTGGGTCCCTTTTAATAATAGTTTATGGACATTTCCTCCAGGAATTGGCCAAACATTTTTTAAACCCAGCAACACTAACAGCTTTTAGTACATCCTCCGGTAACAAATTACAGAGTTCGATTATATGTTGAGTTAAAAAATATTTTCTCTTATTAGTCTTAAATAGGTTACCCTGTAGCTTCATTGCATGTCCCCAAGTCCTTTTATATTCTGATGATGTAAACAATCGATCTACGTTTACCCGTTCCATTCCATTCATTAATTTATGGACCTCTATCATATCTCCCTTCAGCCATCTCTTTTCCAGGTTAAAGAGCCCTAACCTTTATAGCCATTTTGGTGGCTCTTCTCTGTACCTATTCTAATAATGCGATATCTTTTTTAAGATACGGCGACCAGAACTGCACACAATATTCAAGGTGCGTTCGCACCACGGAACCATACAGAGGCATTATAATATCCTTTGTTTTATTTTCCATTCCTTTCCTTATGATACCTAGCATTCTATTTGCTCTCTTGGTCGCCGCTGCACACTGGGCGGAGGGTTTTAACATGTTATCCACGATGATGCCTAAATCCTTTTCCTGGGTGGTGGTTTCCAATGTGGAACCTTGCATCATGTAAGCATAGTTTGGGTTGTTCTTTCCTAAGTGCATAACTCTGCACTTGTCCACATTAAATTTCATCTGCCATTTGGATGCCCCGTCTTCCAATTTATCAGGATCCTCTTGCAATTTTCCACAATCCTCTTTGGTTTTATCAACTTTAAATAGTTTGGTGTCATCTGCAAATTTGATAACCTCACTCGTTATTCCCTTTTCCAGGTCATTTTCTCTTTTCTGTTTGAGAAGGTCAACCTGTAACCACTGGGGTTCTCCAAAGCTCAGTATTATTGACAGTTCTTTTTAACTTGTACCTGGAACCAATTGACAGACTTCTGGCTCAAGAAAATGCCCACTATAGAATTTATGCTGATTACATCCAATTTTTTTTTCCTGTGAAGTCTATTGATGATGCATTTCAGTTGGCAGATACATGTTTAAGTTTGGTGGAGGACTGGATATCTAGGAATGGATTTGCTAGTAGTTTTCATTTCATTTCATCTAGCATTTATATACCATCCATCGTTATGTTCTATTAAATATGGCAAAAATTGAAATAATGGTCCGTAGTAGATTTAACGTTGATAAACGTCCTGACAATTAAATCAGGACCATATCAAATAACATTTATCCTCTCAAGTTCACAGTGTAGAGATAATTTTAGATGAGTCTTTAGGTAGTTCTAGATAAATGAGGCAATTCGGATTTCATTTTTCAAATTTTGCTTATTAAGGGGCTTAAACCCAGATCCGGATTTAGACATAGGCAATAGAGGTAACTGCCTCCGGTGCCAAATTTTGATAGGTGCCGGAATTGCCTCAACTGCCGTGCCTCTATCTGAGCCTGATGCTGAAACTCAGGGATCGCATCGTTGATCGGCTCTGACACCCCTGCCCGATTGGCTCTACCCCGATGTCCTGCTTACCGGTGCAACTCGGTCCCAGAGTGGCAGCAACAGGTTCATTCCTTAACATTCCCCTAGATGTATCCTTGCCTCTGGCTGTTGTGCTGCCCTGCAGGGTTTCTATGGTAACAGGAAGCTCTGTGAGAGGAAAGGAGTGGATGCTGCAGCTGTTAGCAACCTTGCTGCTGCCGTTCAGGGACCGGGTTACACAGTAAGCAGGACATTGGGGATGAGCCGATTGGGGGGGGGGGGGGGAGGGGGCGGGGGGAGGACCCACCCCAATTGTTGCCTATGGGTGCCAACAAAGTAAATCTGGCCCTGTTTAAAAACCATACGTCTCCTTGGAGGACTTTAGATTTATGTTACAAGCTTTTGTACTATCTCACCTTTATATCTCGGCCTGCCCAGTAATGCAATAAATGCACCACATTTAGTGCAAACTGTGTCTGCATGGCTACTTACAGGGACATCACAGTTAATCATCTTAAACCTTGTCTCTCTGCTCTATATTGGTTTCCTGTGGCATGCCAAAGCAAATTTAAGATCTATATTGCCCTTTAAGGGGATGTGCCAGTATACTTTAATTCTATTTTGAAAATTTACAGGCCTTCTTGTTCATTAAGATCCAAAGGTAATCAGCTAATCTTTAGTCGCTCTGTAAGGTACTGACATTTTGTGGAAACCTGCAACAAGCTTTCCAAGGCAGGATCTTCAGAATGAAACTGACTGACTGAAGTGAAACGGACTGATTCTGTGATAAACTTCAGAAAGAACTAGAAGGCACTTATATATGGCCAGGCTTTCAAGGCATAATTTTTTTTTGGTTTTTTTAGTGCCATCAAGTCAGTGTTGACTCATAGAAACCCAGCTACCTCTGGGTTTTCTTGGCAATTTATCACTGGAAGTAGATTGCCAGCCTTTTCTTCCATAACTAAACAAAATGAACCTCACCAATGATGGAAAATCTCAAATGACTAATATGTAACCATCATATAATTAAACCCATAAACTAATCACAATTTTTCTTATGTCGGAGCCCACCGGGGGAGGGCTAGAACAGTATACCTAACCCCCTCCAGACGGTAGACTACTTTTATTTTATTTTTCACCCCAATGTGTTAAATAACCACTTATCTTTAAAAATAAATTGTGATTAGTTTATGGGTTTAATTATATGATGGTTACATATTAGTCATTTGAGATTTTCCATCATTGGTGGGGTTCATTTTGTTTAGTTACCTAAATTATTACCCCTTTAAAAAATGGCTTCCGACACTTTTGCTTATTCGGAGGAACACTTGGAAAGACTGCGACAACGGCGAACTTTTTTTGACGAGGACAAATCTGAGGATTCAGCTTCGATCTCTATTGCAGCTTTTAAAGCAACAAAAAAACGGTTAGTGCGAGCCCAACTTCATGGAGCCAGTATGACACAATATCTAAAGACTCGTATAATCCCAAGGGGGTTGCGTATGACAAGAGCGCCAAAATTATTTAAATGGGATGTTGAGTTTGTTTCAAAATGGAACATGATATCAAACAAATGTAGTTTTGATCTAATAGCGTTGATTTTAGAAAGGACAATTCAGGAGGAGGAAAAGCTTCAGAAAGAACTGGATGAGGCATGCACTCCTTTGAAAGAATCTTTGGGGGACGATTCCTTTAAATCTAAGATGGATGAAATTGATAGACAAATAAAGAGTTTTTCCGATTATCTAAAGTCCTTAAAATTAAAGAAGTTTTCGCGGGACAGTGGCGATTACGAAATAGGACATGTCTATTATTGGATGTATGAAAAAGAGTCTACACAAAAACGTGTAACCTTCGAGGCTTCCTCTGAAGATACCGACGATAGTTCATCTTCAGTAGAGCGGAGACAACAGTCTAATAGGGGAGATTCAAGCGCTCAAAGATCTCGTCGTAATTTTCAGGATTTTCGGAGGGGTCGGGGACGTCGATCTCGAGACCCCTATCAGGAAGTAGAGTGGGAGCCTCCACACACTCGATCACGCTCCTGACAAGAACAACTTCCTCTTTAGTGGTGAACTTGACTGGGCGGCAGTTTTCCCCCTCTCAGGAACATGTATTGAATTATGGGCTCTCATTTGTACCAACGTCGCGTTATGACCCTTTTATGATGCGGGTGAATCTCTATAGATTTTTTCAGAAATTGCGAATTATGAAATTTTTTCAAAATCAACCTGCAATAGATGATGGATCGATAGTGAAACCCATATCTCATTGGTTACCTACAGAGGCAGGTCATGATCCGATCATCTCCACATATCAGGTCTTGGTCCTAAGAGATGTGGAGAAATTAGAACAAACTCCGGTGAAGCGGTTTTCAAACCTGAATAATGAGGATTGGAAGTCTTTGAGGGAATTGTCGTCGGACCCTACACTAGTGTTCCGACGAGCGGATAAAGGAGGAGCACTTGTGGTAATGGATTCTCAGGTTTACCTTCAACAATTATATGCTCATATTCAGGATTCTTCGGTGTATACGTTATTGGATACTGACCCTACTGTGGTTTTAAAACAAAGTATTCAATCTCTTGTGGAAGAAGCGTTCCGCCTTGGTTGGATAACTTCAAAAGAAAAACGATTTCTGCTGGCAACGCACCCTACAATTCCCATGTTATATCTTGTACCCAAAATCCATAAATCTTTAGTTTCTCCCCCAGGAAGGCCGATTGTCTCTTGTCGTAATTCTGTCTTAGAACCACTCTCCATTTTTTGTGACACATTTTTGAAAAAAGAGGCAAAAGCGGTACCATCATTCTTAAAAGATTCAGCGCATTTTTTACAGGTAATTTCTGGCTTTATGATTCCAAAAGGAGCTTTTTTGGTGACCTTAGATGTCACCGCATTGTACACCAATATAGATCAGATAGAAGCGTTGGAATTGTTGGAGCATTCTTTCATTTGTGCTCCCATTCGGCTTCCACGATCTTTTTTATTGGATTTGGCACGTTTGGTACTGACTCAAAATTATTTTTTGGTTGATGGTAACTTTTATCAACAGATATCTGGAATTGCAATGAGGGCCACGATGGCTCCGTCTATAGCCACCCTTTATATGGGGAAAATGGAGGAGGTTCTTATTAAACCTTCTTCTTTATACCAGCAAGTGATCCTTTGGAAGAGATTTCTGGATGATATTTTCTTTGTTTGGAAATCTGATCGGTCTACCCTCCAATGTTTCGTCAGTTGGTTAAACCAGTTGAAAACTAACATCACGTTTACGGAACATATTGCAATAGATAAGATAAGATAAAACATTTCAAACCCTGCATCAGGTAGAATAAGTATTTGTATCCCAAAGATTGTGCATGCGTTCTCTTCAACACAATCTGACAAACAAGCAGAACTGCCGGTACAACGCTTTATGATGGCGTCTGACGTTATGATTGAAGGGCAAAGCCAGCCAATCAGAAATCAATATACTCTTTAGAACCAATGAAATTGGGCAATCCCCATTGAGAAGGGAAGCCCCCTGTTTTTCATTGGATATAAAAGTAAAGGACAGGGAAGGATCATCAGAGAAGACTGTGCCATTCCAATGAAGTAGTGTTGTTTTACAACGTTTGTCGTTTGTCAGATCGTGTTGAAGAGAACGCATGCCCAATCTTTGGGATACAAATACTTATTCTACCTGATGCAGGGTTTGAAATGTTTTAAACCGAAACATGGCACGTTGTGGAGTCATTCTAAAGCGTTTCTTTGAAGGAAAAGAAGAAGAAAAGCTGTGGATGGTATATGACACTTTCCAGATAAGTGGTGTTGTTTCTTCTCATTTTAAACACTTTAATAATCTGAGTAAAAGGAGCGGTTACAGCGAGGTGGTGGTAATTTTCCCACCCCCTTTTGTATATACAGCTCCGACAAAAAATGTATTCTTATTGGTAAGCTTTACTGCTGATATTTCTTTGGACTTATCTTTTTGATTCAGTATTTTGGTCCTTGGAATTTTGGGGGGATTTTTTGAATATAATTAAGGATAGAGCAAAGAGGCAAACTGCAGTGTGAATTTGCAGGGGCGGTCCAAAGGTGATGTGAGGCCATGTGTGGAGACTCATTGCGGGGCCTCATTTACATAAATTTAATTTATTTTATTTTAAAATGTATATGTTGCCCATCTAAAATTTTAGGCGGCTTTCAAAGGAGCCCTTCACAAGCCCCTTTTTTTGTCCTGGCAATGACTTAGAGCAGGCATGTTCAACTTCAAACAGGTCGTGATCTACTTTTTCCAGCCAAAAGTGCCGGTGATCTACCACCATGAAAATTAAGTTTCAAATTAGTTTCAAATTAAATTTTAACCCAATAAAGTTAGAGGATTCCCTCTCCCCATTTTTAATGAACCTTCTGTCATTTACTTGGATGTGATCAGCTGTTAAGCAAATTAAGCAAAAACAGAGAGACAAAGATCCAGTAAGAACTGTGAGGGGAAATGGAAAGTACATTTTTTCTTAAAGTTTTATTGAGTAATAGCTTTCTTTAACTGTCTAAATAACTTTCTTTAACTTTTATTGAGTAATTTGTGTTAAATTTAGGTCGAGTATTGATCCTGGCTGATCTTGCACAATCGTTAAGATTTCGCTCTTGCTCATTAGTGAGACATCTGAGCATGCATTTCATCGACCAGCTTTTTGAAGTTGGGTGAATATTGCGTGAGGGCCAGTCTCAGGGAATCCTGGAGATGTTCTTCTGTCATGTTGGAAAGTTGTGTACTCTTTGTCATTTTCAGATGGGAAAACGCAGATTCACACAAATAAGTTGAACCGAAACAGGAGTGTACAGCTTCACTGCATCTTCTCAAGTTGGGAAATTTGTCTCTAGGCACTAGCTTCCAAAATGATTCTTGCTCAGCATGGGTCTTGAGAAAAATGTAATTTTTAAGGGTTAATGTTTCATTTTCAAGAGATGGCTTGTTCAATGAGTAATTTTTACTGATAGCAGCTGCAGTTTCTTTAATGTCCACATCTACTTTGAATGGGTATGACAAGTACTCCACAACTGTTCCAATTTTTTGGAAGTCACAGAATCTATTTTCAAATTCCTGGATAACAAAACAGATCTCTGTCAGATACTTCTCGTTCTGAAAAACAAAATTTGGATATTGTCCCAGATGGTCCTGCGTATTAGAAAAATGATCAAAAGTGTTGTTTGCAAGGTCAGTCATCATTAGCTCAAATTTGCTCTTGTAGGATGAAACTGTACTTACTCATCATCTCGCCAATGAATTTGTTTTTACCTTGTAGTTCAAGGTTCATATCACTTAGTTCGCCTGTAAAGTCAGCGAGAAATGCCAGATCACATAACCACTCCTCGTCTTCCAACTCTGCTTGGTCATCTCCCCTCTCCTTCAAAAAACTTCTTATTTCATTCAGCAAATCACAAAATCTTTGCAGAAATTTGTGCCTACTTAGCCACCTTACATCTGTGTGCAAAATGATTTCCGCTGCCCGTTCATCAAGAGTAAGATTGAAAAGCCGTCTTTGAAGTGATCTTCCACGAACTGAATTTACAATTTTGAAAGTGATGTCCATGACAGTCTTTGTATTGAGTCTCTTGCTTGCCAAAACTTGCTGATGAATGATGCAGTAGTAAGAAAGGAAATCTAGGACGTCGTCATGCTGTCTACAGAGGGCTATGAAACCATTAACCTCACCTGTCATTGCTCTTGCTTCATCAGTAGTGATGGAAACAAGTCTATGCAATGGAAGATTACACTTTGTCACAAAAGAATGGAAAGAACTGAATATTTCCTGACCGGTAGTTCTCCCTTGTAAAGAAATCATTCCAAGTAGTTCTTCTTTAACACTGAAGTCTTCAAAAACCATCTGGATAAAGACTAGTAACTGGGCTATGTCTCTTATGTCTGTAGATTCATCCAGTTGGAGTGAGAACGCAACACAATTTGAAACATCCTCCAACAATTGTTCAGTTGTGTCTCCACACATCTTTTCTATTCGCCGCATGACGGTGTTTGTTGACAATTGTACATCTTGAATAGCAGCTATGATCTCTTTCTTATTTTTAAATCCTTCAAAAAAGATTGTCAGCTGCTTCAAGAAAACAATCTTTTACAAATCCCCCCTTCAGTGAAAGGTTTGCATTTCTTTGCGATTAGGTTGCTGACCTTGAAGGATGCTATGGTTGTATTGACCGAATGTGACCTTGGCTTCGCCATCAACTGTTGCTGAGTAGCCAATTTTGATTTAAGACTAGAAGCCCCAAAGTGCATCAGTTGACGCAAATGCATCTTCGAAGTTGTATACCAGTGCCACTGCTAGAACCATGTCAGTCATGTTCCATGACTTTGTTAGCAAGGTCAAGATGTTCAAATATGTGCATCGAAAATTAATGACAGATGCACCATCTAGTGGGAAAATGAATTTATACCTAGAAGCCCCAAAGTATGTCAGTTGACGCACTCAATTGTCTTGGATGCGTCAATTGACATACTTTGGGGCTTCTAGGTATAAATTCATGTTCCCACGGTGGCACATCTCAATCACTGTTTACAGTTTTACTATGACATTACAAACAATAAACACACGATGATTTCATGTAATGACGTCACATACTGCATGCATTTAACAAATAAGTGTCATGAGGTGGATCAAATAATACCTATGGAAATAGGAAAAACTGAGCAGAGCACTTCTAATAGTGACAGCTTAGAGCACATGGATCAGGGTTGCTATGAGCAACCAACACAAACTGAAGTACCAGGTGTAAGAGCACGCCCTAGTAATAGATTACCTCATAGCCCATTAGGTAATGAGGGACAGCTGAGGAGAGGCAAGGCTCAGAGGAACACCAAGAGTGACGCAGTTAAAAATCACTCACCTTTGATCAGAGTGAGAGCCAAGGCAGGAGCCAACGTAGAAGCTGACGAGGAAGGAGCTGGCTGGGAAGCTAACCAGAGAGCTGGACACGAGGTCAGAGCTTCACAGGGAAATTCCCACAGAATTTTACAGGAAGAAACCCAGGACAGAATACCAGGGATTTGTTTCAGGGAGCAGTGCAGGACTGAACAAAAGCCCAGTGGTTGGAGCCACGGAGGTATTTCTGAGGGCAGGCTGGAAAAAAGCTGTGAGTAAGAATCTTCCTAAGAAAAGGTACCAAGAGGGCAAAAGCTTTTATCAGGAGGATACTTTTGTGCCCAAAGAGAAATGGAAAGAGAAAGGCAGTGAAAAGCTTTCATTTGAGAGAAGCACCGATAAGTTTCCTGTGCTTAGAAGTTATATGAAAACCAAGCCGGAAGGTAGGCTTATTCCTTGTAATAGAGGGGAACTTGAAAGACAGAGTTTTTCCTACACTTACCCAAAAGTGTGTGGCTCTCAGGAAGGAAACTCTGCACTGTGTGGTAACCTCCCATTCTACTACGGTAGTGAGGAGGAGAGGAGCCCTCTGAATAGAGAAGAGGGATTCTTTAAAACTAGCCTAAACTACAATCCAATAGAAGATAGCTCTGGGGAAGCTTATGAGGACATGCAATGTGATTATTGTGATGAAACTCCTGCTGAGTGCTATATGGATTGTACATTGACCTTTTCTGATGACATTTCTTCACTCTGCTGAACTAACCAGAGAGGGAATCTGTTTAATGGAACAGGAGTGAAGAAACTGCTTATTTTTGAGAATAAGGACTGTTTTGCAATATCTTTGTTTATTTGCTGAAGATACAAGCATTCATTTTTGGTTGTAGTAGTTTTGCCTTTATTTCAAACCAGAAGTATGGTTTTTGTCCTTTGTTTATAAGTGCTAAGAATTCACCCGGGACGGGTAAATAAAAAGACCTCTTTTGAAGCCTGGCTACTCGACTGCAACTACACTTTTTTGATTAGCTTGTGGGACTACAAATCCCAGGGGGCATTTCAACACCTGCTTGAGACACTCTTGCTATTTAAGAAGAGGCCCCACTGAACCTCCCATGCTTTTATGCCTCTGGGAATATATAGGTGGGTGACATAAGTAACTTCACATTAATTACATCTGCATTTCATGCTAAACACAGTCATGATAATGCGTCAATTGACGCTCTTTGGGGTTTCTAGGTAAAATTCCTTTTGGGGCTTCTAGTGTTAAGTTCTTTGTGCTTCAGTTTACGAATTTCACTTTTGGGTGGAAAATCAGCATCAAAGTTATTGCTATGCAGGGCCTTATAATGACGTTCCAGATTACCCTTTTTGGGCAAGGATACTGGGGCGTTACAAATTAGACAACAACACTTGTCTTTCACCATGATGAAGAAGTAGTCCATTTCCCATTCATCATGAAAGTGGTAGGTTTTGCTCTTCTTTGGAACACTCATCTTTGTTATACTGGGGTGGCTGGACGTAAGAAGGCCAAATCTGCTAAGTTAGTATAAACATTGGCTGAATCTGGTCCAACACTGTCACTGTCCCAAAGTATTAAAGATCAACAGGAACTGAAGACCTCTGGATGATGTGCAATACAAGGACTGGAGATGCCAAAACCACACATGCAGTTCTAAAAGTAAAAATAAGAATTAATCATGCTGGCACCTCAAATACCACCAAACAATCATCAAAAAACCTCAAACACCTTTATTGGGTCATCTACATGTATAAACCTACAGTTTACATGTGCAATGGTCATGTAAACCTTTGACATGACCTCCTCTAGTTAGCAGCTAGATTGTAAGCTGTATGGAGCATAAGGACATAACAACTGTCATACTAGGTCAGACCAAAGAGCCAACAAGCTCTGTATTCTGTTTACAACAGTGGCCAAGCCAGATCATATGAGTACTTGACAAGATTCCAGCAAGTTGATAGATTTCATGCTACCTACATCCAGGGATAAGCAGTAGCAATTTACAGGGCTAGCTGGTTAATAATGGTTTATGAACTCTTACTCCAGGAACTTGTCCAAACCTTTTCAAGCCCAGCTATACTAACAGCTTTTACACATCCCCTGGCAACAAATTCCAGAGCTTAGCTGTGCATTGAGTGAAGACTATTTTCTCAGATATGTTTTAAACTATGCTATTTAGTAACTCCATAGGGTATCCCCTAGTCTTTTTATTTTTTGAAAGAATAAACAACCGATTCAAGTTTAACTATTCCGCTCCACTCCTGAATTTACAGATATTTCTGTATCATAACTCCTCTCAGCTGAAGAGTCCTAGCCTCCTTAGCCTTTATGAGTATCATGGTGGGGGGGGGGGGGGGGGGGGTCATTCAATCCCTGTTAACATTTTGGTTGTGCTTCTCTGTACTGTTTCTATTTTTAATATTTTTGGAGATGTGCTGGCCAGTATTACCTGCAATACCCAAGGTTTCGTTGCACCATGACAAAAGACAGAGACATTCTGAATTCTCCATTTCTTTCCCAGTATCCTGTTTGCTTTTTTAGCCACTGCCATATGCTGAGCTGAGGTTTTCAACATACCACCCATAATGATGCCTAGATCATTTTCCTGGGTGGGGACTCCTAGAGGATAATTTCATAAGGGGTGCCTAGCTTAACGTGTGCTTTAAATGTGTGCATTTCTCATGTATTTTAGAAAGTAAAGCACATTCATACTTTACTTTATAAAATAGGGGCGCATGTGGGTCGAAAATGCACATTAAATCTAGTCACGAGCACTTACTTTTCTGGGTGGTGTAAATGCTCACACATTAAGCCCGTATTTATAAAATGTGCATGGAACTGCATGCTGTGCCCAAGTTCTGTCCTTGCGAATACCCACAGTGAAAGTGCATGCCATTGGCATTAGGCACGTATTTATAGAATAGCGACAGCCTAAAGTAGACGTGTAAATGCCCATTAGCACATGTGAATCACTAAAACTGCACGTAATGTTCCATGGTTTCTTCTAAAATTACCCTCTTAGCATGGAACTTTTACTGCACAGCTATAATGTTCCCATTTCCAGGTCATTTATAAATATGTTAAAAAGCACCAGACCCTGTACAGATCCCCGGGGCACTCCACTGATATTTAGTCCTGCTCTCTTTTTCCTGTTTTTTAACTAGTTTCCAATACAATAAGGCATTGGCTTCTTTCCCATGACTTCTAAAGTTTCTCAGGAGTCCCTCATAAGGGGCTTTATTAGTAGTAATGAGGCGATCAGAGAGATGGAGAAGGTCACTCCTATTTTTTAAGGTCTTTCTGAAGTGTGATGGAGAATTTGGAGAGTTTGCTGGCAATTCCCCAGCTTTAAGGGAAGCTATGAAAGGCTGAAAATTCTAGAGTCCAGCAAATGCTAGAGACTGAGAGGCTACTTAATAAAGCGTTAGCAGATGAATGAATGTGCACTGTTAGCACGCAGTTGTTGTAACCAACTAGGGTTGCCAACGTTTTCACCGAGAAAAACCCGACACCTGTGGCTCGCCATGCTCCACCCATTCTCCGCCCCTAGTCCCACCCCTGCCCCGCCCCCAGCCCCACCCACAAAAATTACCGAGGATACGTGTAGGCTAACTTCCTTGGTCAGATAATAATTAAACTGGGAACCCCAAAATCCAAACATGAAATGTACAACACTGGAGAAATAAAACTATAAAGTAATTTCCTCTTGCACTAAACAAAAACGCAAAGATGTTAGCAATACACACTTCCCAGACCAGACATATTCCAGTTAATAAATTCAAAATAAAAAGTATTTTTCTACCTTCTGTTTGGGCGTTTTATTTTTCAGTTGCAATTGCTCCAGTCACTTTCTTCTGGTTTCTTCGTGTCTTCTGCAAGCTATCCATTTGTCCTTTCTTCTCTTTTAGATGTTTTCCATTCTCTCTCTATTTCTGCTTTAACATACTGATTGTTTCCCTTTTGCTCTTTCCCCCAATTCTTTCCTTATTCCTTTATCATCCGTTTAAATTTCACCCTTCCATTCTCAAGCCCCTCTTACTCTCCCAATACCGGCCCATCATAGACTTTTCTTCCACACAAAATATTTTTTCCCCTCTCCATTCTCATTCCCCATCCATTCTAGTCCTCCCCCCAAATCAATTCCCTTATAGTTCTAGGCCCACCCAGCATCCACTCCCTTCTAGTCCCATTCTCCCATGCCCCCCATCAGCCCATTTCCAGTCCTATTCCAGCTCTTCATCAGCCCATTTCCAGTGCTAGCCCTCACATCACAGGCCATTTCCAGTCCTAGCTCCCCCCCCCCCAATCACAGCCCATTTCCAGTCCAAGTCCCCCATCACAGCCTATTTCCAGTCCTAGGCCCCCCCCCCACCATCACAGCCCATTTGCAGTCCGAGTCCCCCCGCACCATCACAGCCCATTTGCAGTCCGAGTCCCCCCGCACCATCACAGCCCATTTGCAGTCCTAGCCCCCTTAATCACAGCCTATTTCCAGTCCAAGATCCCCCTTCCTCCACCATAGCCCATTTCCAGTCCAAGTTCCCCCCCCCCCCCCATTGGCCTTTTCCAGTGCAGGTCCCCTCCACCCCCATCACAACCCATTTCCAGTCCATGTCCCCCCCCCCCATCACAGCCTATTTCCAGTCCAAGTTTCCCTCCCCCCCCCCATAGCCCTTTTCTGGTCCAGGTCCCCTCCACCCCCATCACAACCCATTTCCAGTCCATGTCCCCCCCCCATAACCCTTTTACAGTCCAGGTCCCACCCATCACAGCCTATTTCCAGTCCAAGTCCCCCCTTTTGCCCTTTTCCAGTCCCTGTCCCCCCCCCCCTTAGCCCTTTTCCAGTCCAAGTCCCCCCCCTTTAGCCCTTTTCCAGTCCATGTCCCCCCCCCCTTAGCCCTTTTCCAGTCCAAGTCCCCCCCTTTAGCCCTTTTCCAGTCCAAGTCCCCCCCCCCTTAGCCCTTTTCCAGTCCAGGTCCCACCCATCACAGCCAATGCAGTCCTTGCCCCCCCCCCTCCTGACCAGCATCGCGGCTGTCTGAGGCTTCAGAGGGAGCCGGGGAAGCCGCGCGGGCTTCCCCGGCTCCCTCTGAAGCGGAGAAAAGCCGGTTGTTTTGCTCTGGCCGCTCCCGATCTTGCGGCCAGAGCAAAAAAAACGGCTTTTAAAGGGCCGGTTTTGCCTCTGCGCCGGCAGCCGGCCTGGCTGTGGAAAAACCGGCCAGGCCGGCTGAAAACCGGCCAGTTGGCAACCCTATAACCAACACATACTAATTCACGTGAGGCCCATTCTGATTGGGGCATGTCTGGACATCCAAAATCTGGACAGGCCGGATTTAGCTCCGGTTCTGCACCCCCAGGAGCTAGACATCCTCACAGGAGCAGAATTGGGGCACTTGGATGGGCTGGATATGCCCCGGTTCAGTGGGCCGGGACATCCAGCATTCCCCCAGCTAACCTCCCTATGCTCCTACGGGAGCCCTGGTGCTGTGGCATCCTGTTGCCATTGCACCGGGACACCATGCAGGAATCCCGATTCCCCGCAACACTATAAACTTGCTTTTCCCTGTTGCCCGACCCACGGAGGGGCCCTTTCAGGCTGAGATCGGGTGGCAGGGAACCTCCTGCTGCGGCTCACCTCTTCGGGGGGGGGGGAGGGGAAGGTCCTCTGTCGCTGCCTGCCATCATCAGGGGGACTTATTCCACCTCCAAGGTGGAATAAGTTCCCCGTCCATCCTGCCTTCACCGGATGTACAGGGCCATGACCTGTATCAACCGTGTAAGTCCAGGTTGTGTGGCCTGCTCCCGCTTCACCCAGAGTCCTCCTCTGGCCCTCCCCCTCCCGCCCCAGTCCAGAGCTCCCCACACAAAGCCACTGTATGTGCAGGGAGTTCTGTCTATGGAATAGACTCCCAGCAAATAGCAGGGATTGTACATCCTCACTATTCGCACATTGGAATGACCCCCAAACTGACTGGTTGTCACGTGATGCAGTGAGCCGGGAGGGTGCGATCCTTTGTGGCTCCGAACCTAACGCCCATTTTTGTACTTTTTTGAGTTAATTCTCCTGAGTTCCTGGACCCCCGTCACACCTAACGTGATATCTGGCTATGGGGCTCTTCTCTCCCACATTTCTGGCCATGCATGGCACTAAGATGGCAAAAAAAGACAAGGATAAAAGCAAAGCACCAGACATCAAGATAGCAGACCAGGCCCCAGTCAGCCCGCAAGTGGCCTGTTCAACTGCCATGGTGGAGGGGGTTTTTGCGGAAGTGGCAAGGGCTCTTGAAAACCATTTCCACGGTGTCTCTGACCAGCTATCACAAGTATCACACTGTTACCGAGTTCCACACCAGCCTTGGGACGGCTGAGCAGCAGATCTCAGAACTGGAGGATCTTGACAGGGCCCACGGCCCTCTCCTGAAGCACCTGGAGAAACAGCTGAAATTGCAAGCCGTAAAAATTGATGACCTCGAGAATCAAGGTCATTGTAAAATCTTCATTTCGTCGGAGTTGAGGAGAGTGTGGCTGACTCAGAATTGAGGAGGTTCCTTGAGATGTGGATTCCCTTCAATCTGAAAGTGTCCTGCCTGGCAGAGTACATCCTAATAGAGTGTGCTCATCAGTTGGGAACCAGGCAAGAGGGCTAGTTGAGACCCCAGGTCATGCTTGTGTGGTTTCATAATTTTTACTACAAAGATCTGGTCCTGCGCGCAGCCAGGGAGTACCACTTAAAGTAAAAAGGCAATAAAAAGCTAGTGATATTCCAAGACTATTCTGTTGCTGTGAGCAAGCTGCGACGGGAATTCTCTGAGGTCTGCAAGTACCTCTCGGACTGGAGGACCAAGTTCACCTTACTTTACCCCACCCGCCTTTGGGTCCTGCACCAAAACCAACAATGTTACTTCTCTACGCCTGTGGCGTCCTTAGAGTTTTGTGAGATCTTGTTGGGTTGAGGACGGATCCATCTGTGTATGGCTGTGGGACACTCATCTGCTGGAGCTTGGAACTGCAGCCTGCTGCTGGGCTGTGAAACTCACCTCCTAGACACTCTACACTCCCTCTCTTTGTGGTGTCTGCAGAACCGGCCCATGGTAGTTGTGAGCAGGATATGTGTGCTTGGCCCAATTAACTCTGGTCTGCTCACAATTCTTCTGCTAATTCTTCCAGGAACTGCAAGGGACATACCTGGTGCCTGTTTGAACTGGAGGTTAGTTGGTGGGTCCCTTTCCCTGCAGATGTCTAGCAGCTCCACTGACTGACCTTTTCAATGCCTCGTTGGAGTCGGGAGTGGTGCCAAAGGACTGGAGAGAGGCTCATGTGGTGCCTTTACACAAAAGCGGAAGTAAGGATGTGGTTGAAAACTACAGGCCAGTTTGCCTCTTTGCAGATGATACCAAAATCTGCAATAGAGTAGACACCCAGGAAGGGGTAGATAACATGAGGAGGGATCTAGCTAAGCTTGAAGAATGGTCTAAAATTTGGCAACTGGGATTTAATGTTAAAAAATGTAAGGTCATGCATTTGGGCTGCAGCAATCCAAGGGAGCAATACAGTATAGGAGGTGAAGTACTTTTGTCCACTAAAGAAGAGCGGGACCTAGGCGTGGTTGTGTCTGATCTTAAAGTAGCTAAACAGGTAGAAAAGGCGACGGCAAAAGCTAGAAGGATGCTTGGGTGCATACGGAGAGGAATGGCTAGCAGAAAAAAGGAGGTGATAATGCCTCTGTATAAGTCTTTGGTGCGACCTCATTTGGAGTATAGTGTGCAATTCTGGAGACCGTACCTTCAAAAGAATGTGAACAGGATGGAGTCGGTGCAGAGAGTGGCTACTAAAATGATTAGTGGGCTTCATTATAAAGCATATGAGGACAGACTTAAGGATCTTAATATGTACACCTTAGAGGAAAGGTGGGATAGAGGTGATATGATTGTGATGTTTAAATACCTCTGTGGCATAAATGTTCAGGGAGAGAGCCTCTTTCAATTGAAAGCAAGTTCTGCTATGAGGGGACACGGGATGAGGGTGAAGGGAGATAGATTCAGGAGTGATATGCGGAAATATTTCTTTACGGAAAGAGTAGTAGATCCATGGAATAGTCTCCCAGTGGAGGTGGTAGAGATGAGGACAGTAACTGAATTCAAAAAAGCATGGGACCAACACAGAGGATCTCTAAAGGTAAAAAGTGGACTGTTGTAGTTGTTGATATGGAAGGACAGACTAGATAGGCCATGTGGTCTTTTTCTGTCATCATGTTTCTATGTTTCTATGTTTAAAGCTCCCAACAATCTTCTCCCTGCAAGGCTTAGAAGTTGACCCAGTTGGACTAGAAGTTTGTGCATCTGGGAGTGGTATAGAAAAGGGGCTGTGGATTTGCTTGAGCCCCGCTCTTGGACACCAACCTGCAGGTTTCGTGATGGGATGCTTGGGAGGAGGAGGTCAAGATCAAGAATTAAATTTACTGTCTCATGTTCTGTGGGGACAGAGTGTTTGCTGAGGGCAGGAGGGGGGGTACAGGGGGTTCGCGCTGGATGTGTAAGGGCAGTTGTGGTTGAATGGTGGTTGGGTGTGGGATAGTGTGACAGTTTGGAGTGCATGTGGGGGAATGATTGCATAGTGTGAGTGGCTGGGGTAACAGGTACTTCATGATCCATCGAGCATATCCCTGGTGGGGTAGGACTATTACTTTGTCACTCAAGGGGAGAAGGCATTGGTGAACTGGCTGTGTTCAGTGCCTTGTTCCCACCAGGCTATTGGAGAGCCTGGGAGCTGGCTTGTTGGTATGTGGTGGGGTTTACAGTGCATGTATTTGGCTTTTGCAGCTAGGGGATGTCTGAATGGGATGTAGGTCCTGGACGTGTGACAGACCTTGGAGTGTATGGATGGTGTGAGATGGTGGGTTGAGGTTGGTGGGGGTGGGGAGGGGGAAAGGGGAAGGGGAGGTATGGGCAGTTGTAGTTTGTTTGGATGAAGGGGGGATGGGTGCGGGGACCAGGGGGAAGTGGGATGGGGGTAGAAACATAGAAACATAGAAATATGACGACAGAAAAAGACCACATGGCCTATCTTGTCTATCCTTCCATATCAACAACTACAATAGTCCCCTTTTTTCTTTTAGATATCCTCTGCGTTTGTCCCATGCTTTTTTGAATTCAGATACTGTCCTCATCTCTACCACCTCCACTGGGATCCATGGATCCACTACTCTTTACGTAAAGAAATATTTCTGCATATCACTCCTGAATCTATCCCCCTTCACCCTCATCCCATGTCCCCTCGTAGCAGAACTTGCTTTCAATTGAAAGAGGCTCTCCCCCTGTACATTTATGTCACGGAGGTATTTAAACATCTCAATCATATCACCTCTATCCCGCCTTTCCTCTAAGGTATACATATTAAGATCCTTAAGTCTGTCCTCATATGCTTTATAATGACGACTACTAACCATCTGTACTGACTCCATCCTGTTTATATCCTTTTGAAGGTGCGGTCTCCAGAATTGCACTCTATACTCCAAATGAGGTCGCACCAAAGACTTATATAGAGGCACTATCACCTTCTTTTTTCTGCTAGCCATTCCTCTCGGTATGCACCCAAGCATCCTTCTAGCTTTTGCCGTCACCTTTTCTACCTGTTTAGCTACTTTAAGATCATCAGACACAACCACGCCTAGGTCTCGCTCTTCTTTAGTGGACAAAAGTATTTCACCCTCTATACTATATTGCTCCCTTGGATTGCTGCAGCCGAAATGCATGACCTTACATTTTTTAACATTAAATCCAAGCTGCCAAATTCTAGACCATTCTTCAAGCTTAGCTAGATCTCTCCTCATGTTATCTACACCTTCCTGGGTGTCTACTCTATTGCAGATTTTGGTATCATCTGCAAAGAGGCAAACCTTACCCGACAGCCCTTCCGCTATATCACTAACAAAGATGTTAAAAAGAATCGGACCAAGGACAGATTCCTGGGGCACACCACTGGTAACATCCTTCTCCTCAGAGTGAGCTCCATTTACCTGTACTTTTTGTCGCCTCCCACCCAACCAATTTCTAACCCAAGCAGTAACTTTAGGGTCCATCACTAGGGTGCTCAGTTTATTTATAAGTCGCCTGTGAGGAACAGTGTCAAAGGCTTTATTGAAATCTAAATACACCACATCTAGGGCTCTCCCTCGGTCCAACTCCCTGGTCACCCAGTCAAAGAAATCAATCAGATATGTCTGACAAGACCTGCCTCTGGTGAATCCATGCTGCCTCGGATCCTGTAATCCGCTGGACTCCAGAGACCTCACTATTTTCTCTTTCAGCAGCGTTTCCAATAATTTACTCACCACCGAAGTTAAACTAACCGGCCTGTACTTTTCAACCACATCCTTACTTCCGCTTTTGTGTAAAGGCACCACAAGAGCCTCTCTCCAGTCCTTTGGCACCGCTCCCGACTCCAATGAGGCATTGAAAAGGTCAGTCAGTGGAGCTGCTAGAACGTCCCCAAGTTCCCTCAGTATTCTAGGGTGTATCCCATCCGGTCCCATCGCTTTGTCTACTTTAAGTTGAGCTAGTTTCTCACAAACACAGTCTTCTGAAAATTGTTCAACATGTCCCTCGCTTCTGGAGTCAGAGTTTCTATATTCTATATGTAGAGAATCACAGAAAAGGCGTAAACAATTTCTTCTTTTAAAGTCTGGGGTATTGCAGATTGGGGTGACGTATGAGTTACGTTTTCCTTGTAAGTGTCTTATTATGTATAATTCTAAGAGATATATATTTCATCAGGACTGGAGGAGTAGCCTAGTGGTTAGAGCAGCTGCCTAGTACCCAGATGATCAAGGGTTCAATTCCCACTGGCACTCCTTGTGACTTTGGGCAAGTTGCTTTACCCTCCATTGCCTCAGAAGAAAAGGCTGGCAATCTGCTTCCAGTGATACATTGCCAAGAAAACCCAGAGGTAGCTGGGTCACTATGAGTCAATACTGACTTGATGGCACTAAAAAATATATATATATATTTCATCAACCTGATGCTCTTTCAGCTTTTATTAGTTCTCGTTTGCCCCTGTCTACGACCCCGGCTGTAGGTTGATGTACTTGCTAATTATGATGGTGTATTCCTCTGTTCAGTGACCTATTTTTCTTTACCTAGGATTATCATGGTGATTCCTCAGTTTGCCATGTGTTTTATTGTACCATTTCCCCCCACCCTTAGTGGACTATAGGTGAACCTGGTTGGTTTTTTCCTTTTCATATATGTATTGTTTATGAATTTATTTATTTATTTGGTTACATTTGTATACCGCTTCTTCCAGCAATCATTAGCGGTTTACATTACATTACATTTTGGCACAGCAAACAATTTCTTACTTATAACGAGAATCAATTATCTGTATCTGCATTTCGGTGATTTGAATTTATACAGCTTGGAGTATTTACAGTTGCATTTATGCGATTGAATTTATTCAACTTGGGTTATTTACAGTTTTATTTATACAGCGTGAGCTATTTACAGCTTGGAATATTTACAGTTTCATTTATACAGCGTGAACTAATTACAGTTGTAGTTATACAAGGTGAGCTGTTTACAGACATACGTTCTATGTAGTTTTACTGTGATGCGCTGTGAGAATGGATTCTTTCTGCTTTTAATTTATATTATGTTGTAGTATTCCTGGAATAGGTAGGTTTTTAGTTTTTTCCTGAAATCTTGCAGGTCGTCGTTTGCTCTAAGGGGCTTGTTTACAAATTCAATGGGGCCGCGGCTCCGATATCGGGCGGAAACCGCTACCGCGGCTTTGTAAACAAGCCCCTTGGTGTGTCTGGTAGTTTATTCCATTGTTTGGGAGCTATATAGGTGAAGGTTCTGTTACTTGTGGAAATTTTGACAGTGTGAATGGATGGTGGGACAGGTAGGGTGTTTAGGCTGTGCGTTCTTCTGCTTCTGTTAGGGGGTTGAGTTGCGATAAGCGTGGAGAGGTAAGACGGTGCTATGTTGCGTATCATTTTGAATGTGGTTACTATTATTTTGTATCTTATGCGGGCAGTAATAGGAAGCCAGTGTAGTTCCATTAGTATTGGTGTGATATGGTTGGATAGTTGTCGCTTCATTATGATGCAGGCTGTGACATTTTGCGCCATTTGTAGTATGTTGAGGGATTTTTTTGGTAGTCCTTGGAGAATGGCGTTGCAGTAGTCTAGGTGAGGTGTGATGAGCGCTTGTGCTACTGTTCTGAAATCGGACTGCTCAATAATGTTGCATAGAGGTTGGAGGATTCTTAGTTTGTGGAATATTGCCTGGTTCAGTAGTCTTAGGTGTTTTTCCATTCTGAGGTTTTTGTCGAATGTTACTCCTAGGTATTTTATCTCATTTTTGATGTTGCATGAGTTATTGTTCATGGTGATGGTTGAGGGGGGGTTGAAGTCCTGATTTTTGGAGATGAACATTACTTCAGTTTTCTTATGGTTTATGGGCATGTTATTCTGTTGAAGCCAGGTTTGCGTTTCCTTGAGGCATTCTTCTAGATGGCTATAGTTCAGGTTGTTTGTGTCCAGTTGAGAGTATAGTATTATGTCTTCTGCATAAATTTGGTAATTCATCTTGTGTTTCTGAAAAATCTTACAGATGGGTTTCATGTATAGGTTGAACAATAGGGAGGACAACGCAGAGCCTTGCAGTATTCCCTGTGTTTGTGGGAAAGCCTTTGAAGTTTCTTGATTGAAGTGAACCTGTTGCATTCTGTTGGAGATGTAGGATCTGAACCATTTTAGGGGGGTTCCTTTTATTCCTATGGACTCCAGTCTTTTGATGAGGGTCCCATGATGTACAGTATCGAAAGCCGCAGATATATCTATGAATATTAATATGAATATTTTCTTATTGTCTTCAATGCCTCTATATATTTTATCAAGAAGCACTAGTAGTAGGGTTTCCACCCCATGATATTGACGGAAGCCATATTGTTGGTCGTCGAGTGCATTACTAGTGTCAATGTGGTCTTGTAGTTGTTGCTGGACTGCTTTTTCGATAGTCTTGGCTATGAATGATATGCTTGAGATGGGCCGGTATGAAGATGGTCGTCCTTCTTAAGTGTTTTGTTTTTTAGTATAGGTCTTATGAGGGATCTTTGGAGCTCTGTTGGCATGGTTCCTTGCTGCAGCGATTGATTTACTATGTGCTTTATGTAACGGGCAATTTCTTCTTTTGTTGTCTTGATCCAGGCTGCTGGACAAGGGTCTAATGGGGATGTTGTGGTGTTCAGGCTTGTGATTATGTTTATTATTTGTCTGGACTCAGTGGTGTAGAAGGAGTCCCATTCCTCTTCGCTGTCCATCGCTGTTGTGATTGGATGTGGGGTGTTGTTCGTAGTCTGAGTATGAGCGGGGTTTCCTGTTGCTGGTGGGTTAAATTTGCTGGGGTAATGGTCAGCTAAAGTTTGTGCCTTTATATCATTGTTGGGGCTATCATCCTGGGCAGTTTTGGTCAGGGATTTGAGAAGTTTGAATAATTCTCTTGGTCTGTTTAACACCTTGTTGAGTATTTTGGTGTGATGGTTTTTCTTTGTGGTGTTGATTTCTTCTTTGTATTTTGTGAGGAAAGTCAGATATTCTGTTTTGCGTTCGGGGGTCTTTAATTTTCTCCATCCCTTTTCAAGTTTCCTGAGGTCCTCCTTCATTTTATGTAAAGTTGTTGTGTACCAGGGCTCTGATTTGGTTCTTATTTTGGTATTTGCATTCTTTGGAACTTTCGTTTTTAGCTCTGAGACTGTTTCGACTCCTTCGTTCCATTGGCTTATCAGGATGTCCAGGTCGGTGTTGTCAGTGTTTACATGTTTTATGATTGAGTTTACTAGGGTTTCTGTGTCGAATTTCTGGAACTTCTTTCCATGTTGAGTTTTTGTTCCAGTTTGTGGAGTATCAAGTTTCGTAGTTAGGTAGAAAGTAAACTGAATCAGATAATGGTCTGACCAGGGAACTTGTGTTATTTTTAGTGTAGGTTCTTTGCTTCCATTGAGGTGGGCTTTCTTGGGTAGGAATACCAGGTCTAGTATATTACCCTTGTTGTGGGTGGGATCTTGTATTATTTGTTTGTATCCTAGTTGGTCCAAGGCTTCTAGGAAGGTGCTTTCATGTGTAGGTGAGATTGAAGCAAGGTTGAAGTCTCCTAGGATAATTTGGTATTTTTTAATTGTTGCTGTGCAGATTTTTTCTAGTGCAGCAGCGAGTGCTTCATGTTTTGATGTAGTGGGTTTGTAGATGAGACATATTATTAGAGTTTTGTTTTCCAGTTTGAGGATACTGATTCCATCAATTGTGTTTTGCGTGGTGTTAGGTTTAATGAGCCTTTTGCAATAATTAGGTCGCCCCCTCCTCTTCTGTTGGTACGAGGACAGTTGAATATCTTGTATCCGGGTTCTTTCAATTGGGAGAGGAGAACTGCGTCTGTGTCCGTGATCCAAGTTTCTGTGATACATAGTATGTCCGGTTTTTCATCTGTGATGATGTCATGAATAACATGTATTTTGTTCCTTATGGACCTGCCATTTATCAGTATACAGTTGTTTCTGGAAGGTCTCTCCTTTTCTGTTAAAGCTTTGTTGCTTGATTTATTTGTAAAAATCTGTAAATTATAAAAAAAAAAAAAAAAAAAGATGTCCCTCGCTTCTGTTCCTGTTTAGGGGTGTTTTCTGAGGTCCTGCTCCTGGTTCTTCATCTGTGAACAGAGAACAGAAATATTTGTTAAGCAATTCCGCTTTATCCTCATTAGCTTCTACATATTCCCCCCCTTCACCCTTGAGTCTGACAATACCACTTTTGCCCTTCCTCTTCTCACTAACATATCTGAAAAATGTCTTATCCTCCCATTTTATTGCATTGGCTATTTCCTCCTCTTTTTGAATCTTTGCTTTCCTGACTACTTTATTAGCTTCTCTAAGTTTTTCCAAATATAGATGCCTGTCTTCCTCTCTCTGTGATCTCTTGTATTTCATGAAGGCCTCCCTCGTTTTCTTCATCTTTTCAGCTATTTCTTTTGAAAGCCATAGCAGTCTCCTTTTCCTTTTACCTTTATTTACCATTTTAACAAAAAGGTTGATTGCCCTTAAAATATCCCCTTTCAGTTTTGCCCACTGTTTTTCTACATCCCCCAGCTGTTCTCATACCGCTAACGACTCCCTGAGGTATTGGCCTATCTTGACAAAGTTAGTCTTCCTAAAGTCTAAGACCCTTACCTTTGAATGGATTCTAACAGCCCTAGTCCTAATACTGAACCACACCATCTGGTGATCACTGGATGCAAAATGATCTCCCACTATAACATCAGAAACACTTTCACCATTGGTAAGCACCAAGTCCAGTATGGCCCCTTCACGTGTGGGGTCTGTTACCAATTGTCTGAATAGTTCTCCCTGTAGAGAATCAGGATCTCTTTACTTCTAGATGATACTGCAGCAGGAATGTGCCAATCAATATCTGGCATATTGAAATCTCCTGTCAGTAGCACTTCCCCTTTCCTAGCAATGCTGCGTATGAAATCTATTTGCATTGGTGTGATATACAGACCTCCCTCACAAGAGGAAGAGGTGGACAGAGAGTTAATTGAAGACATACGCAGCATTGCTAGGAAAGGGGAAGTGCTACTGCTAGGAGATTTCAATATGCCAGATGTTGATTGGCACATTCCTGCTGCAGTATCATCTAGAAGTAAGGAGATCCTGGATTCTCTACAGGGAGAACTATTCAGGCAATTGGTAACAGACCCCACACATGAAGGGGCCATACTGGACTTGGTGCTTACCAATGGTGAAAGTGTTTCTGATGTTGTAGTGGGAGATCATTTTGCATCCAGTGATCACCAGATGGTGTGGTTCAGTATTAGGACTAGGGCTGTTAGAATCCATTCCAAGGTGAAGATCTTAGACTTTAGGAAGACTAACTTTGCGAAGATGGGCCAATACCTCAGGGAGTCGTTAGTGGGATGGGAACAGCTGGGGGATGTAGAAAAACAGTGGGCAAAACTGAAAGGGGGTATTTTAAAGGCAACCAACCTTTTTGTTAAAATGGTAAATAAAGGCAAAAGGAACAGGAGACCGCTATGGTTTTCGAAGGAAGTAGCTGAAAAAGTGAAGAAAAAGAGGGAGGCCTTCATGAAATACAAGAGATCACAGAGAGAGTTAGACAGGCATCTGTATTTGGAAAAACTTAGAGAAGCTAGCAAAGTAGTCAAGAAGGCAAAGATTCAAAAGGAGGAGGAAATAGCCAATGCAATAAAATGGGGGGATAAGACATTTTTCAGATATATTAGTGAGAAGAGGAAGGGCAAAAGTGGTATTGTCAGACTCAAGGGTGCAGGGGGGGAATATGTAGAAGCTGATAAGGATAAAGCGGAATTGCTTAACAAATATTTTTGTTCTGTGTTCACAGATGAAGAACCAGGAGCAGGACCTCAGAAAACACCCACAAATAAGAACAGAAGCGAGGGACATCTTGAACAATTTTCAGAAGACTGTGTTCGTGAGAAACTAGCTCAACTTAAAGTAGACAAAGCGATGGGACCGGATGGGATACACCCTAGAATACTGAGGGAACTTGGGGACGTTCTAGCAACTCCACTGACTGACCTTTTCAATGCCTCGTTGGAGTCGGGAGTGGTGCCAAAGGACTGGAGAGAGGCTCATGTGGTGCCTTTACACAAAAGCGGAAGTAAGGATGTGGTTGAAAACTACAGGCCGGTTAGTTTAACTTCTGTGGTGAGTAAATTATTGGAAACACTGCTGAAAGAGAAAATAGTGAGGTTTCTGGAGTCCGGCGGATTACAGGATCCGAGGCAGCATGGATTCACCAGAGGCAGGTCTTGTCAGATAAATCTGATTGATTTCTTTGACTGGGTGACCAGGGAGTTGGACCGAGGGAGAGCTCTAGATGTGGTGTATTTAGATTTCAGTAAAGCCTTTGACACTGTTCCTCACAGGCGACTTATAAACAAACTGAGCACCCTAGGGATGGACCCTAAAGTTACTGCTTGGGTTAGAAATTGGTTGGGTGGGAGGCGACAAAGAGTACAAGTAAATGGAGCTCACTCTGAGGAGAAGGATGTTACCAGTGGTGTGCCCCAGGGATCTGTCCTTGGTCCGATTCTTTTTAACATCTTTGTTAGTGATATAGTGGAAGGGCTGTCGGGTAAGGTTTGCCTCTTTGCGGATGATACCAAAATCTGCAATAGAGTAGACACCCAGGAAGGTGTAGATAACATGAGGAAGGATCTAGCTAAGCTTTAAGAATGGTCTAGAATTTGGCAGCTGGGATTTAATGTTAAAAAATGTAAGGTCATGCATTTGGGCTGCAGCAATCCAAGGGAGCAATACAGTATAGGAGGTGAAGTACTTTTGTCCACTAAAGAAGAGCGTGGTTGTGTCTGATGATCTTAAAGTAGCTAAACAGGTAGAAAAGGCGACGGCAAAAGCTAGAAGGATGCTTGGGTGCATACGGAGAGGAATGGCTAGCAGAAAAAAGGAGGTGATAATGCCTCTGTATAAGTCTTTGGTGCGACCTCATTTGGAGTATGGTGTGCAATTCTGGAGACCGCACCTTCAAAAGGATGTGAACAGGATGGAGTCGGTGCAGAGGGTTGCTACTAAAATGATTAATGGGCTTCATTATAAAGCATATGAGGACAGACTTAAGGATCTTAATATGTACACCTTAGAGGTAAGGCGGGATAGAGGTGATATGATGAGATGTTTAAATACCTCCGTGGCATAAATGTTCAGGGAGAGAGCCTCTTTCAATTGAAAGCAAGTTCTGCTACGAGGGGACATGGGATGAGGGTTAAGGGATATACAATCAGGAGTGATATGCGGAAATATTTCTTTACGGAAAGTGTAGTGGATCCGTGGAATAGTCTCCCAGTGGAGGTGGTAGAGATGAGGACAGTAACTGAATTCAAAAAAGCATGGGACCAACACAGAGGATCTCTAAAGGTAAAAAGTGGACTGTTGTAGTTGTTATGGAAGGACAGACTAGATGGGCCTTGTGGTCTTTTTCTGTCATCATGTTTCTATATTTCTATGTTTCTAATTAATGAACAGAGTGGAACGGGTAAACATTCATCAATTGTTTACGTTATCAGATTATAGAAAGACTCGGGGACTTGCAATGAAGCTACAAGGTAAGTCTTAAATAGAAGAAAATATTTTTTCACTCAACGTGTAATCAAACTCTGGAACTTGTTACCGGAGGATGTAGTAAAGGCTGTTAGTGTAGCTGGGTTTAAAAAAGGTCTGGGCAAGTTCCTGGGGGAAAGGTCCATAAGCCATTATTAAGAAGGGACCCTGGATATCAATGCTTGACCCAGTATAAGCATTGTGGAACCTGTGTCTTTTGGGGAAACTGCTAGGTACGTATGACCTAGATTGGCCACTGTTGGAAACAGGATACTGGGCTTGATGGACCTTGGTCTGACCCAGTATGGCATATTTTATGTTCTTATATTCTTATGTTTCTTTTGGGGAGACTGCTAGGTACTTATGACCTAGATTGGCCAATGTTGGAAACAGGATTTTGGGCTTGATGGACCTTGGTCTGACCCAGTATGGCATATCTTATGTTCTTATACCATGACCCCACTTTTCTCCGTTTCCTGTAGGACACATGGGATGCCTATGCTCAGATGAATGAAGGGCACAGAGATAACTCGCCTTTATTTTGGGAATCTGTCAAGGTTGTTCTTCATGGGGAGAATATTAGCTAAGAAATCAATAGGTGGAAGTGCATTGAGGCTCAGATACTGCAGCTCAACAAGTTGATTAGGATAGCCTGAGAAGCTTTGGGACGCCACTCTACCACAGAGGTGCAGGAGGAGCTCCTTGCACTCCAGGTCAAATTGAACGCTTTCGTCCATCAGTGGGCATATAAATCGATGCTGTACTACCAATGCAGGTTGCACCAGAATGGTAACCATGCTGTCCGTTTGCTTTCATCCTTGGTGAAGTGTTAGCAAGGTCCACGGGGCATTGCTGCCCTTTCAAATGGGGGTACAGTAGTGATGGACGAACGCCGGATTGTGGCCTTGTTCCGTGAGTTTTAGAGAAACTTGTATGTGGCAGGGGACACCCCGGGCCTGGTGACATAGCATATTTGGACAGTGTAACCCTGCCAGTACTGATGGCGGAGTAGAAAGAGTTCCTCAATCAGCCCATTGGGGAGGAAGAGATAACTAAGGCCATATTGCAGTCTAAAGTTTACAAGGCCCTTGACCATGATGGCTTTGGGAATGAATGGTACCGGTTGATGCGCGATCGGATAGTGGGGCCTTTGCAATGGCTTTTCACCCACCTCATTCAGATGCAAACTTTCCCTTTTGATAGCAATGTTGCACATATTGTGGTGCTGCCTAAGCAGGTGTGTGACCCCCTATTTAGTGCCTCCTACCACCCCATTTCACTTCTAAATTGCATAGTAAACGTTTGGTGAAGATTCTGGCTAATAAACTAGCCCTGTTCATGCCTGCCTTGGCCCAGGATGGCCAGATGGGGTTTTTGCATGACCGGCACCCAGTACTTAACTTATGCAGAGTGATAGTGTCCGTGGGGGTGAGCTGGGCTGCTCAGCAGGATTCCCTGTTAGTTAGCTTTGATTCAAGAAAGCATTTGATTAATTGGTCATTCCTGTTTGCTGCCTTGGAGTGTCTTGGGTTCAATGACACTTTTCTGGGGGCATTGCAGCTTCTCTATGCTTCTCTTCATGCCGCTGTTGTTGTCAATGGAGAAGTACTGGAGTGCTTTGCGCTGGGCCATGGCATCTGACAAGGCTGCCCCCTTTCCCTGCTGCTGTTTCTCTTGTTCCCAGAACCCCAGTTGCATTTAATACAGGTCAATGCACAGATAGAGGGAGTATGAATGGGGAGCTCGGCTCTCAAGATTGTCGCCTATGCGGACGACATCCTAGTTCATTTACAACAGTCCACAGACCTCACTTGCCGTTCTGCTTGAAGAGTTTTGGCGCTTTCGTACCTGCTCTGGCCTGCGACCCAACATGGACAAATCTGAAGCCCTTCCACTGGACCCTGGGTTGCCGGCCTGTTGGGTGTATCCATTCCCTCTAAAATGGACGTCTGGGTCTTATAAGTACTTAGGGGTCTAACTGCCAGCAGCTCTGTCACAGCTATATGGTTTGAACATCATACGCTTGTTGCGCCAGGAAGGTGACCAGCTGCAATGTTGGGAGAACTTGCTGCTCTTGCTGTTGCACTGAAATAGTTGACCAGGTTTTTGTGGCAAGATCTCCGGTCATGCATTTCCTTTGCTCGTCTGCAGGGAGGGTGGCTGGTGGGGGGTTTGGCGTACCTAGTCTGGGAAGCTATAATGTGAGCTGCATTCTTCATCATGTCTGAGACTGGCTATATCAGCTCTCTACTTGCACTGCAATGAGACTGGAGTAGGAACTGTTCCACGGGATGCACCCTGTGTATGCTCTACACCCCCCCCCCCGATCTGTCTTGACCCTTTGTTGGTAGTCTCCCTAGTTGGGACTTGGCATTTTTTGTGTTGGTTGTTCCATCAAGACCCTGAGTCCTCTGGTCTGTTACTCTTGTGAGGCAATTTGGCGTCCCTGTTGGGGATACTTCCCGGGAGTTCAGACAGTGGGGGCAACAGGGCCTGCATCATGTTTCCCAATTTTTGACAGCGAATGGGTATCATAAGGCTGTTGAGGGGCTGATATGGGAATTCCAGCTGGCACCCAATGGTACTTAGGTGTTGCTTCAGGTGCGCCATTATATTGCTTCCATGCCTCGAGTCACTCTGAGCCCTAGTTTCGTTCACTGGCTGGTGGACTTTTTCAAAATTGATAGCCGAGACCAGCCGTCCCTTTCCTTGATGTGGTGGGCGCCAGAGGCACTGGAATTGACTCAGTAGCATGCTGTGCTGGTGGAGCTCTGGAACGAGGACCTACGTACAGGGTGGCGGGGAGAAGTTTTCACCCGGGCTGTGACATGGGTGTCTCAAGTCACTATGGAAGTTACGCTACAGGAATTGTTCTGTAAGGTGATATTGCAGGCTTATTTCTCTCTCACTAGATCACGGGCTTGAAGGATACTGAAGCATGCACTAAGTGATTGGGGAGGTGTGGTACTCTTGGTCATATGAGTATGTTCTGGCTGTGTCCCATAGTCCAGGCCTTTTGGACAAGATCCAAGGCTATTTGACTGGAGTGCTTGGACAGTCTGTGTTTTTACATATGGAGGGTCTTATACTAGGTGACCCTGCAGGGCTCCGCGTGAAGGGACGAAGATCAAAGCTGTTTGTGTGCAAGGCCTGCTTGCTGGGGCTCTAGGGCATTTTGCAGACATGGCTGGATTCAGACCCGCTGGACTTTTGGGCAGAACGTAACTGGTTGCATTGGCTTATGCAGATTGAAAACCTCACAACACAGGGGTCAGGACCCAGCCAGATACATTTTATGATCATGTGGGAGCCATATATACAATCCCTACCGCTTAGGGGCCACAACATGACTCTAAACTGTGGTTTGTTTGAAGTCCAGATTCTTCTCCTGGCATTGTGAAACCTAATTTTATTTGTCTTTTCAATTTTCTTTTTACTGCTATTTCTTGACCCTTTGATCTCTCATGTGGAATTTAGGGGTATGTTTACTAAACCGTCTTAATGTTACCAGCGTTAGTTGCAGTCTTACTGTGGCGAATGCCATATAAGGTAGTGGGCGTTTCGGTCTTAAGGTAGCATTTTGGGTTATTGTGCGATAAAGTCCGTTATCGCGCCATAGAGGGAGCCGTGGCATGTTAACGCGTGTTAGCCTTAATTAGGCGCGCTGAACTGCAACACCGCAACAGAGGTGTAACACAATGGTTAATACACTGACTGCTGATATAGTGGTCATGTGTTTGATCCCCCAGTTGGCTCAGTTAAAAGACTGTCTGAGGTAATCCCTTTTGCTGCTTGTAACAGTCAGACACATCCCAACAATTTGCACTGCCAGCCAAAAAAGCATCACCCCAGTGCCGCAACCTAATGCACCTTTTAGGGCGCACCATAAGGCACATCATAAAGCACCACGCCATCCAAGGCAGGTCATAATGTGCCCCAGAGGGCAGCAGGAAAGGTTGGCATCCTCCAAGGCAGCATATAAGGTGCCCCATAAGCTGGCCAAACCTAAGGTGCCGTGAAAGATGTCCCAGGGATGCCAAGGTGACACAGGAGATGGTGCCCAGGGGCACAAAGGTGCTCCAAAGTCACAAGCATGAAATGTATGGCTCAAACACAGATGTAACCATAACACTGCACAGAGCACCAAGGAAAGGCAATGAACAAGTGATGGAAGGAAGTAGATGACGGAGCTCATGGAGCAGCCAAATCTGCGTGCAGCCCATGTGGCAGCAGGTAAAGTGGACAAACATATCGGGGGCAGCTGTACTGATGTACAGGGTGATGGTAATGTACAGTGCAACAATGACAGTGTGTGGCAGAGGATGGGGATACGTGTCCACCAGAGGAGGTAGAGGTGGCAGGATAAGTGCAATGACAGGAGGACAGAGGAGAGCAGTGCCATGCAGAGCAGACACAGCAGAGGCAAGCATGAAGAGCCGCAATGCAGCAAAGTGTGCCAGTGCAGGACATGGGGTAGCAGCCTGCACATTAGGGCAGGACGCCACACAGCTGGCACACACACATAGACGGACAGAAGGATGGATGGCAACAGTGATGAGGATATAATGTGGCGGCAGCACAGATCTGCCTGTTATACAAATGAAACGTAGTTGTGTAGGACTGCCATAAAAAAAGGGGAAAAGAGAGGAATCAAACCCATGACCTCTGCTGCTGAAGTCATTGCATTAACCATTGTGCTACATCACTATGGGAGTTATCAGACCAATGGCTGGCTACAGAAAGAGTGCACGTCACCATAAAACTGTCTGCTGTGGCTACCAGGATAGGATAGCACAACAGTACCCATAATGCAATTCACATGCAGAAAGCGTAGTTACTCACCTGTAACAGGTGTTCTCCAGGAGCAGCAGGAATCAGTCCTCACATATGGGTGACGTCGGCGCCGACGGAGCCCTCGCGGAGCAATTTTCCCCAGCTTTCAAAGAAAGCCTTTGGGAATTGCAGTGCGCATGCGCGGTCCCCTTCCCGCCCAAAGGTGCCATCTTGGCCAGTCTGATGACATAGCGAAAAGACAGCAAAAAATTTGCAAAAACTAAATCATATGACTGCAACTCCACGGGGAGGAGGGAGGGTTGTGAGGACTGATTCCTGCTGCTCCTGGAGAACACCTGTTACAGGTGAGTAACTACGCTTTCTCCAGGACCAAGCAGGAAGTCAGTCCTCACATATGGGACTCCCAAGCTTAAGGCTACCGGAGACCCTAAGCACAAAACTGAGCTCCCTCTAGCTCAGCAGCACAGAAGGAAGGAATCTTCTCTGACTAATCTCCAACCGGTAGCCCAACATCCGGGATGGAGGGTAGGAGTTGCTTAAACCTCGAAGAGATTACGGAGGACTGCCTGTCCGAAAGCACTGTCCCTGCGGGACTCCCTCTCGAGGCAGTAATGGGTTGCAAAAGTCTGGCTCGAAGACCAAGTAGCGGCCCGGCAGATGTCTGCCAATGGAACAGAGCGGAGGTAAGCCACTGACGCAGCCTTCGCCCTAACCCGATGAGCTGTGACTCGACTTTCCAACAAGAGGCCTGCCGCCGCATAAGTCCAAGCGATACAGTCAGCTACCCAGATGGACAGAGACAGGGAGCCCTAATTTATTAGGGTCGTAAGACAGGAAGAGCTGAACAGTCTTACGGTGCTCCCGCGTACGATCAAGGTAGAAGTTCAGCGCCCTTCTACAGTCCAGGGTATGCAAGACCATCTCAGCTCGGCTGGAGTACGGCCTGGGAAAGAAGGTCGGAAGCACCACCTCCTGATTGATGTGAAAAGGGGAGACCACTTTTGGAAGAAACTTAGGGTGAGTCCGCAGGACTACCCTGTTCTTGTAGAACCTAGTGTAAGGGGGATCAGACACTAGGGCCTGCAGTTCACTAACGTGTCTAGCGGAAGTGAGGGCTACCAGGAATAAGGTTTTCCAAGAAAGAAAACGGAGAGGACAGGTAGCCATGGGTTCAAAAGGCGGACAGGTGATCCGCTGTAAAACCACGTTCAGGTCCCAGTCGGGGGCTGGGGGGTGCAAAGGTGGTTTAAGGAGAAAGAGACCTCGGGAGAACCGTGCCACGAGAGGGTGGCCGGAAAGAGGCCTGCCTTCCACCGGCACATGATGTGCAGAAATAGCACTGAGGTGAACTTTGACCGAGTTGGACTTTAGACCAAGATTGGAGAGGGAAAGCAAGTACTGCAAGACCACCGACACCGAACAGGAGAAGGGGTCTTGAGACTGTTGAGTACACCAGGTGGAGAAGCGACGCCTTTTAAGGGCGTAGGATTTCCGGGTAGAGGGTCGCCTGGAAGCTAGCACGACCTCTTCCACCTCTGGAGGCAGCAGGAGGGGAGCAAGGACTACCCTTTCAGCAGCCAGGCCATCAGATGAAGAGATCTGAGGTTGGGGTGTAGGAGAGACCCCTGATCCTGGGTCAGGAGATCGGATTGAAACCCCAGAGGCAACGGAGTATCTACCGCCAGTTGCATCAGAAGCGGGAATCACGGTTGCCTGGGCCACCGGGGAGCTATCAGGATCATCGAAGCCTTGTCCTGGAGAACCTTGAAAAGTGTTCGAGACACTAGCGGCATGGGAGGAAAGGCATACAGAAGGCCCGTGGACCATGAGAGCAGAAAAGCATCCGCCGCTACTCGGAGGGGATGCGGTTCCCGAGAGCAGAACCGAGGAAGTTGCCTGTTCAGAGGACTGGCAAAGAGATCCAGCGTGGGGAGGCCCCACTGGAGAAAGATCCTTTGAACCACCAACGGGTCCAATCTCCACTCGTGTGGTTGGAGGATTCTGCTCAGTTTGTCTGCCAGGTAATTTTCTTGACCTGGGAGATAGACAGCTTTTAGGAGGATTCCTCGGCTGACGGCCCAAGCGCAGAGATTTTGCGCTTCCCGACAGAGAAGGAAGGAGCCCGTGCCCCCCTGTTTGTTCACGTAGAACATGGCCACTTGATTGTCCGTCTGGACGAGGACGGACTGGCGAGTGGTAAGGTAGGAGAAGGCCCGGAGAGCCAGGCGGATCGCTCTGAGCTCCAGGAAGTTGATCTGCTGGGCAGATTCCCACGGGGTCCAGAGGCCCTGAGTACATGTCCCTTGGCAATGTGCTCCCCAACCCAGGAGAGAAGCGTCGGTCGTCAGTACCTGAACAGGCGGAGGAGACTGAAAGGGCATTCCGAGCACTAGGTTGGGCAGATGAAGCCACCACCGTAGAGGAGAGACCAACGGGCTGGAGATTCGTACTGAGTCCGCTAGTCTCCCCGAGGCCTGACGCCATTGTGAGCGAAGGCACCATTGGGCAGGCCGCATATTCAGGCGGGTATTGGGGGTCACATGGACCGTGGAAGCCATATGGCCGAGCAGTTTCAGAAAGTGCCTGGCCGAGACCCGGGAATGGCTGTGAAAGCGGCTGGCGAGAGCCATGAGCCGTTGTGCCCTGTCGAGCGGCAGAAAGGCCCGCGCCTGAAGCGTGTTTAACCTGGCACCGATGAACTCGAGATCCTGAGAGGGGAGCAGAGTGGACTTTTCGAAGTTTATGACAAAGCCCAAGTACTGGAGCAGAGTCACAGTACGTTGCGTGGCGTGAGTGGCCTCCGTGGAGGACGGCGCTCTGATGAGCCAGTCGTCTAGGTAAGGGAAGACAAAGAGGCCTTGAAGCCGGAGATAAGCCGCCACCACTGCGAGACATTTTGTGAAGACTCGTGATGCAGAGGATAGGCCAAAGGGCAGTACCCTGTACTGGTAATGATTGCCTGCCACCACAAACCTTAGGTATTGTCGGTGGCTTGGGTGGATGAGGATGTGAGTGTAGGCATCCTTTAGATCCAAGGAGCATAGCCAATCTCCCTGCTGGAGGTAGGGCAGCAGGATTCCAAGGGTAAGCATCTTGAACTTTTCCCTTTCCAGGAACTTGTTGAGGTTCCGCAAGTCCAGGATGGGTCTGAGGCCTCCAGTACGCTTTGGTATCAGGAAGTACCTGGAATAGAAGCCTTGACCTCTCAGGTGGTGGGGCACCGGCTCCACCGCCTGTTCCTGAAGAAGACTTGCCAACTCTTGAAGGAGTAAGTCCCGGTGAAGAGGGGGTCGCAGAGGCTCCCCTGGAAAGTAGGGGGGAGGTACCTGGTGGAAGTGTAGAAGATAGCCCTCTCGGACTATGTGGAGCACCCAGGTATCTGACGTGATGTTGGACCACCTGTGGGCAAAGTGGACCAGCCGGCCTCCCGTGCTGAGAGACACCAGCGGAGGGGGAGAGGCTATGCTGAAAGAGTCAAAAACCCCCACCCTGCGGAGCAGGGGCCGGTGGCGCAGGCTTGGGGGCTTGCTGCCTACGGGACCCGTTACCCCGTCCCTTGGCCTGCTGACCCTGTTGGGGAGCTGCTGAGGCCTGATAATGAGGGTAGTGTTTATAGGCAGCCGCCTTCCTCGGGTAAAAGGGCTTTTTCCCCGAGCCCCCCTTCTTCTGGGAAGGGGCAGAGGTTTTCCTGGAGAGCCGAGTCCTGGTGAGAGTCTCTGTCTCGAGTTGTGCAGCCTTCTCGTCCATAGGTTTGCCAAAGAGGTTTTCACCTCTGCAGGGGACATCGACCAACTTGTCCTGCACCCAGGGCTCGAGGTCGGAGGACTGAAGCCAAGCCTGTCGGCGGGCCCCGATGCCGGCTGCGGCTACCCGAGCCGATGCCTCAAAGCCATCGTAGGCTGCTCGAGAGATAAACTTTGAGCACTCCCGAATACCGGTGGACAGGGCTAGGAACCTCCGCAAAGGTTCCTCGGAGAGACCAGCAGAGAATCCGGCTATTTCTTTAGCCAGGTCCCTGAGATACATGCCCATGTAGAGCTGGTAAGTCTGGACCCGACAAGCAAGCATAGAGCCCTGGAAACACTTCTTACCGATGCCATCCAGGCTGCGGGCTTCCCTGCCGGGAGGCACCGAGGAGTGCATCTTCTGGCTCTTGAGCCTATGCATGGCCGATTCCACCACCATGGAATGGTGCGGCAGCTGTGCTTTTTGGAAGCCAGGGCTCTTGCGGACTCGATATATGGCATCGACCCGCTTGCTTAACACCGGCGACGACGCCGGGCTCTCCCACATGCGGAAGAGAAGTCATTCCAGCATCGGAGGAACCGGTACAGTAAAATGCTCCTTTGCAGGAGAGTCATACTGGAGGGCATCGAGCTCTTCGGCTCGAGGCTCCTCCTCGGGATCCGCAGGGAAGGCCAAGGCCTTGGCCATATCCCTCACGAAGTCCGAGAACCGTGCATCCTCCGGGGGGGACTGTCTCCGAGGTTCGGACTCGGGGGAGTCCGAAGGGATACACCGAGTCCGAAAAGAATCAGGTGACTCTTCCACCTCGGATTCCCAGGCGGACTCCTCGGAGGAGGAGTCGAGCGGCTCAGGCCGGGCGGGCACAGACGCCGTCCGCCCCGACGCCGAGGGAGTCGGCGTCGACGACCTCGGCCCCGAACGGGAGGCCGAAGGGGACCTCGAGCGAGGATCGACTCGAGCCCGCATGGACTCGAGGATCGGCTCGGTCTCCGGGGTCGACTTAGACGTCGACGTCCCGGCGGTCAGGGCAGAAGCGCCAGCGAGGCCAGCGATCAATGCCCGCTGCTGGTCCTTGAAGGCAGCCAGGCTGCTCTCCAAGGCCGTCAACCTGAGTCCGAACTCAGGAGACCCAGCAGCCCCCGACTCGGGCCCCGACGGCGTCGGGCCCGACGTCGGACCCCTTGGAGGCGAGTCCACGAGGACAACAGGACTTACGTGAGCAGACGAATCCATCTCCAGATGAGGCTGTTTGGACGGCCGCTCCAGCTCCAAAGACCCGGGACGGCTATCGGGGCTATGCGACCTGGCCCTCGCGGAGCCAGGAGCGTCCACCGACGCCGTCCTCGCGGGTTTCTTCCTCCGATGATGCTCCCGGGTAGGAGACCCCCTCTCAGAGGAGCTCCGACGGTGTTCAGAGCCAGATTCCCTGGACACCGACGCCTCTGACGAGGTCCGGGTACGGCTGGGGTCAGAGAAGATTCTCTCCCTCTGATGCTTCCGACTCCGCAAGGATTTGGCGGACATCTTGCCACAGGCACCACAGATCATTTCTTCATGATCTGGGCCCAGGCAACGGAGGCAGCAATCATGTGTGTCAGTAAGAGACATAAGTTTCTTACACTTAACACACTTTTTAAAGCCACTGGCGGCCATCGGGGGAAAAAGGGCCCCTGCGAGGTCGAACGTTCGTGCCGCCAGGGAAAAGTGAAAAAAGCGCGAATTTGTCACTAAGGACAGAAAAAACCGAAAAGAAGGGGAGGCCTCGCAACCGGCGTCGCGAGGCCGGACGGAAAAGGGACCGGCGTCGAACCGAAGAAAATAATAAAATAATAAAGAAAATCAACTTTTCAGCGGTGACTAGTAGACAGCGTCTGTAGGGCTCCGCGGAAAAAAAGAAGACTGGCCAAGATGGCACCTTTGGGCGGGAAGGGGACCGCGCATGTGCGCTGCAATTCCCAAAGGCTTTCTTTGAAAGCTGGGGAAAATTGCTCCGCGAGGGCTCCGTCGGCGCCGACGTCACCCATATGTGAGGACTGACTTCCTGCTTGGTCCTAGAGAACAGCAGTCTACATCTGCTTACCAGATGGGGTATGCACCTCTACAGCACGTCAGCTTGGTAGGGGGGAATGACCGTGCGTGTTACTGGCACAGAGTACCCACAGGCCATGCCAATGTGCGTGTTCTGTGCTCACCCTGAGGGTGAGGTGGAGTGGCCAGCACCAGGTCTGCAGTACCCGGGTTGGTTGAGGTGGGCTGTGCTGCAGGTCTCCATCAGTGCCAATGTGTGACAGGTATTTGTTGCAGACACCTTTAGGAGGTCTCTGTGTCCATTTGTAATTGCCAGTCATGTCTGGCCCTTGTGGACCATGATGCACACAATATAGTGCATATCCACTGTACTTGCTATGGTTACCTGTTTAGGGAGCAGGGGTGTGTCAAGGCTCACATGGCGACAATGTACTTAGCAAACTGCCCTCTCTGGGTCAGGGTGGGGGACATAATCTGCCCCCAACAGACCCGCACTCTCACCCTTTGCAAGGGGGGGGGGGCAGTGGAGGTACATGAGGCCAGGCTGTGGGACCAGCAACCCCAGTCCTGGTGGCAAACGGACAGCTGCTAAAGATCTGCACTTGGGACAGGGCCACTGGCAGATATGTAGTGGGCCCAGTCAGCTCAGCTGCCCCCCACTATGATCTGACATTCACCATCAGAGGGTAGTCAGTGTACACCTGCTGCACCCTGCAAGGTGGTGCAGCCATACAGATGCTAACTGTAGACAGTCTGCTAGCTAGTACATGTGCATGTTCCTGGAGGAACTGTGTGCACCCAAAACTGGGATGTCAGCACACACACCACGCAGGTATATCAGTGATTGGGCCCCAGAAAAGAGAACCCATAAATATCACTTGAGAGAAATACTGTATAGCACTATGGAGGAACCTAGCCATGCCATGGTCACTGCCCAGTCAGGGTGAGAGCGACTTCCCAGCATGACATGCTGTGGCCACCCTGTCCATGCAGGTGGTAGTCGGGCACTACAATGTCCCAGCCATTGCCCTATACCCTATGCAAATGCATCCGGCCCATGCCACCCTGTCCGGGCCATACCTACAGTACCTTGCTCCTCATTATGCACATTGGCAGGCTAACACTGGAAACAGTGCAAGCAATGTGGGCTCAGTAAGGTATAGGCAGCCACAACACACTGGATAGACAGACACACACTCCCAGACCTATGCCAGCATTGTGCAAATATAGAGGTTTGTGGCAGCCCTGGCCGCCACACCAGTCCTGGGCACAGTGCAGGCATTGCTATGGTACTCAATACTGTTAGGGTCACTCCCCGGGGTGGTAAACACTGTCAGAATCAATAACTGAAACACACTCCACAGATATCAGAAAGGTTGCTATGATGAATCTCTATCAACAAATTGTGTTTAACTTAGGATTTGTTAGCTGACATTAATCATAGCAAACTTTTGATATATGTGGAACGTGTTCCCAAGTTTAGGACGGCATTGCTAAGGTATGCAGGTGCCAGTATTGGGAGATGCTGCTCCGCGCAGGGCCCAACAGCCTGACTATCCATGAGGCTTTGGATAGTGGAGCTTGTGGGTGTGGGTGTTTATGCCCCTGTTGGCCGCTGCTCTAGGGCAGAGGTTCCCAACTCCGGTCCTGGTGGGCCAAGCACTTTTCAGGTTTTCATGCTGTCCCTAATGAATATGCATGAGGTACATTTGCATACAATGGGGGCGGCGCATACAAATGCAGCACAGGCATATTTATTAGGGTCAGCATGAAACCTGAATGGTGTTTGGCCCTCCAGGACTGCAGTTGGGAAACTCTGCTCTAGGGATTGCACATGTTTATGGTGTCTGTGCTCTGTAGGGTAAAATATAGGTGTTTCAGGCATGCTTATTTTATCTGCAATAAAGGTTCCATCTTTATTACCATGGTTTAATACTGAGTAAAATATGGGGACTGGATTGGCAGGAGCCACAGCTGGGACTTGAACTTGTGACCTTCTGCTCCTGAACACACTGGCTGTGTGTACTGCACCACATTGTTACCACAAGGACAGATCATTCCCTGGAGATACCATGACTGTTCGTCAGACAGACCCTGTCTGTTGCAGTGCATGGCACCCACCTAAACGGGGCTAGGCCATGGTCTGCTGTGGGCAGATGCCACTGCCCCCTCCACCACCAGCACCCCTCCGCCACCATGCTGCCATGCCATTATGCTGGTGGTGCGCAGTCCCAGGCCATCCAGTGTTCCGGTAGGCAGCTGCCTATGGTGTGGATTCTCGGGTAGGGGTGCCTACATGGACATGCGCTCTTTCCCCCAGCACCGCCTGCCAATGTTATGTGCCCTTGGGGGGTACCTGCTGGGTAATATCCTCTGTGACACTGTGGGGCACACACTCATGCCCATTTTGGACCCTCGTCAGTTGCTGTCTTGCTGCTTTACAGTTTTGGCATTCCTATGTGCCACCTAGGCATCTGCCTAGTCCGCACTGTGCCCCAGCTGGACCACAGCATGTGCCGCCTGCAGTCCCCTGATCCCATTTACAGCATCAGTATAGTTGCCCTTTCCTACGTGCCCTCTCTGCTGTTGCTGCAGATGTGAACGCCATAACAAACCTGCCCAATCTAAATGACAGAAACCCTGATCAGCGCTATTTCAATGTGGGATCATTCACTTTGTAGGGGGACAGAGCATAGACCCTTCCAAACATGATATCTTAGGTTTTACGCTTTGTCAGTAGTGCTGCTTTATGTTTATCATTAATATCACTATTGGCCAGCTTGGTTATTGGGATTTTAAATGTGGTTCTGGTCATTTTATATGTTTATTTGCCTTCTTGGTTCCTGCACATGTATCACAACTATCACTTTTCTAGGTTTCCCTGCCTTTGCTGCACATTGCTGACTTAAATGGTTTCTCTTTCCTGCAAATGTGCCTAACGCGAGGGTTTCACTGGCATTAGTGTTCAGACCCGGATTTCACAGCATTAGTGTGCCTGGAGCCTCACCCCGCCCACTCTCCGCCCATTGACCCCTTCTCTCCGCCCTCTGGGAAGCCTTACTCCACCCTTCAGACTCGGATTTCACAGCGTTAGTGTGCCTTAATACCGCTGCCGCGTTATCGCGCAATAAGTGACGTTATCGTGCGATAACGTCACTTATTGCATGATAATACCACCGCTGCGACGTTAAGACGGTTTAGTAAACATACCCCTTAGTGTTATATGGTAATTCATCTCCTACGTGACCTCTGGTTAGGGGGGAGGGGGGGGGATTGGGGTTAAGGTTCCAATATATATAAAAACAATTTGTGTTCATTATCCCTGGCTCTGTGTAAATGTCCCCACGGGCCATGGGGTTCAATGCTATATGTTTGTTGGCGTTCAGAAAAAAATGATTTAACCATAATTCACAAACTGACTGCATAGCACGTTATGGGGTGGAAAATACAGATACACTATATCAACTAGCACATTGCTATGTACATGTAGATCAATATTTAAACCCCACAGTCAGTATTTGTGTAAAATGCCAGTGACAACATTTAAATCATCCACATATATTCAGTGACACTATCCCTAGAAGCACATAAGCCCTTAATCCTCTGTTGCCACAGGTATAAAAAATAGATTGTGAGCCCTTCAGGGAAAAGGGAAAAATATATATATAGTACCTGACTGTACACCGTTTTGACTGGTAGAAAAGTGGTATATAAGCCATGTTAAATAAATAAATAAATATTTGGCAGCTTGACCCTTAGGGGTATATTTACTAAACCGGGCTAACGTTTAACCCGGGCTGTCTGCCACTAGGTCCCATATTATTCAATGGGACCTAGTTGCAGATAGCCCAGGTTAACCGTTAGCCCGGTTTAGTAAACATACCCCTTAGTGGTAGTTCTGCAAGGCTACCACTAGTGGCTGACTAGTGCTATTTTGAACCTGTCTGACAGGGTAGGAGTGTCAGGGGATCACTCCTGCCCTCCAAACTCTAGGGAGATTCTTGGTAAGACTCAAGTGAAGGATTAGGAGGTTGGGGTGTTAATTGGGGGGGGGGGGGGAGCGATCTGCCTTTGTTGGGGAGGGGTGCAGGGGATAAAAATAAAGATGGGGCTCTGGGAGGTACTATTGATGTCAAGGGGATTGCAGGTTTCTGGAGCCCAATGGATTACTGGATCTGAGGCAGAATGGATTCACCAGAGGCAGGTCTTGTCAGACAAATTTGATTGATTTCTTTGACTGGTTGACCAGGGAGTTGGACTGAGGGAGAGTCCTAGATGTGGTGTATTTAAATTTCAGTAAAGCCTTTGACACCATTCCGCACAGGTGACTTATAAACAAACTGAGCACCTTAGGAATGGATCCTAAAGTTACTGCTTGGGTTAGAAATTGGTTGAGTGGGAGGTGGCAAAGGGTACAGGTAAATGGAGCTCACTCTGAGGAGAAGGTTACCAGTGGTGGGCCCCAGGGATCTGTCCTTGGTCTGATTCTTTTTAACATTTTTGTTAGTGATATTGCGGAAGGGCTGTCGGGTAAGGTTTGCCTCTTTGCGGATGATACCAAAATCTGCAATAGAGTAGACACCCAGGAAGGTGTAGATAACATGAGGAGGGATCTAGCTAAGTTTGAAGAATGGTCTAGAATTTGGCAGCTGAAATTTACTCATGCATTCGAGCTGCAGAAATCCAAGGGGGCAATATAGTATAGGAGGTGAACTACTTCTGACCACAAAAGAAGAGAGGGACCTACTGTAGGTGTGATTGTGTCTGATCTGAAAGTAGCTAAACAGGTAGAAAAGGCAACAACGAAAGCTAGAAGGATGCTTGGGTGCATAGGTAGAGGAATGGCCAGCAGAAGAAAGGAGGTGATAGTTCTTCTGTATAAGTCTCTGGTGTGACCTCATTTGGAGTATTGTGTGCAATTCTGGAGGCTGCACCTTCCAAAGGATATAAACAGTTTGGAGTCAGTGCAGAGGGTTGCTACTAAAATGGTTAGTGGTCTTTGTTATAAAGCATATGAGGACAGAGTTAAGGATCTTAATATGTATACTTTAGAGGAAAGGCGGGATAGAGGTGATATGATTGAGTCGTTTAAATACCTCCATGGCATAAATGCACAGGAGGAGAGCCTTTTTCGATTGAAAGCAAGTTCTGCTATGAGGGGACATAGGATGAGTGTGAAGGGGGATAGACTCAGGAGTAATATGCGGAAATATTTCTTTATGCAAGAGTGGTAGATGTGTGGAATAGTCTCCCAGTGGAGGTGGTAGAGATGAGGACAGTATCTGAATTCAAAAAAACATGGGACAAACACAGAGGATCCCTAAAGGAAAAAAGGGGACTCTTGTAGTGGTTGATATGGAAGGACAGAGTAGATAGGCCATGTGGTCTTTTTCTGCCATCATATTTCTATGAATGTGGAGGATACATTTGATAGCAGGAGTGCATGAATGAGGGGATTGATGCTGTTGGGAGCAGCTTTTTTAAAAACGAACATCATTTTAAAAAGCTGCAGATATGGAAATTTGGGGCAAGCAAGACACTTTCTTTCCCATATGCAGCTTTCAAACTTGCTGCTTTCAGTGGATGTGCTGGTGACATGTGCACTCCTGCACATCTTTGTTGATATTTTACAGAAGGCTCCAGATGTGATACCTTTTGTAAAATACCAGGGGAATTGAACATATTCCTACCTGGCCATCTCAATTCCCATGTCAGCGGGCTCTGTAAAATGGGACTTTAAGATCTGTAACAGCAGTAGTATGATTGTATCAAGATTCTAAGAAACCGCTGGGGTAAATCTGCATGAAGCGGCAGTTACCCAAGAAAGCCAGGGTGACCTGCATGGAGAAACCATGTTTAAAATCCAAACCCCAATTAGCACGTGGAAATTGGAACTTGTTTACCATAGCATCAGCAAGCTTGGTGGCTGTTAGATTATTGTATAACTTGGTAGTAAGACAGAGAAGGGGTCCCGGAGGTCGGTTTAAGTGTTGGTTTTGTAAGAAGCTGAAGATGGCAAGACCCTAAAATGATCTGCAAGTGGAGGTGATGGCGGCCACCACGGTGGCAGATTTTGGAGGCATGTTTGGGTCAAATTTGGAGGACATTAGTAGGGAGATTGTTAAGAAGAGTGGGTATAAGAGATGGAGGAGGGGGATAATGTTGGGTTGCATCTACCATGTTTGATGAATCTCAGCTGGGCAGACTGGATACATCATTTTGCTCATGATGCCAACTTCCAGCCAGAAATTTTGGCTTTGGCCTTCCCATTTCTTAAAACGATCTGAAGAACATGTTGCTCATGTCATACAATGAGAATGTAGGCAACTATCTACTACATCCTTAGCTTGTGACCCTTTCGAGGCGAACTGGAGAAAAGATAAGATTAATGGAACAAGATCAGGATTTGTGGGAGAGGGAGCTGGAAAGGAGAGCTGTTGCTTTTGCTGGAATGGAGAAAAGGAAGCACTTTTCAGAAAATTTTCAGGCAGATGATAAAAGCTTCCAGTTCATACAGAAAAAAAGGAATATTAGTTCATAGCATTTTACTGGGCAAACCTAATAGATTTGGGACGTAATTTTATAATGAAGCATGTACTTTAAGTGATAAAGTATGTGTCTCTCTCGTGGTATTTTAGTCATTGATGCACGTATGTGGTTGCATAAGCACGTGAATGGCCTCTTATAAAATACCAACCAGAGTAAAAGTGTGCGCTTTTACATGATGGGAGTGGAGTGTGGGCAGAGCACACAGATATCCACGTAGATTATAAAATACTATAGTTTTGTGTGTACATGAAAAATACAGGCATTTATGCCATCTCTAGGTCTGGTGTAAAAGTGCACACCTGTAATGTAGGCAAGCATTAGTATTTTATAAAGAAAAGAAGGGGCCTACTTGCCTTTATAAAATAATGCCTGTTATTTGTTAACTATTAAAATGGACTGACACAGTAATCACAATACTTCATCCAAAAGCTTCCAGGTCAGTGAACTGGCAGAAAGCCACCAGTGACTGCCAGACATGCAAAACAGCTGGGGCCCAATATTCTTCTGGGCAGGCTATGTACTGCTGCAGCGCAGAGCCCTTCCCGCCAACCCCTAACCCTGGATATTAGGGTTAGGGGTCATATGAGGCCCCAGCATTGAATATCCGGGGATTGCCGCACACGCCGGGAGCCACATTAGATAACCGGGCAACAGTCATATTGCATGCTGTCCAGTTAGCTCCTGTGCCAAAAGATAGGCAAGGGTTTTCCTCGCCTATCTTTTCGGCGCAGATTGTTAACTGGGCAGCATGCAATATTGCTGCTGCCTGGTTATTGCTTGTTGCTGGCTCCGCTCTACCCCAATATCCCTGACACACCCTGGTGCTAACCGGATAGCATCGGGGCGTGTAGTGGAGTTAGAAGGGGATATTCAATGACACTAACCATGTAAGTGTTGTTGAATATCTCAATTTAAAGCATTTACAAAGTTTATTGGGCTGTAAACTGTGTAAATGCCTTTGGAATATCGGGTCCCTGATGTCTTTCCAAGAAGAAACTTTAAGTTAAGACTTCACAGATAGGGAACAGTAACCAGCCACTGGATGTCATTGTTGCTCTAGAAATATTTGAAGAAAAATTGGCTATTTAAATAGAAAAGTCTAAAGTTTTAGATGGCTGGCACAGCTTTAGGTGAAAGACAACTCCATTTGGCTGGTGTATGCTCAGACAGGGATGGATTTTAAATCTTATTTTTCCAAGGATGAAGGAGATTTGTATTTTGCCAGTCTGGTTCAGCCTTTCTGATTTGCATTCCAAAGTTTTAGTGCCCTTATGATGTTATTGACTTGTTTAAGATAGATTTCCACACTTTATAGCTAGAGTCTGCCCTGTGGCAGTTTAGTATCATCTACAAAGAGGCAAACCTTACCCAGCAGTTGTTCTGCAATATCACCTATAAAAAGAACCGGACCAAGGACTATTCCAGGTGGTACACCACTGGTAATACCTCAGTTATCAGACTGAACTCCATTTATAGTACCAGTATCCTTTGCCACCTCCAATTCAACCAGTTTCTGCCCCAGTAAGTCATTTTAAGGGTCCATACCAAGGGCTCTCACTTTATTATAAGCCACCTTTGTGAAACCATGCAAACGTCTTACTAAAATTTAAATACACCACATCTAGGACTTTCCCTCAGTCCAACTCTTTGGTCATCCAATCAAATAAATTAATCAGATTTGTCTGACCAGACCTATATCTGGTAAAATCATACTGCCTCAGATCCTGTAATCCTGTATTCCGGAAAGTACACTCTTCTCTGTTTTAGCAGCATTTCAATTAATTTATTCACTACTGAGTTTAGACTTACAGTATCAGTCTGTAGTTCCCAACCTCCTCCTTACTTCCACTTTTGTGGAGAGGAACCATAGTTTCCCTTCTCGAATACTCTGTAACCTCTCCTGAATTGAAAGAACGGAGCCACCAGAACTTCCTTAAGTTCTTTGAATACTCTCAGATGTATCCTATCTAGACCCATTGCTTTGTCTACTTTTAGTTTTGGTTGCTCCTCACAAACACAATCTTCTGAAAATTGTACAAGATCTGCCTCATTTCCATTTCCATTTCTATTTGTGTTTTTGTTTTGTTTTTTTGGCCCTTCATGTTTGAATACAGAACAGAAATATTTGTTAAGCAATTCTGTTTTATCCTCATCAGTCTACATATTTCTCCAATTCACCCTGGAATTTGACAATACCACTTTTGCATTTCTTCCAGTCACTAACCTATCTAAAATTTGTCTTATCCCTCCTTTTTACTGTATAGCTAGGCCATATTTCTAGGTTTCTACTTTTAGACAGCGCAGGAAAAATGGTCTGCCTGCAAACCTGGCAGCATGCAGTGGTCGGGCTTGGGCCAGTGGGCCATGGAAAGACTGAGAGGAGGCAGAATAAGGCCAGAGGTAGTTGCCAGTGACAGTGGATGGATGAGGGGATCTGCCTCCGGGTGGACTCCTTCATCCAGCTATACTACCCAGGTGCATGTATAACACTGCATATGTCTAGTAGCGCTATATAAATGATAAGTTGTAATTGTATGTGGCTACTGGCGCATGCAGAGGGCTGGCCCTGATCAATGAGCAGAGCAGGCAAGAGGCAAAAAACGTGCTGAGACTCTGTAGTAGTGCTTACCACTTCAAAAAAAGTCCTTTCTTTTCTGCTGCCTTTGTAAGGGTATCTTTGTTCTTCTGAAGAAAAGTGTTAAGAGAACCCTTCAACTGTTGAAAGTCCATAGCTTCAAGTGGGACACTATCAGGCCAATGCAGAACACTAGCACGGCCTTTAAGCACAGAAAACAGCATGTTTAAGCACACTTACAGGCCGATGCAGAAAACCGGCGCTTAAGTTGTGTTCTACCAGTTTTTTATGCCTGTTTGCAGTGCACCAATAGTGCACGACTTCAGTGCAACCATGCAGAAAGGGGCGAGCATGCAAATTAGTCAACTCTTAAAACTGGGCGCAAAATGGCAGCGTTAAACAGGGAGAGCAAGTCAAACACATGTGCACAAGAAGTCAGCATTAGTTGGACATGCTCTCCCAGAGAAACGGGCACCACGTAATTAATTTGCATACTGACCCCAACAGTATTTTGATGGCATTGGGGTGATTGCGGCATTGCGAAAAAGCACCAATGCCATCAAAATATGTTGGGGAATGGTGTGCTGACAAAAAGTGACTCCCTGGTGGCCTAGCAGCACGACCCCCCCCCCCCCGACAGTATTTTAATTGCATCGGGGGTGATCATAGCATTGAGAAAAGCCCCTAATGCCCTCAGGCCAGTGTCCTGACAGAAAGTGACTCTCTGGTGGTCTATTTATTTTATTTATTTATATTTCTTATATACCGCACTATTTGCGATCAGCGCGGTTTACATAAAACAAACAGTATCCGACAATAAACAAAAGTCAGGTCATTACAATGAACAGGAATAATTAACTTGGATAACAGGGGAAACTATCTACATGTGCCGCAAAACCCTCCACCCCTACCCAGTACCTTTCAAAGCGGGAGCGCTGTCTATCTGCTCCTGTTCTCGGTCCATCGTCTTTAAAAATGGCAGCGCCTGGCCCCACATGGTGCATCCTGGGATGCATTGGGTTGGGTCAGACTGCCATATAAGGTAGAGTATGCCTTATATGGCAGTCTGACCCTGCGTGTTGCATTCCAGGATGCACTGTGTGGGGCCAGGTGCCGCCATATTTGAAGATGATGGACCTAGCGGGGCCGCTTAGGAGGTGCTCATGCTTTGAAAGGTAAGTATGGGGGGGTTCAGGGTTCACTAGACCACCAGGATAACTTTTTTAAAAGTTGGGTGGGGGGTTCAGAGGCCGCTAGTCCACTGGGAAGTCACTTTGGGGCCACTGGCCCCCACCAGTATTTTGATGGCACTGAGGGCTTTTCCTGATGCTGTGATCACCCCCGATGCCATCAAAATACTGTCAGGTGGATGGATCGGGGCTGCTGGGCCACCAGGGATTTGCTTTCTGTATTTTGATGGCATCAGGGGCTTTGCCTGATGCCTGGACCATCTGAGGAGAAGATGATCCAGGCATCAGGAAAAGCCCCTGATGCCATCAAAGTACTGTTGGGGGGCGCGCGCTAGTGTTTAAGCCATCTCAGACTCAGGCTTAAAGTGTGCTTAATTGTGCCATTTCTTGTACTTAAAAGCCATGTTAGTTTTCTGCATCGGCCTGTTTAAGCATGTTTAGGCTAACGTCAAATGCAGCAAAGAGACAGACGCACGCATAAACAGTGACAGAAAAACAAGCATACAATTAATGCCATGAGTATTTAAATGTAGGCAAATGAGCTGCATATACTAAACTGGTATGCAAATAATGGCTGCGCCTGATGCAGTGACAGGTGTAAAGGATTTGCAACCAACATTTAGCGCCACTATCTCTACGCCTGGGTCTGAGGTGGCTTAAACACTAGCGCATGCCTTCCCCTCAGATGGTCCAGGTATCGGGCAAAGCCCCCAATGCCATCAAAATACGGAAAGCAAATCCCTGGTGGCCCAGTGGCCCTGATATCACCCATCTGACAGTATTTTGATGGCATTGGGAGCGATCGCGGCATTGGGAAAAGCCTCCAATGCCATCAAAATACTGTTGGCCCTGACAGAAAGCTACTCCCTGGTGGCCTAGAGGCCCCCAAACCCCCCACCTGACTTTAAAAAAAGTTAGGGGGAGCGGAGGGCAAGGACCACAGCCCACACCAAAAAATGTTGATTAACAGAAACCTTTATTGGAGACCCAACTAAAGCGTTTCGGCCAGAAGCCTTCCTCAGGGGTCTAAAATATATACATAAACAACATGTTAAACATAAAACCATAAAGAGATAAAATACATTAAAAATATTAATACATAAAAATATATGAAATACATTACCAAAGGAGTCAATAAAAAACATACAAAGAAGTGGAACAAACCACTCTTCACAATCTATATAAAAAAATATAATATAAACAATATGAAAACTATATAATGTACATAAAATACATTATTAGTATCAAAAAATTTATATAACATAACCAGGAAAAATAAAACATGGAAAAATGATCATAATAAAACTTACATGCGAATTTAAAATACATTACCAGAAAGGGACAATAAGAGGTGTAAAAGGGGTGGAACAAACCACTCTTCCCAATCTATAAAATACAAATAAGATATATAAATATATTAACTGTATGTAACACAAAAGCACTACTTAAAAAAAGGGGTACAAACATCACCACAATAACTGTGGATAAAAATGAATAAAGCGACATGTGAAATAAACGATCTGTATCATGTGCACAAAACATTGTTACTAAAATCACAGATAGTAAAAGTAATAATGGACAGACTGTAAATGGTGAAACAGAATAAATAAACTATGTCATGGTAAATAACATATAGTGAAGCAGTCTGTATCAGAGTTCAGAAAAGCAAAACTAAATATATGAGAAGCTATGAAATGAGATAGCTCTGTCCATAATAAACAGAGGAAGAATAGTAAAAAAATTATTCGGATAAAAGGAAAACTGTCTTAAAAGACTTAACTGACTTAATTAAAAGAAGATAAAAAGAAAGGTCAAAAGAAAAGTATGTGAAACATACAAGCACATCGTAAACTGAAAGTTTAATAATCCCAGTTAAAATAGAAGTAAAATACCTAGGCATCATAATAGATCACACACTTAGTATGCTCCCTCACATAAAACAAACAGTGAAAACCATATTCTATAAACTTAGGACCATTCAACACTTACGACCACTACTAGACACACATGACTTCAGATCTGTTATCAGCACACTCATCACTCCACACTTCGACTATTGTAATAGTCTACTTATCGGCCTCCCTCTCGCAAATACCAATATACTCCAACGAGCTCAAAACATCTGTGCTCGAGTAACAGCAAAAGCCCGCCTCTCTGACCACATAACTCCCATCCTCGCCGAACTACACTGGCTTCCCATAAATAGTAGAATATCGTACAAAATACTCGTAACCACATTTAAACTTATCAACGGAATCTCACCCTCACATCTAACCACTCTGATACATGCTCCAAAAGAACTTAGAACCCGCAGGCAAAACGCAACCCACTCACTAGACATAAAAAAATCCATCCGAAAAACAAAAAAAACCACAAGCTCAAGAGCCTTCTCATATGCAGCCCCCACCCTATGGAATAAACTCCCACTAAGCCTCCGCAAAATAAAAGATCTCCAGACATTCCGGAAAGAACTAAAAACATATCTGTTTATAGAACACTTTATAAATCTTAATGAATCCCCTCCATCCAGCACACTACACCTCCATAACAATCCTCCTTAACCACAGATCAAAAAGCCTCAAACCTCAACACACTTAAGAAAAAGCAACTCCAACAAACTATGATTAATAATGAATGATTAATGTAAATAGTTACAGCATTACTAGCCAATGTTAATTGTATATAGTTAAAAACACTGTTCCATGTTATTGTTCATGAAAAGTTAATTGTACATAGTTATGAAAAGCGCTGTTCCATGTAAAACCATGTTCATTATATGTTAGGTGTAAACCGCCTTTGATCTTTGGAAAAAGCGGTATAGAAGAAAAGCATAAATAAATAAAAATAAATAAATAAGTGTCATTTAAAGGGCAGAAACAGCACGAACATGGTCACAAAAAATATCGAAAAATGAACTGCAGCGTGTAAACCGACATGTGAAATGACCGATATATAATTTAAACGAAATACATTATTATTACAATCTCAAATTACAAAAAAGGAATGCGGGACAAACTGCAGGTAATGAAAAACATTACAGCATAGAAAAATAAAAACAAAGTACACCATGAATAAAAATAGCATAATAAAAAGTATAAACAAGAGCCAAATGGAGGGAGGAGTGGCCTAGTGGTTAGGACAAGGTACTTCAGGCCGGAGGGCTGGGGGTTCAAGTCCCACCTGGGGACAGCAATCTCAGGCTGGAGGGACTGGGATTTCTAGTCCTATAGGTACTCCTTGTGGTCTTGGGCAAGCCACTTAACCCTCCATTGCCCATGTTCCCTGTAAGTATTAGCGTATGTGTGTCATATCCCCTCGTGTTAAATGTATCTCCCAATTGACCGCTTTGACCCGGTGAAAAGCGGGATATAAATACAGCTAAATAAATAAATAAATAAATAAATATGTGGAAAGAGGTAAAACAAGGGAGCAGATCTTTAAAAAACCAGACCATGACACTTACCAACATAATTGCTGAGACGGAAAACCGCCACGCAGGTGCAAATAGACAAAGAATAAAAAAACGGGGATACCCTTCTATACAAAACATCATGAAGATTGACATAAGATAAGAACATAAGATATGCCATACTGGGTCAGACCAAGGTCCATCAAGCCCAGTATTCTGTTTCCAACAGTGGCCAATCTAGGTCATATGTACCTAGCAGTTTCCCCAAGAGACACAAGTTCCACAATGCTTGTACTGGGTCAAGCATTGATATCTTCGGTCACTTCTTAATAATGGTTTATGGACCTTTCCTCCAGGAACTTGTCCAAACCTTTTTTAAACCCAGCTACACTAACAGCCTTTACTACATCCTCCGGTAACAAATTCCAGAGTTTGATTACACTTTGAGTGAAAAAATATTTTCTTTTATTAGTCTTAAATAGTTTACCCTGCAGCTTCATTGCATGTCCCCTAGTCTTTCTATATTCTGATAACGTAAACAATCGATTTACGTTTACCCGTTCCACTCCGTTCATTAATTTATAGACTTCTATCATATCTCCCCTCAGCCGTCTCTTTTCCAGGTTAAAGAGCCCTAACCTTTTTAGTCTTTCTTCATAGGAGTATCCTTCCATCCCGTTTACCATTTTGGTGGCTCTTCTCTGAACCTTTTCTAAAATCGCTATATCCTTTTTAAGATACGGCGACCAGAATTGCACACAATATTCAAGGTGCGGTCTCACCATGGAACGATATAGAGGCATTATAATATCTTTTGTTTTATTTTCCATTCCTTTCCTTATCATACCTAGCATTCTATTTGCTCTCTTGGCCGCCGCTGCACACTGGGCCAAGGGTTTTAACATGGTATCCACAATGATGCCTAAATCTTTTTCCTGGGTGGTGGTTCCTAATGTGGAACCTTGCATCGTTTAACCATAGTTTGGGTTGTTCTTCCCTAGGTGCATAACCTTGCACTTGTCCACATTAAATTTCATCTGCCATTTTGATGCCCAGTCAAAGAAATTGATCGGATTTGTCTGACAAGACCTGCCTCTGGTGAATCCATGCTGCCTCAGATCCTGTAATCCGCTGGACTCCAGAAACCTCACTATTTTCTCTTTCAGCAGCGTTTCCAATAATTTATTCACCACTGAAGTTAAACTAACTGGCCTGTAGTTTTCCACCACATCCTTACTTCCACTTTTGTGTAAAGGCACCACATGAGCCTCTCTCCAGTCCTTTGGCACCACTCCCGACTCCAACAAGGCATTGAAAAGGTGATGTGGCTGTTCCAGGAGGGGCTGCCTGTCAGCGAGTTTGGAGGGACTGACGTAACATGTGGAGACTGGGCCTGGAAGGCAAGATTTGATGTCATAGGGATTGGAGTATGTGGGTTCCAGTTGAGCTCGAAATGCCATTGGAGCGGGTTCATGTAGAGATGTACCAAGAAAACTATGTGTCTTGAGGCCATAATATGACCCAAGAGGCACAGGATAGTGCGAGGGGAAGCATATCGAAGATTGAGCAGCTGGATGCTGAGCTGTTGGGAGGGCAGTTATCCTGTTGGGTGGCAGGAAGGCACGAGCTACTGTGGTGTCTAAGCGAGCCCCTATGGTACTCCCAATCAGGGCAGTGGGAGAACCGTCGAAAATCAACAGCCCAGTCGAACCCACCCACGTCTGACAGAACCACGCCTGGGTACCTCACCGGAGGGCCCTTTGACGTGGCACTCCAGTGCAGCCACAAACAACCACAACCCACCGCTGCAACAGAGCCACCAGCAACAACGAAGACAAGAAAGACAACACCAGCAGAGCAAAGTAAGTGCAACCTCTACCAAACTCTGACCAGCATAAGAATGTACACAACATGGATTCTGCCCATCAGCCTCCTCCTCACCCAACTCATACCACACCAGGCAACCAATCACAACCTACTAACAAGCACTCCATGGCAGCCAGCACAATTCTTCACACACCCACAGTACACCCACTGGAACACAAGCAAGACACCCAAGCACAGGAGGCAAGACAGATACAAATCCAAACACACAAACAAACCCAAACAAAGCACAGATACAACTAAGCACCCCGGCTACGATCACAATCAAGCTCATCAACACCAGATCCATAAGAAACAAAATTAACAAAATAGCAGACCACATAGAAGATCATCAACCTGACATACTGTGCATTACTGAAACATGGCTCGCCCCCACCGATAATGTGCTACTTGATCAACTAGTACCAACCACATACGCAGCTTTCAACTACCCACGCACACAACAAAGAGGAGGAGGGGGTCCTGATCCTGGCAAGGAACAGCCTAAGATTCAAGTCACGAAGCACATCAAACACAAACCAATGCGACACCATCACTGTGGAAAACAAACAGATGGCACTATGCCTCATCTACAGAGCCCCCGAATGTGCCACCAGACGAACCAGCATCCACTCTAGAAGAGGTCTGTGCCATCAACACTAGCAACAAACCCCTGCTACTACTAGGAGACTTCAACCTAAAATCCTCCAACACAAAGGACGCAGAAGCCTTCCTACAAGCTATGGGATCCTTACAATACACCCAACTGATCAACACCCCAACACGGATCATCACCAGACCTCATATTCGTACCCAACTTCCTAATGGACAATGGTAACATATCAACACCAGATGTCATCCCCGTTCCATGGTCAGATCATCACATAATCAAAATAAAGGTCATGCCACAAGGCCAAAACCATGACAAAAACCTAGACATACCAACAGCACAAAGAAGATTTAAAAAGCTTCGACAGGGACCAATTTCTCCAGGACACTCTACCACACCTGAATACAGAAAAGGATTTAGACGATCAAATCAGAAAAATGGAACAGTGTCATCAATGCAGCCGCCAAAGCTACCAAACACAGACCCAAAAAAGATTGACGCACTAGGGCACACCACACACCCTGGTAATCAAAAACCATATGGAACAAAAAGAGAGAGAGCTCAGGAAGTTAGAACGGCGATGGAGACACACCAAGTCTCCCAATAATCAGACTCTATACTTAACAAAACAAAACAAAACAAAGCAAAACAAAAAAGAGTACAACGATCTCATCAATCAAACAAAGAGAGAATACCACACCAACATCATACTCAAATCAAACAACAAACAGAGAGAGCTCTTCGAAATTGTGAAAACACTCACCAAGGAGCAGAAATCAGACAGCGAAGTGCAAATAGACCCACAAACATTCGCAGACCACATCCAAGACAAATTCCATTCACCTCCATGAAGGAAAACTGACACAAGCACCAAACCAACCACCCCCTCAAGAAAAACTTGGGACAAATTCAACAAACCATCCACAGAGCAGCTCTCACACATCACTGCCCTCAACACAAGCACGGCTCCAACAGACCCATGCCCAGTCACATGGATCAAAATGACAAAGTCAAACTTCATCCACACCATACACAACATGGTGAAAAGATCTCTAACTCAAGGTATCATGCCAGACATCTCTTACTGAAGCACTACATAAAAAATGAAGCAGACCGCTAAAAAAAGAAGAGCTGAAAGTATAAAAAACTATGAGAGGTGAATTAGAAGAGCAGCGCATTTAAAACGAAGCAATACATTTGCCGACAAAACTATTGAGGCGAGATACCGCCGCACAAGTACTAAAAATAAAATAAAAATAAAACAAAAAGAGAGAACCGTCCCACACAAATTGTCATGAAGAGTAGCATATAAGCACTGGAAAAGAGCACTTCAAAGAAGGAAAAATAATAAAAGTGGTTTAGGATCACATTAATTAAACAAATTAGAAGGTATGAGCAAACCGTACCCAAATAAGTGAAAAAAAGTGAAACAGGGGGGCCAAAAAGACTACATCTTTAAAAAGCGGACGATAACACTCACCAATAGAACTGTTGAGGTGGGAAAACGCCGCGCAGGTGCAGGGGGCAAAGAAAAAGAGCACAGAGGATACCCTCCCACACAACACGTCATGAAGATTGACATCTCTTTAAAAAGAGCTGAAAGTATAAGAAGCAATGGAAGGGGACCTAGAAAGACAACACATTTAAAATGAAACAATACAGTTATATAGGCGCAATTTGGATCGGATCCTGCGGCACTTGGCTGTGCAGCTAAAAGCCTGGGAATCCCTCCCGTTATCCTTGGCTGGGAGAATAGCGACGGTGCAGATGATCATTTTACCTCGAATCTTATATTGGTTGCAAACCCTGCCGGTCTGGTTGCTGGGTCAGAATCTGCGTAGAGTGGAAGCTTCTCTTAAGATGTTTCTTTGGCGGGGAAAGAGGGCGCGAATCCCGTGGAGTCGGCTGCTGGGGAAATGGCGAGAAGGGGGTATGGGCATGCCAGACTTGAAGATGTATGCGTTGGCCTGTCAAGCTAGACACTTGGGAGATTGGTTAGGAGGGACTGAAGTATATACACCTAGGTCTTTAGAGGAATGCTTAGTGGCTCCCGCGACTTTGTTGGGGATCTTGCATGGGTCGCATAGGGACCTACAGGATTCTATTCGGCAGAGTGCATTGGTAGACTCGGTTTGGCGTACCTGGCAGCAGATTAATAAAAATGGGAATGATGCATGGAGGGTTTCTAGCTGGTTACCATTGCGGGGGAATGCCCAATTCACTCCTGGGTCCGAAACGGCGGTGTTTCGAGATTGGTGGTCACGAGGAATCCGGAATGTGGGGCACTTAGTAGACCCTGAGGGAAGATGTAAGTCCTTTAGAACCCTGAGTCGGGAGTACGATCTACCCACTACTCACTGCTTTGCATACATACAAGTCTCCCACTATGTGGCTTCCTTGCCGCGAGGCGCGCTGCAAAGTGAGCGGTCGGCCCGTATTTTGGAATTTTTTCAGTTGGGGGAAGAGCGCCCACCCTCGATTTCTAAATTGAAGCTCAGCTTAGATCAGTATAGAGCTCTCCCTGATTATAGTGGAGTAGAAATGGCTTGGGCAGCTGAACTGGGGGGGGACGTGGCCCCGGGGTTGGTTTTTGAGGCATTGAAAAGGATTGTCCGTGTGGCGCAAGGGGCGCGTTGGAGAGAGATCCAATTCAAATGCGTGACTAGGGCTCACTTCTCACCACGGCGGGCACTGCGAAGTCGACTGGAGACAGATGGTTCTTGCCCACGTTGTTCAGAGTCTTTGGCGACTCTGTTACACATGTGGTGGGGATGTCGGGGAGTACGTCCCTACTGGGCGCGGATAAGCAACTTTCTCAGTACACTGCTTCAGCAACGTGTTCGCTGGACTGGCTCCTTTGTAGTACTTGATCAGATGGCGGTCCCAGGGCCTGCGAAAGTAGGAGAACGTTTGCTCATGTGGAAGGCCTGTTTGGTGGGTAAGGGGCCGATTCTCCGTTTGTGGAGAGAACGCCAGTCGCCTACTTTTAGTGAATGGCGGAACAGCTTCCATCAGTTGATGCTAACGGAGCGCTGGTTGGCGCGGGGCAGTGCCAAGCGTTGGACAGTTTTTCTGTCAATCTGGGAACCTTATATTCAGCAACTTGGGGCTCACAGTCGTAATGAAACCCTCCAATTGGAGAGTTAAGTGAGTTTGGCCAAGGAGAGTAGTGATGGTGGATCAGATCGAGCGGCTTTTTGATGATAAGCTTGGATTAGGATGTTGGTAGTGGAGTGTGGGATGGTTGGTGGGAGGGGGGAGGGGGGGATGGGATAAAATGTAAACTATCCACCTATTATATTCTTGTATGTTGGCTCCCGGCGGGGATCAGAGTACACCCCCCCGTGGAGACGTTTGCATGATGTTTTGTCTTCACTTGTTGGTGGAATTAAATAAAGTTCATTAAAAAATAAAAGTGTCAGTTTTTAGAGAATGAAATGTCGGTTTTGAAAATGTGCATCTCTTATAGTTTGGTAGAGAAAGTAATGCATTTTTGTTTCTTTCTTCAGCGTTCCACAGCTCAGTGTATGTTTTAGGGGGTTTTCATGTCAATTTCTGTCTGCAGATTTTTTTCTAATTTGTAGTTTTCTTCTTTACTAGGTGATGGTCTGCGTTTTCCATGTGCAACCAACATGAGGGATTCTGTTAACATTTTGGTTCTGTTTCTCTGTAGGAATCTATAATAGTTCAACTTGTTCTCTTTTTCCAACTGGAGGTTGCTGGTGTTTTAGAATACTTGTCATGCTAATTTTTCATAAGTAGGGTTGAAGCAGGTTTTTGAGTTTGTTCTGGCATTGAGTATGCATTTACAGGGTTGTGTGTTATGACGTACAATGTTTGGCAGTGGAGGGAGTTGATGGTATTGTCAGTGATTTTAGACGAGCTTGAATGGAATCTTTTTATATGTTCAGTTGTAAAGTGAAAACTCTACTGCTCTGCATCTGATGGATGAGTTTTATTGGTGAATCTGGGAGTGTCCCATATGAATGAATAATTATGCTCTATCAGACAAATAAATAATTATGCCCTAAAAAAAAAAAAAAAAAAGAAACAATACATTTGCCGACAAAATATATTGAGGCGAATACCGCCAAACAAGTCAAAAGAAGAGAGGATCCCTCCCACACAAATTGTCATAGAAAATGGCATCTCACACAAAGAGCACTAAAAAGGAGCACTTCAAACGAGGAAAAATAATAAAAATTGTTTGAGATCACAGTAATAATATGTGCACAAGTAAATAATTGAAACAAAAAGGGGGGGGGGGGTCTGGACCAATATGAGCAATTGACAAACTCACAGTTACAGAAACAATCTGTTGGACGGCACCAGTAAAAAAAGAAGAAAACAAAAATGCTAAAGAGGGGGCATATAAACAAAATGTGAAAAACAGAAAAACGGGCAATGCACGGAGAAAAAGTGGATATACAAGCTAGATAGGGAAGGGGGCTATACCTACTAAAAGGTGGACACAGATCAGCAAATAAAAGCATAACAAGAAGAGACGAGTCTTCAATTAATGAAGAAACAAAGATGAAGCAAAAAATTAAACATTAATTGTATATGTAAAAGATGCAATAGAAGAATGAAGAGAAAAATAAAAAGATAAATAAAAATATTATATAGTTGTACCATAGCAGCCAAACTATATGGGAATAAATGGTTTACAGAAAAGCAGAAAAATCTATTTCTTTGTTCAGTCCACATGGGATAACAGTGTTGAGTTGAAAAATAAACCTTTGTTCCTCTTGAAGTAACACAGGTCCTATATCTCCACCTCGAGGAGAGGGGAAAACTTTTTTAATAATAAAAAACATTAGGTCTTCAAGACTATGATGAAGTTGATTCCAATGTTCAACAAGAGATGCTGTAACTATCTTCCTTTTAATACAACTCTTGTGTTTCTGTATACGAGTTTTGATTGCTCGAATAGTCTTACCAACATAGAGGAGAGAGCAAGGACAGATGATAACATATACTACATGTATGGACAGACAATTGGTCCTGGCACGTAATTTGTATTGTACATTAGTGTGTGGATGCGTAAATTTATCATGCAACACAATAACATGTTTACAGACTGAGCAGTTATTACACCTGTAATGTCCATTTTTGGATGGTACGGAGGAGCAGAGGGGAGGCATATACGAGGGCACTAAAGTATCTGCTAAATTACGTTCTCTGTTATATGCAATAGTTAATCTCTTGTCAGAAAAACAGGATCGTGTCTGAAGTATATGCCAACGTGTCCTAAGGATTTTTTGGATTTTGGAGGAAAGATGTGAAAAACGAAGGATACACACAAATTTATCATCTGATGTCTTATTTTTAGGTAAAAGAAGGTCTTGTCTAGAGGAAGAACATGCACGGTCAAAACCTTTTTTAATACAATCGGTAGGATAGCCCCTAGCAATAAACCATCCTGCCATATCTTGAGACCTATTCCTGAATTCTTCATAGTCAGTGCACAGTCTGCGAAGACGTAAAAACTGTGAGGTGGGTAGATTCTTTTTTAGTCGACTACAATGGAAGCTGTCAAACCTGAATAATTTGTTACGATCTGTAGGTTTGCAATAAATGGTAGTGTTGAAACCAGTGGGAGATTTCCTGATAAGTATATCAAGAAAAGGTAATTCAGTAGAACTAAATTGTATTTTAAACTTTAGGTTAGTATCTAAACCGTTTAGCCATACATGAAATTGCTGTAATTCTCTGTTGGTGCCCTTCCATAGTAGAAGAATATTGTCTATATATCTTTTCCAAGAAATTATAGAGGCTGAAAATGGAGAACTTTTCAGATAAATTTCTTTGAATTCGGCTACATATAAATTGGCTATATCTGGTGCCATGGTGGCGCCCATTGCTGTGCCTTTAATTTGTTGAAAAATTTGTCTATTGAAAAAGAAATAATTGCGAGTGAGGGCAATCTGTGCTAAGCTTACCAAAAAATGAGTAGGTGTACGGATGGGTGTGGACCGAAGGTTCAGGTATTTGGTAATGACTAGAAGGGCTTCCTGTTGAGGAATATTTGTGTAGAGAGATTCGATATCAAACGACACCAAAGTAACGCTGGAAAGGTCACCATTAAACCCATCTAAAAAAGAAATAACGTCTGCCGAATCTCTGATGTAGGATGACATACAGGGAACAAATGGCCGTAAAAAAATATCAATGAATTTAGAAAGGGGTTCTAAAACAGAACCTATACCGGACACAATTGGCCTGCCTGGAGGGGAAGAAAGGGATTTATGAATTTTCGGAATAGTATATATATAGTAGGAATGACTGGATGTGTAACCGTGAGAAAAGAAAATTCACGTTGTGTCAAGAAACCGGCATTAAGACCATAAAGCAGAAGGGAATCGATTTCTTGTTTAATGGTGGTGGTAGGATTACAGGTTAAAATCTAATAAAAATTTTTATCATTAAGCTGACTAGATAATTCCTGTATATAATAAGATTGATCTAAAATGACAATACCACCGCCCTTATCTGCTGGTTTTATAATAATATCAGGCCGTTGTTTAAGGTTATGTAGTGCTGTCCTTTCTTCGTGATAAAGATTAAAAAATCTACACTTTGATTTATTTTCCAAAACTTTAACATCACGTTAAACACAATCCATGAAGGATTGTATGACCGGATCAATAGGGCCAGGTGGGTACCATTATGACTTATTCCGTACTACTGAGAGATCGGTAGAATTATTAGGTTTGTCTGAAAAAAATGTCTTAATTGGCAATTTCCGAAACAATTTATGAAGATCTATGCGAGTTTGAAATGCGTCATATCTAGCTGTAGGAACCCTCCGCTCCCCCTACACATTTTTTTGCCTTGCCCTCCGCTCCCCCTACACATTTTTTTGCTTGCCCTCCGCTCCCCCTACACATTTTTTTGCCTTTCCCTCTGCTCCCCCTACACATTTTTTTGCACTTGCCCTCCGCTCCCCCTACACATTATTTTGTGGAAGGCACCCTTCTCTCCTTTGTTGTTTAAAAAAAGTTAACCTGGTGGTCTAGCAGCCCCTGACCCCCCACCTCCCACCCAACTTAAAAAAGAAATTAAACTGGTGGTCTAGCGGCCCCTGAAACCCCCACCTGGTATCTTTCAAAGCGGGAGCATTGCCCATGTGCTCCTGTTCTCGGTCCGCCATCTTGAAAAATGGTGGTGCCTAGCCCTGTGGCTAATTTGCATGCTCGCCCCCTTATTGCATGGCTGTGCTGACATCATGCACTAACAGTGCACTGCAAAGAGGCATAAAAAGCTGGTAGAATGTGACTTAAGGGCCGGCTTTCTGCATTGGCTTGTATATACTGATACTCTGTACTGGCACTTTAGCCAATGAAAGTAAGAGGGATCCTGCAGTAGATGGATGACCTGCTTCTTTCTTCTAACTTCAGGGTACATCAGGCCCAACATTTCTATCAATTATTATTTTCTATTTATTGCTTGGTATTTTTGTCTTGCTCCTATAGTACCATAACCCTTCATTCCCAGCTACCCTGTTTTTCCTTATTTTATAACTCCGTGGCCATGCAGGCAGCCTTCAAGTGTAGTCTCTGAAATACCTTCTCCCCTGACAACGAGAGGTTTACCCGTTCATATACACTCTGATCAGAACTGCTGAAATTTAATTTGGCTACTGCAGAGTTCTGAGAATTACATACATACACATTTTGGAGATATCCAGTAAACATACTTATCTGACCAAATCCACTTTATTTGGGAGAGTGTCTGAAGGAAAAGGGCTACAGACTTTTAAGGAAAGGATCTTGAATACTGGGGACTCTATTATGAAATAATAGCTATAGAGAGATATTTATCTGATGCTAAGGCCTGTGGCTGGTAACCCTCATAACTCAGCTGCGCGACTAATCTTCTGCCAGCCTCGATATGCTCCTATAACCGATCTTCTCGCTTCATTGGTTCCCTATCCATTTCCGTATCCAGTTCAAACTTCCTACTGACCTATAACTTCTGTTCCATGTAAAAGTTGTTCACATTGTTAATTGTAAACCTCCCCTGATCTCAGGAAGGGGCGGTATAGAAGAACTAAATAAATAAATAAAATAAGTGCACTCATTCTACTGCTCCTCACTACCTTGCCTCTCTTATCTCTCCCTATACCCCTCTTCAGAACTCCACTCTTCTGGCAGATCCCTTTATCTTTATTTACACACTTTCTATACTGCACCTTTATGACATCAGGGCGGTTTACAATAATTTAAATTACATGAGAGGAGGCTGAAGGCCAGGGAGAAGAAAGGAATTAAAAAGTTTGATAGGACAGAGGACAGTCACTCATACAACCAGAGAAGAGGAGAGGAATAGCAGAGGAAAGGTCAAGAAGCAGTAGAAGGAAGATCGAAAGCAGAGAGAAAGAGGTGAGTCTTGAGAAGAGGCTTAAATTTGGGGAAGGAGGGTTCTAGGTGGAGGGCAGCTGGGAGGGAATTCCATAGGGAAGGGCCCAGGAGGAAGAAAGCAGAGCATTGAGTGGATTCAAGATGGGCATTGGTTGGGGATGGAAGGTGCTGATGATTGATGTGAGCTGAACAAAGACTGCAAGCTGGATTATGGAAATGGAGGAGATCAAATAGATATGAGGAGTCTGTGAATAGATGGCCTTGTAAACTGAGATAAGTATCTTATAATGAATACGCTGTTGAACAGGAAGCCAGTGGAGACCGATGAGAAGTAGTGTGATGTGATCAAAGCAGGTTGTGTGAGAGATGATCCGAGCAGTGGTATTTTGAATGAGTTGTAGGCAATGTAGCTGAAACTGGAGTTACAGTAATCAAGACATGATATGATCAGGGACAGAAGAAGAGTGGTAAGAGAAGAGGAGTCCAGGGAAGGGTGCAGGGCTCCTATCTTTTTGTAATTGTTCACCATGTTATGTTTCCCTTCTTTCACTTCCCTTGCCTATGTTTAGCCTTTGTATGTCTTTGTAACCGCTTTGATTTAAGGAAAAGGCGGTATAAAAAACCTGTTAAATAAATAAATAAATAAATAAATAAATCTGTCTGAGGGAGAAAAAAGATGGGCGAACAAGCAGTGAAATGTGTTCATGGAAGGAGAGGGCAATTTCAGAGTAACGCCAAGATAGTGGAGAGAAGTGACTAGCAAAACTGAGGACCCAGGAATGAAGGGAGCTAGAGAAGGGATAGGACCACCAAAAGAAAACAAGATGGCAGAGGTCTTTGAGGCATTGCGATGAAAGAAATTGGATGCAAGTCAGTTAGAAACAAGTATGAGGCAGGAGTTCAATGGAGTGAAATCAGGTGCCACAGAGGAAATGTGATGTAGGATGATGATATCGTCGGCATAATAGTAAGCCAACAAGCTGAATTATTGGATTTGTAGAATGAGGGGGGGGGGGGGGGAGGCAGAAAAACATTAAAAAGGAGGGGGACCAGAACAGATCCCTGGGGGACACCATATGAGAGGAGAACTGGTGCTGAGGATGTAACGCCTGAGATAATGGAGAAGGACTGAAAGGAAAGGAGTGAAACCATAGCAGAACTGTCCCTGAAACACCAGCCCCATGGAGACGGGAAAGAAGGGCAGAGTGGTGGACTAGATCGAATGCAGAGGATAGATCGAGAGAAACTGCAAATGATATATTGACCCAGTTGTGAAAAGTATGAAGCTCATTCAGAAGTGCTAACAGAATGGATTCGGTGCAGTGCCCAGATCTAAAACCAGATAGATGGGGATGCAGATAGTGAATAGATTTCAAGTGTTGAGACAGCTGTGAGAAAACAGATTGCTCCAGAATTTTAGAGAGGAAGGATAGGTTCAAGACAGGACAGTAGTGAGATGGATCAGAGGGCTCCAGAGTGGACTTTTTCAGAAGTGAGAGGACAAAAGCATGTTTCCAAGATGTGGGAAAGATGCCAGAGGTGAGGCTAGTGTTGAGATTGGATTGAATGAAGGGGAGAGGGGCAAGTGAAGGCTCCAGGAGCCAGGCAGAGGTAATGGGGTCAGTGTGACATGTGGTTTTCCTAGCCGAGGAAAGAGATTTTGACAGATCAACTTCAGAAATCAGAGGGAAAGTGGACCAGGTTTGTGTCGAGGAGGGGGGGGGGGCTGGGGAGGAAAAGGAGAGAGAGTGGAGGAAAGAGGGGGTGGGGGACAGGTGGGGAAGGATGAGCGAAGGGACAGAACCTTCCCTGCAGAAAAGGTGGCAAGTTGGGAGGGACTGGGAAGGGAGCGTGTGGAGTCATTGTCAGAGATAGAAGCAGAATGAGTGGTGGAAAGAGATTTCAAAAACAAGAACAACTGATGGGAAGAATTAGCGGAGGAGGAGATGAGTCTTTCTGTTCCCTTCTCTTCTACTGCCAACTCCAGGCTTCGATCCTTCCATGTTGCTGCTCCTCATGCCTGGAACAAATTGCCTAAGTCTGTGCGTCAGGCTTCATCTCTGACCCTTTTCAAATCCAGGCTGAAAATTCTTCTCTTTGAGGCTGCTTTTGGATCCTAATCCGCTTAGTCTCCTATGTGTTCCTTACTATTCCCATAGATAGAAACATAGAAACATGATGACAGAAAAAGACCACAAGGCCCATCTAGTCTGTCCTTCCATAACAACAACTACAACAGTCCACTTTTTACCATAGATGTATCCTTGTCCTCAGCTGTTGTGTTGACTGTCTTGACTAGACTGTAAGCTCTAATGAGCAGAGACTGTCTTTTACATGTGTCTGTACAGCGCTGTGTACTCCTTGTAGCACTATACCGATGATCAGTAGTAGTAGAAAAAACAAAACGTTTAATTCACAATAGTAATTATGGGCCAGATATTGCGCCATGACACAGCCTAACCTGGATTTTCACTTCTGTATTGGTGGAAGTGAAAATCGGGCTTAGTCCGGATGCCCTGGCAGTTCCAGAGACCACATGGGTAGCAGCGATTTTCGTTGTTTCCTGCATAGCCTCTGCATCTTAAAGATAGGCAAAGTTTTTCCTCACCTATTTTTAAGGCAACAAAAATCGCTGCTACCCATGTAGCCCCTTCCGTTGCCCCCATTCCACCCCGGAATGCCCCTAACAAGCCCCGATGCTATGTGAATAGCATCTGGGCGCGTTAGCGACTTAGCTGGGATTTTCGAAGGGCACTACCCATGTAGGTGCCCTTCGAAGATACCGGTTAAGGCCTTTACATGGGTCACTAAGGAAGTTACCTGTGTAAAGGCCTTCAACTATTGGGCTCAATGTATAATGAATTATTAAATGTTACCTGTTGTTTACCTGTCCTTGTGTTGGATCTGGGAAAGGGAAAGCTGAAACTATATCCTTTGCTCTTTAAGAGGCTGTTTTATAACAGCTCAGCTAGGGTACGCTGCCAATTAGGCATTATTTTGTGGATATTTTATAAAGACAAATATGGCTCCTTTTACTAACACCCACTAAGGATTTGCAATTAATGCACAAAACAAATGCACATTAATGCAAACCCTCCGCAGTAGCTGTCAGGGGTTTGACAGTATGTTCTCGACAGCTAACGTGTGATGGGTCAATCTAACGCTGAGCATATGGCAATAGCCCTGGCACTAGCACTAATGTGCTCTCAATGCCCACACCCTGCCCATTCCCTACCCTATCCTATGATTGCTCGAGGTGGACGTCCTCAAGTATGTCCACCACCAGCTAGTGGGCATTAGTCAAAGGGACCCATAGGCACCTATGTTTCTTTATAAAATAGCCTCACAAAAGCATCACAGTAATGGCTAAAATGCAGTTGTGTATATCGATGCCTGTTTGGTAGCAGGTATAAATGTATGTGCCATCAGAACTTTGCAGCCAGTTATGAGATGAGGAACCAATTCCAGCTCCTTCTTGCAGATCTACATGTATCTATTTTGCCAATTTTTCCCCCTCTCACCCATAATCCACTGTCCTGGGCTGCAACTCTCAATCTCTCATGCTTGGGTTGCAGTTCACCCAGTGCATTTTCCCTAGAATAAAGATGCTGATAGTCAAATACAGGGCTCCTTTATTAATACATGAGAACTATGGGTCAATTTTAGCAGGCAATGAAAAAGGTGCCGGTACTCAATACTACCTTGTTTTTTTGGGGGGGGTTTTAGTGCCATCAAGTCAGTGTTGACTCATAGCGACCCAGCTACCTCTGGGTTTTCTTGGCAATGTATCACCGGAAGTAGATTGCCAGCCTTTTCTTCCGAGGCAATGGAGGGTAAAGTGACTTGCCCAAAGTCACAAGGAGTGCCAGTGGGAATTGAACCCTTGATCTTCTGGGTACTAGGCAGTTGCTCTAACCACTAGGCTGCTCCTCCACTCCACTACAATGTACTCCCTGAAAAAAAGCTTTGAGTTCCTTAACCACATATGTGTCCTGGTTTGATCCACGGGTGGTTCCTGGAGTAAGGCTTTGTATTTCCCACTGTATTAGTGCATTTGGCCCTTGTCTTTTCGTGTCATTTGAACTAATTCTTTAAAGAGTGTTTTCTTTTGTTTTGCAGATTCTGCTCATCTGAATGCTGGTCCAAGTTTAATGATAGAACTGGATTCTGGATACTTGCTTTGATACTTCAACACTTTTTGTGCATTCGGGTCTGTTGATGCTGTCAAGTAGGCCTGGAGGCCTATGATGACTGTTCTAACATAGTAACATAGTATATGACGGCAGATAAAGATCAGTATGGTCCATCTAGTCTGCCCAGCAAGGTGGCAAGAATAGGTGCGCCTGTCGCTTCGTGCAGGTCACCCCTCCCCATGCCTCTGTTTAGGGGTGTACCCACCGCTCCGTACAAGTCACCTTGACTTCTTAAGATATTCGAGACAGTTACATTTATTTTGAGTTTATCTTGTTTCTATAAAGGGGTCCACTGTGTCTGCCCCATGCCCTTTTGAATTCTATCAATGTATTTGCCCCAATCACTTCCATCGAGGCATTCCAAGCATCCACTACCCTTTCAGTGAAAAAGTATTTCCTGATGTTGCCTTTCAGTTTACCCCCTTGAAGCTTCATGTTATGTCCTCTAGTATTACAGCTTCCCTGTCTTTATAAAAGGTTTGTTTGTTCATTAAGACTCCTTAAGTATTTAAAGGTCTGAATCATATCTCCCCTGTCCCTCCTCTCCTCTAGAGTATACGTATTTAGGTCTTGGAGTCTCTTTTCATAAGTCTTCTGGCGCAGGATCCAAATCATTTTGGTCGCCTTCCTTTTTATATCCATTGTGAGATATGGTCTCCAAAACTGAACACAATATTCCAAGTGAGGCCTCACCAGTGACTTGTACAGTGGCATTAATACCTCCTCCTTTCTGTTGGTAATTCCTCACTGTAGCCAACCCAGCATCCTTCTGTCTTTGGCCACTGCCTTTTCACACTGTTCCGCCACTTTGAGATCCTCAGAAACAATGATCCCGAGATCCTTCTCCTGGTCCGTGCACAGTAACCTATTGTCCCCTATCTCATACAATTCCTTTGAATTTCTGCATCCCAAGTGCATGACGCTGCACTTCTTCACATTGAATCTTAAATGCCAAGCATTAGACCATTTTTCCAGCTTTTGTAGATCTTTCCTCATGTTGTTCACTCCCTCAGGGGAGTCCACTCTATTGCAACTTTTCGTGTCATCTGCAAAAAAACAGACTTTTCCATTCAGTCCTTCAGCAATATCACTCACAAAAACATTGAACAGTACTGGTCCCAGGATCGATCCCTGGGGCATGCCACTAATCACCTTCCTTTCATCCGAGTGAGTTCTGTTTACCATCACCTTCTGTTGTCCGTCAGTCAACCAATTTTTGATCCAGTTCACTACCTTGGGACCCATCCCCAGGCTGGTCAGTTTATTGATAAGCCTCCTATGAGGAACAGTATCAAAGGCTTTGCTGAATTCCAGATAGATCACATCTATCATGTGTCCTTTATCTAGTTCTCTGGTCACCCAGTCAAAGTGCTCAATCAGATTTGTTTGGCATGATTGTCCTTTGGTAAAACCATGTTGCCTCAGATCATGCAACCTATTGGTTTCAAGAAAGTCCATTATTTTCTCTTTCAGAAGTGCCTCCATTACTTTCCCCACCACTGAGGTAAGACTTACTGGCCTGTAGTTTGTCACCTCTTCCCTATTACCACTTTTGTGAAGAGCTACCTCATTGGTCTTTTTTCCGTTCTGCAGAACTTCTCCTGTCTCTAAAGAAAACATCTTTTAAAGAACCTCTCTGAGCTCTTTCAGTATCCTGGGATGTATCCCATCCAGTCCCATGGCCTTGTCTACCTTTAGTTTTGCAAGCCGTTATAGTTGGTGATTCGATCATTAGGCATGTAGAGAGCTGGGTGGCTGGTGGATGTGAGGATCGCCTGGTAACATGCCTGCCTAGTGTGAAGGTAGCGGACCTCATGCACCACCTAGATAAGGTCTTAGATAGTGCTGGGGAGGAGTCTGCTGTCTTGGTACATGTCCATTAGATGATAGAGGGGTTAAAGGGGCACTAAGAGGCGACAAGGCGATAGCGGAGAGACTGAATGAATTCTTTGCTTCGGTCTTTACTGAGGAAGATGTAGGGATGTTACCCATGACTGCAGTGGTATTTAAAGGTGCGGAAGAATTGAAGGAAATCTTGATACATCGGGAAGATGTATTACAACTATTAGATAAACTGAAGAGTAGCAAATCACCTGGGCCGGTTGATATACATCCAAGGGTGTTGAAAGAACTGAAATATGAGATTGCAGACCTGCTATTAGTAATCTGTGAACTATCATTAAAATCATCTGTAATACCTGAAGATTGGAGGATCGCCAACATAACGTCAATTTTTAAAAAGGGTTTCAGGGGATGATCTGGGAAACTACAGACTGGAGAGCCTGACATCAGTACTGGGAAAAATGGTAGAAACCATCATGTTAAAACTGGTTAGCTCACATCAAACTGTCTTCATTTAAACATCACTAAAGCGCTCGCCATTTGCTTCATGCAAGGCAGTCCCTCCCCACCATTGTCTCCCTCTTTTGTTGGTTCCCCAGTTCCTATGGTGTCCAGTTTCTGGTATCTTGGTGTTTTCTTTGACTCAAATCTCTCTTTTCAGGATCACATCTCTCACATCACAAAAACTTCATTTTTCTTTCTTCGCCAGATTCGAGCAATTCACCCTTTTCTTACTCCCCAAGCACTCACTACCCTGACGCTGTCCCTTGTAATGTCTCGCGTCGGATTTTGTAATTCAGTCTTTTTAGGTCTACCTCAATCCCAGCTTCATAGGCTAGGGCGAATCCAAAACACGGCCGCACGGATCATTTCACACTCTGCACCCCGTGACCATATTACACCACTGCTGATTCACCTTCACTGGCTGCCCATTCACTTTCATACTCGTTTCAAACTCCTCACCCTAGTCCATGAAGTCCTCTATACACACACACCGCAATACCTGGCAGACTTTATCCAATTTCATACTCCTAGTCGCTCTCTCCGGTCTTTACACATTAATCGTCTTCACCTTCCTTCCTCCTCCCACGCTCACCTCCAGTCCACCCACACTTCTGCTTTCTGTTTCATTGGACCTGCACTTTGGAATTCCCTGCCCAGCTCACTCAGACTCGAGCAACACCACACTACTTTCAAAACACATCTGAAGACCCATCTTTTCTCCAAAGCCTTTGACCTCCCTTCTCCTTTTGTGTGATATCACCCCTTACCATTCCCCTTCTTGTCTTGGTTTTCTCAGTTATTTCATATGCATGTCTGTCCTCTAACTGTCCTGTCAACATTGTAATTTCTTTTCTTCTTTTCAGGCCAGTGGCCTTTTCCTTATAATTTGAAGATTGTAAGCCACTCTGCTGTAACTACGAATGGCAGTATATCAAATAAATAAACATTAAACATTAAAGAACAAAATTGCTGAACATATAGCTAGTCATGGCTTAATGGGAGACAGCCAACATGGTTTTAGAGAAGGAAGATCTTGTCTTACTAATCTGTTTTTTTTGAAGGTATGAATAAACAGGTAGACTAAGGTGAGTCAGTTGATAAGTGTATTTGGACTTTCAGAAAGCCTTCATCAGAAAATTTTGGCAAAACTAAAAAGTCATGGGATAGGAGGTAGTGTACTATTGTGGATCAGGAACTGGTCAAAAGATAGATAGCAGAGGGTAGAGCTAAATGGCCAATTTTCCCAATGGAGAAAGCTGAATAGTGGAGTACCGCAGGGAGCTCTGCTGGGTCCGCTGCTTTTTGACATATTCATAAATGACTTGGAAAAGGGAATAACGAGTGAGGTTATCAAATTTGCAGATGACACAAAACTATTTAAAGTTGTTAAAACCAATGAGGATTGTGGAAAATTGCAAGAGGATCTTGATAAATTGGAAGACTGGGCATCAAAATGGCAGATGAAATTTAATGTGGACAAGTGCAAAGTTATGCACCTAGGGAAGAACAACCCAAACTATGGTTACACGATGCAAGGTTCCACATTAGGAACCACCACCCAGAAAAAAGATTTAGGCGTCATTGTGGATAACATGTTAAAACCCTCGGCCCAGTGTGCAGCGGCAGCCAAGAGAGCAAATAGAATGCTAGGTATCATAAGGAAAGGAATGGAAAATAAAACAAAAGATATTATAATGTTTATGTATGTTTATGTTTATTACATTTGATATACCGCTCAAGCCAAAGCATCAGAGCGGTTTACAATATTACAAAAAAGTTACAGAAAATATGAAAAGAACGCCATTAATTAGATAGGACAGAATAAGAGATACAGTGATAGTTAAAGGAATAGAGGAGACAAGAAGAAATGCTCCACATAGCATCCGAAGAGGTAGATATCATACCACCAGGTGTTTAAGCTCCCACTCACAACCTCCGCTGTCGACATCACCCCTCCACCGCTCCAATTCCCACAGCAAGCAGAACCAATGTAGCAGCATTTTAAACAGCCCCGCACGGTCCTATGCCTAAGGGCCACGCCAAAGGGCCCTCTGGCGAGGCCCTCAGGCGCGGCCCGCAAGGCGCGGGCGCGCCAGTGGAAGTGACGGTTTTAAAGCCGTTAAAGGCAGCTGGTATGGGCAGGCTGAAAGGAAGGTGGTGGAGCTCCCGCTTACACACCTCCGATGCTGGCTGGCTGCTGCTCTCACCGTCTCTGCGCGCCAGTGAAGTGACGGTTTTAAAGCCATTAAAGGCAGCTGGTATGGGCAGGCTGAAAGGAAGGGGGTGGAGCTCCTGCTCACACACCTCCAATGCTGGCTGGCTGCTGCTCTCCCTGTCTCTGCGCGCCAGTGGAAGTGACGGTTTTAAAGCCGTTAAAGGCAGCTGGTATGGGCAGGCTGAAAGGAAGGTGGTGGAGCTCCCGCTTACACACCTCCGATGCTGGCTGGCTGCTGCTCTCACCGTCTCTGCGCACCAGTGGAAGTGACGGTTTTAAAGCCATTAAAGGCAGCTGGTATGGGCAGGCTGAAAGGACAGAGGTGGAGCTCCTGCTCACACACCTCCAATGCTGGCTGGCTGCTGCTCTCACCGTCTCTGCCTCTATATCGTTCCATGGTGAGACCACACCTTGAATATTGTGTGCAATTCTGGTCGCCATATCTTAAAAAGGATATAGCGTTATTAGAAAAGGTTCAGAGAAGAACCACCAAAATGGTAAAGGGGATGGAAGGATACTCCTATGAAGAAAGGCTAAAAAGGTTAGGGCTCTTTAACCTGGAAAAGGCACGGCTGAGGGGAGATATGCTAGAAGTCTATAAATTAATGAACGGAGTGGAACGGGTAAACGTAGATCGATTGTTTACGTTATCAGAATGTAGAAAGACTAGGGGACATGCAATGAAGCTACAGGGTAAACTATTTAAGACAAGAGAAAATATTTTTTCACTCAACGTGTAATCAAACTCTGGAATTGTTACCGGATGATGTAGTAAAGGCTGTTAGTGTAGCTGGGTTTAAAAAAGGTTTGGACAAGTTCCTAGAGGAAAGGTCCATAAACCATTATTAAGAAGGGACCCAGGATATCAATGCTTGACCCAGTACAAGCATTGTGGAACCTGTGTCTTTTGGGGAAACTGCTAGGTACGTATGACCTAGATTGGCCACTGTTGGAAACAGGATACTGGGCTTGATGGACCTTGGTATGACCCAGTATGGCATATCTTATGTTCTTATGTTTTCCAAAGAGATAAGAAGAGCAGTGAAAGGATTAAGTGCTATGCAAAACAAGAGTGGCGACAAAGAGTCTCCCCAAAGACTTCTGTTTGGTGATGTTTCTGTTCCTTTTTATTGTCCTCTTCCTATAGCTTTCTGTGATGGATTTAACAAGTGCACTTCCCTGTAGTGCAAAGCAGGGACTTTGTGCTAATCATTATCATGCGATCATGATTTAGTCAGTTATTGTAATGAATGTTATGTAAGGGATGGGCATGAAATGTGTGGCGATAATTGAATCTCACTAATACCATAATAGTTATTTTGCTAGGAGTATTGGTGGGATTCTGTTGACTCCTGTTCCTAAAGGGAAAATTTTAGATTTAAACCTTTCATGAAGCTATAGACTAACAGTGAATGTTCCATTGTTAGCTAAACTACAGGAAACAGTGATAGCAATGCAGTTCACAGAATATTTGAGTAAATGTGGGTTCTTTCATGAATTCTAATTTGGATTCAAGCATGATAGTACAGAGATGCCTTTAGACACTTTACTTAAAGTTTTATATGATTCTTTTGATAAGGGCAGGCAATGTATTGCGATGCAGCTCAATATTTCAGCTGTATTCCTAACAGGGACTCCATTGCAAGCAAGGTACCAAAGCTCTACCAACTAAACTATGGTTGGAAAAAATCATATTGCTAAAGCTGTTGCCCTTGTTACTGCTTCTTCCTCTGTCCAGACAGACATCCCAATGCCAGCTGAAGGACTGGTTCCATGTGCAGGATGCCTACATGCTGAAGCTCTCAGGAAACAAGTGGAGCAGCTCGGAGAAGAGGTGGCAAGGCTGAGAAGCATTCGAGAAAGTGAGAAGTTCATTGGTGAGATACTTCTGGAAACATCCAAGTTCGCCGACAGAGGTGAAGATGGGAGGCTACAGAAGGAAGAAGGTTGGACACGAGTTACCAGAGCCTGCAGAATCAACACTCCCACTCCTCCAGCCCTTGAATTGTAGAACTGGTATGCAGCCCTGGAAGTGGAGGAGGTGAAAGCATCCCAGGAAAGGGAAGAATCAGAGCTTGAGCACCCCAAAGTTGCAGAATCAGTGACCACAAGGAAGTGAAGGGTAGTGGTGGTTGGTGACTCTCTTCCAAGGAGTACTGAGCCATCCATCTGCTGACCAGACTTTATATCCAAAGAGGAGTGCTGTCTGCCAGGTGCCAAATTCTGCAATGTTACAGAGAGTTTGCTGAGACTCATCAAGCCTACTGACTATTATCTGATGTTGCTCATCCATATCAGCACAAATGATACTGCTAGGTATCCCTCTGAGCATATCAAACGTGACTTCATGGCTCTGAGACAGAGGGCGAAGCAGATAGGTGCGCAGGTGGTCTTCTCTTCAATCCTCCCTGTTGAGGGTAAAGGCTAAAGCAGATAAGCTTGCATCCTGGAGATGAATGCATGGCTGCATGGTGGTGTCATTGAGAGCATTTTGGATTTCTGGACCATGGGATGATGATCCAAGGGCTTCAGAGCAGAGATGGTATCCATCTGTTCAATAAGGGTCAAAGTGTCTTCAGCAGCAGACTGGCTAACCTACTGCAGAGGGCTTTAAGCTAGATTCATTGGAGATGGGTGAAGAAAGCTCCCAGGTAAGTGAAACATTAAATACCTCTATAGAAATGGGTAAAGGGGGTTAACATCTGCAAAGCGATGTGTATAAATGCCCGTAGCATGAGAAATAAAATCCCAGATGTTGAGGCTTTAATGAAGGAGGCTCATTTGGATTTAGTAGCAGTTATCGAGGCATGACTCACGGTCAACCACGACTGGGATGTAATTATTCTAGGCTATATTTTATTCAGAAATGTCAGCGTAGGAAGGTATAGCACTATATGTAAAAAAAATACTAAAGCTATAGAATTACAGGGCTTAAAAGGGAGAGAGGAAGCAGTGTAGGTTAAACTAGAAAGAGGGAAAGGGGAATCCCTTTGCATTGGAGTGGTATACAGATCCTTCTCAATGGGAGAAGTGGATGGAGATTTAATAGAAGACATATCAGCATTGCTATAAAAGGAAAAGTACTACTGATAGGTGATTTCAATATGTCAGATGTTGATTGGCACATCCCTGCTGCAATGTCATCTAGAAGTAAGGAGATCCTGGATTCTAGAGAACTATTCAGGCAACTGGTAACAGAAGCCACACATGAAAGGGCCATACTGGATATGGTGCTTACCAATGGTGAAAGTGTTTTTGATGTTATAGTGGGAGATCATCTCACATCCAGTGATCACCAGATGGTGTGGTTCAGTATTAGAACTAGGGCTGATAAAATCCATTTAAAAGCGAGGGTCTTAGACTTTAGGAAAACTAACTTTGCTAAGATGGGACAATACCTCAAAGAGCTGTTAGCAGCATGGGACTATATAGGCCTTGTTTTGGGGAAGGTTTTCAGTAGCATTATAAAGAGTGTTATAAAGGGCTGGGGTCTGTGGCTCATTCCCTGGCTGATACTGCCTGATTGTTGGAAAGATCCGAGAGGTGATGTAGTCAGGTCTCCGACCACTGTACTCCGCTCTCCAGCAAAAACAAATTACAATTAATGGCATGCTTGAGAAATAATGCTCTGTGGGCAGCTGATAGTAAAATGGCTTTTAGACTTCTACTTGAAAGTAAGTGAAATGCATTTGCTCAGTTTGCATTTATATTTTTCCTGTGGCAAAAATCACACTTGAAGCTGCTCTTTTGCCCAGCAAGCAGAACCAGATGTGGATTTTATCAGTGTGTAAATGAGTTGCCATCTACAAGGCTCCTCAAACCTGGCTACATGACGGAGTGCATTTATGGAGGTCAGCGTGAAGGCAGATGCTATCAATAATTAAAACTGACAGCTGGGATGGAGTTATCACTTCTTTGAGAAGTCAATTCTTGAAGTACTGCAGAACTTGCAATGAATGTTGGCTGTGTTCCTAGGTGCGCTTGGTGTAAAGGATGCAACCTGTCTTTAGACGTTATCTCCCAGATGTTAGTCTGGTTAGAACTGGATGTCATCCCAGTGTGTTCAATAGTTAGTTACCACCATTCAGTTTGTAACATATTGCTGTATTGTTATAAACCTCTGTTTAAAGAGTTTTCCCTTATTGATGTGATGTGGACACACAAGTACTGTACAGTAAACCTCATGTAGAGCTTCAGCAGAGCTAGATGGACCTTGCACCCAATGCTCAGAATACATTTTATCTCTTCCATCTGCAACTATTTAACCAAAAACTATTAGTTGTAAAGATGTAATACCAACACAAAAAGAAAACAATTAAATTCCCTACTATGAAAAACACATGTGGGAATAATATGGGAGTTAGAGGAGGAGAGGGCAAGGCCCTTACAAAGATGTTCTGTTGAACTTATACAAAAAAGTAATTTATAAAGGTTCACTAGAAAACAGGTACCAGCACATTTCTGGCTAGGAAAAATGCACTGCAGAGAAATAAATATTTATCGGGAGGGTGAATACACAAAGATATAAGGATAATTTATGCATATATCCTCATGTAAATTTTTGACTCATCTATGCATTTAAGTTTGAACACTGAATATGCTGGGATAACTTTGTCCAAGTAAGGTTTTCTCTGCTATTTCTCCAGTGAGACTTGAATGCAAAAGTTACTATCGCCACTATCTGTGAAACATTTGGCCCTTCCCTGGCGTGCCCCATCGTGTAGCTATAAGTTGGGTTATTCTTCCCTATGTTTGCACTTGTTTATCTTTATCTTAGCAGAGTTTGATAAACCGCCCATGCCGGGGTGTCAGGGCGGTGTACAATACAAAATGGATAGAGGCTACTGAAAATAAAATCAGAAAGGAACGCCATCATTAGACAGGACAGGGATAGACAAAACCGAAAAAGATAGAGAACAGGTCCAGAGAAAGAACATGGTGACAAGGGACAGGGAAGAGAAAGGGGCAGAGGAGCAAATGAAAATATGAGGGGAGGATATTATGAAAAGTGGGGGGGCGCGGCTGGGGGATGTGGCACCATCGGTGGAAGAGGGGAGATTGAAGGCCTGGCAGAAAAGATGAGTTTTAAGGAGAGCTTTGAAGCAGGGGAGGGCTAATTCAGTGCGAAGTGATAGTGGGAGCGAATTTCATAAGGCGGGGCCTAGAAATAAAAATGCAGAGTGACAGGTGAGTTCAAGGTGGGCCTGAGATGGGGAGGGGAGGAAGAGGCGATTGCCGTGAGCCGAGCGAAGAAGACGTGGGGAAGGTTGAAGATGGATAATATCAGCCAGATACTGAGGGGTTCTGACATGAAGAGCCCTATGTGCAATGATGAGCAATTTATAAATGAACTTGACCTTAACCGGAAGCCAGTGGAGGGTGAAAAGGCAGAAAGTAACATGAGAGCGAGCGGGGGAACAAGTGATGAGACGAGCGGCTGCATTTTGGATTATTTGGAGACGACGAAGCTGGAAGGAGGGAAGGCCTGCAAAGATGGCATTGCAGTAATCTAAACATGTGATCACAAGTGACAGAACAAGAGTGACAACAGAGGAAGAAGGAAGAAAAGACCGAACAGCCCTTATCCGACAAAGGTGAAAAAAGGAAGTACTGCTTGCCTGCTTGCTGTTATTGCCCCTGCTATTGTTGCCGCTTTGTTCGTGCTGATACCTGCCTGCGTGCTGCTACTTTGTGCTGCCTGTATTATCATCGCTGTGCTGACGCTGTCTCCTTGCTCCACCCAGGTATCTTCCCATTGGCTGCTGCTCGGCGTCCCGGAAGTGGCTGCCATACATTTAAACGCACTAAGTGCGGCGTCCTGACTGTGCTACTGCTTGCCTGCTTGTTGTTATTGCCCCTGCTATTGTTGCCGCTTTGTTTGTGCTGATACCTGCCTGCCTGCTGCTACTTTGTGCTGCCTGTATTATCATCGCTGTGCTGACGCTGTCTCCTTGCTCCACCCAGGTATCTTCCCATTGGCTGCTGCTCGGCGTCCCGGAAGTGGCTGCCATACATTTAAACGCACTAAGTGCGGCGTCCCGCACGTGCCCAAGGAGCAGGTCCTGCTCCTTGGACAAGCTCCTTGGGGCGAGTCCGGGGGCAAGTTCTGTGGTTTTTTGTCTCCAGATCTCCACCTCTCTCCACAAGTTCCTACTTTGGATCCTGCTGTTCCCAGCCTGAAGATTCCTCCACATCAGAACTCTTTTGCTGTTTGTAATCGGGCCCATCTGTTTTTTCTGTTGTTGCTATCTTCTTTGCTCTGTCCGATGTCTGCCATTCCTGTTCTGTGGGGTTGGAGGCCCTCTCCCTCCTACCCCCCCCTGCTATGGCTAACATTGCTGCATGTCGTTCCTCCAATCTTATCACCTGTCTGCCCTCTCCACATCTGTCCTCTGCGTCTTCCCTTGCCTTTCCCTCCCCTCCGCAGCTGCTTCTTCTTCAGATGTCCTTGTTAAACTGCTGTTCCCTTAGTTCTAAGACCGTGCTTGAAGGACTAGAAAGTCTTGAAGGACTAGAAAGGGGGACTGTTACTTCTGGAGAGAAATCTGCAACTGTGAGTATATACTTCTGGTAATTTTCTAAAAAGAATTCTTTGTATTAAAGCTACTTAATCTGTGAACCCACTGTTTTTTGTTGGATCAGTTAGGGCCTAGTAGCAGCAATTAAAGTTTGAATATAAAACACAGAGTAGAACTTTCTGGTTACATTTCATACCCAGCAGAGAGTTTGTAGTTTAAATTTAATAGTCACTCATGGCCAAGTAACAGCAAAGTACTTTTAGTTTAAATTTAACACACAGAAGAGAGCTTTCTCGTTACATTTGGAACCCAGCAGAGAGCTTGTAGTGTACATTTAATAGTCACTCAGGGCCTAGCATCAGAAAAGTACTTTTAGTTTAAAAACACAGAAGAGAGCTTTCTGGTTAAATTTAAAACCCAGCAGAGAGCTTGTAGTTCAAATTTCATAAGAAGTTAGAGCCTAGCAGCAGCTAAGAGCTATAATTTAAATCAAATCCGAATTTAGCTTACCTCAGCAGCACAAGACAGGGTACTGTGTAGCAGCCCTCTTTTAATAAGTGTTATTTCCCTCCCTCCCCTGGGATAATCGTAGCTTTATAGGTACTTACACATCTTAAAAGACAGGAGGTGCTTTCAGGTGAAGCTCATTACCCAAATCAGTCATACACTAAGGACCTGAGATTAATTAAGCTTCAGGTGAACAAGGTATATTAAACGTATTAGGTACAGTTTTATTGGTATAAATACCCATAGCAACCCCTAGTAAGTAAGAACTTAAAGATCTAGACACAAACTTAAAACTAAGATGCAGACAGCAGTCCAGCAGCGGGATGGGGGCTTTCCAGTCTTTTGCATTGAGTGTCACATGTATGATTTTCTCCCAGTTGGTGAGAGGTCTTATGTGTGCACTAGGTGCAAGGAGCTCTTTGCTCTCAGGGAACAAGTCCGTTCTCTTGAGGCTAAAGTAGCAGACTTGGAAAACATAAGATAGACAGAGAGGTACATAGACGAGACCTACAGGGATATAGTCCTGAAGTCCCACCTCCAGTCTGGCAGCACCCCTGTTGCCATGGAGGAGAGAGGTCACGTGACAGGAGAGCATCACCCTGGTGTGGCAGGAAGTGATCCTGTAACTAGGATCTGTCCTCCAGGTGATGTAAAACCCTCTCGCACCGAGGAAGTTTCTCCAGGGCCATGTGCCCATGAGGGAAGGGTTAGGACAGCCGTTATAGTTGGTGATTCGATCATTAGGCATGTAGATAGCTGGGTGGCTTGTGGACGTGAGGATCGCCTGGTAACATGCCTGCCTGGTGCGAAGGTAGCAGACCTCACGCGCCACCTAGATAAGGTCTTAGATAGTGCTGGGGAGGAGTCTGTTGTCTTGGTACATGTCGGTACCAATGACATAGGAAAATGTGGTAGGGAGGTTCTGGAGGCAAAATTTAGGCTTTTAGGTAGGAAGCTGAAATCCAGAACTTCCATGGTAGCATTTTCCGAAATGCTTCCTGTTCCACGCGCAGGACCCAAAAGGCAGGCAGAGCTCCGGAGTCTCAATGTGTGGATGAGACAATGGTGCAGAGATGAGGGTTTTGGATTTGTTAGGAATTGGGGAACATTCTGGGGAAAGGAGGGGCTCTTCCAAAGGGATGGGCTTCACCTTAACCGGGTTGGAACCAGGCTGCTGGCATTAACCTTTAAAAAGGAGATAGAGCAGCTTTTAAACTAAATATTAGGGGAAAGCCGACAGTCGCCCAAGAGCGGATGGTTCGGAAGAATGTATCCTTGAAGGATACTACCAAAAGCAGAGAGGTTCCACAAAAGAGTAAAGTAGCCCAAATGCCCTCAAGTATGGAGCAGACAGAGCTTAAAGATCCCAATTTACCCATGTCTAACAATAGCCAAATTAACATGAATAAAATACATTCTCTAAAATGCTTGTATGCAAATGCTAGAAATCTAAAGAATAAGATGGGAGAGTTAGAATATATAGCACTAAATGAAAGGTTAGAAATGATTGGAATATCAGAGACATGGTAGAAGGAGGACAACCAGTGGGACACTGTGATACCTGGGTACAAACTATATCGTAATGATAGAGCTGATCAAATTGGTGGAGGGGTTGCGCTCTATGTTAGAGAGGGCATTGATTCAGAAAGGATTAAAGTTTTGCAGGAAACAAAATCTGCTGTAGAATCTATATGGATTGAAATTCCATATAAAAGGGGGAAGGCAATGGCAGTGGGGGTGTACTATCGAGCACCTGGCCAGAATGACCAAATGGATGATGAAATGCTCAAAGAAATCAAGGAAGCTAACAAAAGTTACAGCGCAGTAATAATAATGGGTGATTTCAATTACCCCGGTATCGACTGGGTCAGTGTCACGTCAGGACATGCTAGGGAGATAAAGTTCCTAGATGAAATAAATGACTGCTTCTTGGAGCAGCTGGTTCATGAACCGACCAGAGGGGAAGCTATATTAGACCTAGTCCTTAGTGGAACACCAGATCTAGTGCAAGAGATAAGGGTGTTGGGGCCAGTGGCAATAGTGATCATAGCATGATCGCCTTTGATTTAATTAGTGGAGGAGGGATAGTAAGGAAATCCACAGTACTACCTTTTAACTTTCGAAAGGGAGACTATGATAAAATGAGGAAAACAGTTAAGAAAAAACTAAAAGGAGCAGTTGCAAAGGTTAAAGACGTACGTCAAGCTTGGGGGGGGGGGGGGGTTGTTGAAAAATGCTATCTTGGAAGCCCAGACCAGCTGTATTCCACGCTTTAAGAAAAGTGGAAGGAAGTCCAAAAAACTGCCAGCATGGTTTAAAGGTGAGGTCAGAGAGGCTGTTGTTGCCAAAAAAGCATCTTTCAGGAAATGGAAAAAAGAGCCAAACGACGAAACCTGGAAACAGCACAAGCACTGGAAAATCAAATGCAAGGCATTGATAAGGCCGGCAAAGAGAGAATTTGAGAAGAAGCTTGCTGCGGAAGCAAAAACGTGAAATAAAAACCTTTTCAAGTACATTCGTAGCAAAACCCTGTGAGAGAGTCAGTTGGTCCATTAGATGATAAAGGGGTTAAAGGAGCACTAAGAGGCGACAAGGCGATAGCGGAGAGACTGAATGAATTCTTTGCTTCGGTCTTTACTGAGGAAGATGTAGGGATGTTACCCATGACTGAAGTGGTATTTAAAGGTGCGGAAGAATTGAATGAAATATCGATACATCGGGAAGATGTCTTACAACTATTAGATAAACTGAAGAGTAGCAAATCACCTGGGCCGGATGGTATACATCCAAGGGTGTTGAAAGAACTGAAATATGAGATTGCAGACCTGCTATCAGTAATCTGTGAACTATCATTAAAATCATCTCTAATACCTGAAGATTGGAGGATCGCCAATGTAACACCAATTTTTAAAAAGGGTTCCAGGGGTGATCCGTGAAACTACAGACCGGTGAGCTTGACGTCAGTACCGGGAAAAATGGTAGAAACCATCATAAAGAATAAAATTACTCAGCATGTAAATAGTCACAACCTAATGGGAGACAGCCAACATGGCTTTAGACAAGGAAGATCTTGTCTTACTAATCTGTTATGTTTTTTTGAAGAAGTGAATGATCAGGTGGACAAAGGTGAGTCGGCTGATATTGTGTATCTGGACTTTCAGAAAGCCTTTGACAAGGTCCCTCATCAGAGACTTTTGGCAAAACTAAAGAGTCATGGGATAGGAGGCAGTGTACTATTGTGGATCAGGAACTGGTTAAAAGATAGAAAGCAGAGGGTAGGGCTAAATGGCCAATTTTCCCAATGGAGAAAGGTGAATAGTGGTGTACCCCAGGGATCTGTGCTGGGTCCGCTGCTTTTTGACATATTCATAAATGACCTGGAAAGTGGCATAACGAGTGAGGTTATCAAATTTGCAGATGACACAAAACTATTTAAAGTTGTTAAAACCCAAGAGGATTGTGAAAAATTGCAAGAAGATCTTGATAAATTGGAAGACTGGGCATCAAAATGGCAGATGAAATTTAATGTGGACAAGTGCAAAGTTATGCACCTAGGGAAGAACAACCCAAACTATGGTTACACGATGCAAGGTTCCACATTAGGAACCACCACCCAGGAAAAAGATTTAGGCGTCATTGTGGATACCATGTTAAAACCCTCGGCCCAGTGTGCAGCGGCGGCCAAGAGAGCAAATAGAATGCTAGGTATGATAAGGAAAGGAATGGAAAATAAAACAAAAGATATTATAATGCCTCTATATCGTTCCATGGTGCGACCGCACCTTGAATATTGTGTGCAATTCTGGCCGCCGTATCTTAAAAAGGATATAGCGATTTTAGAAAAGGTTCAGAGAAGAGCCACCAAAATGGTAAAGGGGATGGAAGGATACTCCTATGAAGAAAGGCTAAAAAGGTTAGGGCTCTTTAACCTGGAAAAGAGACGGCTGAGGGGAGATATGATAGAAGTCTATAAATTAATGAACAGAGTGGAACGGGTAAACGTAGATTGATTGTTTACGTTATCAGAATGTAGAAAGACTAGGGGACATGCAATGAAGCTACAGGGTGAACTATTTAAGACTAATAAAAGAAAATATTTTTTCACTCAACGTGTAATCAAACTCTGGAATTTGTTACCGGAGGATGTAGTAAAGGCTGTTAGTGTGGCTTGGTTTAAAAAAGGTTTGGACAAGTTCCTGGAGGAAAGGTCCATAAACCATTATTAAGAAGTGACCGAAGATTTCAATGCTTGACCCAGTGCAAGCATTGTGGAACTTGTGTCTCTTGGGGATACTGCTAGGTACATATGACCTAGATTGGCCACTGTTGGAAACAGAATACTGGGCTTGATGGACCCTGGTCTGACCCAGTATGGCATATCTTATGTTCTTATGTGCTTATCCACGACCTTATCTTACAACACTCCTTGGATATTCTGTTCTTGACTGAGACCTGGCTTAGGGACGGGGAGGAGCCTCTCTTGAATCGCTGTCTCCCCCCAGGCTTCTCCTTTTCCGCGGTTTCTCGCCGGGGTCGGTCTGGCAGGGGGGTTGCTGTGATCCATCGCTCCTCCCTTCCCCTGCGTGAGGTTCTCCCCTCTCCCTTTCCCTACCCGGAAGCCCTCCTCCTCCATCTAGAGACCTCTCCACCCCTGTATATTCTTCTTCTCTATGTCCCTTCTGCCTTGTCTTCCCCTCTGTGGGACTCTGTTCTTCTGACCCTCTCAGAAGTCTCTCTCAGGTACCATCACTTTCTGCTCCTTGGCGATTTTAATGTTCATGTTGACTCTCCATCTACCCAACGTGACCTCTCTTTTCTTTCCTTACTCTCTGACCTTTCCCTTTCCCAGCACATCCAGCTCCCCACTCACGCAGCTGGCCATACTTTGGACCTGGTTATCACTCGCCATTCTTCTTCTTTTTCTCCTTCCTCCTTCTCTTCCCAGCCCCTTCCCTGGTCTGACCACTATTGTTTACGTTTTGTCATCCCATGTCCTTTTACTTCTCCCCCTCCCTCTCCTCCCCTACCCCCAGCTCGCTCAGTTCGTCATTTCACCCCTGATTCGCTTCAACAGTTCCCATCTTCAGACAAACTCTTTCCTTCCGATTTCCATCTGCTCTCTGTGGATCTTCAAGCTCAGTGCTGGGATTCCACGCTCACCACTGCTCTAGATAAGGTTGCTCCTTTACGTCCCCCTTCTGCTGCTCGTCATCGCCCTAATTCCCCTTGGTATCACCCAGGTTTCCGTCTCCACCGTTCTTACCTTCGTCGGGCTCTCCGCCGTTGGCATAAGTCTCCTTCTCCGGTCACATTCTCACATTTTCGCTATTGTCATTCCTCTTATCATACCTTTCTGAACTCCGCTAAGCGGGATTATTTTTCAAAGCTTATTTCCTCCTCAACAAATTCCACTCGCCAACTCTATCGCATCCTCCATTCCCTCTCTGCATCCTCCTCATCTCCCAACATTGCACCTCCTGCTTCTTCTTCTTCTAACAACCCCACCTCTGATGTTCTGGCCTCTCATTTTGTCAGCAAGGTCCTTTCCATTCGACAGCTTTTCCCTTCCTGCCCTCCTCCTCTCTCCCCCCCCCTTTCCCCAGTTCCCTCTTCGTCAGTGTCCTCCCCCTGTGTTCCTCCACTTTTGCATTGCTGGTCTGTTTTCCAACCTATCACACTTCCAGAATTGTCCAACGTCCTTTCCTCTACCAGGAAAACAACTTGCCCATCTGATCCTATTCCCTCTCATTGGCTCACTGAGTCATCACTCGCTTTGCTTCCTCTGATTCTTTCTATCTTCAACACTAGTCTTTCCTCCGGTACCTTTCCCTCACATTGGAAACACGCCCTTATACGACCTCTTTTGAAGAAACCTTCTCTGGATCCTTCCTCACCTTCTAATTGGCGTCCTATCTCCAATCTCCCTTTCCTCTCTAAGCTCCTTGAAAGGTTGGTTTTCTCTCAGCTATCTTCACACCTAGAGGATTCTTTGGTTCTTCACCCCCGTCAATCTGGTTTCTGCCCTGGGCACAGCACCGAATCTATTCTCATCTCTTTTCTTAATGAATTGCATGTTGCCCATGATCACGGTTCTATCTCTGTAGCTGTCTCACTTGATCTCTCTGCTGCTTTCGATATCGTTGATCACCGCACTCTTCTTCTAAGGCTTCGTTCTATTGGTCTCTCTGGTTTGGTTCTTCATTGGTTTCACTCGTTTCTTTTCAACCGGTCGTTCTCAGTTCTGTCGGGCTCTGATTCGTCCACTCTATCACTTCTTCCCTGTGGTGTTCCTCAGGGTTCTGTGCTGGCCCCCTTATTGTTTAACATTTTTATGGCCCCTCTTGCTCTACTTATTCAGCAGCACGGTATCTCTGCATACTACTACGCAGATGATATCATCCTCCTTTATCACACTTGCCCCCTCACGCCTGATATTGGCCCCCTTAATGTCTGTCTTTCCGCTGTCTCTTCTTGGTTTTCTGAGAACTTTCTGCATGTTAACTTATCTAAGACTTCTGCTATCTGGTTTACTGCTGGTGCCCCTATTCCCACCCTCGCCCCCTCTCTCTCTGCTGGGCCTATTCCTCTCGTCACATCTATGCGCTATCTTGGTGTCACCTTGGACTCGGCTTTAACTTTCAAAGATCACGTCTCCTCTATTGTTCAGCGTTCCTTCTATACACTACGGCAACTTCGCGCTGTCCGGCCTTTTCTCTCCCCCTCCTCTATGACCACACTCCTTCTCTCCCTCGTTGTCTCTCGCCTAGACTACTGTAATGCCTCCTTGGCCAGCCTCCCTCTTTCTCAGCTTCACCATCTTCAATTGGTTCACCACACCGCTGCTCGTCTCTTGACCAATTCTTCCCGTTCGGCTCATATCACTCCCCTTCTCATCCATTTGCACTGGTTGCCTATCCCTTTCCGTATCCAATACAAGATTCTGATTTTTGTTCACAAGGCTTTGCACACTGGTGTCCCTCTTTATCTTTCGGATCTGGTTCATTTTCACTGCCCCTCTAGAGTTCTCCGGTCGATTCATGCTAATCGCCTTTTTCTTCCACCTCCTTCTAGGGCCCGTCTTGAATCTACACGTTCCTCTGCTTTCTTTTTTCTCAGTCCCCGTCTTTGGAATTCACTTCCTTTAGCCTTACGTTTGGAATCTTCTTTCCGCTCCTTTAAAGCTTCACTCAAGACCCACCTCTTTTGCACAGCTTTTGACATCCCTCCTCCCCTTTCTCCTACTGTTAACAGCTGACTGGTCCTCCCCAACCTGTTTTGTACTTTTCTTTTTTTTTTTAAATTCTCTCTCTGTCTCTTTCTCCTTTCCTATCCCTTTTTGTAAATGAATTGGCGTTCTTTTCTGTTTCTGTCAGTAGTCTCCTTTATTTTATTGTACACCGCTGCATGCCTCTTGGTTTAGGCGGTATAATAAGTTTTAAATAAAGATAAAGATAAAGATACGAACCACAGAGGAAATATGTTGATGGAAAGAGAGAGAAGAGTCCAGGGTGATGCCCAGGTATCGAAGAGTCGATACCAGGGGGATGGGGCGGGAGGACATAACAGGAGACAGATCGGGAGGGGGGACCCTGAAAGAAAACCAGATCGCAGAGGATTTAGCGGGATTGGCATGGAGAAAATTTTGATCGAACCAGGAAGCAACTGAGGTAACACAGGAATTGAGTGGGGCGAGATCGGGGGAGGAAGAGGAGGTGTGATGAACCAGAAGAATGTCATCAGCGTAGATGTAGGCAGAAATTCGAGCTTGTTGAATAAGCAAGGCAAGGGGGGCGAGAAAGACATTGAAGAGCAGGGGGGCAAGGACAGAGCCCTGAGGAACACCACAGATTGATGGGGACGAGGGAGAAGCAGAGGAGCCAGAGTGAACAGCGAAAGAACAGGAAGAAAGAAAGGAATGGAATCACTGTAAAACTGTGCCACGAACGCCGAAGTCAGATAGACATGTGAGAAGAGTGCAGTGATCGACAACATCAAAGGCGGAGGAGAGATCCAAAGAAACCACGAGAGAAAGGTCACCGCGGTCGTGAGCGCGGTGAAGTTCTGAGAGTAGTGCTACAAGGATAGTCTCTGTGCTATGGCCATCACGAAAGCCTGATTGGCGTGAGTGGAGTGCAAAGGTAGAGTCAAGATGGGTGGCAAGTTGGGAGAAAACAAGCTTCTCGAGGATTTTTGAAAGAAATGGGAGGTTGGCAACTGGCGGGAATGGCGGGGTCGAGGGTGGGCTTTTTCAAAAGGGGGCATACTATGGCATGTTTCCAGCTGGAAGGAAAGTGACCGGAGGTGAGACTGGAGTTTAAAAATGGAGAGAATATAAGATATAAGTGCGAGTGCCGGATTGAGCAACCAAGAGGAAGGTAGGGGATCGAGAGGGCAAGTGGTCTGATGGGCGGATGAAATAGCTTTGATAAGCTCAGGGGAAGTAATAGGCCAGAAAGAGTGCCAGATATGAGGAAAGGTACAGGAAGGGGGTGAGAAGACAGCAGCAGGGGAGATGGGGGAGTCAGGAGGGGGAGAGAGAGGAGGATGGCAGGCGGGGAAGGAGGAGCGAAGGGAGAGGACTTTTTCTTTGAAAAAGGAGGCGAGGGTAGAAGGACTAGGGAGGAATGGGGTGGTGGGGTGGAAGAGTGGAGGTAGAGGAAAGGGATTTAAGAATATGAAAAAGGCGTCTGGAGGAGTTGGAGGAGGAAGCTATGAGGTGAGAGTAATATGATTTCTTGGCAGCAGTTATCATAGAGCGATAGAAGAGGTGTGCCTGACAGAATGCAGTGTTGGAAGCAGCTGATGGGTTCTTCCTCCATAGGCGCTCTGCGCGGCAAAGGTGGGTGTGATGCAGATAAAGCCCAGGGTGGTACCAAGGGTGGTGAGAGGAGGAGCGGAGAGATACAGGATGGAGAGGGGCTAAGGTATTAAGAGCAGCAGAAAGAGTAGAGGACCAGGTGTCCACTTGTTGATCAATGGATAGGGAGGAAAACTCGGGAAGGAAAAGGGAACTGGCTGGGGATGGATCTGGATGTCAGTAGCCATCCAGATCATCGGGAACTGCTGTCAACAGATATATATCCTGTCATCAGTAACAATCAAACCTCCTACCCATCCTTCATACAACACCATACTGTCATTCGTAACCTTCAACCCCCTTTACTCATCCACTAATCCCCCATACACAGAGCACCATCACACCCAAAATCCCCCCAGAAATACACACAATGCCTCCTACAAAACAAATAAACATCCCCTTCACTCTCCTTCTAATAACACTCCTAATACAACATATTTATACGTACAAAACCAATCAAAGCCCCTACAATAACATCCCCATCATCCATAATCACTACCGAAGCCCACATAACATTAACCCCATCATACAGGTTCCTTTCCAAAACCCATCACATAGCTCAACACACTCTCACAATCATTATTCACGCCACGACTCAGACAAATACCATCGAAGGCTCATACAAATAAAGCATCAACCATATAGAGGTATAACTGACAATATTACTAATATAGACACCAAAACAATGCTCATCCTAATAAACATTCGATCCATACGAAACAAAATACCAGTAATCAATGACATGATAAAAGAAAAAAACCCTGAAATCATATGCATTACCGAAACATGGCTCTCTCCCACAGACACTGTACTACTAAACCAACTAATCACACATCAGTATGACATATTCAGCTGTCATCGGGATGCAAAGAGAGGAGGTGGCGCCCTCATACTTGCCAAAAAAGACCTACAATACACCTTAACAAGTTTAAATAATATAGACGGAATGGACATTATCAACATAGAAAATAGAACCCTTGCACTCACCCTCATATATAGACCCCCTACAACTGATCAAAAAAACCTCTCCCCCATCCTCGAACTTGCTTGCACAACATCACCAAACAAACCACTCATAATTCTAGGTGATTTAAACCTCCCTTCCCTGAACGATTCCCAATCAAACAACTTCATGGATGCTATGACCCAAATGGGATATACACAGATAGTACATGCCCCTACCCACACAAAAGGCAACACTTTAGATCTCATCTTCCTCCCTTTCTCCTTTATTAACCACCAACAACACACCCCTCCAACAATAACAGAAGTACCATGGTCCGACCATCACCTCATTACACTCCACCTCCCAGCACAAGCAACACTGAATACGACACACCACACACCCCATATATCACGCTTTTCACACTTCAACAAAGATACCTTCCTTGACAAAGTACTACCCATACTCAACACAAACCTCCCAGACATCAACTCCAATGTATATCACTGGAACCTTACAGTCCAAAAAGCAGCTGCCCCCACACACTCCAAGCATAGACAATTAAAAAAGACAGAAAAATGGTTCACGAAAGAACTAGCGAACCTAAAAAAACAACTGAGAAAACAAGAAAAGAGATGGAGGAAAACTAAATCTGATGAAAATAAATCCCAATACTTGAACTCACTCAACGAATACAAAAATGCGATTAACAAATCAAAAAGGGATTACCACTCCAAGGTAATAAATCTAGCTATCAACCGCCCTAGAGAACTATTTGCAATTGTAAAAACACTGACAAAAGTCAAAAACCCAGAGCCAAAACAATCAGCAATAAGTATTCAAACCCTAGCAACCCACTTTGCAGAAAAACTAAAGTGCAAACTTAAAACTACACCAACAATACTACCCTTAAACACCGAAATTAATAACAACTGGACAACCTTCCACACGATAGATCAAAAACATCTCCTCAGGATCATAACAATTATCAACACCACAACTTCTCCACTCGATCCTTGCTCTGTGTCATGGATCAAAAGTACTAAGGAAGAATTAGCTGGAAACATTCAATACATAGTAAACCAATCCCTCTCCCAAGGCATTATGCCCGATGCCCTAAAACTCACAACGATCCGCCCAATAATAAAAAACAATAAACTCGACCCAAAAGACCCAAACTCATACAGACCGATAGCCAGCATTCCATTTATGGCTAAAATAATAGAAAAAACAGTTCAACTACAATTGCAAGAACATATTGATGAGCACAATTCCCTTGACTCACACCAATTTGGTTTCCGCCCCTTCCATGGTGTAGAAACCCTTTTAATTACACTGATGGACTTCCTCATAAAACATACAGATGATAACAGTCAAGGCCTCCTACTCCTTTTCATAGACATTTCCGCCGCCTTTGACAACATCAACCATCTTACACTGATCAATAGATTAGAAAGCTTAGGAATAGGCGGGACTGTCCTCAAATGGTTCAAGTCCTACATCACACACTGACTAATGCGCGTTCAATTAAACCAAGAAGCATCAGAAACCTTCCCCCAAGGACAAGGAATACCCCAAGGATCAGCCCTCTCTGCTCTCCTCTTCAACCTGTACCTACAACCCATCACACAAATATTTAGAAAACACAAGATCAATCATTTTATCTATGCTGACGACATCATGCTCGCTCTCCCCATAACCACGAAAAACCCCACATACAACACTCTATCCGAATGCATGGCGGAAACCACATCCTGGATGGAAACCAACTACCTCAGCATCAATCTCAAAAAAACTGAAGCAATGTTCGTAACAAGATCACCCGTGGCCAAAGACACTTACCCAACAGCAATCTCAATCAATAACACAACTATACCTGTTAAAAAAGAGGTAAAATACCTAGGTGTAATAATCGATCATACACTCACCATGCTACCACACATAAAGCAGACAGTAAAAACCATATTCTACAAACTCAAAACTATTCAACACTTAAGGCCCCTTCTTGACACGCATGACTTTAGATCAGTTGTTAGCTCACTCATCACCCCTCACTTTGACTATTGTAACAGTCTCCTAATCGGCCTCCCACAAAAAAATATCTACCTATTACAAAGAGCCCAGAACATTTGTGCAAAAGTAGTCACTAAAGCCCGCCTAGCAGACCATGTAACCCCTATACTGCTAGAACTACACTGGCTCCCTATAAATAGCCGAATCAAATACAAAATTCTACTAACAACCTTCAAGCTCCTAAACGATATCGCCCCTTCACATCTATCCACACTACTTCACGCCCCAACTGATTCAAGAGCCCGCAGACTAAACGCAACCCACTCACTGGAGTTACCAAAAACATTCACGAAGACTAAAAAATCCACCAGTGCCAGAGCCTTCACATTCACTGCTCCCACACTTTGGAATGATCTCCCAATAGACATCCGTATCATAAAAGACCTCTCCCAATTTAGGAAAGAACTCAAGACATACCTATTCTCCGAACACTTTGAAATCCCCTACCCACCAAGTCCGGCCACACAGCGTCCACAGACACACAAACAAAAAGCCCGCAAAAACACAATTAATTGAACATACACAGCCCTCTTTCAGACAGTTCTCCCAAAGACACATCAAAAAATCCACGAAAAAATGGAAATAAATTCCGCCACACACACACACACACACACACCCCCACTTGAATGACGAATACTCTACACTATAACTCATTGTATCCTAACCTTTTTGTAAATATCATCTGTAAATAGCAATGGCAGTTCGTTGCCTATTCCCTGTAAAAAGTTAGAAACTTCTGATCAATATAACGATACAGAAGTATACAAAAAGTATACACCTTGTAAATAGTTTTAACAGTTTAATGCTCTGTTATATGTAAAAAGTTAATAATTTTTTTGTTCAATGTAATGTTATACGAACGTATACAAAACTGTTAAATTGTTCCATGTAAACCGCCCCTGATCTCTGGAAGGGGCGGTATAGAAGAACTAGATAAATAAATAAATAAATGGGGAGGAAAGACTGTAAAGTGTGCAGGGTAATATGCCGTTTAAGAGGCTGAGAAGAAAGGACAGGGGGGGGGGGGCCTGGCTGTCCCATGAGAAGGAAAAAGGAAGGAAAAAAGGAGACACTGGTGGTCAGACCAAGGGATAGGTGGAATGCGGGAAGGGAAGTGAAGGGAGGACTCGAGAGTGAGAATGAGGTCCAATGTCTGGCCAGAGGCATGGGTCAGGCAAGCTACGTGTTGAGTGAGACACAGATTGGAGAAAAGTGAAGTGAGAACCTTATCACGCGATCTCGATTGAGCACCCAGATGAACATTGAGGTCACCCAGGATGACTAAATGAGGAGATAGGAGGACAGAATCAGATAAGGAGAGTAAGAGGGAATCCCAAAGATCCGGACGCAAAGAGGGGGGAACGTAGAAGAGGAGAAAATAGATTGGAGTGGGAGAGTCGGAGCGAACTAGAAGGCATTCGGGGTAGGCAGGGGGAGGCGAGACAAGCGATAGAGAGAGGGAAGATCTGTAGAATAATGCTACACCACCGCTGGAACGACGGAGGCGGGGTGTGTGAAAAGAAGTGTAGCCTGGGGGAAGACATTGATGGAGAAGAGCATCTTCCCCCTCTCGGAGCCAAGATTCCGTGATAAAGAGGGCGTCCAAAGAGTGCTGGGTCAGAAGGTTGTGGTCTAGGTGGGTTTTTGAGTGGAGGGAGCGACAGTTTAGGAGGGCCAGTGAGAGTGTAATAAGTGTAGCGGCAGGAGAGGGTGAAGATGATGAAGGGGGGAGGACCGGGGGTATCTGATGTGGACAGCAAGGGAGAAGGTTAAGCGGAATACACGCTATGAAGTCGGAGGGTGGAGGGCGGCTAGAGATGGGCAGTGGACCCTAAAAACAGGGATAGCGGCCATATCGAACAAAGCTAAAGGGGCTGTTCCTGATAGCAGAAGCATAGGTACAGATGGTGAGGAGCCAAGGGAAGGGGACAAAGTTGCAGAGAGTGCGGTGGAGACACAGCCAGTTATAGAAGGTGCTGGAAGGGGGCCGATGCCACTGGTCACCCCAGTCGTTGCCCCAAGGAGCTCGCCCAAGGAGCACGTCCTGCTCCTTGTGCGTGCACCTTCGGCGCACGCCCGCGGCATGTGTCGCCGCGGCGTGAAACGCCGCCCCTGAAGACTTTAAGTGCTGAGGAGTACCTGGAGGATGATGTGGACATGTGCGGGGGGCGGGACCTCACTGATTGAATGTCAGGAGAACAATCCGAGGCAGGAGAACACTGGGAAGCCTGTAGAGGGGAGAGACAAGCGAGAGACAGCATACAGGCAAGCATCAGGTCAGCAGCAGTAGCAGGACATAGTAGCAGCGTGAAACGCCGCCCCTGAAGACTTTAAGTGCTGAGGAGTACCAGGAGGATGACATGGACACATTGCACGCGTCCACGTCATGTTTGGGAGGCGGGACCTCACTGATTGAATGGCAGGAGAGCAATCCGAGGCAGGAGAACACCGGGAAGCCTGTAGAGAGGAGAGACAAGCGAGAGACAGCATACAGGCAAGCAGCAGGTCAGCAGTAGTAGCAGGACGTAGTAAATTTCATCTGCTGTTTGGATCTCCAGTCTCTCAGTCTCATACGTCCACACTGCAATTTTGCACAATCAGAGTGGGTGTATTCCCCAAACATATCTCAATAGCAGTGATATTCAGTCTGCTATCCAGATAAGTTTAGGATAGCAAAAAGACTGTCTGATAGCTATCCGGATAATAGACTGAATATTGCCGCTACCTGGATAATGGTGGACTCACTACTTTCCACATACTGTATATTCACTGAGAGTGGCACTGACTACACAGTCATAATGGAAGTGCCATGGCCACTGTTTATAGACAACACCAATTGCAGTGTTTAAATATACCTCGTAGACGGTTTCTTCTCCCTGATGCCCAGAAAATAGGGCCTACCCTATTATTTCTAGATGTTCCAGGCAAGCAGTGCATCCATTTTCCCTGCTGTATACATGGCCTGACATAAGACATGGATGGAAGGGGGAGTCAGGAAAATTCTGGCATTATGTCTATCCACAGACTTAGACTGACCCGTGCACAGTATAAGAGTTTTTTGTTGGTGATGTACCCCTTCTGTTTTACTCAGATAGGTACTCAAGCAACTCATAATCAAGGCCGACCATTGCATTTGATGTTTGTGCTGCCAAATATAGATTATACTGCAGTTAAGACTAGTTTACAAATTTCACCTGTACCATGGTCGTGCCATGTGTTTAAGATATCTAATTTAGAATATTAAAATAGGGCTATTTCCTCCTCTTTTTGAAGCTTTGCTCTCCTGACTACTCTGCTAGCTTCTCTGTTTTTCCAACTATAGATGCTTGTCTTACAAGAAAGCACAGAGAGAGGAAGACAGGCAAGCTTCTTTCGAAAACGATAGCGGTCTCCTTTTCCTTTTACCTTTATTTACCATTTTAACAAAAAGGTTGGTTGTCCTTAAAATATCCCCTTTCAGTTTTTCCCACTGTTTTTCTACATCCCCCAGCTGTTCCCATCCCGCTAAGGACTCCCATCTTGGCAAAGTTAGTTTTCCTAAAGTCTAAGACCCTTGCTTTTGAATGGATTCTAACAGTCCTAGTCCTAATACTGAACCACACAATCTGGTGATCAGTGGATGCAAAATGATCTCCCACTATAACATCAGAAACACTTTCACCATTGGTAAGCACCAAGTCCAGTATGGCCCCTTGACATGTGGATTCTGTTACCAATTGCCTAAATAGTTCTCCCTGTAGAGAATCCAGGATTTCCTTACTTCAGCAGGAATGTGCCAATCAACATCTGGCATATTGAAATCCCCTATCAGTATCACTTCCCTTTTCCTAGCAATGCTGCGTATGTCTTCAATTAACTCTCCGTACACCTCTTCCTCCTGTGAGGGAGGGAGGTATATCACACCAATGCAAATAGATTTCTCTTTCTCTCTTTCTTGTTTAACCCACAGTGCCTCCTCTCTCCCTTTTAAGCTCTGTAGCTCCAAAGCTTTAATATTATTTTTTACATATAGTGCCACTCCTCCTCCCCTTCTTCCTGTCCTTTCTGAATAAAGTATAGCCAGATATAGTTACATCCCATTAATGGTTTTCTGTGAACCATGTTTCTATAACTGCCACTAAATCCAAGTCAGCCTCTCCCATTAAAGCTTCAACATCTGGGATCTTATTTCCCATGCTATGGGCATTTATACACACTGCTTTCCATATGTTGCCCCTTTTACCCATTTCCATAAAGGTATTTAATGTTTCACTTACCTGGGGGCTTTCTTCACCCATCCCCAATGAATCTAGTTTAAAGCCCTCTTCAGTAGATTAGCCAGTCTGCTACTGAAGACACGTCAAACTTTCTTGGACAGATAAAAGCCATCTCTGCTCTGCAATCCTTGGAACTGCATCCCATGGTCCAGAAAACCAAAACGCTCTTGATGACACCATCCTCGGAGGCATGCATTCATCTTCAGGATGTGAGCTTCTCTGACTTGGCCTTTACCCTCAACAGGGAGTATTGAAGAGAACACCACCTGAGCCCCAGAGCCATGAAGTCACCTTTGATATGCTCAGAGGGATACCTGGCAGTATCATTTGTGCTGACATGGATTAGCAACATTGGGTAATAGTCAGTGGGCTTGATGAGTCTTGGCAAACTCTGTAACATCTCGGATTTTGGTACCTGGCAGACAGCATACCTCTCTGGACTTCAAGTCTGGTCGGCAGATGGATGCCTCAGTACCCCTCAAAAGAGAGTCACTAACCACCACTACCCTTCGTTTCCTTGTGGTCACTGATTCTGCAACTTTGGGGCACTTGAGCTCTGGTTCTTCCCTTTCCAGGGATGCTGTCATCTCCTCCACTTCCAGGGCTGCATAATGGTTCTTCAATTCAAGGGCTGGAGAAGTTAGATTGGTGATTCTGCAGGCCCTGGTGACTTGTGTCCAACCTTCATCATTCTCTAGGCACCCATCTTCTCCTCTGCTGGAGAGCTTGGATGTTGCGAGAAGCATCTCATCAATGTACTTCTCATTGTCTTGAATGCTCCTCTGCCTCTCTGAGTTCGTCCACTTGTTTCCTGAGAGCGTCAGCATGCAAGCATCCTGCACATGGAAGCGGTCCTGCAACTGGCATTGGGACCTCTGTCTGGACAGAGGCAGAAGCTGTAACAGGGGCAACAGCTTTAGCAATACGATTTTTCCCAGCCATTGTTTAGTTTGTGCAGTTTAGGTACATAAGAACATAAGATATGCCATACTGGGTCAGACCAAGATCCATCAAGCCCAGTATCCTGTTTCCAACAGTGGCCAATCTAGGTCATACGTACCTAGCAGTTTCCCCAAAAGACACAGGTTCCACAATGCTTGTAATGGGTCAAGCATTGATATCCTGGGTCCCTTCTTAATAATGGTTTATGGACTTTTCCTCCAGGAACTTGTCCAAACCTTTTTTAAACCCAGCTACACTAACAGCCTTTACTACATCCTCCGGTAACAAATTCCAGAGTTTGATTACACGTTGGGTGAAAAAATATTTTCTTTTATTAGTCTTAAATAGTTTACCCTGTAGCTTCATTGCATGTCCCCTAGTCTTTCTATATTCCGATAACGTAAACAATCGATCTACGTTTACCCGCTCCACTCTGTTCATTAATTTATAGACTTCTATCATATCTCCCCTCAGCCGTCTCTTTTCTAGGTTAAAGAGCCCTAACCTTTTTAGCCTCTCTTCATAGGAGTATCCTTCCATCCCCTTTACCATTTTGGTGGCTCTTCTCTGAACCTTTTCTAATAACGCTATATCCTTTTTAAGATACGGCGACCAGAATTGCACACAATATTCAAGGTGCGGTCTCACCATGGAACGATATAGAGGCATTATAATATCTTTTGTTTTATTTTCCATTCCTTTCCTTATGATATCTAGCATTCTATTTGCTCTCTTGGCTGCCGTTGCACACTGGGCCGAGGGTTTTAACATGTTATCCACAATGACGCCTAAATATTTTTCCTGTGTGGTGGTTCCTAAAGTGGAACCTTGCATCGTGTAACCATAGTTTGGGTTGTTCTTCTCTAGGTGCATAACTTTGCACTTGTCCACATTAAATTTCATCTGCCATTTTGATGCCCAGTCTTCCAATTTATCAAGATCCTCTTGCAATTTTCCACAATCCTCTTGGGTTTTAACAACTTTAAGTAGTTTTGTGTCATCTGCAAATTTGATAACCTCACTCGTTATTCCACTTTCCAGGTCATTTATGAATATGTCAAAAAGCAGAGGACCCAGCACAGATCCCTGGGGGATACCACTATTCACCTTTCTCCATTGGGAAAATTGGCCATTTAGCCCTACCCTCTGCTTTCTATCTTTTAACCAGTTCCTGATCCACAGTAGTACACTGCCTCCTATCCCATGACTCTTTAGTTTTGCCAAAAGTCTCTGATGAGGGACCTTGTCAAAGGCTTTTTAAAGTCCAGATACACTATATCAACCGACTCACCTTTGTCCACCTGTTTATTCACACCTTCAAAAAAACATAACAGCTTAGTAAGGCAAGATCTTCCTTGTCTAAAGCCATGTTGGCTGTCTCCCATTAGGCCATGACTATCTAAATGTTGAATAATTTTATTCTTTATGATGGTTTCTACCATTTTCCCCGGTACTGACGTCAAGCTCAGTATCTGATAAAGCAAAGGAGAGAGATCTACCAGCTGGTTTTCCAGCCAGCCTTTCAGAGAAAAATCAGTTAAATCTCTTTGTGTGTTCAAAATGTGCTGTTCCAAGTCCCTGTGTGTAGTTAATTGGGGAGGTGCCCTATAAAGCAAGACTTCTCACTAGGAGTGGGTGGGAGTTGGGGGGTAGGGAGGGAACTAACTCCTGATGAGTTGTCAGTAGCTTCAAAGAGCTGAAGAAAAATACTAAAGCAGAGTTTTAAATCTACCCCACTAAACAAAATATTCCCCCTTTTAAACTAAAGCACCAAAAAGAATGCAACTTTGTTTTAAAAATGTACCAAAACTCTTTGAAGAGCTCCCAGAGAGCTAGAAATTGAAAAAGCCACAAACTCTTACCTTTGCTTGAAATATATAGCCCGTTAGGAATGCCTCAACAGTGCAGGTCTCTGAAGCCCTTTATGCAGGCCTCAGCTGCTTTCAGTTCTTTCAAAGGCTAATCAGGCCCACTAACTCCTGATGAATGGGACTGTTCCCTCCACACCCACCCCAACATTCCCATCCAGGAACTGCCTTCTCACATGGTGGCAGAAAATTCAGAGACTAACATGACATCTTGTGGCTCAGTTCACCTGCCGAGATTGTGCATGCACCATTCAGAGGTCTGTGTACCACTGTCACAATCAGGCAAACCAATGTATTTGTTCTCTGCACGTTGTAGTTCTGGAGTTATAGGTAATGTGCTGCTGAATGTAGTGGGCAATGATCAGTAGAAAGTGCTGAAATAGTGTGTATTGTGTGCAGATGTGCCAGAGAAAGACCTGCCAGTCTGTGCATACTTTGCATGGAGCAAAGAGACCCCCAGATTGCACTCCATGACAGCAGATGAGGGCATGGGCAAAGTGCATACAGCTTCATCACAGACTGTATGGGAGCTGTATTGCAGGGTCATGTTGGGAGGTATGTGTTGGGGAATGCTGTGGGGATATGCCTTGGCGATGGTGTGACCGGGACTATATTTGAACATCACAGCTTTGGGGACATGTGCCCAGGCAACACAGGCCAGTCAGTGACTACCACAAATTGCAACTATGTACTGTAGCCTAACCTTCAGCTCCTAAATGGTGTCTCTCACATATGTGGAGTTACCAAATAGTTGAACTGCTGCAAGTTGTTTGAGGAGGGGCTTATAAGTGTTTGGTCTTGTATAGATGTCCAAAAACTGTTTTGTGCCAGTCTGTATTTAGACATGCAGAAATAATACATATCTATGAGTTACCGTCCTGACATTCTGGCCAATCACATTCATAACAATGACATTCAACATGATATAGTTATGTTTAGTTCAAAAAAGTTGGTATTGTTAATTGCCCTTTAGGCCTCTTTTAATGTTCATCCATTGTCAATGCCTGCTCAGTATGTGGGTGCCATTGGCACACTCTGCAATACTTAGCCGTTGTCATGCAGGTGCTATTTAGCACGCTCTGCCATCCAGTCATTGGGGGTGAAGATTCTCAGTGTGGCAGCTAAGTGTGAGGACTCATGCTGGATGAGATGTTGAGGGTTGCACATGATGCTCCAGCTCTGGAAATATAGGCTAAGGTTAACACACCTGGACATAGCATACCTGATCTACAGACTGGTTTTGAACCCATGACCCTGCTTACCATTGGAGCATGTCTGGCCCGTCCAGACATTCAAAATCTGGATGCGCCAAATCTGCACCTGATTCTGAACCCGCGGGAGCTATATGTTTTTGCTGGATCAGAATCAGGTGCAACGGGCCTGGACATGCCAACCGTGCCCCAATTGCTGCTGGACGCACAGGAAACCCCCCTGTCTAGGCCTCCCAATGCAGGCGTGGGAGAGGGACATCTTGTTAAGTCTGTATGTTGCACAGCATTGATAAGCTGCTGGTTCCACTGACATTAATATCTTACAATAGGATCTGTTCTGCAGAGGAACACACACATTCCAGACCATGCTGACCTTGCTTGTGGGCCATTCTTGGAAAGATCTCATAATCTGAAGGCCACAATAGTGAATTTAGATTCACAGGTGGCTTAGCTGGCTATAATTGAGTAATTACTTATAGAGGGGTCACCGGTTCGCACATGGTCATCATTTGCCAGGTGAGGGAGCACAGTGATAATTTTTCCTCTGACATGGGCTGTTAGCATATTGTATAGTAGCCCTGCCTCTGTTGCATATTTTTTGCCCCACATGCACATATCCGCGCACTATGTGCAAGTAGTGGGTGTCCTGATCCTAGGGCCAGGCCATCTAACAGGCGACCTAGCCAGTTGACAGGTTCCACCAATCATGGTAGACAGCATGCTGCCTAATCCCTCTCTCCCTGCAAGTATGTCACAGCTGCAACTTCAGTGCTACAGGTGCCTTATTACAGTAGTCCATATGCAGCTAGTCACAGCATGGTACTCCTGCTCTTCTGCAGCGGGGGATGTGAGCATGCTTAGACCTCAGAAGGCATTGATCACCACGTGCTCCACTGTCCCTGCTGATGACATTTTATTTATTTATTTATTTATAGTCTCTTTTATACCGCGCTATTCGATATCAGTGCAGTTTACATGAAACAAACGAGTTTATACGGGCAGAGATCTACACCGTATTTACAATTAACAGGTGATTCAACTTGGATAACCAGGGTAACTATTTACATATTTATGGTACAATATCATGTTTGCCATGCCACTGACAGTGGGAACAGCAGCATTGCACCTGACCTGCAGTGCCATGACAGATTTCTTCAGCACTAGGCCACAGTCGCTGCGACCTCTATCCCCACCCTCCCACAATGCTCACATGGCAGCATGGTAGCATTGGCACAAATCCTTTTGGACTACCCTAGCATGTATGTGTGCTGCCACTGTCACAGACGTTGCAGATGTACATCCTAGGCTGCCGCCTTCTCAGTCTGGTGGACCAGCCAGCCCCACTGCATCAATCAGGTGACACCTCCTTTGACTGTTTACCAGCAACTACATGCCGCCCTTTATTAATAGGACACCAATACTGTTCCTGCCAATGGAGTACTACTATCACTAATTTGAGGGCTACAATGGGATGAGCACATTGCACACATCTATATAGGCTCTCTCCCTTCAGAAATAGCCCTTAATACGAGCTTGAAGATGGCATTGGGGTTCCCAGAGCCGGCTCCTCTACCGCACTGTGACAAGAACTGGTGTTAAAGGGGCACATGCTATCCCCACCCAGTCTCCGCCCCATTGACGCCCACTCTCCACCTCTTTTTCTCTTAACTTTAAGAGTCAAGCTATCGCACATTAATCCAGTGTTATCGGTGCTTTCTGCAGCGTTAACCATTCGCGGGTGCCAATAACGCCTGTTAGCGACACCTTTGTTCCCGTTTCTTTCACAAGTATGTGTTGGGTATGGACTGATAACATAGTTGTGAGTGTTTCCCGACACTTAGTCCTGCCTTATATAGGACTGTATAGTAATGCATGCATCACAGATTGATGCTCTACAGACATAGAATAAATTTAGAATACTTTAGGAGGATGAGGTAGATTCTGTTATTACAACTTCACCCTTTGATCCTTGCCCTATTTGTTGGGTGAAGGTGGTTAAGAATGATGCTGTTAAATATTTAGGACATTATTGTAAATTTATCTCTGTGATCTGGAGCAATGCCATCTAAACTGAAAAAACATCTGTTCGGCCACTTCTTAAGAAGGGTGAATTGGGCACTGTGTGACCTGAATGGCGTAGGCCGATATCTAGTTTTCCGGTTACAATGAAGTGTATTTAATGTGGGGTTTTAGAAGTGCTGCAGGACTTTGTGGAGCTAAACAATCTAGTGGATAGGTATCAGCATTGGTTTAGGTGAAATCATGTGGTTGAAACTTTATTATTGTCACTTTTTAATATGGTGTAGTCTGTACTAAGCAGGTACTGTGATAACAGGGCGTGTCAATTTTAGGGGTAGATTTTTATTTTTCCAAACTTTCCAAACTACTAGTGACCAAACAGCAATTTTCCATGCTGAATCTAAAACTATCTTCAGAAACTGCTTAAAGTGAGTCTTACCTACATCAAATCACAGTTGAAATATGTGGAAATTAAGTAATATTTATTTGAATGTACAAATAATCTGAACAACACCCGTAGCCACATAATTGTCTTTAAACTGTTATTTATGCAGTTAATTTAATGTTATTTAACAAAATCCAGCAAAGAAGTCATATCGTTTGCTTCTGTTTCTGCTCATGAGCTCCCTGCTGACCATCTGACCCCTAATATAATGTTCCCTCCTCTCCTGATTGTAAACATGACCAGCAGCCTCAGTTGTCATTTTTACACACCTTTCTATGGACTGGGTGTGTGATGGCCAATCTAGAACCACCATGGACTTGCTCAGAAATGCTTTGATCTCTGCTGTTCTCATGGTATAGGTAAGCTCAGAGACTCCGGTGCTCCAGTCGAGTAATTGGGTGAGCGTAGTTGCCTCAGTTTTGATGGATGACGTTTTCCTGGGTCTCACACTGCTGTCTCCCAGCTGAGTCTTTTCATCTCTTTCACCTCTAGTCTTCAAAATCTTCTCCACTGCATCTCCTCTCTCCTGTTCCTCTTCACTGCACAACATAGCTTGTACAACAGACTCGCTGTAACCATACCAAGCTGACCTTCTCACTGTAGGCATGGCTATCTTCCTTACCTCTTCACACTGTTCTTTCAACAGTTGCAGCTGGAAAAGGAGATGCCTGGGACCTTCTGTCCAATTGCTATTTATTTTTATATTGAACAGTTCACCATGTAAATCCCAACACAGAACTCTACAATCATTCTTAAGGTTTTCAGATTCTTTCCTTTCAGATATGCTTGGAGATCCATATTCTCATGAACTTTAGAGCTGTTGTAAGCCATCTGCTATGTGACACAGGTCCTATTTGCAACAGTAATTTGTGTATTTTTGTGTAATTTGCATACAGGTAGGTAAATAACATATTACACAAAATGTAAAGCTAGTTGTTGATTTTCCACCTGAAATTGTACCGTTTTTTCACTAATGCTTTTTAAAATTATGACATTTCTAAAATTGACACACCCTACTGCAATAACAATGACATTTTTGGCTGTCATCTGGATTTTATTCTGTTAATCATGTGTTATTGTTGCAGACATTACAACACTTAGGAATCTCAGGAACAGTGATGAATTGGTTTCAGTCTTATCTGACCGATTGTCAGGGCTGGCCCAACCATTAGGAAGAAAAGGCAGTTCCCTATGGTGGAAGCTTCTGTGGGGGCATTCAAAGCTACTATAGATTCCGACAGCCAGGGGAGGCTTAAGGTTTGCCTAAGGAGCCAACACCTTGAACCATCTGTGATACCGACCCTGTTGATCGTTATCAACAGGTTAAGGTAGGATTTCAGGAATCTTGTTGGTCTCCAGTAACACAGGGAGTTCCACAGAGCTCAGTCCTATCAGTTCTTTTATTTAATCTATATGTGACTTCTGCATGCTCACTTATAAAAGACTGAGGTTACTTATCATATACATGCTGAAGATTTTATAATGTTTATGCATGGAATTCCAACACCCAATATTTTGAATTTTCACACTTTTTTGGGATGGATTCTGTCAGTATTGTATGTTAAATTAAGCACCACTCAAAAACAATATGCTTTGTCAGTGTGACAAACAAAGCATGCAGGATATTGCATTATGCAAGTCTGTGACATAGAAGTCAGAAATTTGAAGGCAGTCACCTTATGGTTTTCAGAACATAGGTTAAAAATGAGTTATTAGAAGACCAAAGTTCCTTTTGCAACACATAACAAATATTTTGTACTCCCAAAGTCTGTGGTTTTAAATAATTAGATTGTGACAGTGAAGTTGCATAATTAGCTATAACATTGGATCAATCTTTGAACATTTGTGCTCATGTCAGAAACATTGTTCAGTGATCCTTTGTTAGGTAAGGATGTTGAGGCATCTCTGCACCTATTTTTCGGCTCATGATTTTTGGACCATTCTTCAAGCTCTATTGTTCCCTACCTTGGATTACGTCAATGTGGCTTTAATGGGGCTTCCAGCATCGACTTTCAACGCTCTGCGGCTTGTGCTGAACGTGGCTGCACATAAATTGAAAGCTAATGATATTACACTGTGTTTAAGTTTTTTACTTCGGCTGCCGATAGAGCAGCATGTTTCTTTTTTTTTCCATTTAACTTTTTATAAATTTTTCAGTAAATAATACACACAGCTTGTTAACCCAACATTATACATTTTCAACAACAAACTACCATCAACCTTGTTTTTATCCCCTACTAGCTATCACCAAATTCCATATTACTTAGTCATCACCCCTCCCCCTCCCCTCTCTGTTTCCCCTTCATTTATTCGTGCTTCTATCTCCCAGCATTTCTCTCCTATTCATTACTTATATATATATTCTTTCGCCGTTCAACTCATTAGCAATGTTATTGTACTCATGACAACTTTACATTGGTCCCTCCTTTATTCCCCCCTCTCCTTTTCCAACCATTTCCATACATTCTTCCATTGTTCCACACTCTTTTCCCCTTTCCCTCGTCGCAACCCTGTTAGTCTATGCATCAAACACAGGTCCGCCATTCTTCTGACGAAGCCTTCACTTTGGGGTTTTCTCGACCCTGTCCAATGCTGTGCTATCTCACTTCTTGCTGCCACTATACAATAGTGCAGTACCCCACTTTCCCTCTCCAATATATCCTCCTCCAATTGATGCAGTAGACAGACCTGTCATTTCATAAATTATCCACAAAACCTTTTCCCAGTATCCTTGAATCTGTCCACATTTCCACCACATGTGTAACATATCCCCTCTCTCTTGGCATCCCCTCCAGCACTGATCAGATGGCCCCAGCCCCGCTCGCTTTTTACGTATCGGTGTCCAATACCACCGGTATAGCACTTTATAGGCATTTTCTTTTATTTGGGTGGCTATAGATATTCCTGCCACTGTCTGTATTACCTTATCCCACCTCTCTTCACTCCATTGCACTTCTAGGTCTTCCTCCCATTTCTTCATAAATTCTAATTTACTCTCTCCTCCCTCCATTAGCCCTTTTTAAATCTTGGATAAAGCTCCTTTTTGACCTAGTTGCCCTGAGCAGAGGGCCTCGAACCACCCCCTGTTATTCCATAAGTCCTTCCATACTTCCTGCTGCCGCACAAAGTGACTGACCTGGATATAGCTGTAATAATCGTTATTAGATAACCCATAGAGATCTTCAATACCCTCAAACTCTCTAATACCCTCCTTTACCACTATCTGGGAAATATGTGTAAGTCCCAACATCCCCCATCTTCGCAGTGTACTCACCCCTGTCCCCTCTCAAAGCACGCCTCTAGTGTCATCCCTTGCATATATCCTTTATCTTGTATTAATAATTTCCTATTTTGTTTCCAAATCTTCAAGCTATGTACAATGATGGGGTTTATGGGTCTATTTTCAGGTGCTTTACTTCCCCTCCAAACCATCCTTTCCAATCCAACTCCCCTTACTGAGTCCTCTTCCATTTGAACCCAGTGTTTCTGTTTTTCTCTGCCATTCATATAGCGTTTTCAGTTGTGCTGCCACGTAATATTTTCTAAAATTGGGAACCCCTAGCCCCCCTCTCGCCTAGCTCTCTGCATGATTGACATAGCAACCCTGGGGCTTCTATTTTGCTATATAAATCTGTTAATGGTTCTTTGCAAGAGCTTCAACTTTCGATGTGGTAGCAGTATTGGTAATGTTTGAAACAGGAACAGAAAGCGGGGCAGGAGCATCATCTTTACAGCTGCAATGCATCCGAACCAAGATAAATATCCTTGCCCCCACCCATTCAGCAGGCTTTCTACTTGCCCGAATAATTTTATATAATTTAGATCATATAATAAGTCCAATCTATTGCTTATTTGGATCCCTAAATACCAAATAGCCCCCTTGGCCCATCTGAATGGGTACTTCTGTCCCAGTAACGCCTGTGCTTCCTCTTTTATTGATAAGTTCAAAATTTCAGATTTTGTCCAATTTATAGTAAATCCTGACCACCTCCATATTCTTCTAATTTCCACATTAATATTGGTATGGAAAAACCGGGTCTGATCACACTCATAATGATATCATCCGCAAACAATGATATTCTATATTCTGTCTTTCCTACCATTATACCCTTCAAATCCTCCCGTTCTCTCACCCTCTCTGCAAACGGCTCCACTGAGAGCGTGAATAGGAGAGGTGACAGTGGGACACCATTGCCTTGTCCCTCACCCTTCCTCAAAGAAGGCAGAGTAGGTCCGTTCACCCGAACACAAGCTTTCGGGTTACGGTATAATGCTTTTACCCAACCTGTGAATTCTTCCCCCAACACCATTCTTTCCATTACCTGAAAGAGAAAAGGCCAGGACACCTGGTCGAAAGCCTTTTCCATGTCTAAGGATAATAGAAGTGCCTCCTTTTTACTTTGTTCAGTCGACCATATAGTGTTTAGTATCTTTCTAATGTTATCCGCTACCTGCCTACCCGGGATAAATCCTGCTTGATCTTGATGGATCAATTTCCCTATAACCCTATTTAAACGTGTGGCCAAGTCATTATTGTCTAAGTCATTATTATCTGTTCGGATCATCAATACTGGCCCCCTTGGTGACGGCACCCCCCTCTGTAAACTGATTACTATCCTCCCCCCCCCTTTTTTTGTTAAACCGCTTTGACCCGGTGAAAAGCGGTATATAAATGCAGTTAAATAAATAAATAGTTTCCTTTCGAATCCCTAATTTTCAATATTTGTGATCTTAGTTTCCGTTGTTTCAACTTCTGCGCCATGTATCGCCCTGCTTTATTTAAACGTGCCCTATTTAAACGTGTGGCCAATATTTCAGCCTGTAGTTTAGTGTCTAAATTTAGCAGTGAAATTGGTCTATACAAGGAACATTCTTGCGAGTCCTTACCTTCTTTATGTGTTACTGTTATACCTGCCCATCCCATGGTGTCGGCGAGCACCTCCCCTCCCTCAGCAGGTTGAACAACCTCAGTAATGGCGCAGTTAATATCTCTCTGAATTTTCTATAAAACCTCGCTGTAAGCCCATCCAACCCCAGGGCCTTATCTACTTTTAACTGTTTTATAACTTGCAAAACTTCCTCTTCCTTTATGGCTCTATTTAACTCTGTTTGTTCCTCCTCTGCCAATTTCGGGAGCTTTATGGAATCTAAATAGCTCTGTATCCTTTCCAAATCCGGAGGAGCTCTAGCTTCGTACAACGCTTGGTAAAATCTTTTAAAGGCCTCTCGAATATCCCTATCTTTATGAACTTTATGAACTAGCAGGGGAAGGAGAAGCAGTGGCACTCTCCTCCAGCCGCCATCGCTCTCCAGCCACCAACAAAAGCTCCCCTGCTGGGTCGAGCGCCTGAGCGGGAAACCGTCCCATTCAGAGGCTCCTGGCCAATTGGGGCAGTGGGAGAGTGTTAAAAGACTGGCGTCCCCGATCGCAAGCCCCACAGGTGAAGGAGAAGCAGTGGCACTCTCCTTCAGCCACCATCGCTATCCAGCCACCACCAAAAGCTCCCCCGCTGGGTCGAGCGCCTGAGCGGGAAACCGTCCCACTCAGAGGCTCCTGCCCAATCAGGGCAGTGGGAGGGTGTTAAAAGACCGGCGTCCCCAATAGCAAGCCCCATAGGGGAAGGAGAAGCAGTGGCACTCTCCTCCAGCCGTCATCGCTCTCCAGCCTCCACCAAAAGCTCCCCCGCTGGGTCGAGCGCCTGAGTGGGAAACCATCCCACTCAGAGGCTCCTGCCCAATCAGGGCAGTGGGAGGGTGTTAAAAGACCGGCGTCCCATAGGGCGCACCGGCGCTTTGTGGGCCTGCGCCTGAGGGCCTCGTCAGAGGGCCCTTTGGCGTGGCTCTTAGGTGGGGCACAACAGAGGAATCACCAAGAGACCACACCAGAAAAACCCACCTACAGACAACCCACTGACTCCAGCATCAACAGCCCCCATCCACCAATTCCTCTGACCGGACCTGAGCAACAGCATAGGAAAAGCCCATCTTGAACAGCAGGAAGGAAAAGAAGACCTGGTGCTCAAGGAAGCCCTTGGGCACCTTAGGACTCCCAGGTATGCCTGCAAGCCATGCCACCTTTCCCATCTCCAATATACCCCCAAACACCATTCCCAATCAACTACTATCTCATTACTGCCAGCACACACCCCAATCACCCCACCCCAAGCACCACAACCATCCAACATACAAACATCACCAAATCCCCCCTACAAGGAGCACTCACACACCACCCACACCAATCCACACCCCCAGTCCATCAAACGGCAACCCTCTCTCCATCACACTAATAAATGCTTGCTCAGTCAGAAACAAACACCACATGCTCCAAGACCTGATCACAACAGAAAAGATCGACATCCTCTGTATAACAGAAACATGACTAACAGACACCGACACAGTGATCATGGACCAACTAATACCAAATGGATACAGTCTTCACAACTGCTCCTGAGCCCATGCCAGAGGGGGAGGAGTAGCCATCATTGTGAGATCCAACCTCAGGAACCATGCATCAGAAACAACCAACGAAGCGGATATACTCACCCTTACCAACAGACACCTCTCCATATGCCTAATCTACCGAGCGCCCACACCACGCACCGATCTATCAGACATACTAAAACATGTATCAGAGAGCGCCATCTCCACAAAAGAACAATTAATCCTCGGAGACTTCAACCTTCCCTCACTACAGGATAAACATGCCAAAGCCTTCATCAATGCTATGGAAGCAATGGACCTAACCCAGATCATACACGATCCAACACACAAAAAAGGGAACACACTTGATCTAATATTCCTGAATTCCCAGAGCACCTCTTTATGTACGAACCCAAAGATCACATGTGTGCCATGGTCTGACCACCATCTCATCAACATTACCCATATATACAATCACACCAACATCAGAGAGAACAACCAACTTAAAAGAAGATTCAAACCATTTGACAAAGAGGACTTCCTAGCACAAATATTACCCAAACTCCAATCGAACTCCTCCAATATTGATGACCTGATCAACAACTGGAACACTACATTCGCTTCTGCATCTTGTGCAACAACAACCAGCACCAGAATCAGAACTGCTGTGACAAGAGCCAGATGGTACACCCCAGACCTATGGAAGCTAAAGACCCTACTCAGAAGAACTGAAAGAAAATGGAGAAAGACCAAAAACTAAGCAGACAAAGCAAAATACATGAGTGAACTTGACACCTACCACACAGAAACTAATAAAGCAAAAAGAACCTGCCACTCAAAAATCATAAATACCTCAATAAACAAATCACGCAAGCTCTTTGAGATTGTCAAGAAGCTAACAAAAGCACCCGGACACTCTGACCAGCTTCCGAACATCCCACCAGAACTACTAGCACGCCAATATAAACAGCTCCAACAACCAAACAACCCACAACTGAATGCAACATCAACAACCTACCATGCCCCAAAGTCACAGACTGGAGCACATTCGAAACAGTCACAAAAGAGCAAATAGAATCCATTATCTCCTGCCTAAACACCACCACCTCTCCACTAGGTCCTTGCCCTGCAGAGTGGATAAAGAAATCCAAAGAAGACATAAGCGCACCCCTAACCCACATTGTCAATGAATCCCTCAAGCAAGGACACATACCAGACATCCTCAAGACCTCTATCATCCATCCAACCCTAAAAAAACCCAACCTGGACCCACTCGACCCAGCCTCCTTTAGACCAATAGCAAGTCTTCCATTCACCACCAAAATCATGGAGAAGATAATTCAACAGCAACTCCAAGACCACCTAGATACCAACAACATACTGGACCCACAACAACACAGATTCCACCCATACCATGGAGTCGAGACCCTCATGACAATGCTACTGAACACCCTTATCAAAGGCACGCAGAGCAAACACTCTGGATATGCCATGCTCTTCCTGGACATATCCGCAGCCTTTACACCATCTCCCACAGCATTCTCCTACAGACTCCAGGAAATTGGCATTAAGGACATCGTACTACAATGGTTCCGCTCCTACCTGACCAATAGACAACAACTGATCCACACGAACATGGCAACCTCCCCCCTCTTTCAACAGCATCAAGGAGTACCGCAGGGCTCCACACTATCTGCCATGCTCTTCAATATCTACCTGCAACCACTCTGCTCGATCATACAAGATCATAACATCAACCACCATATATACGCAGATGGCATAATGCTCTATGGACCAATCACAACCACCAACCCACAAACGACCACCTGTCAGACTGCTTCATTGAGGTCTGTGACTGGCTACAAAGGAACAATCTATCTATCAACATCAAAAAAACTGAAGCCCTCATAGTAACCAAGGACCCAAACTTCACCCCACCACCACACTTCATCTTGGGAACCACCCAAATACAGATTCAACCCCACATAACATATTTGGGAATCACCATAGACCAGGCACTCACATTTACTCCACAGATTAAAAAGACTACCAGAACAATATTCCACAAAGCAAAAATGATACAACGGCTCAGACCACTCATTGATCCACAGGACTTCAGAACAGTTATACAAGCTATGACGCTCCCCCACCTGGACTACTGCAATATAATCTATCACAGACTACTCGCCACCCTCACCAACCCACTATGGACTGCCTTGAACACCACTGCAAGAATTATCCAGAAAGCAAAAAAACACGATCACATCACTCCAGTCCTGAGAGAACTGCACATACTACCACTCGAAGCAAGGATCAAATACAAATCTGCCCTGCTTATCCACAAAGCCCTCTATCAAACGCAGACTTCCCACCTCCGTTCCCTACTACCCCAGCCCACCCACTACACAACAACCCGACAGACCACCAACAACACCCTTACTATCCCCCATGAATGAACAAAATGCAATCAACGAACCTGCAACAGAGCTTTCCTCCCACCCTCCCTCTGGAACTCCCTACCGAGCCAAATCAGAAGCAATGCTGACCTATCCACATTTCTGGAAACAACTAAAAACTATCCTGTTTCATGAATACCTTGGACCAGAAACAGACATCCATCACTGACAACCTCCAGTCCTTCTGATATATCCCCAAAACTACCTACTAAGAGACTCATGTCAGTTGTCTAAGTCATTATTATCTGTTCGGATCATCAATACTGGCCCCCTCAGTGACGGCACCCTCCTCTGTAAACTGATTACTGTCCTCCCCCCCTTTTTTTGTTAAACTGCTTTGACCCGGTTAAAAGCGGTATATAAATGCAGTTAAATAAATAAATAGTTTTCCTTCCGAATCCCTAATTTTCAATATTTGTGATCTTAGTTCCGTTGTTTCAACTTCTGCGCCATGTATTGCCCTGCTTTATTTCCCCCTTCAAAAAAGTCCTGTTTCAATAGCTGCATACGGTATCTTATAATTTCTGCCTGCATTGCATTTATCTGCGCTCTTACAGCCAGCACTTGACCTCTGTACGTCCCTTTTCTATCTTGTGCATTTAATTATTCTAGCTTCAGTAAGCTTTCTCTCAATTCCCTATCTCTTTCCTCCCTCTCCCTTCTTTTATGTGCCCCCCATTTAATTAGAACTCCCCTCAATACTGCCTTATATCCATCCCAGACTCCCCCCCAGGCCACCTCGCCATTATCATTCCATCTAAAGTATTCCACTGTCTCTCTTTCTATCTCTTTTCTGACCCGCTCATCCTCCAATAGTGATTCGTTTAACCTCCAATACTGGGTTCCTCTTCCCTCCCCATCTATTGTCATCCTAACCTCCACTGGTGCATGGTCTGACCAAGTTATGGGATCCATCTCCTCCCCTTTAATCCTGCCCACCAGCTCCTTTGTTCCCCAAATGGCGTCTATTCTGGAGTATGAACCATGCACGGGGGAGAAGTATGAAAACTGTCTTTTCCGGGGATGCTGAAATCGCCATGCATCTATCAAGCAGTGTTGTGTAACAAAATTACGGTATTTACTCCTATCTGCTCTTTTGCCCTCTCTTTTCCCTGTTGCGTCCCTAGACGGATTCCATGTTAAAATGAAATCACTCCCACAAATGAGCTTTCCATCTCCTAATTTCCCCACCTCTTCATTGAGTTTTATCCAAAATTCTCTTTGCTCCCCTATTGGTGCATACATGTTCATTATACAATACCATTCATTCCCTATTCTTAAACGCAATAGTACATATCTCCCCTCTTTATCTCTGACTACTTTCTGTATCACAATCTTTAGTTTTGAATTTATTAAGATTGCCACCCCTCCTTTCTTTTTTTCTACTGTGTTTGATGCATGTACACATATTCCATACCCCTTAAGTTTGACCATGTGTTCTGTTGTCCGTGTTAGATGTGTTTCCTGAATGAGCACTAGCGACGCTTTTTGGCGTGTTATTTCTTTGTAGAGCTTCTGCCGTTGCAATGGCGAGTTAAGCCCTTTGACATTTAGTGTAACTATTTTCAACTCACTTTTGAGATTTGTGTCCCCCTCCCTCTCTGACCCGCTTCCTCTCCCTCTTCACCCTCCCTCTCCCCTTCAGTCCCCCCTCCCCTCCCCCTCCCCCTCCCCCCTCCCCCCCCCCTTTGCCACCTCTGGCCAACCGCTCTCGACCCAGGAGTCATGGCATTCTTAGTTCGTGCTTGTCCCTCGATACCCACTGGGAGATTGGTCAATCCCATATCTCGAAGCACTCCCCAGGCCTCCTCGTTGGTCTTCACCCTTCGTGACCTGCCTTGCACAGTTATTAGAAGGCCAAAGGGATAGAGCCATTTGTAATGCGCCTCCTCCCTCCTCAGGAAAGTTGTCACCTCCTTCATTTCTCTGCGACGCTGCAGTGTTCCCAGGGACAAGTCCTGAAACAATTCCACCGCATGTCCTTCCCAATGAAAATGTCCCACTTTCCTTGCAGCCTTCAAGAGGCTTTCTTTAGTCTTGTAGGATTGTAGGCACACCACAATGTCTCTTGGGCGGTTTTCTCGTATGGGTCCCAGCCCCCTGTGTGCTCTCTCAATTTGCATAGACTCTCCCTCTCTGCTCTCCTCTGGGGCCGCTGTTTGTAGCAACGCTCTGAACACTTTTATAATAACTTCATCACAATTTTTGTATTGGGGTTCCTCTGCTATGCTTCTTACTCGTATATTACTTCTCCTAGATCTATCTTCCAAGTCCTCTGCCTTCTTTTTCAGTTCTTCTTGAACTTGCTTTAACTCCTCTCATCCTTTCTGTATATCCTCCAAGGCTTCTCCCTGTTGTTCCAACTGCTTTTCAGTTTCCTCCACCCGTGATCCTAGATCCACTATATCTTGTCTGATAGATTGTAATGTCTCTTTTAATTCAGTCTTAACTCCACTGATTTCCACTTTAAGTTCTTCTTTTAGCTCAGTCAGCCACATCTTAATCATTTTGGCCACCCCTGGACCCCAGGGAATCCCCATCTCCTCCACTGACACAGCCTCGTGCTCCGCTGCCATTTTCCCTTCCTTCTCCCCTTCTTTCCCTCCTTTCGATGAAGCATGACCTAGTACAAGCATTGTGGAACTTGTGTCTCTTGGGGAAACTGCTAGGTACATATGACGTAGTTTGGCCACTGTTGGAAACAGAATACTGGGCTTGATGGACCTTGGTCTGACCCAGTATGGCATATCTTATGTTCTTATGTTCTTATCTGAATTCTGCCAACTTTTTTTCGCAGATAGGCCTCCTTTGGACTTCTCCATCTTCCCCCTCCTCTGTCCCTGGTGTTACTTCACGGACTATTGTGGTGCTCTGCCCCCTGTAGCTGCAGCCTGTTTCTCCTTTTAATCTATCCTGTTTTTATTCAATAGATGTACTCACGTCCCTTTAGTGCTCTTCCAGCTCTCTGCCACTTTGTCCATTTGAGTTGAGCTGACAGCCGTTGTTGTTACATGTACCTTTATGTTAGTAGAGAGTGCTCTGTGGCTTTAAGGGCTTTCCTCTCTCTCCCTTTCTTGCCGGTTTCTGCCTCTGTCGCCGAAGTGCTCCGTGATCCTCACCGTTTTGTTTTTTGGTACACCGCTCCTCCACGGCCTCTCCGATCTGGCGCCTTTGTCCGCCCTCAGCCCCCTTGCTGTGATCGCTTGCACTACAATGCCCCGGCCACCTCACTGGCCCGCCACATGCACCTCCTTGTGGACCACTCGGGTGCACCTCCTCACGGACCGCTCGGGTGTACCTCCAGCTCTCTCAGCCCGCGATCTCCACGGTTCGCACTGTCTGATGCTTTTTGCAGTTACTTTTACCACTGCTGCCTCATTTTTCCATCGTGATTTTCCTGCACATTGGGGGTTTTACCCCTTTCAGGCAGGGTTAGGCGGCGGAGCTCCGACTTCACGCTGCCATTCACCCGATGACATCACCGGAAGTCCTAAGCATGTTTCTTTTAATGTGCGTAGTTTTAAAAATTAAATTGGGTATGTCTGCTAAATGTCTTACTTTATTGTTGCGGTATACTTATGCATGACAACTTTGTGTTCGGATGCAAAATTCTTTAGCCATTGGTAGTTTGCAGATTACCCGCACTCGAGATTTTATGTATTATGCCCTACATGTCTGGAATTGCTCGTTAGATCGTTTACAAGAACATTGTGACCTATTGTTTATCAGAGAATGTTAAAAACTTAATTATTTAGGCAGGCTTGTGGGTGGTGCAGACTTGTGATGATTTTTTTATGTTTTATTTGATTTTTTAAATTATGTCTGATTATATAAATTGTGTTTTGATGATATTGTATATGTTTTTTGCACCACCTCGAATTTTGTGACTAGGTGGTTATTTATGTTATAAAGAAAATGAAATGAAAACAATCATTTTATCTCTGCATCTTATGCAATATTCCCACAAAGCTGTGCAGTTCTCCTCCACCTGCATTGCTGCTGGTAGGTGGAGGTGCTGCGAAATCACGACTAAAAATGCAATGTCACAGCATCTCCTCCCATTGGCAGCATTTGTGTATTGTAATGTTACTAGGCATAAACAGCACTGTACACATACATGTATGAGATAGTCCAAGAGTAATTCCTGAAGGAAAACGATTAAGAAACACATGGATGCTGAACAGGAGAATAAAGGGTTTATTTATTTATTTAACATTAATTTATATACTGTTCCTTCCCAGGATCAGGAGCAGTTTACAATAACCATATAACTATGTACATATAACTTATATAGCGGTTTACAATAACTATATAACTATGTCCATATAACTTATATAGCAAAATTAGCTATAAGCATGGTAACCTTAATGTCTCATTCTATCTGTGTTACTGTTGTATTCTTCCATACATTTAATCTTCTCCAGCGCCCAGGCCTCTTCCTCTCCCCACATGAGATTGAACATATGGAAGAACACAGCAGTAGCTCAGAGAGAACAAGGCGTGAGAGCAGATCCCTGAAGTAGAAGCGGTGCTTTGAAACGTGATGCATCCTGTTGGAAGACTTGTGATATCTTAAGTGATTGACACAGAAAGTAGATTGTTTATAATTATGCATTGCAGATAAAAATGATTATAAGTAGAAACTTGATATTTAAATGTTTGATGAAATGGACAATATTAAATTAAGAATGTGGGACCAATCATGATATCAAATGAGAGGCTTGAGAATACTTGTTATTCTGCTCTCTATAAATGAGTTGATAGACCTTCAAAGATTTTTTTTAGTATTTGACTGGTTGAATTTGTTATAGTTTTTGTTTGAAATTATTCAGCGTGGTTATTGTGGATATTTTTTTTGCTTGATGTCCCACATAAACAAGTCCACTTCAAACATCTACCACAAAATGAAAATCATCTGGAAACTAAAACCAGTTCTAAGCCAGGACCATTTCCACACAGTATGCAAAGCCATCATCACCCCAGTACTGGACTACTGCAACTCACTATACCAGGGCCTCACAAAGCAAACCATCCACTCCAGTTGGCACGAAACACAGCAGCCCGCATCATCACCGGGATAACTAGACAAAAATCACATCACTCAAATACTCACCCAACTACACTGGCTCCCAGTACACTCTTGCTCTAGGTTAAAATCTTACAGCACTCCTCGGCAGATATCCTACAAAATCTAATTATATGAGACCCAGACACACGACCCAGAAGGAACAACAACAAAAATATGATCCTCACACCCACCACATACCAAAAATCCAAACAGATCACTTCCAAAATAGCATTCTCACCCTCCGCCCCAGCCTTATGCAACTCCCTCCCGGAAGACATACGAGCCACCGTAGAAAGCAAAGACTTCAAGAAAAAACTGAAAACGTTCTTTTATACAGAACACTTTGGGAATGTCACTTAGCCACAGTAAATGAAAGGTTCTCAACCTTCCCTATCGAACTGAGACAGCTATTATAAGACACAACATGACGCCTGCGATTAACTCTGTACATACGTATGTTATGACCTATTAATCCCACCTGCGTGCCAAAACCCCTTCTCAAATATATGTCAGTGTAACTGAAATGACATACAAATTTGAATATTCTTTTTTGCATGATTAGTAGCAAGGGAACGTGTCCTAGCAGCCCCCCATGACATAAGAACATAAATGCTGTTATTTTAAAAGCATTAATCATGATTTGGATGTCTGCAAATGGGCATGTAGACGTCTAAATCACAGAGATGTCCCTGAAGCCATTTTAGAAGCCTGGTTGATGACATCCAAGTCTGAATGGGGACATGGTGGAGGTGTGGTTGGGGTGTTCCTAAGAATCTGGACATCGCCGCCTGATCTCAGAAATGCTCCAGATGTTCCGAATTGTATGTAAATTTAAACCTGCTCCAGGCACGAACAAGCAGGACCGTACCAAGCTATTGAATCTAGTGACCCCCTCCGCCTCGACCATGCAATAACTCACTCTTTTTGAACTTCCTGTAAGCTCTGTGGATCATGGGCGGCCCAAGGGTGTTATGAGACCATGTTCGGAGACACACTGTGGGGCCTCATTTGCATATCCACAGGGCCTTGTTTGTTTAAATCTAATTTATTTTATTTTAAAATGTATATGTTGCCCATCTAACATTTTAAGAGGCTGTCAAAGGAGTCTTTCACAAGCCTCTTTTTTGTCCTAACAATGACTTAGGAGCATGTTTACTAAACATTAATGTGTGTTAAGTGCTACTGTGCCCATATAAATAAATGGGAGTTGTTGCACTTAGCACCCATTCTAATTTGTGAATGCACCTTAACCTTTAGTAAACATGCCTCTTAATGAGTGTCTGAAAACCATTTACATGTACAGTGAGGATAAAGAAAGGTTGCCATATTTCTGCATTACTATCCTCCAGTGTCAAATTCCAGGTGCATTACTAACCCTGCTCATTTAGAACCCATAGCAGACCCACCGAATCATAACAGCACTACCAGGACTCACACAGCACCAAACCCTACTTAGCACTACCTTAAACCAATACATCTCCTACTGGGAAAAGAGGTCTACTACACAGAAACTACACAAACAGAATAGCACAGTTCTATCATACATGCAAAACAGACAGACCGTCACCAAATATAGAACAAGAGATCACAATTTTAAAATATGATGACAATAATTGAACTAGGAATCCCAAAAGCTAAACTTTGAATGCACCACAACACTGGGAAAATAAAACTATGAAATGAATTTCCTCTTGTACTGAACAAAGTGCAAAGGCATCAGCGATGCACATTTCTCAGAGCTGACATGTTCCAGTTAATAGATTTAAGGTTAAAATAGTGTTTCTCCTACCTTTTGTTATTTGGGTATTTTGGGCCCCATATTCTGGGCAGGCTATGCGCTGCTACGGTGCATAGCCCTGCCTGCCAACCCTTAACACCAGATATTCAGTACTGTGGCTACAGCACCAATATCTGGTGTCGCCGCACATGCCCCGGAGCCACCGAGGCTAACCGAGTAGTGGCAGTATTGGACTGATACTCGGTTAGCATCCGCAGCTAAAACTAGGTGAGCCAAAAGCTGGCCTAGTTTTAACTGTGGATTGCTAACCGGATAGTGGTGTAATATCAGCACTCCCAGGTTAGCGGCTGCCTCCGCTCTGCCGCAGAATGCCCCCAACACGCTCCGCTCTGCCGCAGAATGCCCCCAACATGCCTCGATGCTACCGCAGAGCATCAGGGCATGTAACAGGTTTTGAAGGGGATATTCAATGGCACGAACTGCGCACGTATCACTGAATATCCCAGTTACTGGGCTGCAAACCTTGTAAATGCCTTTTGAATATCGGGCCCTTTATTTTTCAGTCGCAATTGCTCCAGTCTCTCTCTTCTGCATTCTTCGTGTCTTCTGCTAACTCTCCACTGCCTGCTGTCCATTTGTTTTTTTTGTTTTTTTTATTTTTTTATTTAGAATTTATAAAACAAGCTCAAACAGCACAACATTCAATGCTGAACAGTATACATCAGTCAAACCCCCATATCAACAGCGCAGCAACATTCCCAGGTGTCCTTCCCATCGCTACAAGAACAGTTTTTCCTTTAATCCCCCTCCTTAACCCCATCACCCCAACGCCCATTCATATCCCACCCTTCCCACCTCCCCCCCCTCCCCCCCCATACCCTTCCTGGAAGCGCCCCCCCCCGCCCCCTTCCCCCCCCCTATCCTCATGACTGCCCGGAATCGGCTCGTAGGTATTCCAGCACCTTACTCCATTGCTGCTCAAATCGGTCAATCTTTTGCCTCCTTGCTGCTGTGATCTTTTCCATTAGGTAGACCTGTCTTAACCGCTCCACACAATGGGCCACTTGCGGGGCCTCCCGCTGCTTCCAGCGATAGGCCACTTCGCAGCGGGCCGCGCTGAGACAAGCCGCTACCTGCCTCTTCCCCCTCACCGGCCCCCCCACACTCCACCACCCCAGCAGGAAACCCCCAGGGTCAAGGGCCACCTCCCCCCCCCCCACCACCTCCTGGGCCCATTTCTGAATCTCCCCCCAAAAACTCTGTATCTTCGGGCACTCCCACCAGATGTGGAAAAAGGTCCCCACCCCCCCACAGTCCCTCCAACAACAATATGGTACGCCGGGGTACATCTTATGTAGCCGGGCAGGAGTATAATACCACCGCAGCACCACCTTATACCAGTTTTCCCTAATCGCTACCGACAGGGGCAGGTAGCGCACCTGGTCCAGGAGGCTTTTCCACTCCCCCTCCACCAACTCCCTCCCGATGTCCTGCTCCCACTCACGCATGTATCTGTGCTTACCCGTCCCTGGGCCTTGTATCGCCCGGTATAGCACCGAGGTGAGTCCCGCCGAAAGCTTCTTCCCGTACCACACCACCTCCAGAGGCGTATAATCACGGTCCATCCCATCCCGCCCCAGCTTCTTCCGGAGGAAGTGCACCACCTGTCCATAATAGAACCGATCTGCCTCTCGCAAGCCATACGCCTCCCGCAAATCCGCAAACGGGACCCACTCTCCCCCATCCACAAACTGATAGAAATACCGCAAGCCCCCACGGGCCCACCTCTGATATCCCCCCCCTTCCTGTCCCGGACGGAATTCCGCTGTATAGCACAGCGCTCGCATCAGCGAGAACCGGGGCCCTCCGCCCTGTCGCTCTCGGCCCCGAAGTTTGTCCCATTCCCGTAGCACATGCATTACAAAGGGACTGTCACCCACCGTAAGTCCCCGCTCCCCCCGCTCCATCCAAGGGAGGCAGGCCAGCCGCCTCCCTGGACCGCTCTCCTTTTCCATTTCCACAAAGTTTTCCTGTCCCCCCCTTCCCTCCAATCCATCACGTGCCGAGCCTGCGCCGCCCAATAGTACCCTTGTAAGTCCGGCACCCCCAGACCCCCTTCCTCCCTACGCCTATACATCACTGCTCGAGCTACCCGTGGCAGCCTCCTCCGCCAAATATACTGATTAATCTTCCGCTGCATCCCTCGCAAATGGGCCCCTGGTATGGGCACAGGCAGCGCCTGAAAGTAATACAGCAACCGCGGAAGCACATTCATTTTAACTGACGCTATTCTACCCAACCATGAGATCTCCATGCGCTCCCAACGGTGCAAATCCCGTTCTACCTCCTGCCATAGAACACTATAGTTGGCCGCGTACAGCCCCTGTGGCGAGGCCGTAACATTAACTCCCAGATACCGAAGAGATTTCACTGCCCACTTAAAAGGGTAACGAACCCGCAGCCTCTGCGCTACCGGTTGGGGTAGGTTAATTGCTAAGGCTTCCGTCTTGTCTGAGTTCATTTTAAACCCCGAGACTGCCCCGTAGCACTCCAGTTGCCCCATAAGCGCCGGTAAGGAGTCCTCCGGCTTTGTCACCACCAACAGGACATCATCCGCAAAAAGTGAAATCTTATGGTGCGTGTTCCCCCTCCGCAGTCCCCAGATCGCCACATCGCTCCGAATGGCCTGGGCTAAAGGCTCGATAGCTATAGCAAATAATAGCGGCGAGAGGGGGCACCCCTGTCGGGTTCCCCTCCCCAACTCGAAGGCTGCCGTATAGCGCCCATTTATCCTCACCCGCGCTCTAGGTTCCTGGTAGAGGGCCTGGACCCATTTCAAAAACCGGGGTCCCACCCCCATTCTCCTCATTACCCCGAACAGAAACTCCCAATCCACCCTATCGAACGCTTTCTCAGCGTCGATGGCCAGCAGCAAGGCCGGGTCCCGCTGCGCTCTCGCGCTCCCCAGATGGCCTCTAAGACCCTCTTAATGTTGTCAGAGGCTTGCCGCCCCATGATAAAGCCAGTTTGGTCCAAGCCAATCAGCCCCGGAAGCAGACCCGCCAATCTCCGGGCCAACACCTTAGCTATGATCTTCACATCCACATTTAGTAGGGAGATTGGACGATACGACCCACACTGCAGCGGATTCCGTCCCCCCTTCAGAATAACAGTGATCCCGGCTGTCAGCAATTCAGAGGACAGGCGCCCCCCCTCCTGCTGTATCTCATTGGCCACCTGCACCAGTCCATCTAGAACCTCTTCCCGGAACGTTTTGTAGAATGCTCCCGTCAGGCCATCGAGCCCTGGGGCCTTCCCTTGTGGAAGTTCCTTCAAGACTTGCTCCACCTCAGCCCTAGTAATGTCCCCCTCCAGGGCCTGGGTTTCCTCCTCCCCCAACCGGGCCAGGGCAATCTTATCCAAATAGTCTTCCCCCCGCTCCGTCCCGCCTCCTTCCCTCTGATACAGTTTCCGATAGAAATTGCAAAACTGCTCCCCAATGGCCTTTTCAGTCCGTACGATCTCCCCTGTGTCATCCCGGATCCCAGTAATAGTCGCCTGCATTTCCCGCTTCCGCAGTTTATTGGCCAGCATGCGGCCGGCTCGATCCCCCCATTCATAGTATCGCTGCTTCACCCGCTCCAGTTTAAACCCTATCTCTTCAACCTGCAACTTATTGAGTTCGAACCTAAGCTGTTGCAACAGGCGGAAGTCCTGACGACTACCCCTGGATTGATAACGCTCTACAGCCAATTTAAGCGCTCTCTGCAGTTCCTCCTCACGAGCCTGGCGCTGCTTTTTGTAACGGGCCGCCCACATCACCAGCCGCCCCCTCACCACTGCCTTCATACCACCCCAAAGCCCCACGCCATCCACTTCGCCATTGTCGTTGATTTCCCAGTACTCCTGGAGGCAATGCTTAACATCTTTCACCACCTCCTCCTTCTTCAGGAGGCTTTCATTAAGCCGCCAAAAGCGCACTCCCCCCTCCCCCCGTCCATGCCCTACAGTTACCCACAGTGGCGCGTGGTCCGACCAGGTAATATTCCCAATCTCTGCCTCCTGGACCAGGGAGCCCCACCGCTCATCCATCAGGAGATAATCAATTCTACTAAAGCTATCATGGGGAGTGGAATAGAAAGTATATTCCCGACATCCCATGTGGTGCTGCCTCCAGACATCAGTCAAGTGGTATCGCTGCATAAGGCGGCGCAATACTCCACGGGCCGGGTTCCTACCATCCCCCCCCGGGCCTGGCGATCCCACTGCGAGTCCAGTGCTAAGTTAAAGTCTCCCCCGAGGAGAATTCTACCCTGTGCATGCTGGGCCAGCAGAACAGCCACCCCCTTCCAAAATTGGGCCTGCCCCACCTGGGGGGCATAAATATTGACCAGGGTGACCAGCTCCCCTTCCCATTCGTCCCCCAGTAACAACACCCTACCCTCCTTATCTCTTGCTTCCACCTTCACCCTAAAAGAGCTGCCCCGGCGCACCAGTATAGCAACCCCCCCTCTCTTGCTCTCCGCCGTCCCCCTTATACCCCCGAAAAACTGTTGTGGGTACAGTGCATGGCGCAGCAACCCCTCATTTTTCCTTCGCAGGTGGGTCTCCTGTATCATCACTATCTCCCATCCCAATCTCGTTACCTCCCGAAACAGCTGATGCCTCTTACGGGGCTCATTCAAACCTTTGGCGTTGATTGACCCTACGATGCCCCTACCCCCCATGGGAGCCTCCGATAACCCCCACCCTATCTGCTGTGAAATTGTCCCCCCCTCCCCTCCTCCCCCCACTCCCCCCCCCCCCCCACCCCTCCTCACCTTCCCCCCTCCCCCCCTCCCCACCCCGCATCACTTCTCCCTCCGGAGCTTTCCCCAGTACTTCCGGTGACTTCCCCCCCTGGCGTTCGCTCTGCTCCCCCCCCCTCTCTTTCACACTCTCTCTCTCACCCATCACCCCCTCTCCCTGCAGCCCCCTTACCTCATCAAACAAATACTTTACATCCTCCCCAAACCCTTCCTCCCGCCTCCCAGGGCTAAATCCCGATACCTTCCCCCGTCCCCAGGGACCCCCCCTCTATCCCCCCTCCCCCCATCCCCCAATAAAATCAGCCTAAAAACATCCCACACTTAGCTCTCGACAATAATCAAACAACTGTGCCAGCAAACCAGTTCTTAGGGCCCATGGGCTCCGAATAGGTCCAAACAAGTACTGCCAGTGCCTTCCGCAAGGCTCCTCCTCTCCTCAATCCCCTGCAGCCGCCTCCGTCGCTCCCGCCGAATGTTTCTCTCTAGACAGTCTTGTGAGCCTCCTGCTTTTGCTCTCCACTCGTTGCCACTTGGTTCCCTCACTTCGAGGCTGGGCTCGCTGCTCCCGAGGCTGCCCTCTCAGCTGATTCTCTGTGATGTTCTGCACTCCCAACTCCTTCAAGATCTGCCAGGCCCCCTCAGCCTTCAGGATTTTACGGGAGGTGCCATTAACTGTAACCAATAGTCCGAAGGGATACAACCATTTATACCTCCAGCCTTCTCTGCGAAGCAGCGCGGTTACTCCTCGCAGCTCCCAGCGCTGCTGCAGCGTGCCGGATGACAAATCTTGGTAAAGCTCAATCGTGGCGCCCTCCCATTTCAAGGGCCCGGCCTTCCGCGCTGCCGCCATTATGTTCTCCTTGCTCTTAAAGGATCCCAGACACGCAATAATGTCTCTAGGCTTATTATCCCGAGCGGGGCCAAGGCTGCGATGCGCCCGCTTTATGCTGAACTGATGGAGCTCTCCCTCTCCCACCGGATCTACCGCCTGCATGAGAGCGCCAAAAATCTGCTGTAAAGTCTCCTCACAGTCCTTAAAACGCTGCTCTGGCACCCCTCTCACCCGCACGTTGTTTCGGCGTGATCTGTCCTCCAAATCCTCAGCCTTTGCTTTCAGGAGCTCCTGCGCTTGGGCCAGTTCTGCCCATCCCGCGCGCAGGTCTCCCAGCGTGGCCGCGTGGTGTTCCAGCGTCTCCTCCGCCCCCTCTACACGAGCTCCCAGCTCCTGCACCTCCCGTCGCACGGAGCCCAACGTCTCCTTCAGCTCCTGCTGGTGCCGGCTCATTTCGGCCTTCAGCTCCATCTTAAAGGCATTCAGCCAGGCCTTCAGGCCTCCGGGGGTCTCGGGATCCGAATGCTGCTCGCCCCCGAGTCGGGGCACTCTCCGCCTCCCGCCGCCATCTTTGCACGATGCTCCGCATGCTCCGGCTCCTCCAACATCTCGTAGGGGGACCGGTATTCGGCTAGGCGCTCCTATACCGACTTGCGCTCAAGCGCTTTGGACATCAGCCCGCTCTTCCCGCTTCGCTGTACCGGGGTAGGGTCGCTCTTTACTAGCTCTCACTTCGAACGCCGTGGAGCTCGCTCAGAAAGCCGCCATCCTGCTTCCTGACGTCACCGGAAGTCCCATTTGTTGTTTCTTAACATAAGAATAAACGAACATAAGAAATGCCACACTGGGTCAGACCAAGAACAGTATCAAGCACAGTATCCTGTTTCCAACAGTGGCCAATCCAGATCACACGTACCTAGCTGTTTCTCCAAGGACACAGGTTCCACAGTGCTCGTCCAGGGGTAAGCAGTGGATTTCCTGGCTCCTGTTTAATAATAGTTTATGGACTTTTCTTCAGGAAATTGTCCAAAACATTTTTAAATCCAGCTACACTAATAGCTTTTACTACATCCTCCGGAAACGAATTCCAGTTTGATTAACATTGAGTAAAAAAATATCTTCTTTTATTAGTCTTCTATGGGTTACACTGTAGCTTCATTGCATGTTCCCTAGTCTTTCTAAATTTTGATGGTGTAAATAACCGACCTACGTTTACCCATTCCACTCCATTCCTTAATTTATAGACCTCTATCATATCTCCCTTCAGCCGTCTCTTTTCCAGGTTGAAAAGCCCTAACCTTTTTAGCTTCTCTTCATAGGGGCATCCTTCCATCCCCTTTACCATTTTGGTGGCTCTTCTATGTACTTTTTCTAATAACGCTGTATTCCTTTTAAGATATGGCGATCAGGGTGGCACACATATTCAAGGTGCGGTCTCACCATGGAGTGATACAGAGGCATTATAATATCCTTTGTTTTATTCTCCGTTCCTTTCCTTATGATACCTGGCATTCTATTTGCTTTCTTGGCTGCCATTGCACACTGAGCAGAGGGTTTCAACGTTATTATTCACAATGACGCCTAAATCTTTTTCCTGGGTGGTGAAAGTTTCTGGTTATTTTTTAAAGTTATGAATTTCAAAAATACATCCAAGTAAATAACACTTGTACAGAAATAATGCGTGTTTACAAATTGCAAAAAAAAAGTTTTTAGCAAAACAGGAAAAATAAAGAACAGCATCACTTCACCCCTCAATATTAGGGAGACCAGGAAGTCAAATGGAAAAGGAAAAAAGAAAATCAGCAAATAAAAAAACTAAGTAGTGCAGGCTATAAATCAAACATCAAAAGGATTCAAAAAGAGGGGCAAATAGCCAATGCAAATTTGATCACCTCATTCGTTATTCTTATTTCCAGGTTATTTATGAATATGTTAAAAAGCAGCAGGCCCAGCACAGATACCTGGGGTACTCCACTATTCACCTTTCTCCACTGAGAAAATTGGCAATTATGCGCTACTCTCTGCTTTCTATCCTTAAACCAATTTCTGATCCACAATACTATACTGCCTCCAATCCCATGACTTTTTAATTTTGCCAAGAGTCTCTCATGAGGGACATTGTCAAAGGCTTTCAGAAAATCCAGATATATCAACCATTTTACCTTTGTCTACCCGTTTATTCACACCGTTAAAAAAAATATAACATATCAGTAAAACAAGACTTTCCTTGGTTAAATCCATGTTGGCTTTCTTCCATTAAAGCATGACCATCTAAATGTTCAGTAATTTTATTTTTTATAATGGTCTCTACTATTTTCCCTGGAAGTGACATCAGGCTCACTGGTCTGTAGTTTCCCGGATCACCCCTGGAATTATTTTTAAAAATCAGTGTTACATTGGCCATTCTCTAATCTTCAGGTATTACAGAAGGATTTAATGATAGTTCACAGATTACTAATAGTAGGTCTGCAATTTCATATTTCAGTTCTTTCAACACCCTTGAATGTATACCTTCTGGTCCAGGTAATTTGCTACTCTTCAGTTTATCAAATAGTTGTAATAAATCTTCCCAGTTTATCAATATTTCTTTCATTTCTTTTGATACATCATCTTTATATACCATTTCAGGTACTGGTAGCTTCCCTACATCATCTTCAGTAAAGATCAAAGCAAAGAATTCCTTCAGTCTCTCTGCTAAGGCCTTGTCTTCACTTAGTGCCCCTTTTACCCCTCTATCATCCAATGGTCCATCGGACTCTCTCACAGGTTTTTGCTATGAATGTACTTGAAAATGTTTTTATTATCAGGCTCATTCTGTCCCGGACGTCCACCCTCTCTGTACGTCTGGTTTGACCGGACGTACAGAGGGGGTCGCGATTCTGATCCCGTGGGGCACGTCTAGCCCCAAGGGATCAGAATCGCGATCAGTCATGCATGTGCAGGCCGGGACTGCGATACAACCTGGCCTGCATGTACATGCCATGCCCGACTAACTCAGTCAGGGCTTTTAAATGGAGCCACGGCACCATGTAGTCCAGTTGCTATGGCACCGTGGCTCCATTTAAAAGCTGTGATGCCAGCTGCCAGAAAAAAAGGCTTATTCTCCGCAGCCTGACTCCTGATCTGGCCTCCTAAGGCCAGGGTCAGGCTGTGGGGAATATCCCCTGGCCCCCCCCTGCCCCATTCGTGCCCCAGGCACCAAAAACAAAAATGTCCAGGGAAGTTATTCCACCTCGGAGGTGGAATAACTTCTCCATACAAGTCATCAGCCCTGGACGTACAGGGCCGACATTAGAATCAGCCCTGTACGTCCAGAGCTGGCAACCCCTACCACCCGCCCAGACTCCACCCCCGTGCTGCCTCTTCTCCGCCCCCGTCTAACTTCCCATCACAACAGGCGGGGAGGTTAGATGCTGGCAGGGGAAGGCACGTATAGCGGGGATGGAGGTCCTATTGGGACATCCATCCCCGCTATTCATAGCACAGAATCTGGCCCTCTGCATTTTTGCTTCCAGTGCTAGCTTCTTTTCAAATTCTCTCTTTGCCTGCCTTATCAAAGCCTTGCATCTAACTTGCCAATGCTCATGTTGTTTCCCGTATTCGTCATTTGGCTCCTTTTTCCATTTCCTGATAGATGCTTTTTTGGCAACAACAGCCTCGTTGACCTCGCCTTTAAACCATGCTGGCAGTTTATTGGCCTTCCTTCCACTTTTTTTAAAATGTGGAATACATCTGGTCTGGACTTCCAAGATATTACTTTTAAACAACACCCATGCTTGATGTAAATCTTTAACCTTTGCAGCTGCTCCTTTTAGTTTTTTCTTAACTATTTTCTTATTTTATCATAGTCTCCTTTTTGAAAGTTAAAAAATAATACTGTGAATTTCTGCTGTCCTTCTTCCATTTATTAAATCAATGTGATCATGCTATGATCACTATTGCCAAGAGGCACCAAAACCCTTATCTCTTGCACCAGATCCTGTATTCCACTAAGGACTAGGTCCAAAATAGTCTCCCCTCTTGTTGATTCATGAACCAGCTGCTTCAAGAAGCAGTCATTCATTTCATCTAGAAACTTTATCTCTCTAATATATCCTGCTATGACATTGACCCAGTTGATACCGGGGTAATTGAAATCACCCAAGGGGCTGGCTCTATTGGTTTTCTGCAGGACGGTCTGGAAAAGCATTTTTTCCTTACCTTTCTGAAAGTCCAGGTGGCAGCTTTGTCCTGTTTCAGGGGTCCAGTGACTGGAAAGTCTTCAACCTTGCTTTCAGATGTTTCATGTGTTGTGGTGCGCATGCGCAGGTGGGGTGCTGTGCATGCACGCGTGTTGCATCGTGCGTGCATTCCTCATTGGTGACAAACATGGCAACCAGATCCAGGAAGCCTGCCTTCACCACCCGGGAGCTACGCTGCCTGGCACAGCTGATTGCTGTGAGGCAGCACAAGCTGTTTCCTGGGTCATCCAGGCATCGGGACCAGATCAGGGTCCGGAGGGCGTGGGATCGGCTGACCCGGCGCTATAACCGTCTGGCTAATTACCCACGTGAGGTAAGTGTATGGGGACAGGTCAGTAGATCCACATAGATATATCGTGTGTTGATTGTAGCTGTGCATGCTGATGTGTGTAGGTACGGTATCTCAGTGATGTGTATCAGGTAAATCCACATGCCATATTGTCTATATATCACATCTGAGTAGCTTGCCCTGTACCCAGGGGGCTGAGGACCTGTTCACAGAGTTCCTGATGCCATCCTGGTGTCATGGCAGTTGCTGCTGGTGATATGCTACAACACACCGTAACACAGGTAGCCCATAGATCGGACTAAGGAGGGTTTCTAAACATCCTGCTGGTATGATGGGCTCTGCAGTTGCAGGGTAAAACATCTGCCCCACCCCCAGGGGCTGTGAAACGTGCCCAAAATAGTATGTTAGTCCCAATGGTGATATGTGTGTGTGTGGCCCAGCAGTCCAAAACATCAGCCCTACCCCCACTTGGCCAGAAAGTCCAAAAAGGTGGGTCCACAGCACCCCTGCTGGTATGGAATATGCTGCTGTTGCTGTTTTCCAATCCACCCTACCCCCAGGAGTCCTGAAAGCCCATCAAAGTGGGCTGTCAGGCACACTGGTGATATGGTTGTGTGTGCCTAAACAGTTGAATACATTCTCCCTATCCCCAGGGGTCCTGAGAGTCCATCAAAGTGGGCTGTCAGGCACCCTGGTGATATGGTTGTGTGTGCCTAGACAGTTCTATACATTCTCCCTATCCCCAGGAGTCCTGAGAGCCCATCAAAGTGGCCTATCACTCACCCTGGTGATATGGTTCTTTGTGCCTAAACATTTGAATACATTCTCCCTATCCCCAGGGGTCCTGAGAGCCCATCAAAGTGGGCTGTCAGGCACCCTGGTGATATGGTTCTTTGTGCCTAAACATTTGAATACATTCTCCCTATCCCCATGGGTCCTGAGAGCCCATCAAAGTGGGCTGTCAGGCACCCTGGTGATATGGTTCTGTGTGCCTAGACAGTTGAATACATTCTCCCTATCCCCAGGAGTCCTGAGAGCCCATCAAAGTCGGCTATCACTTACCCTGGTGATATGGTTGTGTGTGCCTAGACATTTCTATACATTCTCCCTATCCCCAGAAGTCCTGAGAGCCCATCAAAGTGGGCTATCACTCACTCTGGTGATATGGTTGTGTGTGCCTAGACAGTTCTATACATTCTCCCTATCCCCAGGAGTCCTGAGAGCCCATCAAAGTGGGCTATCACTCACTCTGGTGATATGGTTGTGTGTGCAAAGACAGTTCTATACAATCTCCCTATCCCCAGGAGTCCTGAGAGCCCATCAAAGTTGGCTGTCAGGCACCCTGGTGATATGGTTCTGTGTGCCTAGACAGTTGAATACATTCTCCCTATCCCCAGGAGTCCTGAGAGCCCATCAAAGTCGGCTATCACTTACCCTGGTGATATGGTTGTGTGTGCCTAGACATTTCTATACATTCTCCCTATCCCCAGGAGTCCTGAGAGCCCATCAAAGTGGGCTATCACTCACTCTGGTGATATGGTTGTGTGTGCCTAGACAGTTCTATACAATCTCCCTATCCCCAGGAGTCCTGAAAGCCCATCAAAGTGGGCTGTCAGGCACCCTGGTGATATGGTTCTGTGTGCCTAGACAGTTGAATACATTCTCCCTATCCCCAGGAGTTGTGAGAGGCCATCAAAGTGGGCTATCACTCACCCTGGTGATATGGTTGTGTGTGCAAAGACAGTTCTATACATTCTCCCTATCCCCAGGAGTCCTGAGAGCACATCAAAGTGGGCTATCACTCACCCTGGTGATATAGTTCTGTGTGCCTAGACAGTTGAATACATTCTCCCTATCCCCAGGGGTCCTGAGAGCCCATCAAAGTGGGCTATCAGGCACCCTGGTGTATGGTTCTGTGTGCCTAGACAGTTGAATACATTCTCCCTATCCCCAGGAGTCGTGAGAGCCCATCAAAGTGGCCTATCACTCACCCTGGTGATATGGTTCTGTGTGCCTAAACAGTTGAAAACATTCTCCCTATCCCCAGGGGTCCTGAGAGCCCATCAAAGTGGGCTGTCAGGCACCCTGGTGATATGGTTCTGTGTGCCTAGACAGTTGAATACATTCTCCCTATCCCCAGGAGTCGTGAGAACCCATCAAAGTGGCCTGTCAGGCACCCTGGTGATATGGTTCTGTGTGCCTAGACAGTTGAATACATTCTCCCTATCCCCAGGGGTCCTGAGAGCCCATCAAAGTGGGCTGTCAGGCACCCTGGTGATATGGTTCTGTGTGCCTAGACAGTTGAATACATTCTCCCTATCCCCAGGAGTCCTGAGAGCCCATCAAAGTGGGCTATCAGGCACCCTGGTGATATGGTTCTGTGTGCCTAGACAGTTGAATACATTCTCCCTATCCCCAGGAGTCATGAGAGCCCATCAAAGTGGGCTATCACTCACCCTGGTGATATGGTTCTGTGTGCCTAGACAGTTCTATACATTCTCCCTATCCCCAGGAGTCCTGAGATCTGCGTAAGGTGTACTGTCAGTCACCCTGTTACTATGGTGTATGCAGCTGATGATGTGTGCTAGGACACCCAACCCCCAGGGGGCCAGAGACCTGATTGCAATGGTGGGTATGTCATTCAGATATTGTGTTAGGTTATGGCAGGTAGGTTGCACATCTCCCGTAGTCTGTGAGGTCAGCACCTCATCACACACGTCTTTGATGTATCCAGATGGTATGCTAGGTGGAGATGTGGATGTGTGTAACAGCACCCCACCCCCATGAGCTATGAGATCTGATTACAAAGGCCTGTAACAGAGCCATGTCCCCATAAATGTATGCTGAGTCAGGTCACACATCTGCCCACTTGCTATGAATCCCAAACCTTGTTACAGATGAACATTACTGATGGTGTTGGAAGGATACATGCACCTGTTGTGGTTGCACAGCACAGACAGAAACCCTGACATGAGCACAGGTGGCAATAGCCTATTCTGGTGCAATGGCCCCTGCCCCTGGTGTTGGCAACCACACCTGCCGTAAGCATACAAGGCCCAGGTCATAGAAACATAACAACATAAGATAGCCCATACTGGGTCATTCCCTCGTCCTTCACGACCAGTATGCTGTTTGCAACAGTGTCCAAACTAGGTTATACGTACTGTCGCCCCCTCCTGGCCAGGTAGGTAACTGGCTGCAGGTGAGGTCGCCTTTTAGCCTTAAGACAAGACTCCCTGTAATGGCTGCCAGAAGGGCTGATGGGAATCGTAGTTTATCCTAAAGCAAAGGAGTTGTGATCCGAGGGTTTAGGCACAAGACAGAGAATATTCTTTTAATGTAATCAGGGTTTCTTCATACACAGGAGGCGTGAGGCATAAAGTATGGAAAGGATTTTTAATCCACGGTACTGCTTCAAAACAACAGGAACAAATTATGCTTTGCAATATAACTTCCAACAGAAATAGGCATCACTTTGCTTGAGAAATCAAATTGGCACTTTCAGAACTTTAAACAGCTAAATGCTTTCTTCTTAGACAGGAACAACTTCTTGTTGTCCAAACAAAACTTTTAAATGTTCCTTAAACATGTAACTTAGCTTTTCACTTTGTCAGCACAGTCAGCTGTTTCTTGCAGTTTGTGACGTCTTCACAAATTAACGTGCTTCCTGAGCATGGCACAGCTATAATGGCTTTTCTAGGATTCTTCACCGTCAGAGGTAAAACACATAGTACACTGACAATCCAAAATGCTATTATCCACATTCGTTGTGTCCATTTCTTCCTCTCTATCACCCTCACTTATGGCATAAGGTATCTGCACAGAGAGCTGACTATTTTCCTTCTTTATTAAATCACTTAGCCTTCTCAGTAAAGTCTGCTTCTGCAGCAACTCGTCTGTTAGCTGAGCTACGTGCTGATTAGACCAGCTGTCTCTCTTTCCCTGGGACTCTGGCTATGCTTAAACTTAGCTTTCTCTCCTATGGGTAATTCTCTGGGGCTTTTCCTCTGTAGGCATTGAGAAGGACAGACTTGCCTTGGTTCTGAGGTATTTAGGGATTCCCTCCGTCCTGCAAACCAGTCATGCTTTTCTTCAAGTGCAGACCTTCCGTTTGCTGACACCAGCCTCTCATTCCCAGCTGTGTCTGGCAATCTCTCATCAATCTCCTCTTCACAGCAAATAGTATTTCTCACACTCTGTCTCTCAGGCTCTGCAAACACTCTCTCACTTGCTCTGCCTCCTGGACTCCGTGTTGGCCCCTCTTCTGAACTCTTTGAACCTCGTGAACTCCCTGAATCTCGTGAACTATGGATTAGGCTCTCCTCTGAACTAACTTCTGTTCTGTGAATCAGCTTTTTAAACTTTCCTTCTCTTTGAGGCACACCCTGCTCCCAGCACATGTGACTAGGGACAAGCTTCTCTCTGACGTGCTGCTGTGGGCGGGGCTTGGGGATGACTAGCTTCTGAGTCACAGACTCCTGGTTACCGGGGAAACCTTTGATACAACCTGAATTAAAGTGACAGGACCTTTTTTTCTGTGCATTTCTATAATCAGCCGTGGTTTCCTCACCACAGTACCTAGCAGTATCCCCAAGAGAGACACGTTACACAATGCTTGTAGTGGGTCAAGCATTGCTATCCTGGGCCTTGTAGAAACCCAAATGTCATGGTAGTGGCCCCTGGCAAGGTGAATAGGGCCACCCACACAATGTTCCATGTATGGACACAGCACACAGCTGTTAATGTTAGTCAAGGTATGAGATATACACACCAGGAAATGTGTTTGGACAGAGGATCCCGGAGGTGCCCCTGCATATTTCCATGTGTTACAGCAATTGACAGCGGGGTAGCAGATGACATTGGGACACCAGTACACACAGTGAAGGGCCATTGGGAGCAACATGGGGGACCCAGGATAATACTGCAGCCTTGGAGTGAGTTGGGAACACGGTAGGGAAAAAACACTCATGTTCACCAGTGTGTGCGACAACAGGGAGGTGCGGGAGGGGACAGACAGAGTACGGACCCCTGTAGTTTGGCAAAGACATGTCCTTGCTGCCTCTCACATGGGAGAGATGTGTACAGTGTGATGGTGAACAGTGAGTCTGTAAAGGATGTTGGGGGGGGTGTGGAAGCTGGGGACAGGAATGTGCATTGTGTGTTGCACAGCTAGAACATGACATATGTATGTTTCCCTTGTGTTTCCCAATGCACAGGACATAGTTGTTGAAGCTCCTGGTGCTGTGGTGCATTGGCAGGGGACTGTACGTCAGCCAACATGCTGTGGGCTGGGGTAGGTGGAACTACAGCTATATTGTCTGTGCCAGCAGTCAGGGGGAACACATGTCCTCGGTGATCTTTCCTATTGTCCAGATGTTGTGGTTCACCTCTTTTCCCTGCACCTGCCTAAACCATATTTTGCTGTTGACACACATATCCCCATGTGTTCCTATTCCAGTATGTCTTCAGCAACACTGTCTCTGGGACATGTCCAACAGAGCTGCATGTGTGTGGAGGTTGTAGGTTTATGGGTGGTGGCCTACACGTGCACCCTTCCCCGACATTGTGCCATGAGCCAACACCAGGGTATCATTGCATTTCACAGGGCCTTTATGTGTACAAATCTCCACTTGTGGACATACAGGCCATATGCTATTGCTGGCACGCTGCCCTTTGCATACTGTGTGTGTGTTCTTGTGTTGGCTGTGTGATGATACAGTGTTCAGGCTTTTTACATTATCATGTGTTGTGAGGGGTCTGTACACCTGGGGGGCAGTGGTGACTGTGCTATCTCTACCTTACTGGTGTTTACTATGTAACCATTGTGGACATGTGTTGTGTGTTGGGAACAGAACTGTGTCTTGTGTTCTGACATACCACTGTTGACCTGCTTTTTGTATCACAGATATCGGCGTGACATGGTGACATGGAGATTCTACATATTTCGCTGACATTGTGTCCCTTCACTGTGACCTGTTATGGCCTTTGAGTGGCTCAGAGGATCCAAGACATACACCTGATGCAAGCACAAGGTAGTTTGCACCTTTGTTCTTTTGGTAATGACATCAGCCTTTACATGTTAATGATTTACTGTTTGTGTCATATACATTTCATGTTGGCTCTGTGTTCATGAACGCTGATGCACATAGGATGGAGCTCTGAAACGCCTGTGTCACATGGGCATGGACAGAAACATATCCATGTGACACCCGTGTGTATGCTTCCAATTCTAAATGTCCCCAACATGCAGTGTTTATTGTGTTGTGATCATGTAATGTTTGCCTGTGTGTCCCTTCATTATGTGCTTCTTAATGATTGACTCTCTGCAATTTGTGCTGATGTTGCAAGGCGCATACCAATACAATATTTCTCCTCTTCTGACACAGGGCAGAGAACAAACCAGACACATCTATTACAGTGCATGTGGCATCACCATCGCCCAGCTGTTGGGGGACAGAACACCATGGAACTTTCCCTGGAAAATGGTGCCATAGGATGTTTGACCTGTGCGAGTGCGACACATGCCTAGGATAGACAGTATTATTTTTGGATTGCTACTTTGCCCATGACAGACCTGTTCAACACACTGTTGCTGCAGTGCTCTGGTTGGGAGTCATGCTCATCGCAGGAGACACACAGGACCTTTCATGTACTGTGGCATATTGGGATGTGACACTTGACTATGCATGCCCAGGGTTGCAAGGATAGTCTTAACCTGACATGTTGGATTGCAGATACGCTTTGGACTTTGCACACTGTGTACTGGTCCCCACGTGTGAATCACGGACTGCCATTGTCACTGTATGTTGCACATTCCTCCACAGTTGTTTCTTTTGGCCATGTGTGTGACATGGAACACAGGATATGTTCATCTGTTTGTTTCAACACAAGCATACAGCCATACGTGTGGCATAGGGGTAGCGATGGAGAGGTCCTGTTGTCTATGTCCACCTAATCTCCACCTGGAGCTGATACAGATTTTGCAACAACACCACTTTAATGCACGCCAGCATCCTGGATTGATGTTTTCAATCAACAAGGGTCTTTGCGTGCATGTGTGGCATCACTGATTCATGTTGAAATATCAATGGTGCATGTGCATATGACTGACTATGTTGGGGAAACACAGAACGTGGCAATATGGCTTCTGTGTGGTTTACTGTAACATGTTTGCCCTTCATTTCTCTCTCTATATACTGTTTCTTGTGTTTGTTTACTGTACAGACGTGCCGCTCTGCATTGATTTACAAACCTTGCATTGCATGTCTGCACAGTCCTATTTATCCCCTGAGGTGACGACACTCACATTGCCACGTTATATTTGGAGTGTCGCAGTATGAGTGTCCGTTGTCTTCCTTCAATTGTGCATTCCATGTATGGTGATATCTGTGTACAGACACTGTCTACACACCAACCGGTGCAGGAGGACCTCCTGCATGGTGTTATCTCTGCATGTTTCTGCAGGTATTTTTCATTTGAATTCTGTCTGTGTTCATGTGCCTCTGCTACCTGTTAGCATATCCTCATTGTGCATTTGATGATTGTTTAGGGTTACATTGTTGCACCTTGGATTCCTATATCAGGCATTATGTGATAACTGTAACATTATTTTCAATCTGTGGTTCTAATGTTACAACGTTTCAACAACATATGCTGTTTTCATTTGTGTGCCTCCTGTGTTGCCAGATAGATATATTTTAGGGAACAGATCAGGATTGATGTGTGTTGGTCCCTCATCATGCACCGCCTACTGTCTACATGCACTCATATGTGAGTAACACATTTGAGGCGTGCGTCAGCATGTGGGGGGTGAGGGCCTAATGCATAGTGCTGCACATTATGTCTCCTGCCCCTCATTTGTAGACGGTACAGTGACCTTTCTGTCTTTCACCTTGGATCCACTCACCTTGATATTATGATGGCGGGATCTACACTATCTGTGAAGATGAACCCAAATAAACATATGTGTTTGATATACATTTGTCTCTGCTGCTGCTTGATCATGGTGACAAACTTGCAATACAATGTGTGCCTTTGAGTCAGTCCTGACTCCTTGTGACCCAGAGACTCCAGGGTTTTCTTGTCAGTGTCACTGGAAGTAGATTGTCAGGTCTTTCTTCCAAACTAATGGAGGGTTGCGTGACTTGCCCAAGGCCACATGGAGTGCTAGTGTAAATTGAGCCCTGGTTGCTTGGTGTCCAAGCCAGTTTTCTAAACACTAGGCTACTCCTCCACTCTTTGATCACATTGACACTTGTATCTACTGATTTGCTGGTCATGTACATGGCCCACCTGTGCTCACATCCTTGTACGGTGGCAGCTGTGTATCTGCCAGCCATTTGCCACATCACTGGGTATTACAGGTTCCCATACACACCCTCCCTTTGGGGTATTCTTTTTGCGTTGTGCTCAGTGTGCTGTTTAGGGTAGTGGTTAGAGGCATGTGTTATAACTCCCTAGTTTGCAGGTTTGATCCCCACATGTGGTTTATCTTTTTCTTTTCTGTTGTGCTAACTGGACCATTAGGTACCAGCAGGTTCATCACCTCTACACACACCCTTCCCTCTCTTCACTGTACACCAAGGTGTGCCCTCTGTGCTGCCTAGCCATCATATATTATCTGTTACATAGGTCTCTTTCTTTATGGTGTTTACATGGCAGTGCACTTGGGGGTTTTGTATTGCTGTGGTTCAGCTGGTGTGTGGTACACCTGTTTGCATGTTGAATTCTCTCCTGTCCTGTTCCAGGTTTTTCACCAGCTCCACAAAGCATCCTCTGCTGCCCTTGTGGTTTAGTTTCTTTCCTCTTTTGCATGCTGTATCCACTGCATAACATTTCATTGTGTGTGTGCATGTGTCTCTGGTCCCAATTACAGACTGTGATCTGATCTGTACACAGCAGATCTGCATGTACATTTGGTCATGGTTACTGTTGGGGGTTTGCCTGTCCTGACAGCCAGCAGGTGTCTTGTGTGATGCCCTGCACTATTTTTGTATGCAGCCTTTGCTAATGAGCTCATGTTGGTGGTGTGGCCTACCGGTTTGTGTATTGCCATTTGTGGTAGTGGTCATAGGTGTGATTCCTCTCTGTTCTCTTTCATTTGTATGCTTGTCCTGCAGAACTAGTTTTCATTCGTGTGACAGTCATATCTGTGCAGATCTGTGCTGTGAGCACATTGTACCCATCCTTCTGTTCATCTTCTGTCTGCCAGCTGTGTGCCATCCTACCCTGATGTGCATGCTGCTACCCCACGTCCTGCACTCCTACACATTCCTGCATTGCGGCTCTCCCTGGTTGCCTCTCCTGTGTGTGCTCTGCATAGCACTGCTACTCCACTGTCATCCTGATATTTCACCTCTCCTGCCATTTCTGGCTCCTCTGCTGCACACATCTTCCCATCCTCTGTCACACACTGTCATTATAGCAGGATACATTACCATCACTCTGTGCATAGCTACAGCTGCCCCCGATATGTTTGTCCATTTTTCTAGCTGCCACATGGGCTGCAGCTGATTTGTGTGGTCCATCAGCTCTGATCTACGTCCTTCTTTTACTTATGCATTGTCTTTCCTTTCTGCTCTGTGCAGTGTTTGGGTTATGTGTGTGTTTGGCACATACCTCTCTTGCCCTTCAAATTGGGGGACCTTACTGCTCTTGGCCAACGTTTTTGGGTTCACCTATACATCCTTGGGGCATCTTACGCCACACCTTCTATTCAGGCAGCTTATGGGGTGCCTACTATGGTATCTTGGGAGTTGGCAACCTTTCAACATGGCCTCTGGGGAACATTATAACTCGCCTTTGCTGACGTGGTTGTTTAGGATGTGCCTTCTGGTGCACCCTAAAGGGTGCATTAATTTATGGCACTGGGGTGGGGTTCTTTTTAGATGGCAGCACAGATTGTTGTACAGTTGCAAGCAGAAAAAGGAATTACCTCAGCCAACCTTATTCATTAGGTACACTGGGGATTTGAACTCATGGCCCCTGCACCATCAGTCAGTGTCTTAACCACTGTGCTACACTGCTGTTCCTCCTTGCATGTCAGCGCACCTACTTAAGATTTCCATGAGTTAAAATGCACAGTGCTGCCATCAAAAACAGTGCTATGACCTTGCGGGGTCTCATACGGCACCCTATAAAGCGCACTATAAGGAACATTCTAGGGTGCCTGGGCGGACAGTGCACTTTATAGTATGCCCTCTGGAGTGCCTTATAGGGCGGCTGATGCGGCACCTTATGTTACAGCACTTTGAGAGTGTGTTTGCTAGCAGCACTAATTAAAACAATATTAAATTGCCTCATAATGCAATATTACACATAACAGGTAGTGCCTCAGCCAGCCTTATTCATTGGGCACAGTGGGGGATTGAGCCCATGACCCCTGCACCATCTGTCAGTGTCTTCACCATTGTGCTGCAGCCCTGTTCCTCTGTTTGCACATCAGCGCGCCTGCTTATGCTTCCCGCGCTCATTTCTCGTGCGCTAATGTGCGCGGCGCACAAGAGCGCGAGAGAATCCCGGTTTGCTAGGTTAAGACTGAAACGCCCACTCCTTATATGGCATCCTGCACACTAGCGCCAGGTGCACATTAGGACGGTTTAGTAAACATACCCCTAAATTTAAAGATACAATTTTTTTTCACCTTTGTCCGGCCATTTTCTACTCATCTTGACTCCAGTCTTTGGTTTGTCTTTTTCTGTCTTCTCTTAGTTTTCTTTACAAGGGCTTCTGTCCATTTGCCATTTTCCTCTGTTTGTGTCATCTGTTCCCTCCACTACATCTCAAACACTAAACTTTACTTTCAGTTTCTTCCATTTGTTTTTCTGCCGCTCTGTCCACTTACATTTCATTCATTCTTACTATCCAGTCTTCACTTTCCCTCATTTTACTGCGTCTACAGCTCTTCATCTTCCATCACCCTGGTTATCCTGTTCCCCTTGCTCTTATTCGCCAGTCTTTAACTAACCCTTCATTCACTGCTCCCCATTCAGCCTCTTCTCTCTCTCCAACCTTCCATCCAGTATCTCCTCTCTTCCTTCCTCCCCACCCCTTCCATCCAACTTCCCCTCTTTGTCTATCTCTCCACCAGGGCACAACAGAATGATCACAGAAGAATTTTCTTTGGAAACTTTGACAAACATGAACAATAAAATGGGTCTTCCATACTCACAAGCACACAGTTAACAGATACTAGTGCATTATAGTTTGATGTCTTTCAGTTTGTGTGTACTTTATTTTGTAAATTTATAATGCGTACATTGCATTTTTGAAACCTTGACCTCCATGTGTAAAGTTCAATATAAATGACCATTAACAAAGTAACAAGGCATACAGTGTAACTTAATTTTGTAGTTAGCGTTGTGTGTTATGAAGAATGTATGGAAGAAACAGAACTGGGGGCAGCGCTGGAAGTGGAGCTTGGCCCCACCAACCAAAGAGGCTTTCCACTGCCCCCGATGTGGGTAAGCATGTCTTGCTCATTTCATTAGACCTAGTGCTGCTTTGACCTCGTTGATCACACCCTATTATCAAATAGACTAAAAGCACTCGGCCTGGAGGGTGGGGTCTATGATTAGTTTGTTTCATTATTGGAATCTAGGCCATGCCGGGTTTTGTGGAACTTTATCGTATCAACCAGCTTTATTACTTCCTTGCGGGATGCCACAAAGTTCAATCCTTGCTTCTATCTTGTTTAATTTGTCCCCACTGGCTACCTTGATTCAGGGTTCTGGATATGACAGCTACAAATATGCTGATGATATTCAGCTAATTGCTAACTTTGATTCTGATTCTCTGGACCTATCTACTATAAACAACTGCCGAACTGCAGTCAAGAGATGGTTTAGGGACCAGTAAGATCAGAGGCCATGTGATTCATCAAGAAGCTAGCCTTATCGTTACTGTCACCAGTAATCTGTGAGGTTATTGTCTCCCGTAGATATCTGATAAAAGTGCTGGAGTTGTAGATTGATTCACAGTTTACTTTTGATGCTCATAGTGCCAAAGTAACTAAAACCACTTTTGATGCTCCTAGTACAATTTGTGCAGAAAGGAGTTTGAGACTGCAACTGATTAGATTAGTATAATGTTTTAGACATTTGCCAGTTACTTCAAAACACTGTTGTAAAACTGTTTAAGGAGCCTGTAAATGTGACCGTCTTTCCCCTTTACTGTACATATGATGAACACTGGCTGCTGATGTCAGACAGAATGAAATTTATGATTCTTATTCTTGCCTATCGGGCTCTGTATTCTGAGACACATCATTCCTCCTCACATCAGCTTTGTTCCACACAGAGTGATTTCTTGGTAGTGCCCTCACGCACAGGGCCCCGCATTGAGCGAGAATGTTGTTCGCACAGGGCCCCGCATTTCAGGGGGCCCCGTGCAAACTTCATTCCACGGGTTTTGAAGGGCCGGCTTCAGAGGGAGCTGGGGATGCCAGAGGCCCTGGCTCGCCTCTGCACAGCGCTAGAGTGAAGAGCAACATGCTCCTTCACTCGTGCTGTGTTCACGTGAAGCAGGCTGAGTGCTGGGAAACAGGCAATGACCATTAACCTTTCCCAGCACTCAGCGGGCTTCACGTGAACACAGTGCGAGTAAAGGAGCATGCTGCTCTTCACTCCAGTACTGTGTAGAGGTGAGTCGGGGCCTCTGGCGTCCTCGGCTCCCTCATAAGCTGCTCAGACGCGGAGCTCTTCATGATGGGGGTGGGGGCTAGGATAGGACTGGAAATGGCTGATGGGGGGCTAGGAATGGAAATGGACTGTTGGGGGGCTGGGACAGGACTGGAAATGGCTGATGGGGGTGCTAGGACTGGAAATGGGCTGATGCGGGGACTAGAAGGGGATGGGGCTGGGGGAGTGAGGATCGAGAGGGGAAAAGATATTTTGTGTGGGAGGAAAGAAAAATCTACGATTGGCCAGGTATTGGGACAGTAAGTGGGGATTGAGGATGGAAGGCTGAAATTTGAGTGAATGAAAAAGAAATATGAAATGGAGGAAAGAGCAAAAGGGGAAGATCAGTATGTTAAAGCAAGATGTACAGAGAGAATGGAAAAAAAACTAGAAGAGAGAAGAACGGACAAATGGACAGCAGACAATGGAGAGTTAGCTGAAGACACGAAGAAACCAGAAGAAAGTGACTGGAGCAATTGCAACTGAAAAATAAAATGCCCAAACAACAAAAGGTAGAAAAATACTTTTTTATTTTGAATTTATTAACTGAAATATGTCAGCTCTGGGAAATGTGCACCGCTAATATCTTTGTGTTTTGTTTAGTACAAGAGGAAATTAATTTATAATTTTATTTCTCCAGTGTTGTTGTACATTCCAAGTTGGGCTTTTGGGGTTCCCAATTTAATTATTGTCTTCCTATTTCTAAATTGTGATCCCTTGTTTGGTACGGTCTATGTTCTTCATATGTAACCAAGCTGAGATATTCTGTTCATGTAGTTTCTATTTGACAGTGCCACTTGTTCTCTTTCCCCAGTTAGGAGATGCATTGTTATTCTCTGAGATGTATTGGTTTAATATTTGCAGTGTTGCCTTTTGATAGGTAGGGTATGGTGCTTTGTGAGTCCTGGTAGTACTGTTATGATATGTCGGGTTTGCTATGGGTTCTAAATGGGCAGTGTTTATAGTACTTCCTAATGTGGCTGGCGGTTGGCACTGGAGTATAGTAATGTAGAAATCTGGTAGTCTTTCTTTACCCAGACACTCATTAAGAGGCATGTTTACTAAAAGTTAGTGCACGTTAACATTATGCAATAATGTATGCAAATGAAGCTCCTTAGGCAAATGAGGCCCTGCAATGTGTCTCTGCACGTGGCGCTGCATCCCCCTAGTGTGTGAGCAGGGGTGGCCCAAGGGGGATGCGGCGCCACGTGCGGGGAGACACTGCAGGAGCAGGAGCAGTGCTAGTGTGAAGGCTTCATTCCTAGCTACCATGCATTTGCGTATCTTTCACAAACATTTGTAAAATCGATCAAAGGTGAGAGTACATCTTACTTTCTTTTGCATTATGCTTGAACCTTTTTCTGTGAGACTGTGTTCTCCTTTTTTGACCTTTATAAAATATAACTAGCCCAATGACATAAGAAGTTGGGGGGGAGGGGTAAGAGATTCACAGCTCTGATCACTTTACTAAAACATATTCTACACAATTATAAATAATTTCTAACTTTAATCCTATTTAAAAAATGCCTCAGTTTATCGAGAATGCACCTAAGACTACGATTTGGCACAGCTCATTTTAACCTTGGAAAACCTTGCATATGGTCTTCATGAAGCAGTTTGGCAGAATCTTATCCACAAAACATAAGCGTAAATGAATTTCTTACAGCAAGAACAGAATACATTTAAGAGAAATGGTATCCAGGATAAAAAGCAACCTAGCTAAACAAAACAGCAGCATGATCATGGAACCTATCCAGTTGGCAACTACAGCCAATGGCAAGGACTAGTGCCTGGTGTGCCAAGCAGCTAGCCATTAACCCCAGGGGCCAATACTGGTCAAATGGATTTCAGAGTTTGGCTTCTGCACTTTTTAGCTGCCGTCCATGCTTTGTGTGCCAGTCTGTAAGCATTAGACCTGAAACTAAGAAAATTGAAGAGAGACAGAAAAATGGGCAGAATTAAGATGGTTATGAGAACAGGAAGGGATGGTAGTAACTGGTATGGATAGGCCATATGGTCTTTTTCTGCCGCGGAGTTGCAAATTTACCCAGTTCCAGGAATGAGATTTTAAGCCAGTTCAGGATTTCTGACAATCTCATCCTGATGCATTATGGGATCTGCAGCACTGATTTCAATGGGTAAAATCAGGGACTACAGATACCATACTGCATTGCAATGCAAATATAAAATCAGCACTGGCCACAAACTCTTGCTCCTGGAACTAGGCAACTTGACAAATCTGCTGCTGTCATATTCTAAGTGCCCGATATTTGAAAGGCATTTACATGGTTTACAACTCAGTAAACTGTAAATGCCTTAAACGGGAATATTCCACGGCACCTACATGGTTAGTGCCATCGAATATCCCTGTCTATACCCCTGCATGCCCCAATGCTATCTGGTTAGCATTGGGCCATGTTGGGGCCATTCTGGGATGGAGCGGAGGTGGAGAATGGCAGTAACTGGGTAGTGACACAGATAATAGTTCATCAATTCCAGAGTGAAACAAACTCAATTTAAAAAAAAATCACTCTACTGTAGTAAACATAGGCTAAGGGGTATGTTTACTAAACTGCGGTAACGTTACATAACGCGTGTTATGTAACGTTAACGATCGTTGATGTTCCGCGGCGCGGTAAACACCACAGAAGGTGGAGAGAGGGCTGAGAGAAGAGGTCAATGGGCGGAGTGTGGGCGGAGAGACGCTCCATTCACACTAACGCGCTGATCTGAAGAACTGAATCCTAATGCGATTGAAAACCTGCCGTTAGATGCATATATGCAGGAGAGAGAAACCATTTACGTGTCAGCAATGTACAGCCCAGGCAGGGAGCCCAAAAACTGTGATAGTAGTGCTCCATGTACAGCAATACCATAGTGCCAAAGTATGAATGGCCACTATGGCGATGGTGCAAATGGGGCATAGGGGGCCACAGGCGGGACATGTAGCATGGGCAGCTGGGGCACAGGGTGGACCAGGCGGGCTCCTAGGTGGCACATAGGAACATAGACATCGGAGATCAGCAAGACAGCAGTTAACCAAGGCCAAACACAATCCACCAATATCTATCTGGTCCATCCTAGCCAATAGTCGCTAGGGCACAGACCTGACATCCCCCCAGCCATCCCACCCCCATGTGGAGGGGACATAATAGTGGTAGGCAGTGATGGGAGGATGTGAGGATGTCCATGTAGGCCCCCCCACCCCAGAACCCGCTCCCTAGGTGGGTGCCTACCTACACAGTGCATAGCCTGGGACTGCGCACTACCAGCACCGACAGCAAATGGCCACATCAGCTTGGCAGGGGGGTGTGTGCCCATACTGGAGGGGGCAGTGCCACCTCCCTGCAGTGGACCTAGGCCATGCTCTGCATCAGTACGTGGTGTGCAGTGCAACATAAAAGGTCTGGCTGAGGAAAAGTGCAGGTAGCCCCAGGGACTACCATGCATCTGTGGCAACAGTGTGGTGCAGTACACCCAGCCAGTGTGTCCAGGAGCAGAGGGTCACAGGTGCAAGTCCCAGCTGTGGTTCCTGCAGAGCATGTCCCTATATTTTACCCTACAATGCAGATACAACAGCAACATGTGCAAAGCCCAAAGCAGCGGCGAACAGGGGTGCAAACACCCACTCACACAGGTTCCACAATCCAATGATGCATGGAGCGGCAGGCTGTTGGCCCTAGTATTGGGATGATGTTATCACCAGAGCACTATTACTACCCCCTGCACAGTTTAGCAATGTCGGCACTGTGATCAGGACTAGTGTGGCGGGCAGGGCTGCCAACCACCCCTATCTTTGTATAATGCTGCAAAAGGAGTGAGCATGTTTGTATGTCTATCCATTGTTCTGTGGCTGCCCAAACTTCACTGAGCCCAAAATGCCCCACTGTTAACAGCTTTAGCCTGATTAGATGCATAATGAGGAGCAAGGTATTCTGGGTATGGCCCGGACAGGACAGATTGGCCAGGATGCATCTTCACAGGGTGTGGGGCAATGGCTAGGACACTGTAGTGCCTGACCACCACCTGCATGGACAGGGTGGCCACAGCATGGTATACTGGGAGGGCATTCACTCTGAACGAGCAGTGACCATGGCAGGTCTAGGTTCCTACATAGCGCTCTACACTATTTGTCTCTAGTGATATATTTGTGTTCCTTAGTGCTGGGGTCCCAATCACTGAGATGCCTGCTTGCTGCACATAGTTCCTGGTGGACTGTCTGCAGTTAGACTGTGCATGGTCGGAACACCTTTAAGGTACAGTCTGACTGTGCTGTCTGCTGGTGACTGGCAGACAATGGTGGGAGGCACTTGGGGTTTCCAGACCTAACCCCAGCATTGCTGCTGGTCTGCCACTGTCCCAGTCATAGGTATGGCTCTGGCCCACCAACCCTGGAGGGCTGTCTCGTACAAACAGGATGGAGGTTGCTTCCCTGGGGCAGGGGCACTGTTCTTTAGCTACAAAATGGTGATGTGGGCCCTTTGGGGTAGGTAGTGTATACCACTGTGACCTATACAGCCACTGCTACACACACCTCATGTAATTCTAGGGACCCCTCTGCCCTGATAACAGCTGCCCATCTCAGCCAGACCCTCACACGGGGTACACACTAATCTGGCTGGTGTCTGGTCCCACAGGGCCACATGTGACTGCAGGATACAGATGGACACCAAATTACCTTCGGCTGCACTGCACGGAACACCTGTCACACACTGGTAGTGATGGGGATGTACAGCAGGACCTATCTCTAGCACTACATGTACTGCGGACCTAGTGCTGGGCACCAATCCTATCCCTCAGGGTGACCACAGAACCTGCACAATGGCATGGTCTGTAGCTACTCTGTGCCAGTATCACACACTGTCAGTTTGTCTTTCCCAGCTGAGGTATCGGAGAGGTGCAGACCCCATTTGGTGATCAGCTGTAGACTGCTATTCAGTATGTGCATTGCATCATGGGTATGGTGGGGTTACCCCATCCTGGCACTCAGAGCAGACAATTTGTGCGGTGACCTGCAGGCCTTCTGTACCCAGACATTGCTGTGACATACACCATGGAGGTATAGCCTACTGGTTAATACATTGCCATTCTTGGCAGTGTTCATTGGTTCAGTTCCTCATTGTTCCCTCCTCTCATGCCTGTCCTACTCAAATAGTGTGCATGCCTGTAGAGGTCATATTTTTGCAGATCTGCGCTTCCAGCCCATAAAACCCTCGCCACAATTGCCAACATTCCCTCGGTCCATCTATCTGCATCTGTCAGCTGTGTAGAGTCCTGTCTGCCTGTGCAGGCTGCCAGCCCGTGTCCTGCACTGCTACCCTTTCCTGCATTGCGCCTCATCGTGCTTGCCTCGCCTGTGCCTGATCTGCATGGCACCACCACTCCTCTGTCTACCCATCATTGTAACTATTCTGCCACCTCTGCCTCCACTGGGGGACACGTATTCCCATCGTCTGCCACCAACTGTTTTTCCGGTACTTTACATTGCCAACACCCTGTGCTGTGGTAGAGCTGCCCCACCATGTTTGTCATCAGTACTGGCAGGCACATGGGATGCCCGCAGATATGGCAGGTCCAGCGGCTCCCACTTCTCCCTCCTTCACTCACCTGTTCATTGCCTTTCCTGAGTGCTCTATCTAGTGTTAGGGCTACATCTGTCTCTGTTCCGCACAGGTCATGCATGTCATCCTGAGGCACTTTGCCGTCCCTAGGGCACACTAACCTAGGACACCATAACCTTGTTAGGCCACCTTAACCTATGGTTCCATAGCCCAGGGTACCTTCTGCGGTGCCTTGTCCAAGGGTGCTTAATATGGCGCTTAGCTTAGGAGGCCCTATAGGGAGCCTTTTGAGGCACCTTACAGGGCACCTTACTAGGCACCTTACAGGGCACCTTATGAGGCACCTTACAGGGCACCTTACAAGGCACCTTACATGGCACCTTACAAGGCACCTTTTAACGCTCGTTATTCTAAGGCGCCTTGTAATGCGCGTTAGCTGTCAGCTTGCTGTAACGATGCACTGCCCATGCCTTTATATGGGCATCTCTACCTTTACCGCGGAACCTACCGTGAATGACATTACTGCAGTTTAGTAAACATACCCCTAAGTGTTAGTATTCGATACAAATATCAATAACCTACCTTATCACAGGTCTACTCAAAGGAGAAAAAAGGCTTCAGATTACACGGGTCAGGCAGACAGAACCAAGCATAAGAACATAAGAACATAAGATATGCCATACTGGGTCAGACCAAAGTCCATCAAGCCCAGTATCCTGTTTCCAACAGTGGCCAATGTAGGTCATACGTACCTAGCAGTTTCCCCAAAAGACACAGGTTCCGTAATGCTTGTACTGGGTCAAGCATTGATATCCTGGGTTCCTTCTTAATAATGGTTTATTGACCTTTCCTCCAGGAACTTGTCCAAACCTTTTTTAAACCCGGCTACATTAACAGCCTTTTCTACATCCTCTGGTAACAAATTCCAGAGTTTGATTACACACTGAGTGAAAAAATATTTTCTTTTATTAGTCTTAAATAGTTTACCCTGTAGCTTCATTGCATGTCCCCTAGTCTCTCTATATTCTGATGACGTAATCAATCTACGTTTACCCGTTCCACTCCGTTCATTAATTTATATACCTCTATCATATCTCCCCGAAGCCGTCTCTTTTCCAGGTTAAAGAGCCCTAACCTTTTTAGCCTTTCTTCATAGGAGTATCCTTCCATCCCCTTTACTATTTTGGTGGCTCTTCTCTGAACCTTTTCTAATAACGCTATATCCTTTTTAAGATACGGCGACCAGAATTGCACACAATATTCAAGGTGCGGTCTCACCATGGAACGATACAGAAGCATTATAATATCCTTTGTTTTATTTTCCATTCCTTTCCTTATGATACCTAGCATTCTATTTGCTCTCTTGGCCACCGCTGCACACTGGGCCGAGGGTTTTAACATGGTATCCACAATGACGCCTAAATCTTTTTCCTGGGTTGTGGTTCCTATTGTGGAACCTTGCATCTTGTAACCATCTTGTAGTTTGGGTTGTTCTTCCCTAGGTGCATAACTTTGCACTTGTCCACATTAAATTTCATCTGCCATTTTGATGCCCAGTCTTCCAATTTATCAAGATCCTCTTGCAATTTTCCACAATTCTCTTGGGTTTTAACAACTTTAAATAGTTTTGTGTCATCTGCAAATTTGATAACCTCACTCGTTATTCCCTTCTCCAGGTCATTTATGAATATGTCAAAAAACAGCGGACCCAGCACAGATTCCTGGGGTACACCACTATTCACCTTTCTCCATTGAGAAGATTGGCCATTTAGCCCTACCCTCTGCTTTCTATCTTTTAACCAGTTCCTGGTCCACAATAGTACACTGCCTCCTTTCCCATGACTCTTTAGTTTTGCCAAAAGTCTCTCATGAGGGACCTTGTAAAAGGCTTTCTGAAAGTCCAGATACACAATATCAACCGACTCACCTTTGTCCACCTGTTTATTCACACCTTCAAAAAAACATAACAGATTAGTAAGACAAGATCTTCCTTGTCTAAAGCCATGTTGGCTGTCTCCCATTAGGCCATGACTATCTACATGCTGAGTAATTTTGTTCTTTATAATGGTTTCTACCATTTTTCCCGCTACTGACTTCAGGCTCACCGGTCTGTAATTTCCCGGATCACCCCTGGAACCCTTTTTTAAAATTGGCATTACCTTGGCGATCCTCCAATCTTCAGGTATTACAGATGATTTTAATGAAAATTCACAGATTACTAATAGCAGGTCTGCAATCTCATATTTCAGCTCTTTCAACACCCTTGGATGTATACCATCTGGCCACAGCATGTCTTTGGTATCTCCATCACATCAATAGCCAAAAAAACTCCTAAACAATATTTATATTTTTCAAATATTTTTCAATTATTTTGAATTTTCAATATTTCAAACAATTTCAATTATAGATAATACTCCCTTCTAAGCATGTCATTAATACAACTTAACTGAAGTGGTCTCCATGGCATAATTCAGGTCATAAAGATTTCAATCCAAACATCCTGACGCCAACCATTCTGTCAACTAAGCGTTTCACAATGCACTTTCTCAAGGGGTTTCAATAATCTCACAAGAAATGCCCCACTGACTATCAATGCCGCATGACATGCCACATGACAGGTCTCTACCACCTCCACTGGGAGACTTTCATGCATCTACCACTCTTTCCATAAATAAATATTTCTGTGTATTACTCCTGTGTCATCCCCTTTCACCTTCATCCTATCTTCCCTCATAGCAGAACTTGCTTTCAATAGAAAGAGGCCCTCCTCAGGTGCATTTATACCAATAAAAGCTTGACTACTACTACCAACCCGCAGCACTGATCTGCGGGCAAGAGGGGAGGTGGAGGGGCTCGTCTGGTCGCACCTTGCCATGAAAACCCAGAGGTGGGCTGCTAGGGATCAGCATTGACTCAATGGCACACAATAACAATAACAAAGCTGAAGAAGAGACATCTAGATGTTGGAATCTATATTAAGGAGAGTGAGAAGGATTTAGGAATGCATACACTAGGAGGGCAGATTCTCAACCCAACCAAGAGGTAAGGAGAAAAACCGTAGGTTTGCTGGCAGGCAAGACTAAGGTAGAAGAGTGAGCCTGTGCACATTCTCTCTGTAGTTTATTACTTGACTTTTGGTCTTTTAGCTGAAGGGAAAGAGATCCCTCCAGGCTGAGGAGAGCAGAACTGTACTCCATCAGTTCAGTTAGGTAGAATTACTTAAAACTGGAAATATTGAGTTATGAGCCTAGCAGAAATGTAAGCCTTGGTAGTGGAAACCCTTCCTCATAAGGAAGACCCTGTAGGATTATGAGCAGCTGCTGAGAGGTACCTAGAATGGATGGCCCATAGATGGAAGGTGTCCGATGCCGTGGGGTCCAGCAACTGACATGGGGGAGACAAAAGGATTTGATTTGATTTAATTTACTAAATTTGATATTTCACTTTTAACAAACAAGTTGCATCAAAGCAGATCACAATACAAAACATACAATTGCAGAGTCTGCTTGGATTTTGTGGCCAGGAGCAGCAGCACTATCTAATTTCCCTATTTAGGATTCTCAGAATTACACAGGATAAGAACTGGTACTTTCCAGAATCCTGGGAAGTTCCCCCTTGCCAAACAGTTTAGGATGGGAGGAGACTCTTTGGGGAAGGGAGAGCCCTCTCCCTATAAAAAACCTCAATCCAAAGGCAGTTTCTCTCTTTGACCCTCAAGCCATTGCACCATGCATATCTAAGTGGGTGTTTGCTCTTGGGGACACGTGCCTCTGGCACCCAGCCAGGTACAGCAATCTGCTTATGAGAGAAATCTTACCAACCACTCTGCTCGGCAGAAAGAAACTAGAGACTTGGGGGTATGTTTACTAAACTGCGGTAATCGAGAATAACGCGCGTAACGTAACGTTAACGATTGTTCGCACATCATAACGCGCGTTCTGACGTGCGAACGATCGTTAACGTTACATGACGTGCGTTAACCGTAGTTAACGATCGTAAACCCACGCGGCGCGTTAAAACAGCGCAGAAGGTGGAGAGTGGGCGGAGAGAAGGGGTCAATGGGCGGAGAGTGGGCGGGGAGAGGCTCCCCTCACACTAACGCGCTGATTTTCTGAGCTGAATTCCAATGCGAATGAAAACCTGCCGTTAACTGCAAATGACAAGGGAGAGAAACTATTTCAGTGTCAGCAATGTACAGCCCAGTCAGGGAAACAAAAAAAAAGTGATAAGTGTGATATATGTGCACAGAACAAAAGGGCACAGAAACACTGAAAATGACCACAACAAACTGGAAGAAAACAATAACCAAGATGGTCAATAGTGGTATCAATGAGAAACATCAACCCCTCCCCCCCCCCGAGTAAGCTCCATAGAACAGATATAAATTGTGCAAGGGTCTATACTCCATCCCCATACAAGGTGAATGAGCCCACAGTGAAATAGCACTGCTCAGGGTTTACCCCACCATCGGACAGGGTTCCTATGGCGTGCACATGTCCCGCAACAGCAGGGCGGGCATGTCGGAACGGCAACTGGACAGATGCTGGAGAAGGGGATACAGAGGGCCATAAGCGGCACATGCTGTGGTGGAGCTGGGCCACAGTCCGGACTAGGGCGATGCCTAGGTGGCCCATACGAATGCTGAAACAGCGGAGCAGCCAGACAGCAACTGCTGAAGGCCCAACATGGGCACAAGTGTGTTTCCCAAAGAGTCACAGGGGATAGTACCCAACAGCTACCCACAAGGGCACGGAACATTGGCAGGCGGAGCTGGGGGGGAGCGTGGACGTCTATGCAGGCACCCCTACCCCAGAACCCGCACCATAGGCAGCCGTCCACCTGCACACTGGATGGCCTGAGACTGCGCACCACCAGCTCCAGCAGCAGAAAGGCATGTCAGCATGGTGGCTGAGGGATACTGGTGGTAGAGGGGGCAGAGGGAGCTGCCCAGAGCAGACCTTGGCCTAGCCCTGTGTAGGTGGCTGCCATGCGCTGCAACAGACAGGCCCTGTCTGACCAACAGTCATGGTATCACCAGGGAACACACCATCTCCGTGAGAACATGGTGGTGCAGTGCACAAAACCAGTGCATTCAGAAGCAGAAGGTCACAGGTTCAAGTCCCAGCTGTGGCTTCCGCCAAACCAGTCCTCATATTTTACCCACAACTATAATGTGCTAATACAGACAGAACCGTTCCTGCAGATGACGTAAACATGCCCAAAACACCTACAATTTACCCTACAGAGCACAGACACCATAAACATGCACATTACCTAGAGCAGAGCCTCCCAAATGCAGTCCCGGAGGGCCAAACACCATTCAGGCTCCATGCTGCCTCTGATAAAGATGCCTGTGCTGCACTTCTATGCGCCACCCCCATGGTATGCAGATGTATCTCATGCATATTCATGAGGGACAGCATGAAAACCCGAACAGTGTTTGGCACCGCAGGACTGGAGTTGGGAACCTCTGCCGTAAAGCAGCAGCCAACAGGGGCAGACACACACCCGCACCCACAGGCCCCATGATCCAAAGCCCCCTGGAAAGGCAGGACTTCGGGCTCTGCGTGCATCTCCCAATACTAGCACCTGCATACCTTAGTAATGCCACCCTAAACCTGGGAATATGGTACACAGCTATCAAAAGATTGCTATGATTACTGGCAGATAGCAATCCCTAGGTTAAGTACAAACGTTTGAGTGAGCTGCATCATAGCAACCTTTCTGATGTCTGTGGAGTGTGCTACAGGTCTTGTGTCTGACAGTGTTTACCAACTTGGGGAGTGACTCCTCCAGTATTGCGTACCATAGACATGCCTGCACTGTGCCCAGGACTGGTGTGGTGGCCAGGGCTGCCCAACAGCTCCATAGCTGCACAATGCTGGCATAGGTGTGGGGAGTGTGTGTCTGTCTATCAAGTGTGTGGTGGGTGTCAACACCCTCCACAGCCCTCAGTGCTAGCACTGTTGCCATTATTGGCCTGCCAATGTGCATAATGAGGAGCAAGGTACCGTGGGAATAGCCTGGATAGGGTGGCCTGACCTGGCTGCATCTGCACAAGGCATAGGGCAATGGCTTGGACATTGTAGTGCCCGGCCACCACCTGCACGGACAGGGTGCCCATAGCATGTCCTGCTGGGAGGTCACTCTCACCCTGACTGAGCAGTGACCATTGCATGGCTAGGTTCCCCCATAGTGCTATATGGCAGTTTGTTCATGTGATATCTATGGGTTTCCTTTTGGGGCCCAATCACTGACTTATCTGCTTCGTGAGTATGCTGAGATCCCTGTTCTGGGTGCCTGCATCTCCTCCAGGACCATGCACTATGGACTAGCTGGCGGACTGTCTGAAGCTAGTATGTGTCTTGCTGGAACACCTTGCAGGGTGCAGCGGCTGGAGGTTGTCAGATAATGTTGGGGGGCAGCTGCGCATTTCCAGGCCTGCCCTCTGTCTGCCCTTGCGCTATGGATGTGTAGCACTCTATCTGTTCCCCAACAGGACTGGGGATGATGGTCCCCTCTACTGCTACCATTGCAGGGAGGTAGACTGTGGATATATTGGTGGGTGCTCCTGTTCTGCACCCTGAGCCCCAGAGGGTGGGTTGTGTGGTGGTACATAATCTGCCTATGGGTCCACAACCCCCCCCTTCACCCACAGCAGGTAACCATGGCACCAACACCGGATATGCACTATTCTGGGTGCATCATCGCCCATAGGGACTAGATATGACCGAGACATACAGCAGGACACAGAACGGAACTACCTACAACACACTGATGGGGACCTGCAGCATGGCGTAGTTCAGCCATGAAAGGTGCTGTGGACCTGGTGCTGGGCGCCCCACCTCAACCTCAGGGTGGGCACAGTACCCGCACAATGTGACTGTCTGTGGCTACTCTGTGGCAGTGACGCACACGGTCATCTCGCCCTCCTGGGCCAGGGTGCTGTGGGGGTGCATACCCCATCTCGTGTTCATCTCTGGACTGCTGATCTGCGTGTGCAGTGCACCATGGGTATGGGTGCGTTGACCCAGATCCTGGCCAACACAGCGGGCGGTTTGGGTGGTGGCCTGCCGCCCTTCAGTAGGCAGCCAGGGGGCTGTTAGCAGCTATGGGGCTGTAGCCCAGTGGTTCCTTCACTGCCTGTGGGGCCAGTGGTCATGAGTTCAAACCCACAGTGGGGTTATTTTATAGGGCTGTCTGCAGCATTGTCTGTTTTTCATGTACATTAGTGCTGCCAGCGCCAACCCCTCAGCGTACTGTAACCGTACAGTGCCTCATAAGGCGCCCCATGCGGCACCTTATATGGCGCACTATAAGGTGCCTTATAGGGTGTTCTATGGGGGACATTATGGGGTGCCTCAGCGGACAGTGCACTTTATAATGTAGCCTATGGAGTGCGTTATGGGGTGCCTTCTGTGGCACCTTAGGTTAAGCCACTGTGAGGGTGTGTTTGCTGGCAGCACTATTAAAGTACACCTAAACTTCCTCACAGCCCAATACTTCACCCTTTCCAGGCCAAGCCCACAACTTTCGGGATCCACACTTCTGCCTACATATTCCTTTCAAATGGTATATAGTACATGACCATGGCAGAGGGAATGTCACTATTGGAACATATTGCATAAGACAGGTACAATTTTCCTGACATATGCAAATGTTAACCCGGCTGCAGACTGTGGATTAAAATATTATAGTAGGCCTTCAAAGGGTTACACATGATACCTCAGTCAGCCTTATTCATTGGGCACACTGGGGAATCGAACCCATGACCCATGTACCATCAGTCTGTGTAGTAACCATTGTGCTACAGCTCTGTTTCTGTATTTGGGTGTTTGCGCGCTGTCTTCAGCTTGCGCGCAGTAGCGCACGCGCTGTAGCGATTGTTGCTGCGCGGCACGTAATAACGCACACAACTGCGCGTTATCGGTTACGATGTACCGCCCATGTCCTTTTTTGGCATTTCTTCCACTAACGCGGCTCCTAACGCGAATCACACTAACGCAGTTTAGTAAACATACCCCTTGGAGTCTGAAGATGTGGGTTCCTGGAGAGACCTGCAATGAAGCCCAGCAGATAGAGAGAAGCAATTTAATTGAGAGTGCAGATTGTCGAAGGAATGGGGTAAATTATACTCCAGATATGATTACCTGAAGAAGTTAATCTACTGTAATAGAGTTTCATTCTTTAGTTTGAATGAGTAAATGTTTAGTTTTCCTACTACATAAATTTGGCTATGAATGGGACCCAAATATTCTCAAATTGCTGAATCTTATCCCTTTGTTTGGCTGTCATTTTCTCCAACACATACGCGCTCTCCGTTCCTCTACTTTGGGTGTTTTTTGCCAGTTTCCAGCCCTTCACTATCTCACTCCTCGCCGCTATAGTGCATAAGCATATTAGTCTGCCCTTCTCTCCTTCCCATCCTCACCCTCTCACCCCCAACAAGACATTAGCCATTTCCCAATCCACTCTTTGTCTTAAGAGATCTTCTACTTCATGTAGAATTGCTTGCCAATAATTAGCTACTTATGGGCAAGTTCACTACATGTTTATAATCTCCTAATTCAGTACATCCCCTCCAGCAGTTCTTTTTACCCTGCCTTGTCATTTTCATGGCAAGGATCAGAGTGAGGTACCACCGCATTATCATTTTGTAATTTTGTTCTGTGTATTTAGTTGTATTCATTCCTTCTTTTAAACTTTTATTTATTGTTTTCCACTCCTGTATCCCCATCCTAAGTTTTTCTCCCAGTGCAGCTGATGTAGTGCCTTCCTTCCCGTGTGCTTATTTAACAGCATTCCATATATACATGACAAGGGTCGTTTTTAAATTCCCTTTTACCAGCATAGGGTTTCGAATTCCGACAGCTCCTGTTGGACTGCCTCCCTCCAATGTTCTGCCTGCATTCAATGGCGTATTTGTAGGTATCCATAGAAATCCTACCTCTTTATCCCATATTCTTTCATCAGGTCTTCAAATGTAGTCACTCTTCCCTCCTTACATACTTGGTACAAGACCTCTAAAGCCTTGACCATCTCACCTTCGAAATATAGGATCATGAGTACCCGGTGGGAACAATTCATTATGTCTTATCGGTTGGAGTAGGGATCGTTCCTTCCTTAGAGGCTGCACTTCTTTGGTTCAATGCTATATGGATTTGAGCGCTCCCTCACTAATTTAGGTAGCCATGATAGATATTTCAGTGGGATTCCCTCAGTGTTGCCCTCTGCTATGGAGACCCATTTTTTCACTGGAACATCGTGCCAGTGCACAATGTTCGCCATTTGTGCCGCTATGTAGTACTACCATAACCCCCCTTCTTTTATTAGATTGTACAACGCCTTTTGTGCTATTCTCGGTGGCTTGTGTTGCCAGATATAGTGGAATAGGTTTTGCTGGGCTAGCTCTACATCCCATTGAGGTATCTCTATTGGCAAGGTTTGGAAGAGATAAAGAGCCTTTGGTAGGGCCACCATCTTCACACTTGCCACTCTAACTAACCAAGACAATGTTACCCTTGTCCATTCTTCTAGTTCCTGTGCCAGTTTTCTCCACATTGGTTCATAATTCAGTTGGTATAACCTCGAGGGGTCTGCGCTCAACTGTACCCCTAGGTATCTTATACTTCTTTTTGCTCACCTAAAAGGGAATTTATTGCACATCTTGCTTATTTCCTGTTCTGTAAGAGATAAGTTTAACCCTTCTGTCTTATTGAGGTTAACGTTAAACCCTGAGACTAACTAGTAGCTATCCATTTCCTCCTGTATTGCCCCTAATGAGGTTTCAGAGTGTGTAATAGTGAGCTATATGTCATCGTGAAATCTTATATTGCGCTCCCTTTACACTAATCCCCCTCACCTCCTCTTAGTCTAATTCTCTCCGTGAATGGTTCTAAGTATATTGCAAAAAGCAAAGGGGAAAGTGGGCATCCTTGCCTGGGTCCCCTTTGTAACAGGAAAAAACTAGAGTACCCTCCATTCACTTTTACTGCAGCCTCAGGTTAGACGTACAGGGCTTTTACCCATCCAATATATTGTTCCCCAATCCCCAGCTTTCCCATAGCGCTCCATAGGAATCCCCAGCTCACTTGGTCAAACGCTTTTTCAGTGTCCACTGCCACTATTATCTTGGGCTCCTTTGTTTGGCCGATTCTTTGAATAATATTCACCACCCTTTTTACATTGTCCCAAGCTTGTCTCCCTTGTATGAAACCAATTTGGTCTGCATTAATCACTCCCGGGAGGTGCTGTCCCAATCTGGCTGCCAGAACCTTCGATAAGATCATGGCATCCAGGTTAAGCAAGGAAATAGGTCTATACGATGCACATCTGGCTGGTCCTTACCCGGTTTAGGTAACACACTAATACCTGCTTGTCCCATAGGAGCTGGTAAAGTGCTCTCCTCCCTTACTGCTTGAAGAGCTGCACCAACCAGGGATCCACTTGCTCTTTAAAGGTTTTGCATATCCTTGCCATCATACCGTCTAGGCCTGGGGCTTTATCGTTTGCTAGGGAATTTATGGCCCTATCCACTTCCTCTAGGGTTATAGCCCTATCCATTGCCTCCTTGCACTCATGGAAATTTTGGGTAGCTCTATCTGCTATCGTTCACCTCCTTGTCTGTTACTAGTTTATCCTCTAGATAAAGTTCTCTATAAAAATCCTGGAATTCCTTCCAGAGACCTTCGTCTTCCCAGATCCATTCTCCCCTGGCAGAACATAATTTAGTCACTGCTACAGAGCCTGCTGTGCTTTCAAACTGCATGCTAGCAGCTTCTCTGGACAGTTTCCATGTTCATAGATTTTTTGCCTTGTCCTTTGCAATTGGAAGGTCAGCTCGTCTAGCTGTAGTGCTCTCACTTTATTTTGTGCTATATCTATCCCTTGCCTAGTGACCAGTCCTCTTTTCCTCCCCCATGCCGCCTCCAGCTCTTAGCTTTTCCATAGCCTCCCTCAGGGCCTGTGCCCTTATTTTTTTTGGTGTGCCCCCTATCCAATAAAGCACCCTCTAATGTACGCTTTAAAGGCATCCCATATTACCGCAGTGTCCGTTTCCCCAGTATCATTGAATTCAAAGAAGTTCTGTAATTTTTTTTATTGCCCTGACCTGGACTTTGTCTTTTAACAAACTATCATTCATTCTCCAAAACCTTATACTGGGATGTGGTCCCCATCCCTGCACCTCTGCCCATAGCATACCATGGTCTGACCATGTACTTGGTTCATAATCTGCTCCGGTCAGCGCTTGCACCATTTGACTTCATCAAGATCATATCGATTCGTGTGCTAATCTGGTGTGGCGCAGAGAGGAATGAGTAAGCTCTACTCCTAGGCCTCTTTTCTCTCCACCCATCCACATACTGCCACTGTGTCATTAATTCCAGGAGTCATTTTCTATGGAGCTTTCCTCCCCCTTCCTTCCGGTGGGAGTGGTCAAGTGCTGGGTTAATAATAGTATTAAAGTCTCCCGCCATGATTACCGATCCCCCCAAGAAGCCTGATAGTTCATTCAATACTAAAGAATTGTCCCTATCCAGTATTAGGTGCATAGTCACTCATGATTGTAATTAGTTTCCCTTAAAACCAGCCCTTTGATTGCAATATATCAGCCTTCTCCTCCCAGGGTATTGTATTCCTCAATAGGATTGCTGCCCCCCTGACTTTTTTCCTCCTCTTGGTGATTCACAGTATTGTCTATTGTACTGTACGTGCAAAAGCAGGCTATAATCTTGTATTCGTATGTGAGTTTCTTGCACATACACTATGGCTAGGCCAATCTTTGGGCCTCTTTGATGAGAAGCCATCTCTTCTGGGGTGTATTAATCTCTTTCATATTGATAGTGCCAATTTTCAGGCTCCCCATTTGGCTTGTTTCATCCCTCCCTCTCCTTATCCTCTTATCCTCTCCTACCCCTTTTCCCCCACCCCTTCCCTCTCTCCTTACCCTCTTGGTGCCCTCCTCTCCCCTCTCCTTCCTCTCCCCTTTAAGTCGCTGACCCCCTTTATCTAGGCAGCCATTCTGATACATACTAGGAAGCCACAAGGGAGGAGTGGCCTAGTGGTTGGGGCATGTTACCTCAGGCCAGAGGGCCAGGGGATTGAATTCCACTACAGTTCAGCAACCTTGGTCTGGAAGGACTGGGGTTTCTAGTCCCATAGGTGCTCCTTGTGGCCTTGGGCAAGCCACTTAACCCTCTGTTGCCTCAGGTATAAAAAACCAAACACAAACAAACCCATAGATTGTGAGCCCTTCGGGGACAAGGAAAAAAATATATAAACACAGTACCTGAATGTACACCACTGTGACTGGTAGAAAAGTGGTATATAAGCCTAGTTAAATAAAATAAATAAATAAATTCCTCCACCCCTCCCCTAGTGTGTTCCTTTATTCCCCCCCCCCTTTTCCCTCTAGGTTTATGTTATCCCCTCTATCTCTTCTCTTGAAACATAATATATTAATATAACATCTCCCCTTTCCTATTCCCCCCTTTCCAAGCCTGCTCCCTCTCACATTCGCTCATTTTGCATACTTCACACTGAGTCCCTCTGCCTCCTCGGCTCATCCAATGCTTTTCTCGCCAGGGCACTGGTTAGCATTGTCATTTATGCATGGCCTGCTCCTCCAGGGGTTTATCTTGGTGCCTTTGGAGTCTCTTGCCTCCCTCCACTTGCTTCCATTGGTGATCTCGATGGAGTGTACTAGGTTGCTCTGTTCCAAACACGTCCATCCCTGGTATCTGCAACTCCCGCAATGCTGCCACTGCTTCTGCTCTTGTTTTTGTTCAGATAGTGCGTCCCTCTTTGGTCAGTGCTAGAGCAAATGGAAATTGCCATTTATACTTTACTCCTTCACTCCTAAGTTTCTGTGTTATATCTCTTAGCTTCCTCCACTTGCGCAACGTGACTGGAGATAGATCTTCATACACTTCTATTTTATGTGTGTCCCATACCAAAAATCCTTGTTTTCTAACTTTTGCCATTATTTGTTCCTTTATCCAGTAACTTTGAAAACACACCACAATGTCTTTAGGCCTGTTTGGTTATATTCTTCTAAGTGCCTGGTGAGCCCATTCCAATTTTATATCGTGTCTGTTTGCTTCTTCCCAGAGGATGGAAACCTTATCTATTATCACTTTGGAGCTATCCTGATATGTTGGATCCTCTGGTGCTCCTCTAAATCTAAGGTTATTATGCCTTTGCCTGTTTTCAATGTCCTTCAGTTTCTTGGCCATGGCGTCTTGTGCTTTTCCCATATCTTGCACCTTTTGATCTAGGGCCTCATATTTCTCTCCATTCATTTATACTTGTTGTTCTACTGTACGTCCTCAATTCTCCTCCCAAACTTAGATAGCTCTGCTTTCAGGTTGGTGGCAAAGGTGGCAAAGTCTCCCCTCAGGAGTTGAACTCCACTTGCATTTCCTCCATCCATTGCTGTAGTTCCCCTGCCGGGACTTCTGCGGTTGCTGCACTAGTTTTGCGAGTCCTTTTCAGAATGTTCCCCTCCTGGTTGGTGCCAGGTAACCTCATTTGCCACCATTTTCGCTCCCTCTTTTTTGCCGCTTACAACTTGTTCAAAAGCAAAGTCTGCCAAGTCCACCGGCTTTTTCTTCCTGGCCATCTCGTCACCCATGCAATCAGAGGCTCTTAGAAGTGTTTCTTTGATGTTCTTTACCTAAGGGGATTTTCCATTTCTTGCTCTCATTAGCAGGGAATAGTGGAGCTTCACGTTTACACCACTATCTTCATTGGTGATGTTACCGGAAGAGTTGACTCTAATTTTAAGTAAATTCTTGGTTAAGCACACAACTCTGGTTTGTCACGTGTCTAAACTTTAAATATTGCCACAAATGTCATACTTTCTCCCAAGTCTGAACGCTGATAGTTAACACTCCAGAACTCAGAGAAACTCTGGCTAATAGCTCTCTGGACTGGTGTGCTTCCTTGTCTGCCGAGCAGTTCTGCAGCGCCTGCTGGGACCACACAGAAAGAGGTTTACATAATAAAATACAAGATAATTAAAAATCAATTCATACATTTCAGCAAAAAGCATAGCCTTCCATTTCTTATGAAAATGAAGGGAAGTGAATTCTTCCCTCTTATGTAACTGAGTGGATATTTTTTTAAAGTTGCCCTCAAGTCAATGCTGACTCCTGGTGACCCAGCAGCCCCTGCGATTTCTTGGCAAGGTATGACCAGAAGTAGATTATCATACCTTTTCTTCCAAGGTAATGGAGGATAAAGAGTAGTTATTCACCTGTAACAAGTGTCCTCCAGGAGCAGCAGGAATCAGTCCTCACATATGGGTGACATCGACGTCGATGGAGCCCTTGCGGAGCATTTCCCCAGCTTTCTATGAAAGCCTTTGGGAATACTGCGCGCATGCGCGGTCCCCTTCCCGCCTAAAGGTGCCATCTTGCTCAGTCTGATGACATAGCTAAAAGACAGCACAAAAAACAAAATGAACTATGTACAACCGCAACTCCCAGGGGAGGAGGGAGGGTTGTGAGGACTGATTCCTGCTGCTCCTGGAGAACACCTGTTACAGGTGAGTAACTACTCTTTCTCCAGGACCAAGCAGGAAGTCAGTCCTCACATATGGGTGACTCCCTAGCTCTGGGCTACCAGGAACGCAGGCTGAACAAGAGAACTCCCTCTAGTCCCAGCATCAAAGAAAGGCTTTCACTGAAAAAGGACCCCCACCGGTAGCCCAACGGAGGGCTGGAGGGCAGGAGTTGCATAAACCTCAAAGAGATTCCGGAGTACTGCCTGGCCAAAAGCACTGTCCCTACGGGACTCTCTCTCCAGGCAGTAATGAGCTGCAAAAGTCTGGCTTGAGGACCAAGTTGCAGCCCTGCAGATGTCTGCCAACGGTACAGAGCGGAGATGAGCTACTGAGGCAGCCATAGCCCTGACACGGTGGGCCGTGACCCGACCCTGCAAGGGAAGGTCAGCTGCCCTGTAAGCCCAGGTGATGCAGTCAGCCACCCAGATGGACAAGGTACGCTTGGATACAGATAACCCCAAATTATTAGGGTCAAAAGATATGAAGAGCTGAGTAGCCCTTCTATGCCCCTGCGTACGGTCAAGGTAGAAGGATAAGGCCCTTCTACAGTCCAGGGTATGCAGGACTGCTTCAGCCTGGCTTGCATGAGGCCTAGGGAAGAATGTCGGAAGAACCACCTCCTGGTTGAGGTGGAAAGAGGAGACAACTTTAGGAAGGAATTTAGGATGAGTCCCAAGGACTACTATGTTCCTATAGAAGCAAGTGTAAGGCCTGTCACAGACCAGGGCCTGAAGCTCACTCACCTGTCTGGCCGAGGTTAGGGCTACCAGGAAGAGCATCTTCTAGGAAAGGAAGCGGAGAGGACAAGTAGCCATCGGCTCAAAGGGTGGGCGAGTCAGTTGTTGCAAGACCACATTCAACTCCCACTCAGGGGCTGGAGGACGGATAGGAGGCTTGAGCAAGAGAAAACCTCTGAGGAACTGGGACACCAAGGGATGAACCGACAAAGAGTGTCCTTCCACTAGTGAGTGGTGAGCTGCTAGAGCTGAGAGGTGGACCCGAACAGAATTGGACTTGAGGCCCTGATTGGATAAGTGCAGCAGGTACTGAAGCACCACTGGCACAGAGCAGGAGAAAGGATCTTCTGTGCGTAGCTGACACCACAAAGAGAACCTTCTCCATTTCAGGGCATAGGTTTTTCTGGTGGACTGCTTCCTAGAGGCTAAGACCACCTCTTCAATTTCCTGAGGCAAGCCCCAGGGAGCCAACACTACCCTTGCAGCCTCCAGGCCATCAAATTGAGAGATTTGAGGTTGGGGTGCAGAAGAGAACCCTGATCCTGAGAGAGAAGGTCGGGCTGCAACCCCAGAGGTAGTGGGGTGTCCACTGCCAGTTGAAGCAGAAGTGGAAACCAAGGCTGCCTCGGCCACCTGGGGGGCTACCAGAAGCACCGAGGCCTTGTCCTTTAGAATCTTGAACAAGGTTCGGGCCACCAGAGGTGTGGGAGGAAACGTATACAGGAGGCCCTGGGACCAAGAAATCAGGAAAGCATCCGCTGCTAGTCTCAGAGGATGCGGTTGCTTGGAACAGAACCTGGGCAGCTGCCAGTTCAGGGGACTGGCAAAGAGGTCTATGGATGGAAGTCCCCATTTCAGGAAAATTTTCTGAACCACGAATGGGTGCAGTTGCCATTTGTGGGGCTGCAGAACTCTGCTCAACCTGTCTGCCAGGAAGTTCTCCTGGCCAGGGAGATAAACAGCCTTGAGAAACATGTTGTGCCTGAGTGCAAACAAGCAAGGTCCTGTGCCTCCTGACAAAGGAGCCTGGACCCAGTGCCGCCCTGCTTGTTTACATAGAACATGGCTACTTGGTTGTCCGTCTGTACCAAGACAGACTGGTGAGCCAGGTTTTGAGAGAAAGTTTTGAGGGCTAAGTGAATAGCCCGTAGTTCCAGTAGGTTGATCTGTTGCTTGGCCTCCCAGGGAGACCATAGACCCTGGGTGCACTTGTCCAGACAATGTGCCCCCCAGCCTTGCAAGGAGGCATTGGTGGTTAACACTACTGTGAACACAGGTATCTGAAAAGGCACCCCTTGTAGTAAGTTGGGGGGGTGCAGCCACCAGCGGAGGGAGTTCAGGAATGGTTTGGACACCCGTACTCTGTCTCTGAGGCTGCCTGTGGCTTGTGTCCACTGAGTTCTGAGGCACCACTGGGCAGGCCTCATGTGGAGGCCGGGCATTTGGAGTCACATGCACTGTCGATGCCATGTGGCTCAGGAGCCTCAGACAGAGTCTGGCGGAAACCAGTGGCATGCTGAGAAACTGGCTTGCCAAGTCCATCAGTCTTTGGGCTCTGTCTTCTGGCAAGTAAGCCTTTGCTTGCAGAGAGTCCAGCCTCGCCCCTATGAACTCCAGGTTCTGGGAGGGGAGCAAAGTGGACTTTTCGAAGTTTATGACAAAACCCAGGTGTTGAAGGAGAGAGATAGTTCGGAGGGTGGCTTGCCTGGCCTCCTGGCATGTCTGACCCCTGATGAGCCAGTCGTCCAGGTAGGGGAAGACAAAGATACCTTGATTCCTCAAGTAGGCCACCACCACTGCTAGGCACTTTGTAAAGACTCTTGGGGCGGAAGTTAATGGTAATGGTTTCCTCCCACTATGAACCTGAGGTACTTCCTGTGGTCTGGATGAATGAGGATGTGAGTGTACGCATCCTTTAGATCTAAGGAGCATAGCCAATCTCCCTGCTGGAGGTAGGGCAGTAATGTTCCAAGAGTAAGCATCTTGAACTTTTCTTTTTCTAAGAACTTGTTGAGATTTCTGAGGTCGAGAATAGGCCTGAGGCCTCTGGTTCTCTTTGGTACTAGGAAGTACCTGGAGTAGAAACCGTGACCTTGTAGGTGGGGAGGCACAGGCTCCACCACCTTGTCTCGTAGCAGACCCTGAAGCTCTCGAAGGAGGAGGTCTGTGTGCAGAGGAGGCCTTGGAGGCTCTCCTGGGAAGTAAGGAGGAGGCAACTGGTGGAAATGGAGCACATAGCCCTTGTGGACTATGCTTAAGACCCAATTGTCTCCTGTAACGGGTGGCCACCTGTGGGCAAACAGGGCTAGTCGACCTCCTGTGCAGGGATGGGACAGCAGAGATGGAGAGGCTATACTTTGGGAGTCAAAAACCCCACCCTGCTGAGTGGGAGCAGGAGCCGGAGGCTTGGGGGTCTTCTGCCTACGGGGCCCATGTCCCTGCCCCTGCCCCTTGGCCTGCTGACCCTGCTGGGGAGCTGGGAAGGCCTGGTAATGTGGGAATGGTTTGTAGGCAGTCGCCTTCCTCGGGTAAAAGGACTTCTTACCCGAGCCCTTCTTTTTCTGGGAAGGGGCAGAAGTTTTTCTGGACAGCCTTGTCCTAGTGAGGTGCTCGGTTTCGAACTCAGCAGCCTTCTCGGCCATGGGCTTGCCAAAAAGGTTTTAACCTCGGCAAGGGACATCGACCAACTTGTCCTGTACCCATGGCTAGAGGTCTGACGACTGCAGCCATGCCTGGTGTCGAGCCACGATGCTGGCTGCTGCAACAGGAGCCGAGGCCTCGAAGCCATCGTAGGCTGCTCGGGACATGAACTTAGAGCATTCCCGCACTCCCGAGGACAAGGACTTGAACCTCTGCAAAGGCTCCCCGGAGAGACCAGCAGAGAACCCGGCAAGCTCCTTTGCCAGGTCCCGCAAGTACATGCCCATGTACAGCTGGTAGGACTGGACACGGCAAGCAAGCATCGAGCCTTGGAAGCACTTTATACCAAATGCATCCAGGTTCCGGGCCTCCCTGCTGGGGGGCACCGCGGAGTGCTTTTCAGGCGATGCATGGCCGATTCCACCACTTTTCTCCGGGTGACAAGGACAGTACGTCCGTTGGGCTCCTCGGAAAAAGAAAGACTGAGCAAGATGGCACCTTTAGGCGGGAAGGGGACCGCGCATGCGTGCAGTATTCCCAAAGGCTTTCATAGAAAGCTGGGGAAATGCTCCGCAAGGGCTCCATCGACGTCGATGTCAACCATATGTGAGGACTGACTTCCTGCTTGGTCCTGGAGAAAATGATTTTCCCAAGATCAGAACAAGTGCCAATTGCACCCTAATCTCTTAGGTATAAGTCTGTTGCTCGAACAATTAGACTATTCCTTCACTCCAAGTGGGTATTAGTATTCCAGATTATCTAAATGGTTATCTGTAGAAATGTCTCAGATATTCCTTCTGTTCTTTGTATAGTTATGCTTCAGGGGGATCAATGGTACTTTTGTTGTACTTATAGTTGTACAGCAAAGTTAACACCTTTAAATACTGCCAGCCAGCCTTTCTCACAATTACTCTTGTCTTTTGTTTTCCTGGGAGAGGAAGGAAGGGAAATCCTACCCAATAATATCCTTTTTCTTCAGATGGAGGAAAACAACGAAGTCTGCCCAAGGGAGACTCATTCCAGGTCAGCCCAGGACCCAGGGATACCTGCAAGGAAGTTTATAATTTTTCTCACTGCATGCCATCTCAGTGATAGTTTTTCTGTAATGGGTAATTGGCAGGGCAGGCCTTTCTTTACCAGTAAATAAACTAGATAGTCACTTGGAACAGAAGAATTTTGGAAAAAAAGGTGGGGGGAGGGGGGTTGCAACACAAGAGCAAGCAGAGCTAACCTGGTGGAGCAGCATGGCTGATGGGAATCCCCAGGCCTAAACAGCTGAAAAGGGAATTGAATCGGCCAAGCAGGACAGCGGGAGCAGCTCCCTATTACTCTTCCTTATAGGACCACAAGCAGGTTCAAACTGTGTGGTCAGAAGGCCAACACTTCCCAGTCCTGATGGTGACCTCATGCAATGTAATATCAGCATCAGGAAGTGCTGACCCCATGACCACACATTTGCACATACCTGCAGTGCCAGCCTTAAAGAGGAGAAGGAAGAGGGGCGGGAAGTTGCAGCATAGCTGAAGATGTTTATATGTCAGCTGTGGTGGGGAGCTGGGATGGGCAAGGCAGGATGGGGTGAAACAAATGCAGTGGCGACCACAAGGCCAAAAATTTGCCTAGCATGCTGAGTGCATTTACACTGGCCCTAGTGATGTCCTGCCATTAATATTTTCACTTGACTTTGATGTTTTGATTTTATGTGTTGCTGTTTAACCATGTTCATTTTACTTGTATCCTGCCTTTAGCAGAGTTATCTGATGGTATACAAATTAACACATTAAAATAAATTAATTCAAAACAAAAAGGTGGTATTTTACATAGAAAAAGAAATTCAACGTCAAGGGGTCACGATACGAAGGCAAGGATCTTAGACTTTAGGAAGACTAACTTTGCCAAGATGGGCCAATACCTCAGGGAGTCGTTAATGGGATGGGAACTGTTGGGGGATGTAGAAAAACAGTGGACAAAACTGAAAGGGGATATTTTAAGGGCAACCAACCTTTTTGTTAAAATGGTAAATAAAGGTAAAAGGAAAAGGAGACCGCTATGGTTTTCAAAAGAAGTAGCTGAAAAAGTGAAGAAAAAGAGGGAGGCCTTCATGAAATACAAGAGATCACAGAGAGGGGAAGACAGGCATCTATATTTGGAAAAACTTAGAGAAGCTAGCAAAGTAGTCAGGAAGGCAAAGATTCAAAAGGAGGAGGAAATAACCAATGCAATAAAATGGGGGGATAAGACATTTTTCAGATATATTAGTGAGAAGAGGAAGGGCAAAAGTGGTATTGTCAGACTTAAGGGTGCAGGGGAGGAATATGTAGAAGCTGATAAGGATAAAGTGGAATTGCTTAACAAATATTTCTGTTCTGTGTTCACAGATGAAGAATCAGGAGCAGGACCTCAGAAAACACCCCTAAACAGGAAAAGAAGCAAGGGACATCTTGAACAATTTTCAGAAGACTGTGTTCGTGAGAAACTAGCTCAACTTAAAGAAGACAAAGCGATGGGACCGGATGGGATACACCCTAGAATACTGAGGGAACTTGGGGACGTTCTAGCAGCTCCACTGACTGACCTTTTCAATGCCTCGTTGGAGTCGGGAGTGGTGCCAAAGGACTGGAGAGAGGCACATGTGGTGCCTTTACACAAAAGCGGAAGTAAGGATGTGGTTGAAAACTATAGGCCGGTTAGTTTAACTTTGGTGGTGAGTAAATTATTGGAAACGCTGCTGAAAGAGAAAATAGTGAGGTCTCTGGAGTCCAGCAGATTACAGGATCCGAGGCAGCATGGATTCACCAGAGGCAGGTCTCGTCAGACAAATCTGATTGATTTCTTTGACTGGGTGACCAGGGAGTTGGACCGAGGGAGAGCCCTAGATGTGGTGTATTTAGATTTCAGTAAAGCCTTTGACACTGTTCCTCACAGGCGACTTATAAACAAACTGAGCACCCTAGGGATGGACCCTAAAGTTACTGCTTGAGTTAGAAATTGGTTGGGTGGGAGGCGACAAAGAGTACAAGTAAATGGAGCTCACTCTGAGGAGAAGGATGTTACCATTAGTGTGCCCCAGGGATCTGTCCTTGGTCCGATTCTTTTTAACATCTTTGTTAGTGATATAGCGGAAGGGCTGTCGGGTAAGGTTTGCCTCTTTGCAGATGATACCAAAATCTGCAATAGAGTAGACACCCAGAAAGGTGTAGATAATAAGCTTGAAGAATGGTCTAGAATTTGGCAGCTGGGATTTAATGTTAAAAAATGTAAGGTCATGCATTTGGGCTGCAGCAATCCAAGGGAGTAATATAGTATAGGGGGTGAAGTACTTTTCTCCACTAAAGAAGAGCGGGACCTAGGCGTGGTTGTGTCTGATGACCTTAAAGTAGCTAAACAGGTAGAAAAGGCGACGATAAAAGCTAGAAGGATGCTTGGGTGCATACGGAGAGGAATGGCTAGCAGAAAAAAGGAGGTGATAATGCCTCTGTATAAGTCTTTGGTGCGATCTCATTTGGAGTATAGTGTGCAATTCTGGAGACCGCACCTTCAAAAGGATGTGAACAGGATGGAGTCGGTGCAGAGGGTGGCTACTAAAATGATTAGTGGTCTTCATTATAAAGCATATGAAGATAGACTGAAGGATTTTAATATGTACACCTTAGAGGAAAGGTGGGATAGAGGTGATATGATTGAGATGTTTAAATACCTCCATGGCATAAATGTTCAGAGAGAGAGCCTCTTCCAATTGAAAACAAGTTCTGCTACGAGGGGACATGGGATGAGGGTGAAGGAAGATAGATTCAGGAGTGATATGCGGAAATATTTCTTTACGGAAAGAGTAGTGGATCCGTGGAATAGTCTCCCAGTGGAGGTGGTAGAGATGAGGACTGTAACTGAATTCAAAAAAGTATGGGACAAACACAGAGGATCTCTAAAGGTAAATAGGAGACTGTTGTAGTTGTTGATATGGAAGGACAGACTAGAGAGGCCATGTGGTCTTTTTCTGTCATCATATTTCTATGTTTCTATGTACAGAAGTGAGGAAATGCTTCTTTACTATATGCTGGAGCCACCCACCAGCAGAGGTCATGGTAACCAAATAGTGACAAAATTGAAGCATACTTAGGACAGATGTGGGACATGGCGGTAATGCAAAGGAGAGAACTAGATTTATATACCCTCTTGATTTAAATATAGGGTTTGTAGCATAAAAGTAGCAGTACATTATCTCCTCTTTATCTGCAGAAGTCCACTTAACTGTAGCTAATCCTCGTAGCTTTTTCATTAATTTCTGTGGTTTATCTCCTGCCACAGTGGGTCTATGAACACGCTCACCATGGCCTTTATCCATGGCAGGGATGTTACCTGCATCTGCAGTGTCTGCACTATTGCTACCACCATCGTTAGTCCTGGTGCGGAGGCTACGGGTGGGCACCTTTTTATCCTGGGCAACATATGGCCAGTATATATTTTTCTTTTTCATTCCTACCATACTTCAATTGTAGTGTCGACTGGCTGGGATTTAGTATAGATTTTGTACAATGGGGTCACCACGTGAAGGTACCCAGTAAGACTTGGGGAGGGAACTATATTCTCACCCCCTAAGAGATGCACAGCAATTCACCAACCATGATTAGTGAATGTTATGCTCCATTGCCCTTCGACCCCAAAGAGTCTGTAATGACCCCTTAAACGGGAGCAGGTAGACAGAATGAGTAGGTGAGAGGGAACCGTATCTGCAGTTACATGTGCTGCACATCAGTTTACCACTTTAAATTCAATATTTAATACGTGCAGCAGTACAATGCTGATGTGTCACAAAAATGCAGTGCTTAACAGACTGCTTGAAGCAATAGTAACTCTGCAAAGACATGGAATTAGCACCATTTTACCGGTTCAGTTGATCCTTGGTAACAAGCTTATATCGCTTTTCAAAGGATTTTGCAGACATCAATAAACTATGAGAAAAAAAGCTCAAATGTTCCTCAATGTCAGCAAAACCCTGAGAAACTAGATATCAGCTGTTCTACAAAATGTTGGCTGTCCCTGCTTTTACCATATGCAGCGTGATTTGAAAGCATTCAACATCTGTCTGCCACTAGCCAAGGGAACTGTTGGACGGCTGTTATCAGGAGGGCGATAGAATAACAGCAGCCTGGAACACTGGTGCCCTCTTTTTGCATATGGAGAGTCGAATGAGAAAGGCGAGTTGTAATCCCTACACATTGCTTTCGGGGTTAGTAAAGCTTTCCTACATCCAAAGACCTGAAGACGAGGAAGCTGAGTTAGTCTTGCAAAATCACAAGTCACAGTGTCTATTAGAAGATTTTGACACACAGCTTACTGCATTTGAAAAATTAAGGGGCCCTTTTACTAAAGTGCAGTAAAGGTTTGCAGTTACTGTGTGGGCACTGCTCAAATGCAAAGCCTCTGTGGTAACTGTAACGGGTGGTGTTCCCATTATCTGCCTATGCAGCTAACGCAAAGAAATAACATTTACCACATGTCAAGCACACGAGAGGTAAGGTGGATGCACTTAATGCCATCAATTGACTGATCTGTGTTATTTGCTAACAGTTAATGAGCAGTAAGGGCCCAATATTCACTTGGGCAGGCTATGCGCCGCTACAGCTCACAGCTGTGCCTGCCAACCCTTAACCCTGGATATTCAATGCCTGGGTCATATGCGGCCCCGGCATTGAATATCTGGGGATCATAGCACACGCTGGAAGCCACAGTATCAACCGGGCAGCAGAGATAAGAACATAAGAACATAAGATATGCCATACTGGGTCAGACCAAGGTCCATCAAGCCCAGTATTCTGTTTCCAACAGTGGCCAATCTAGGTCATACGTACCTAGCAGTTTCCCCAAGGGACACAGGTTCCACAATGCTTGTATTGGTTCAAGCATTGATATCCTGGGTCCCTTCTTAATAATGGTTTATGGACCTTTCCTCCAGGAACTTGTCCAAACCTTTTTTAAACCCAGCTACACTAACAGCCTTTACTACATCCTCCGGTAACAAATTCCAGAGTTTGATTACACGTTGAGTGAAAAAATATTTTCTTTTATTAGTCTTAAATAGTTTACCCTGTAGCTTCATTGCATGTCCCCTAGTCTTTCTATATTCTGATAAGGTAAACAATCGATCTACGTTTACCCGTTCCACTCCGTTCATTAATTTATAGACTTCTATCATATCTCCCCTCAGCCGTCTCTTTTCCAGGTTAAAGAGCCCCAACCTTTTTAGCCTTTCTTCATAGGAGTAGCCTTCCATCCCCTTTACCATTTTGGTGGCTCTTCTCTGAACCTTTTCTAAAATCGCTATATCCTTTTTAAGATACGGCGACCAGAATTGCACACAATATTCAAGGTGCGGTCTCACCATGGAACGATATAGAGGCATTATAATATCTTTTGTTTTATTTTCCATTCCTTTCCTTATCATACCTAGCATTCTATTTGCTCTCTTGGCCGCCGCTGCACACTGGGCCGAGGGTTTTAACATGGTATCCACAAGGACGCCTAAATCTTTTTCTTGGGTGGTGGTTCCTAATGTGGAACCTTGCATCGTGTAACCATAGTTTGGGTTGTTCTTCCCTAGGTGCATAACCTTGCACTTCTCCACATTAAATTTCATCTGCCATTTTGATGCCCAGTCTTCCAATTTATCAAGATCCTCTTGCAATTTTCCACAATCCTCCTGGGTTTTAACAACTTTAAATAGTTTTGTGTCATCAGCAAATTTGATAACCTCACTCGTTATTCCACTTTCCAGGTCATTTATGAATATGTCAAAAAGCAGCGGACCCAGCACAGATCCCTGGGGTACACCACTATTCACCTTTCTCCATTGGGAAAATTGGCCATTTAGCCCTACCCTCTGCTTTCTATCTTTTAACCAGTTCCTGATCCACAGTAGTACACTGCCTCCTATCCCATGACTCTTTAGTTTTGCCAAAAGTCTCTCATGAGGGACCTTGTCAAAGGCTTTCTGAAAGTCCAGATACACAATATCAACCGACTCACCTTTGTCCACCTGTTTATTCACTCCTTCAAAAAAACATAACAGATTAGTAAGACAAGATCTTCCTTGTCTAAAGCCATGTTGGCTGTCTCCCATTAGGTCATGACTATCTATATGCTGAGTAATTTTATTCTTTATGATGGTTTCTACCATTTTTCCCGGTACTGATGTCAGGCTCACCGGTCTGTAGTTTCCCGGATCACCCCTCGAACCCTTTTTAAAAATTGGTGTTACATTGGCGATCCTCCAATCCTCAGGTATTAGAGATGATTTTAATGATAGTTCACAGATTACTGATAGCAGGTCTGCAATCTCAAATTTCAGTTCTTTCAACACCCTTGGATGTATACCATCTGGCCCAGGTGATTTGCTACTCTTCAGTTTATCTAATAGTTGTAAGACATCTTCCCGATGTATCGATATTTCCTTCAATTCTTCCACACCTTTAAATACCACTTCAGTCGTGGGTAACATCCCTACATCTTCCTCAGTAAAGACCGAAGCAAAGAATTCATTCAGTCTCTCCGCTATCGCCTTGTCGCCTCTTAGTGCTCCTTTAACCCCTTTATCATCTAATGGACCAACTGACTCTCTCACGGGTTTTTTGCTACGAATGTACTTGAAAAGGTCTTTATTTCGCGTTTTTGCTTCCGCAGCAAGCTTCTTCTCAAATTCTCTCTTTGCCTGCCTTATCAATGCCTTGCATTTGACTTGCCAGTGCTTGTGCTGTTTCCAGGTTTCATCATTTGGCTCTTTTTTCCATTTCTTGAAAGAGGCTTTTTTGGCAACAACAGCCTCTCTGACCTCAGCTTTAAACCATGCTGGCAATTTTTTGGACTTCCTTCCACTTTTCTTAAAGTGTGGAATACAGCTGGTCTGGGCTTCCAAGATAGTATTTTTCAACAACACCCAAGCTTGATGTACGTCTTTAACCTTTGCAACTGCTCCTTTTAGTTTTTTCTTAACTGTTTTCCTCATTCTATCATAGTCTCCCTTTCGAAAGTTAAAGGGTAGTACTGTGGATTTCCTTACTATCCCTCCTCCACTAATTAAATCAAAGGCGATCATGCTATGATCACTATTGCCAAGTGGCCCCAACACCCTTATCTCTTGCACTACATCTGGTGTTCCACTAAGGACTAGGTCTAATATTGCTTCCCCTCTGGTCGGTTCATGAACCAGCTGCTCCAAGAAGCAGTCATTTATTTCATCTAGGAACTTTATCTCCCTAGCATGTCCTGTTGTGACACTGACCCAGTCGATGCCGGGGTAATTGAAATCACCCATTATTATTACTGCACTGTAACTTTTGCTAGCTTCCTTGATTTCTTTGAGCATTTCATCATCCATTTGTTCATTCTGGCCAGGCGGACGATAGTACACCCCCACTGCCATTGCCTTCCCCTTTTTACATGGAATTTCAATCCATAGAGATTCTACAGCAAATTTTGTTTCTTGCAAAACTTTAATCCTTTCTGATTCAATGCCCTCTCTAACATAGAGCGCAACCCCTCCACCAATTTGATCAGCTCTATCATTTCGATATAGTTTGTACCCAGGTATCACAGTGTCCCACTGGTTGTCCTCCTTCCTATTGCATATTACCCGGTTAGCTCCTGCGCCTAAAAGATAGACAAGGTTTTAACATAGAAAATAGAAACATGATGGCAGAAAAAAGACCACATGGCTTCTCTAGTCTGTCCTTCCATATCGACTACTACAATAGGCTCCTTTTTCCCTTCTGAGATACTTTTAGGCGCAGGTTGTTAACCTGACAGCATGCAATAGCGCTGCTACCTGGTTATCGATTCTCTGCCTCCACTCCTCCTCAGAATGCTCCTGACACACCCCGATGATAAGGGGTTAGCATCAGGGTGCATAAGGACCATGATCGAGGATATTCAGCGGCAGTTACACGGTTTGCAGGGCCATAAACTGTGTAACTGCCTTTCGAATACCGGGCCCTAAGTTACTGTGTGTTACCTGCATAGCGCAGTCCATGTCCACTCCCTGCCTCATTCCATCCTATGTGGTTAATGTGGGAATTAGCACACCCTAAAGGGCATGTTTGAGTGGAGGAGTAGCCTAGTGATAAGATCCCTAGATTGATAACCAAAAGTACAGGGTTCAATTCCCCCTCACACTCTTTATGGCCTTGGGCAAGTCACTTCACCCTCCATTGCCTCAGAAGAAAGGCCTGGCAATCTACTTCTGGTCACACTGCCAAGAAAACCCAGGAGCTGCTGGGTTGCTAAGAGTCAGCACTGACTCACAGGGACACACTGCACTTGCAAGGGGCATGTTTGCTAAACTGCATTAGGCTTTTACAGATAGTGCCATGTTAGCTGCTAAAGCTGTGCATTATCTGTTAGAGATGTGCACAGCATTTCCTCAAAAGAGTAAAGTAGCCCAAATGCTCTCAAGTATGGAGCAGACAGAGCTTAAAGATCCCAATTTACCCATGTCTAACAATAGCCAAATTAACATGAATAAAATACATTCTCTAAAATGCTTGTATGCAAATGCTAGAAGTCTAAAGAATAAGATGGGAGAGTTAGAATATATGTTTATGTTTATTTGAATTTGATATACCGCTCAGACCAAAAGGTATTAGAGCGGTTTACAATACTACATCATTTAAGGAAATAAGAAAAGAACGCCATTATAAGATAGGACAGAGTAGAGGACAGAAACAGTCAAACAGATAAGAGAAGGAGAAGGACACGGAACAGCAAGTTACCCTGATATATAAGCAGGACATCAATATAGACTCCAGAAACAGACGCCACGGACCAACGCCTAAGGGCCACGCCAAAGGGCCCTCTTAAGCCGTTGGGCCTGGCTGCTGATTGGTGGGCTCGGGGAGGAAGGGGGAGCTCCTGCTCTCACCCCCGTCAGAAGCGCTGCTCATCGGAGGCCCCGGCAATGGCGGATCTTAAGCCGTTGGGCCTGGCTGCTGATTGGTGGGCTCGGGGAGGAAGGGGGAGCTCCTGCTCTCACCCCCGTCAGAAGTGCTGCTCATCGGAGGCCCCGGCAACGGCGGATCTTAAGCCGTTGGGCCTGGCTGCTGATTGGTGGGCTCGGGGAGGAAGGGGGAGCTCCTGCTCTCACCCCCGTCAGAAGCGCTGCTCATCGGAGGCCCCGGCAACGGCGGATCTTAAGCCGTTGGGCCTGGCTGCTGATTGGTGGGCTCGGGGAGGAAGGGGGAGCTCCTGCTCTCACCCCCGTCAGAAGCGCTATATAGCACTAAATGAAAGGTTAGATATGATTGGAATATCAGAGACATGGTGGAAGGAGGACAACCAGTGGGACACTGTGATACCTGGGTACAAACTATATCGTAATGATAGAGCTGATCAAATTGGTGGAGGGGTTGCGCTCTATGTTAGAGAGGGCATTGACTCAGAAAGGATTAAAGTTTTTCAGGAAACAAAATCTGCTGTAGAATCTATATGGATTGAAATTCCATATAAAAGGGGGAAGGCAATGGTAGTGGGGGTGTACTATCGAGCACCTGGCCAGAATGACCAAATGGATGATGAAATGCTCAAAGAAATCAAGGAAGCTAACAAACGTTACAGCGCAGTAATAATAATGGGTGATTTCAATTACCCCGGTATCGACTGGGTCAGTGTCACGTCAGGACATGCTAGGGAGATAAAGTTCCTAGATGAAATAAATGACTGCTTCTTGGAGCAGCTGGTTCATGAACCGACCAGAGGGGAAGCCATATTAGACCTAGTCCTTAGTGGAACACCAGATCTAGTGCAAGAGATAAGGGTGTTGGGGCCACTTGGCAATAGTGATCATAGCATGATCGCCTTTGATTTAATTAGTGGAGGAGGGATAGTAAGGAAATCCACAGTACTACCTTTTAACTTTCGAAAGGGAGACTATGATAAAATGAGGAAAACAGTTAAGAAAAAACTAAAAGGAGCAGTTGCAAAGGTTAAAGACGTACATCAAGCTTGGGTGTTGTTGAAAAATACTGTCTTGGAAGCCCAGACCAGCTGTATTCCACGCTTTAAGAAAAGTGGAAGGAAGTCCAAAAAACTGCCAGCATGGTTTAAAGGTGAGGTCAGAGAGGCTATTGTTGCCAAAAAAGCATCTTTCAGGAAATGGAAAAAAAAGCCAAACGACGAAACCTGGAAACAGCACAAGCACTGGCAAGTCAAATGGCAGGCAAAGAGAGAATTTGAGAAGAAGCTTGCTGCGGAAGCAAAAACACGAAATAAAGATCTTTTCAAGTACATTCGTAGCAAAAAACCTGTGAGAGAGTCAGTTGGTCCATTAGATGATAAAGGGGTTAAAGGAGCACTAAGAGGCGACAAGGCGATAGCGGAGAGACTGAATGAATTCTTTGCTTCGGTCTTTACTGAGGAAGATGTAGGGATGTTACCCATGACTGAAGTGGTATTTAAAGGTGCGGAAGAATTGAAGGAAATATCGATACATCGGGAAGATGTCTTACAACTATTAGATAAATTGAAGAGTAGCAAATCACCTGGGCCGGATGGTATACATCCAAGGGTGTTGAAAGAACTGAAATATGAGATTGCAGACCTGCTATCAGTAATCTGTGAACTATCATTAAAATCATCTCTAATACCTGAAGATTGGAGGATCGCCAATGTAACACCAATTTGTAAAAAGGGTTCCAGGGGTGATCCGGGAAACTACAGACCAGTGGGCCTGACGTCAGTACCGGGAAAAATGGTAGAAACCATCATAAAGAAAAAAAATACTCAGCATGTAGATAGTCATGGCCTAATGGGAGACAGCCAACATGGCTTTAGACAAGGAAGATCTTGTTTTACTAATCTGTTATGTTTTTTTGAAAGTGTGAATAAACAGGTGGACAAAGGTGAGTCGGTTGATATAGTGTATCTGGACTTTCAGAAAGCCTTTGATAAGGTCCATCATCAGAGACTTTTGGCAAAACTAAAGAGTCATGGGATTGGAGGCAGTGTACCACTGTGGATCAGGAACTGGTTAAAAGATAGAAAGCAGAGGGTTGGGCTAAATGGCCAATTTTCCCAATGGAGAAAGGTGAATAGTGGTGTACCCCAGGGATCTGTGCTGGGTCCGCTGCTTTTTGACATATTGATAAATGACCTGGAAATTGGAATTACGAGTGAGGTTACCAAATTTGCAGATGACACAAAACTATTTAAAGTTGTTAAAACCCAATAGGATTGTGAAAAATTGCAAGAGGATCTTGATAAATTGGAAGACTGGGCATCAAAATGGCAGATGAAATTTAATGTCGACAAGTGCAAGGTTATGCACCTAGGGAAGAACAACCCAAACTATGGTTACACGATGCAAGGTTCCACATTAGGAACCACCACCCAGGAAAAAGATTTAGGCGTCATTGTGGATACCATGTTAAAACCCTCGGCCCAGAGTACAGCGGCGGCCAAGAGAGCAAATAGAATGCTAGGTATGATAAGGAAAGGAATGGAAAATAAAACAAAAGATATTATAATGCCTCTATATCGTTCCATGGTGAGACCGCACCTTGAATATTGTGTGCAATTCTGGTCGCCGTATCTTAAAAAGGATATAGCAATTTTAGAAAAGGTTCAGAGAAGAGCCACCAAAATGGTAAAGGGGATGGAAGGATACTCCTATGAAGAAAGGCTAAAAAGGTTAGGGCTCTTTAACCTGGAAAAGAGACGGCTGAGGGGAGATATGATAGAAGTCTATAAATTAATGAATGGAGTGGAACGGGTAAACGTAGATCAATTGTTTACCTTATCAGAATATAGAAAGACTAGGGGACATGCAATGAAGCTACAGGGTAAACTATTTAAGACTAATAAAAGAAAATATTTTTTCACTCAACGTGTAATCAAACTCTGGAATTTGTTAGTGTAGCTGGGTTTAAAAAAGGTTTGGACAAGTTCCTGGAGGAAAGGTCCATAAACCATTATTAAGAAGTGACCGAAGATGTCAATGCTTGACCCAGTACAAGCATTGTGGAACTTGTGTCTCTTGGGGAAACTGCTAGGTACATATGATCTAGATTGGCCACTGTTGGAAACAGAATACTGGGCTTGATGGACCTTGGTCTGACCCAGTATGGCATATCTTATGTTCTTATGTTCTTATGTTCCTCAGCTGACAAAAGCTTAGTGCACTAAATGCGATTGGGCGGCATCGTGGATGCAGTTAATGCCACTCATTGAGGTGGTATTAACTGCACGCATGCTGTTTGCAGATCCGTCGGTTAGCGCATGCTGTTGAGACCCATGGTAACCGCCCATTGCAGACATGCCCTCTCTCTACCTTAATCCCGCCTATTCCTTCAAATAACGTGCTTTCTGCAAATAGCACAGAAATTGGTTGTGTTATCTGCAGTTGCCCTGTGTTAACTGCTACTGCAGCCAGATAGTGTGCATTGGCACGATCTTATGAACGGAGCTCTCAGGAGGTAAGTACCAAAGGCTTGACCTTGTTGTTGTCCTTGTTGGGGGCTCCCGATTCCATCTCTGAGGGATGCAATTCGGGGTGTACTGCTAGTGACCGTTGTAGCCGTGTGGGGTTTTCCTGCCATTTTCTGCACACATTAGTAATGTTTTTACGTATGTGCACCTGGGGGTTGCACAGTCCAAATGTGCATTCTGTCCAAGCAGCTCCATGCACACTCCTTTCTTAGTGCCTTTAATGCGCATTCCAAAATAGCAGTTAACACGCACCTACAGGCCTACGCAGCCTTAGTGCGTACTCTGGTAATAATTACCTTAACTCTCTATGTCTTCTTTCAGAAATTCTTGTTTGACCTGTGCCATGCGAGTAACCTCATCCTTAGAACATAAGATATGCCATACTGGGTCAGACCAAGGTCCATCAAGCCCAGAATCCTGTTTCCAACAGTGGCCAATCTGCGGGCTTAACAGAGACGAGAGGGAGACACTCTTCCTTCGCGTATCTGAAAGCCGGCACAGAGGGGCTCAGCCGTCGCAGAGGGAGGGAGGGAGGGACTGGTAATGGGCTATGGAGGGGGTTAGGACTTGACTTGAGGTGGGCTGTGGGTTGATGGGGGGGGGGGTTAGGACTAATAATGGGCTATGGGGGGGCTAGGACAGGAAATGGGCTGTTGGGGAGGGTTTTGGACTTGAGGTGGGCTGATGGGGTTAGGACGGGTAATGGGCTGTGGGCTGATGGGGGGGGGTTAGGACTGGCAATGGGCTATGGGGGGCTGACTGGAAATGGGCTGATGGGGGGTTTGGACTGGTAATGGGTTATAGGGGGGGCTTAAACTGAAAATGGGGTGATGGGGGTTAGGACTGGAAGTGGGTTGATGGGGGGGCTAGGACTGGTATTGGATTGGGGGGTTGCTAGGACTGGAAATGGGCTGATGGGGGGCTAGGACTGGAAATGGGCTGATGCAGGGACTAGAAGGGAATGGATGCTGGGTGAGGCTGGAACTAGAAGGGAGCTGATGTTGGGGGAGGATTAGAATGGGATGGGGCTGGGAGAGTAAAATGGAGAGGGGAAAAATATTTTGTGTGGGAGGGATGAAAAATCTACAATTGGCCGGGTATTGGGAGAGTAAGTGGGGATTGAGGATGGAGGGGTAAAATTTGAGTGGATGAAATAGGAATGAGGAAAGAGCAAAAGGAGAAAGATTAGTATGTTAAAGCAGATGTAGAGAGAGAATGGAAAAAAAACTAGGAGAGAAGAAAGGAGAAATGGACAGCAGACGATGGAGAGTTAGCAGAAGACACGAAGAAGAAACCAGAAGAAAGTGGCTGGAGCAATTGCAGCTGAAAAAAAATGCACAAAAGGTAGAAAAATATCTCTTTATTTTGAATTTATTAATTGGAATATGTCAGCTCTGGTAAATGTGCATCATTAACGTCTGCGCTTTGTTTAGTACAAGAGCAAATTAATGTATAGTTTTATTTCTACAGTGTTGTACATTCCAAGTTTGGCTTTTGGGATTCCCAGTTTAATTATTGTCGTCCTGTTTCTAAATTGTGATTCCTTGTTTGGTGATGGTTTATGTTCTGTTCATGTGTAACTGAGCTGAGGGATTCTGTTTATATAATTCCTATTTGACATTGCCACTTGTTCTTTTTCCCCAGTAGGTCATGTATTGGTATTGTCTGAAATGTATTGGTTTAATATTTGCATGTTTCCTTTTGATAAGTAGGGTATGGTGCTTTGTGAGTCCTGGTAGTGCTGTTAGGATACGGCGGGTTTGCTATGGGTTCTAAATGGGCAGTGTTTGTAGTAGTTCCTAATGTGTCTGGCGGTTGGCACTGGATTATAGTAATGTAGAAATCTTTTAGTCTTTCTTTATTCATACACTCATTAAGAGGCATGTTTACTAAAAGTTAGTATATGGTAACATTATGCAAATATTTATGCAAATGAGGCCCCTTATGCAAATGAGGCCCCACACTGAGTCTCCGCACATGGCCCCGCACCCCCCTTGGGCCGCCCCTGACTCTCTGGATAGTTGTCCGAAATTGTGTTCGGTTTTCAGTCAGGTGGTTCATTGTTGACAGACTGGCACCCGTAGCTGCTGTTATTATATCGATCCATCTCATTACTGGCCTTCCTCTTTTGCGTTGACCTTCTACCTTGTCAAGCATGATGTCTTTCTCTAATGATCTCTCTTGTCGTATGATGTGCCCAAAGTATGAAGTAAAAGTCTTGCCATCTGAGCTTCTAAAGAAAGCTTAGGTTTGATCTCCTCTAGTACAGACTGGTTTGTTCTTTGGGCAGTACATGGCATACACAGTATTCGTCACCAGCACCATAATTCAAAGGCATCAATTTTCTTCCTGTCTGTCTTTTTCACTGTCCAACTTTTGCATCCTTATGACATTATTGAAAATACCATTGCTTGAACAAGTCAAATCTTTGTATGGAGAGAGATATCTCTGCTCTTGAGAATCTTATCTAGGTCCTTCATAGCCATTCTACCAAGAGCAATGCATTGTCAGATTTCTTGACTGCTTGTTGCTTCTTTATTGATAGTTGATCTAATTAGGTTAAAGTTGTCCACTATTTCAATTTCTTCTCCATCAATGATGAACTTATTGATTTTGCCAGTTGTCATGATCTTAGTCTTCTTTACATTAAGGTGCAGGCCCTTTTAAGACTATGTTCCTTCATTTTAAGAAGCAAATGTTTCAGATCATCTTCACTTTCAGCCCGTAATGTGGTATCATCAGCATAGCGAAGGTTGTTGATGGGTCTTCCACCAATCTTCACACCTCTGTTGTCTTCATACAATCCTGCTTCTCTGATGATTTGCAGCCTTGTTGTACATCTTTGCTGATTTTATTTTCAAAACTGTTTATTTAAAAAAATAAAAACCAGAAAGAACTGGCATACAATTTTTCATTTTCGACTCCCTCCCTCCTCTCACCCCCAACAATGCTCACCCCTCATTCCCCTCCCCCCCTAAAAGCTAGTCCGGGCATGGTGGCTCTTATAACCCTAGGACTTAATAGCATGACCCTACTTCCTCCCTCCTGTGGTTCTCCCCCCCTCCCCGTCTTATGGATGTCTCCACATCAACCCCAAGCTCCCACCCCCGACATTTAGAGCTCATTCAGAATATAACTTCGACCACATGGGGGCAGTGTTTGAATATAATCATCCAATACTTTGTGGAATTTGGGTATCCGCTTCCGATCAGCTTTAGCCCAGAGTTTATCTATTTGCATGTGGTGATGCAAGGCTATGCGTCATTGCCAGAGACTCAGATGTTTATTACTTCGCCAGTCTGTCAGTAGGACTCTAGTAGCTAACGCCCAAGAGAGTCTCAGCCAGCGCCTCCTACTCCTACCCCTGACTTCCAGCCCTTCCATTACATGCAGCTGAACAGACTGTGGAGTCAGTGGCCACTGGTGTCTAGAAGCCCTCTCTACAAATTGGTGTATGGATCTTCAATAGTCCTGTACCACTGGGCAAGAGCACAACATGTGAACCAGAAGAGCCCCATCCTCTCCACATTTAGGGCAACTAGTCCAATTACTATATCCCATTGCCTGCATCTGACCTGGTGAGAGATAGGCTTGCCTGAAATTCTGATATTGCATATCCCGGAGGGAAACCATGGCTGTGAACCGTGGGATCTTACCAATAAGTTTCCATACATTTTCTCCAGTTAATGACGTATTAAGATCTGCATTCCAGAGCTCGGCTAGCCGGTGGCACGAGTTCTGCAAAAGTCCTTTTTGCAAAAGAATACTGAGCTTGTGATACTGTGATTCTACCCAATTCCTCACACAAAAAAATATTCTTCTAGGTCAGAGCAAAATGAACTAGACAAGTGGCTACCCACTATACCTTGAATATAATTGTGGAGCTGATAATAGAGGAATAGGTCTTTAGTCTCCAGACAGAATTGAGTCTATAACTCCTCGAAAGACAAGAGAACTCCATCTTCCTTTACTACTTGCTCTAAGCTAGCCACCTCTAGATTCTGCCACTGCTGAAACCCAGAAGCCATCATACTAGGGATAAAATCTGCATTACCCAGGATCGGGAGGTAAACTGACTGATGAGCAGAATGTCCCAATCTACTACAGATCCATCTTCAGGTCTGGAGCATCACGTGAATAAGACCACACGTCCTCAGTGGAGGTGGTAATTTGCTGAGAGGCGCGTGTAACACATATCGAAGCGCTAAGGGTGCAACCAGCACTTCTTTGCATCTCAGTGAAGTATAATCAGTTGTATCAAAGAGCCAATCTTTTAAATGTCTCAGCTGGCATGCGAGGTTGTAAGCCTGGAGGTCAGGGACCCCCATACCTCCTCTGTTCCAAGACCCCTTAAGCGCCTGCGTTGCGATCCTTGCCCGGCATCCTCGCCACAGAAACTGGGACAATAGCCCATATAACAATATTAAATCTCTCCTCAATAGCCGCAAGGGCAGTAGTTGTAGTATATAAAGCCACCATGGAAAAAGGACCATCTTAAACAAAGCAATTCTCCCTCCAAATGATAGTGGCAAGTCTTGCCACCGAGTTGGAATGGAATATCAGGGGTCTCACATTACATCTATATAAATTGTGTGGGTTGTTTGGTAATTTCACTCCTAAATAGGTGAAAGAGTTTTCCTGCCCACTTTAAAGGAAAATTACCTCTCTACTCTGCCCTCACCAATTCAAGCCCCACTGGAGCCTCAGACTTCTTCAGATTAAGTTTAAAACCTAAGAAATGACCAAAGGTCTCAAACTCTGTTAATAAAGTAGGTAGAGATTGTTGGAGGTTGGCCAGGTGGAGGAGCAGGTCATCCACAAAAGCCGGCAACTTAAATTCGTATGTCCCCATTTGAATCCCCACGATACCGGGATTCGTATGCATATGTGAGAGCAAACGTTCAAGGGTTAGGATAAATATTAAAGGAGATAAAGGGCAGCCCTGGTGTTTTCACTTTGTAGTGGGAAACGCTCTGTACAATGTCCATTAACTAACACCCTTGCCCAGGGAACCTGCATATAATGCCTTCACAGTTTGTAAGAAGAGACCCTTGAACCCAAAGTGCACCAATGTGGTAAACATATAGCGCCAACCCACTCTATCAAATGCCTTCTCGGCATCAAAACTTATGAGAAGTGAGGGAAGTACATTGTTCTTGCAGTAATATTGAGTTGCCAAATTTGGCGCATGGGATGTATTAATTCAGGCATGAGAGGGGAGAGTCTTTCCACTAAGACTTTAGCCAAAATCTTTAGGTCTACATTCAGTAGAGAAATAGGTCGACACGACCCTAGTAAACATGGGTCGTGGCTGGTTTGGTTATAATGGTAATCAATGCCTCGTTGGTTTGATAGGGGAAGTGCTGAAGTTCTACCAATTGCTGGTATAGTTTGGCTAAGGGAACACAGACCTTGTCCCCCAGTATCTGATAGAACTCAGCATTAAACCCATCATGTCTGGGCGCTCGAGGTAAGGACTCACAAGGATGGTCAGGGGGTGCGGGAATATCTGCGGAGTTGCAAATTGCCCAGATTAGGTCAGTCGCAATGTGAACAGTTGAACGCACCCATCAGTCCGCGTGAAATACAAAAGGTGATCGGTGGTCCCTTTTTTAATTGCCGCAACCCCTCAGGGGCTACCTTCCTTTATTAGTGTGGATAACAATTGGCCTGATCGATTCCCAAATCTGTAGAGGGCATATCTGTAGTGCATCATAGATTGTAAAGCCAGTTGAACACCCTTATCCATGCCTGCGCAAAATAAAGTTAAGTATGTTGTTTGGTTTTTATCCGTATCCTGACTGATCATATGAAGACGCAGAGTACGGAGTTGAAAGCCCCATTCCACCAATTTCTGGTTGGCCTCTTTTCTCCTCTGGCACACATAGGCAATTATGGCCCCCCTAAGATAAGCTTTCGCCATCTCCCAAAAAAGTGGGAGATCGTCTTTGTGATTCTCATTTGTTTCCTCAAATAGATCCCATTGTTCCCGAAGATACCTCTTAAAGTCGGCGTCTCCCTTCCAATAAAAGGGCAACCGCCAACCCCAACAGTGATCTTGTTGATCTAAGGGTTGAAGTTCTATCCAGACCATTTCGTGATCCAAAATCGGTACATTCCCTAACTGAACATCCTCAATTCTACTCAAAAGGCCTTGGGAGACTAAAAAAAAAGTCTATGCGAGACCACGTACCATGGGCCCTCGAAAGGTGCATGTAATCCCGTTCTCCTGGATGGAGAGTGTGCCAGATATCAATTAGAACTCTACCTGCACAAAGACCTAACAGTTGACGCCCCTGTCTGTCATCTTCCTCCAATCCCCCTCTGGAGTGGTCCATTACCATGTCAAGTACACAATTATAGTCTCCCCCCAGGATTACTTCTTGATCTCGGTTACCAAATGCTGTACCAACTCATCAAAAAACTGTCTGTCTTTCATATCGATTAGGATAGAAATATTTTCTAATATGATTGGGTAGCCCTGTAAATGGCCTAAAAGCAATACATATCTGCCTCCCCTATCCCGTTCAATATGTTCCACCATTAAATTAAGTGTCTTCCTGACCAAAATGGCCACTCCTGCACATCTGCTCCCTGTTGTAACACCATACACTTCTCCAACCCAACTCTTTTTGAGCTTGGCATGTTCTGACTCAGTTATGTAAGTCTCTTGGAGCATGGCGATATCTGCACGAGACTCTCGTAGCGCCCTAATTACCTTATAGTGTTTTATCGGGTTGCCGATACCACAAACATTCCACAAAGCGATCCTTAGGTCCCATGTATTCATGTAACCCCCAGGCAAAGCAGGAACCACACAACACTCAGCAGCAAATTATCTGAGGGGGGCTCCCCAGCCTAAGCCTAACCCCCAGGAACCAAAGTGGCTTGGAGACATCCGCAAGAAACAATTGAATCCCTTAACAACACTTAAGATACCCTCCCCCCTAACCCATGGTGACTTCCCCTGTGTTCCCAATGTAGAAAAACCTGAGATCCCTTTTATACCATCATGCCCCCCTCCCCATCCTCTGCCCCCCCTCTAATAGCATTCCCTCACTATCCCACCTAATCCTTAACTGGTGGATTGTAGGCCTGTAGCACTGGGGCCCTCCCCTCCCTCTTGTATTCTAGTAAGTCGTCTTTCCCCTTAATCTGCCCCACTGGTCTTTAATTAGTGCTTAGCTATCCCTCTATAACTCAACATCCTTGTTTATCGCAAATTATGAATCCACACCCCTTTTTTCCTTGCCATCCCTCTACCTTATCTTTAGATGAAGCTCACCTACCCAATCTGTCCCCCCAATTCCAGCCCACAGTCACACCCATCCTCCCCAGACTCAACACCCTTGCAACATCTCCCATAATCCTATTCATATTCATATAACAGAAAAGAGAAAGAGAGAGCGAATAGAAAGAAGAAAGAAAGAGAAGAAAGAAAAAAATGGCAGTCACCTTAATGCAGGATAAGGGAGCCCCTGTGAAAGTCATACTGTAGCTGAAGGATGGAAGTAAAGGTAGGAGCTGATGGACCTGTCAGATCTATATGGAGTGGAGGAGTGGCCTAGTGGTTGGGGCAAAGTACTTCAGGCTGGAAGGTCGGGGGTTCAAATCCCACTAGAGGACAGCAACCTTGGGCCGGAAGGACTGGGGTTTCTAGTCCCACAGGTTGCTCCTTGTGGTCTTGGGCAAGCCACTTAACCCTCCATAGCCCATGTTCCCTGTAAAATAGTTATCTCCAAGTTATAATGCCCTGTTCAATGTAATTTCAGTTTGTTCAATGTAAACCGCACTGATGCAGAATAGCGCGGTATATAAGAGAATGTAAATAAATAAATAAATATGCATCCTATGTGTCAGTCAGCAAGTGGGATGAGCATGTGGAAGGCAGCTGTACTGTATCACTGAGGGGTACCCACATAATATTCTGTGATTCCAGTGTGTGGCATAGGATTGGGAAGAAGTGTCCCCCCATGGAGCCAGAATTGCCATGATGTGGGCAACAAAAGGATGACCGAGCAGGAGTGGTGACATGCAGATCATTCACAGGAGAGGTGTGAGTGATACATCCAAATGATGAATTTGTCCCTGTGTGGGCCACAGTGTAGCAGCTGGCAGGAGAATACATGACTGTGCATAATGGCCACATGCTGATGGATGGGCAGAAGGATGGATGGCAGTAGATGAGAGTTTGGTATCACCACGCTGCCCTGATCTACTTGATATGACAGCACAAAAGCAGTTGCTGTGTGCCACGGGGCAGTCCCAATTCCAGCTATGTGGGTATCACAGCTGTGTCAGCTTTTCTAAAAACAATGCAATTCTCCTGACACATATGCATATAACAATTGGACTAGTATTACACTTTTTGCCCATAGGGAGCAAGCAGGGACATGTGGTCATCCCAGGAGTGGGATGTGCCTGCATGTACTGCATAAATGTGATGGAGCCAAAAATATTCAGTCACAGTAGTAATGAAATAACCTTATCACGTACAACTCATGTGTCATACATCTGCAGGGTGAACACGTCTGACCCTATTTAATGGGCTACAGCAGAGCCAATACAGGCATGCTGTCTGATGGGCATGATTGAAATGTGCATGTTTGCAGATCCAATGTGTTATTGTAGCACATTAAAAAATGTAAGAATGTGTGTCCTCCAGTCAATGCAAATTCTGGACTGCTTCTGCTAGTATATTGAAGTGAGTGTCCCACTGCCACAAGGAGAACAAGTGGGAATCAAACATAGGTCTGTCAGTTACAGTGTCTGGGCTCTATCATTAGACTTCTCCATAGCATTGCCTAGAATCAAAGAGACCTCGGGTCCCTGTCTGCAGTGTGTGAAACCCAGGACAGGAAATACCATGGCTGGCACAGTCTGAGACAGTGATACACCACACCTAGGGCCTGCCAACAGCAGCACACATGCAGTAAGCACTGCACCACACACTCAGTACACTAGCTGCATGACAGACACAGAGCTGCAGAATACATCCCTTGTCCTAAGGCAAAGCCATATGTGAGGTCAAGATGCATGTCCCTCCACTGCACTCCCAATGCCAAACCACAGTTACATAGAAAGGTCCGCTGTGCCTCAGTGTGGCACAAACCCATGTGGCAGCACATGTGCAGGGCATGCAGTCCCTTGTCACTGTACACTGCAAGATAGGTACACCTGCACATACTCTTAACTCAAACTACATGCATGACCTCTGCAGTCCATTGCTGACTAACCTGCTCTCCTCGGGGGGGGGGGGGAAGGGGGGCATGGCATGCACACATCTCCCACCATTATAGAGGATAAGCAGGTAATGGGAAATGCTCCAGTGATCACAGTCACTGCTATGGCTGCAATTGAGGCCCTGAGTGCCGGTATCAGGTAGCTACCCAATTACTCATGATGTACCACACAATCTGAGCACATATATGCAACTGATGGCATATGGAGAATGCCACCATCCATCACATCAGCACAGCAGGGACAATGTGTGCTTCTTGCACATGACAGCTGCAATATATGCAAATGACCTGTTTCTGCAGTCATCCTGATTATAAGGGAGGGCACATGTAACCTGGTCCTCAGAGCAAGCCCTGCAATAGATGGACTCTCTAGGTTCTGAAGCAGCTCTTCATCACTGCCAGTGTGCTAGAGATATTGTCTGCAGTGTGTGATGCTAGTCAGTTGATATTCTGTACAGTTACAGCATGCCGGAGTAGCCTATCCTATATGGGCCTTGTGTCCTGTCCCTATTGGCCTGAGATTTTCCCATAACATCTCATGTCGGTCCTTAAGGTTGCAGCAGCTGTTGCCATGGAACCTGAATGCAGTGAGTGTTGTCTAGATAGGAGGGAAGGGGCTGCTGACACCAAGCAGAAGTACTTGGCCAGACCATAGTTACCAACAGCCTGAAACCAGCTGCTAGCCTCACTATATGGGAAGTACAAATAACCAGATCAACCCCAGACAGCCTAAGGCAACAGCATCCAGTATCAACCACTCACATACCATCTGTGCCCGATCCGTGAGTCACCACACACCTCCTGTGCACAGAGCCACTATGAACACATTGGCTTTGTGCCAACAGCATGGATGTCCAGCAGCCTGTCTAGTGGCTGGACTGCTATAAACATAACAGCTCACATACCACTACAGCTTGTCCCTATATAGCACCATGTGCATACATAGTCGCGACTTGATCACAGCTTTGTCAGAGTGAGAGCAGCCTCTCAGCATGAACAGAGATATGCACTCAGCCCATGCCCGTGGCAGACCCATGCTTAGATGGCTCATCCATTGACCTAACCCCTGACACATCTACATCCTCTGCAAACTGGTATGTTTTAGGCAATACCCAGAAGCCTCTGCTCCTCATTATGTACCCTTTTATCTTAGACTTGGGAACAGCTCATGCAATGCATTGCATGATGGAAATTGGGCCAGAGACAGGCTGAGAGGGCATGCTGGCCCACAATGGACTACGTCTGTCAAATACACAATTACGGTATCCCCTTACACAGCTCTTGGCAGTGAGCATTGTACCTAGTTCTATGCCTGTATGTGCATGTAATATCATGTCCCTAGCCATGGATGCACCAAACCTAGCAAGTGCAGCTCATGCACTCTCCCATGCGGCAGATGCAGTGATCTCCCTCAGAGCATGTGGAATCATGGCAGCGTGGACATGGGGTTGAATGTTGGAACATTTGCTGGTGACACATATCTAACCATACTCTGCCTCTTTGTATTCTAACATCATCCTTGTGACTGTCACCCTCAGTGCCCATAGGTAGCCAGTGAGGCTGTCATGCAGTCCCTCTGATAATACACATGTAGACACTGAGTAGGCCTGCATAGGTTCTGACCATGTGAAAATAGGCTTTGGCCAGCTATGCGACCTATGAAAGGCACATACTAAATATGTATGGTACTGTTCCCCGCACTCCTACCCACACCCCAACATTCACCTCCAGGCACTGCCTTCCTATATGCTGGCAGGGGATGCAGAGATCAGCATGACATCCTGACCACACTTTGGAAGCTGGAAGTGTGCATGCACCATTCAAAGGTCAGTGTATCACTTTCCTAATCAGGCACACAGGTGCATTTGGAGTATCATTTTGGGTAGTAGGTTATATACTGCTAGATGCCTTTGCCAATGATCAGTAGACAATGTTGCAGTGGTGGTTCTTGTGTGCGACTTTGCCTGATACGTACCTCCCTGTATGTGCATACACTGCAAGGAGCAAAGGCTCCCCTAGCTTGCACTCTGCAAATGCAGCAGGAACAAGAGCGACGTGCATGCAGGTGAATCACAGATTCCTGCCTGTGCCACCAAATGGGTGACTGGAATGGACATTCACAGAAGCCTGCCCTTCCTATGAATCTAAATCCCTATAGGCTGCAGCTGCGCCAGGTGGGCAGACACTGTTGCCACGGATAACTGTTATGGCAGTTGGCATTAATCTGGCCTCTCACCTGTGCACATTAGTGTGTCCTGAGGCCTGGAAGCTGTCAGAGATGAGGGTTGCAACGCACACACTCACTTGTCCCCCATGCTTACTCCAGTCAAACCAGCAGACGATTTGGGAGCTGCACAACAGTGTTATGCTGGGAGGTAAGTGTAGAGGAATGCTATAGTGATAGGCCTTGTTGATGCTGTAACTAGGAATGTATTACAGCATCACAGCCACAGGTTGCAACAATGTACTGGAAACTAACCTTCTGCTTGTAATTGGTGTTTCAAAAAATATGCGGGGTTGCTGTATAGCTGAACTGCAGCATGTTGTATGTACAACCATGAAGCCTGGGCATCACATGCATGCACAGTACATTGCTGAGGGTCACACAACTCTGGAAACACACAAACACACACACGACCCTGCTGTCCAAAAGTGGTGCATGTTAGCATTCCTACCTGCCTCCTTTGATGCTCTACCATAGTCAAGGCCTGCCCAGTGTACAGGCACTATTAGCGTGCTCTATGTTTGGGTGCTGACAATGCCTGCTCAATGTGCAGGCATTATTAGTGCATTCTGCTCTGCTCTGGTGCTGTCAACGCCCGCTCAGTGTGCTGGTGCTATTAGAGCTCTCTGCCATCCAGCCATGGGTGGTGCAGCTTCTCAGTTTTGGCAGCTGAGTGTATGGATTCCTGTTGGACAAACTGCTGAGGGTTGCACATAAAGTTAACATACTTGGACATACCATTCCTAATCCACAGGCTAGTCTTGAACCTGTAACCCTTCTCTCAGGCACAAACTGGCCCTGTGTTTGGAGCCACAGAGGAGCCACATGGGTGCATCAGTTCATGGCTATGTCTGTGGTCAGTGTCTGGATGCATGGGGGCATGGATCTGGGTATGCCTATGTCTGCTTTGATCTCTGCAGTCCCTCTGCCATACTTGTCTGACATGGTATGTTAGGCTGCTGTGGGAGAGGGACATCTTGTTAGGTTTGTGTGGGGAACTGCATTGATATGCTGTTGGTAAAACGGATATTCATGTCTTACATATGGGATCTGTCCTGCCAGAGGGTCAGGGCACGATACATAAACACACACATGCAAAACCCTGGGTGACCTAGCAGAGTGAACAACGTAACCATTTCATGGGATATGCTTGTGAGCCACTCCTGGAATGATCCCATGGTTGACAGGCCACACTGCATAGCTTGGACCCCAATGTGGCACAGAAAGATATGACACCTATGTGAGTACTTGACCATGAAAGGGCCATTGGTTCACACACAGGTCCTAGTCATTATTTGGCAACTGACCAAGCAGTGTGGTTATTTTTCCTCTGAGTTGGAGTGTTATGATATTGCCTAATCTTCCAATCTCTGAGGCATATTTTTCCCCCCAACTGCACATATCCACTCAATATGCATGGTGCAAATCTATGTGGGTATGTTCTCCTGAGGTAAGCATCAAATGGCGTGTATGCTCATGCTTTCACTTAGAGAATAGGGTACATTTGAAAATTGTCCCATTTAGGATCCAATTCTTATTGTCAAATAGAATCCTAACTGACTAAAAGCTTTTTAATAAATGCTTAGCTACAGTGGCTGACCCATTTGTAACCTTGAAGGGAATATAGCCAGGTAAATATGGCATCTGGACTTGCAAATGGAAATGTTTGCACAGAACCTTCATTTAAATAACACAATGACATTTGAGAGGTAAATATCAAAATGTGATATATACGTTTTAAAATGCAGCTGCCAATCCCAGAATTGCTTTTTTCTAAAATTTGTAGCTCTTTCAGAGTTTTATGACATCACTTCCATTTGTGCCCTAAGATTGATGTAGGAAATTTTGTGTAAACACACTTGGTCAACAAACGGTTGTGTCACTAGGAGCTCTTGAAGATGTTCAGGGCAGTGTAACATAATTGCCAAAGCCATGATGGAACAGACTTCCTGATTTACAAGTTGCAAACATGAACCTTTAGGAAAATTGATGAAGTACTTTATGGTCACCTTTAATTTTTCCTACCCTAGATGTCTTGACTCACAGTGTTTCCTTTCTGTCACTCTGTCCATATTGAAAACATTATTAAGGCAGAAGAAAGCAAGCTCTGTCTCTCTGACTGGTTAGCTTGCTGGATGCACTTTTCATTGGTTGGCCGTAAAGGAAGCATGCAATCAAAACAAAATATCAATATTATTTTGAACAACAAATTAATTTTATCAGAAAAATAAAACACATTTTGGGAGGGCTCAAGATGGAGATGTAAGCATTCCTGGGAAAGAGTTATGCATACTAACACGGGGACTTTTTTTTTACTAAAGCCTGTTAAGGTTTAGCACGTGATACATGTTTTACATTGTTGTAGTTTTCATGCAAGTGCATAGTCTCAGCAGTAACGGTCAGTGGCTTGGCCAGCATGTTCCCACAGATACCGTATGGACACGTACCCTAATGCAAGGTGCAATTAACACGGGTGCACCTAACACCATCCATAAAGCTATTGCTAAATGCAGCTGCACTAATTGCCACATTGTCATCATGTGGAGATTGCCCAGTGCTAACTGCAATGTGCTCTCCACACCCACACTCTGTCTCTGACTTGCCCATTCCCTGCCCCATTGCATGATGTGCAATTGCCACAAGACTACCGCTAGAAGATTGCGGGCACCATTTTGAACCGGTTCAGATGGAGGCTAGTGGGAATTTCTCCCGTCAGAGCCCACTAGACCACCAGGCTTCTTGGGGGCCTTAATGGGTGGGATGGGGTGTTGGATTGGAGTCCAGAGGGTAGGAGACCTTAAATGGAGGTGGAACTTTGATTAAGCCTTTTGGAAGGTGGGTTAGGGGCATATGCATGCAGGGGCTACTTGGGGGGGGGGGCGGAGCCTGCCTACATGGTGGTGCTGGCGGTTAGGAGCTCCCAGGTCACTGGTATGCTTATTGTTTATTGCATTTGATATACTGCCCTTTGTTTTTGACAAACAGACCAGCCCCTTTGAGATGGTGGCTGGGAGTATTGGACCACATGTTGGTGGCCCAATGCTCCACGTGGAAAAATAATACCAGCTTTGAGCTGGTGTTATTTTTCCCTTGGAATAACGTGTTTTGCAGTGATCACCTCAAGCTATTCCTTTACTGCAGGAATCACTAAGCTATGATAATGAGTTACTACAGGTTAGTGACGCCCCCCCTCAATCATTTTCCCTCTCATTTTTTCAAACAAAGAATTGTAGTTGCCGTGTTATTCCACATATGCAATGGCAAATGCAGGTGGCCTAAGACCCAGTGCAACTGCTTTGTTTCTTCATTGACCTGATGATGACAGGATAACTCTCAAAAGCATGTTACACACTGTATATATATTACGTTAGTCCAATAAAGAGGTTTCACATTCAACTTGTTCATTGATCTTTATTTCTAGTTTTATAGTATAATACTTAAATTTGCCTTCTCTTATCAGCAGGACTTTTTTTTGAGGGGGTACAAAGTGGCAGAACCATACCAAGCAAGCAATGCGCCCTGTGCAACCAGTGATCCTGGTGCCACCAGCCATCCAACTGCATGAAGGAACTTGCTTTTGTTGGGCTTCCTGAATGCTCAGTGATGACATTAGTACCCCTTCTGAACATACGCCCTGTGAAGCCGCAGCGCTCCCATAGCCCTTGGTGTGGCCCTGCTCAGTGGTACTGAGTACTAGCACCTTTTTCATTGCTTGCTAAAATAGACCCATGTTCTTCATGCGTTCACGACAAAGCCCTGCATATGAGCACCGATACCTTTTTCCCTAGGAAAAATGCACTCTTGCTTACTTCACTTCCAGTTGTATTTGGCCTTTCTGTCTCATACCAAAGGAATAAGTTCCAAATTCTTTCACAGATGGGACCTTTACTGATGTTGTTCAGTCCAATCCGAGGAGAGGAGATGGGATGGGTGGGTTTGATATTGCTATTACTAAAAATGGAAGACTTGTGAGTTTGAGTATATTAACTTATGCTATTTTATATGGAGGTCATTCTGAAACATGAATAGGCTCTTTATATGTGCGGGATAGATGTCCATCCCCCGATAATATACACCACTGTATTCTGTAGCCCCGAGGCCCCGCATATACACTGAGCTAGTACAGGGATCATAGAAAGTGGGTGGGGAGTGGCAGTTACAGGGTGTGGTTAGCTGCCAAGATGCAGAAAGAGTATGCAGGAAAGACCCCTGGATGTCCCCAGACGTCCCTGTTGACGTACATATTATTCCTGCGGCACTGTGGAATAAGGGCAAGACTTAGAGATGATTATGCTCTGCTACTACTACTACTCACTACTACTCAGCATTTATAAAGCGCTACCAGTTGTACGCAGCGCTGTGCAGTATAGACATGCAAGAGACAGTCCCTGCTCATCAGAGCTTACAATCTAGTCATCGTGTGTAAAGTCAATACGTTCAAAGAATCAAAAATTGTAAAGAGCTTCTTTTTTATTTGTTTTTTTCAATGCTTTTAAAAAATAAATATATGTACAGCCCAGGTTTTCTTCTCTTGTATACTATCTCAAAGAAAATTTATTTGAAGGAAGAATCCCCGAGTGGACTAATTCAATACAAAATATATTTAAAACAAGGGTCTCGACGCTCAGCTTCGGCGCCTCAATGGCGTTTCAAAAATTTTCTTCAGGAGACCTTTATCCTATAAATAAACAAAATTACAATATACTATTACCCTATTATCTAATGTATCTAAAAGCAATCATTCTAACAATATATTTCTCTAAAATCGCAAGCTACTTACAAATACTTATGCTGCCCACGTTCTCTCTCCTTATTTCTGATATGAAAAAACGCCGCGCATGCGTGATGGTATATCCATTCTCTATTTAAACCCCCTTCGGATTGTGTTACATGTTTCTCATCCGTGCTGCTTCAAATGGTTACGTCATGAATATTCATACTTAAACAATAGATCTATATTATATATCGCCATTTCTCATCCAAAAACATAGCGCTACCGTTCCATTCATAATATTAAATCTGTTTCCTATCCAATTAGGACATAGCGCTTGTCTTCCATTCATATACTGCCATTTCTTATCCAATTAAAACATAGCTCTACCTTCCCATTCATGAGCGTCGAGACCCTTGTTTTAAATATATTTTGTATTGAATTAGTCCACTCGGGGATTCTTCCTTCAAATAAATTTTCTTTGAGATAGTATACAAGAGAAGAAAACCTGGGCTGTACATATATTTATTTTTTAAAAGCATTGAAAAAAACAAATAAAAAAGAAGCTCTTTACAATTTTTGATTCTTTGAACGTATTGACTTTACACACGTTGATATTTTACGTTCATTAAAATAGACCATAATTAGAACTATTTGTGAGTTTACAATCTAGTCATGACAAGATGCACGAACGCATAAATACTGAAGGTGTAGGCATGGGTGGAACAAAAAGAGACAAGGAGGCTAGGTGAGTCATGATCCAAAAGCAGCAGCAAAGAGGTGGGCTTTCAACCGGGACTTGAAAAGGGCCAGAGAAGGTGCCTGGCGCACAGACACAGGTAGTCTGTTCCAGGCATAAGATGCAGCAAGGTGAAAGGAGTGAAGTCTTGAGTTAGCAGTGGGAGTGCGGGGCATTGATAGGAGCAGTTTGCTGGAAGAGCGGAGAACCCGAGGGGGGTTATGAGGAGAGATAAGGGATGAAAGGTAGGGAGGAGCCACAGAGTGAATGCATTTATAGGTCAGCAGGAGAAGTTTGAATTGGATGCAGAAGTGGATAGGGAGCCAGTGGAGTGACCTGAGAAGAGGTGTGATATGGACAAAGCGGGCTGGCAGAAAATTAGATGCACAGCAGAGTGTTGAACAGATTGAAGGGGAGAGAGATGACTTAGAGGGAGACCAGCAAGGAGCAGGTTACAGTAGTCGAGACGGGAGGTGACTAAGGAGTGGACAAGCGTTTGAGTAGTGTGTTCAGAGAGGAAGGGGCGGATTTTGCTAATGTTGAAAAGAAAGAAATGGCAGGTCATGGCTACGAGCTGGATGAGTGTGGAGAAAGAGAGAGAGGAGTCGAAGACTACCCCCAGATTGCGGGCCGAAGAAACAGAAAGGATCACGGAGTTATCCACAGAGATTAAGAAGGGAGGAAGAGGAGGGGAGGTTGTAGGGGGAAAGATAAGAAGTTCAGTCTTGGCCATGTTCAATTTCAAATGACGGTGAGACATCCATGTAGCGATATCAGAGAGGCAGGCAGAGATCCGGGTCTGAATTGCCGGGGAGATTTTGGGTGTAGAGAGGTAGATCTGGGAGTCATTGGCATACAGATGGTACTGAAAGCCATGGGAAGAGATAAGCACACCAAGGGACTGGGTATAGAGAGAGAAAAGGAGCGGACCCAGGACAGATCCTTGGGGTACACCGACTGGGAGTGGGGTAGCAGATGAGGAGGAGCCACCAGAACACACACAAGGAAGGAGCAGTGGGAGAGATAGGAGGAGAACCAGGATAGCACAGAGCCCGAGAAGCCAAGTGAGGACAGGATATCTAGGAGAAGGGTGTGGTCGACAGTGTCGAAGGCAGCAGAGAGATCAAGAAGGATGAGGACGGCGTAAAGGCCCTTGGATTTTGCCAGGAACAAGTGGCTGGAGAATTTGCAAGAGCCGTTTCAGTGGAGTGTAGAGGACGAAAGCCAGACTGTAAGGGACCCAGGAGGGCATGAGAGGAGAGGAAGTCGAGGCAGCGGCGGTGGACCGCACGTTCGAGTAGTTTAGAAGTGAAGGGAAGGAGAGAGATGGGTCGATAATTAGAAGGACATGTGGGATCGAGTGAGGGTTTCTTGAAGAGAGGTGTAACGACAGCATGTTTGAAGTTGGCAGGGACTGTTGCAGTGGAGAGTGATAGGTTGAGAATATGGGAGATGGAAGGGACAACGGTGGAAAAGATGGGGCGTAGGAGGTGGGTGGGGATAGGGTCAGAGGATCAGGTGGTGAGTTTGGAGGAAGAGAGAAGGTGTGTTGTTTCATCATCGGACATCACAGGAAAGGAAGAGAGGGTAGGAGAGGTGGGGGGGGGGGGGTTGGGAGTGAAGAGGAGGCGAGGTAGTTGATTTTGTGGGGAATTGGAAGGTGATCTTGTGGATTTTATCATAGAAGTAGTCGGCCAGGGTTTGAGCAGAAAAGGAGGGGGGGATCAGAGGTGGGGGCACTTTGAGGACGGAGTTGAGAGTAGTAAAGAGACGGTGAGGATCGGAGTCTAGGGAGTTGGTCAGCTGGACATAGTAGTCCTGTTTGGCAAGAGCTATGGCTGACTGGAAAGAGACAAGCATGAATTTGAAGTGTAGGAGGTCTGCACGGGAGCGGGATTTGAGCCAAGCACGCTCAGCAGAACGGGCACAGGAGCGTAGATGGTGGGCAGTGGGTGAAAGCCAGGGCTGGGGTGCGGAGCATCTAGCAGGACGTGGGATGGGGGGAGCAAGAGCATCCAGAGCCGAGGAGAGTGCAGCGTTATAGGAAGTTACTGCCTTATCAACGGACGTAGATGACAGGGTGGAGGAAAGGGGTGAAGAAAATGGCAGAAGAGAGAGCCAAGGGATCAATAGCGTGAAGGTTTCTGAGTGGTTAGAGGAGGCAGGGCGAGGCTGAGGCAGGAGGTGATGAAGAGTAAAGCTTAAAAGGTGATGGTCAGATACGGGGAGAACTGAGTTACAGAAAGTCGATGGTAAGCAGCGAGAGAAGAATATCAGGTCTAGGCAGTGGCCATGCTGGTGAATGGGGGCAGTGGAACAAAGTTGGAGGTCAAGCGAGGAGGCGAGGGAGAGGAGCTTTAAAGCATGCGGGTCGGAGGGGTTATCGACATGAATGTTAAAGTTCCCAAGAATAAGAGAGGGGGAAGAGGAGTCGAGAAAGAAGGAGAGCCAGGAGTCAGTCAGTGAGAAAGGTAGAAGCGGACTTGTCGGGAGGTCGATAAATAATAGCAACACGGAGAGGAAGGGGGGTGAAGAGGCGGATGGAGTGGACTTCAAAGGAGTGGAAGGAGTGAGACTGAGGATTGAGGAGGGGTTGGAATTGGCAGGAGGGAGAAAAGAGAAACCCAACACCACCACCATGGCCAGTAGGCCGAGGTGTGTGGGAGAACTGATAACGCCCATGATAGAGGGCAGCAGCGGATGCGGTATCATCTGGGAGGAGCCAGGTTTCTGTTAGGGCAAAAGATGTAGAGCATTAGAGATGACGAGGTCATGAGTAAAAGCGAGTTTATTAGTCATGACCCTACATTGTGTGCCATATGGAAGAAGGATTGTGTACGGTCTGGAGTGCAGTGGTGTGTGTGCAGTCATGGAGAACACGAGATGCAGTTGTACACAACGGATTGCAGAGGTGAGGGACATATCTAAGTGTGCGAAACAATAAAATCACCCCCACAGGAACAGAACGCTGTGCACTAGATGGTAAGCCTGCTATGCTGACATCTGCTGTTGTGGGCATCGACTTCAGTGCTGTACATATTGTGAGCGGCTGCACGCTGATGGGAAGCATCTGTTATGAATATCTTCTCTGAATGCGGTGCGCATGGGGCCGTATATGTCCCTGATCCCGAAATCAAGGGTGTGCCTATACTGCGGTTTTGGAATCAGGTTGAAATCAGCCCCATTTTCATTTTGGACGTGGCTACTGGCCAGACGTGGATGTTATTGAATCCAGCTCTATGTGAATATGTTGTTGTTAAGTGCCTTCGGATCAGTGTCGACTCAGGGCAACCCTTTGGATAGTTGTCCTAAATTGTGTTCGGTCTTCAGTCAGGCGGCTCATTGTTGACAGTCTGGTACCCATAGTTGCTGTTATTGTATCAATTCATCTCATTGCTGGCCTTTCTCTTTTGCGTTGACCTTCTATCTTGCCAAGCATGATGTCTTTCTCTAATGATCTCTCTATGTGAATATACATAATTAAAATTTGATTTAAAAAAAACATGCAAAATATGCCAAACTATGCCAAAACACCAGTGTTTCAGGCTTTTGCATGGGCCTGTTTGCAAAAATTTGCTACTCATCAAAGTTTATGCAAAATCTTAAATAATGAACTGGTGTGATGCACAAGTATGCAAAGCAGTTCATCAGTTTTGAATTTGTTTAGAAAATCAGCCTGCCAAAAACTTCTTTGCATGACTGTTTTCCAAAAACAAAAATAAAAAGCAGTGCCTACAGAGCTGTACTTATCTTTATTTTCTGGCTGCTCTCAGAAGCAAACTTTTGCAGAAAACTTTGATTCCCAGCTCATACAGTATGCATGGATAGCAAACTTCCACAAGAAGAGGGCACTAACCACAGGAAATCCCATGAGTTAGTAAATTGGCTTCATTTTTAGGAATTTCCATGGTTTTGAGTTATAATAACTTAGTCATTTTGAGTCATTTTGATCACTATTGCCGAGTGGCCCCATCGTTACCTTTTGCATTAGTTCCACTAGAGAACTACTGTATGTCAAAAATATCTCATCATCTTGTCGGTTCCTCAATAAGCTGCTCCATGAAGCAGTCATTTCTTTCATCTAGGAACTTACCTCCCTAGCATGCCCTGCTGTGACAATTATCCAGTCAATATTGAATTAATTGAAATCATCCATTATTATTGTGTTGCTAAATTTGTTAGCTTCCCTGATTTTTGTTAACATTTCATCATCTGTCTGTTCATTCTGGCCAGGTGGTCAGTAGTATAATCCCACCATTGTTCTTTCCTTTCACACATGGAATTCTATCCATAAAGATTCCACAAGGCATTCTGTTTCCTGCAGAACTTTTATTCTGTTTAACTCAATGCCCTTTTTAACATATACCTTCACCGCTCCACGGCCCTACCAATTTGATCTACAGTATCACTGTGATATTATTTGTACCCTGGGTGACAGTGTCCCATTGGCTATCCTCCTTTCACCAGGTGTCAGAGATGATTATATTATTCAGTGCTGTAAACTCTAACTCTGCCATCCTAAGGGTTCTAGCAATTGTATATAAACATTTCAAAATATGTATTTTGTTTATATTTATAACCTTGTTAGCAGTTGACAAGGATAGTCTTCAATCTTTCAGTTCTGGCTGCTCTTTACTTAAAGACACTAGGGCTACTTTTGCTTTTATTGCAACCTCTTTATCAGAATGCCCTAACTTTTCTGTTTTGATAGTATCCTTCAAAGATATTTCACAGCACACCATGCACTCTTGGGTAACTGTCGACTTTCCCCCAGGTTCTAGTTGAGATGTTGCTCCACCTCCTTTTTAATGTTAGTGACAGCAGTCTGCCTCCCCCCTGGTTAATGTAGCTCCAGTCTTTTCAAAATAGGCTCCATCTTCCCTAGAATGTTGGCCCTTTCCTAACAAATCTAAATCCATCTTCCCTGCACAATTGTTTCACCCATGCGTTAAGACTCTGGAGTTCTGCACATGGAATGGGAACATTTCTGAGAATGCTACCTTGGAAGTTCTGGATTTCAACTTTCTTCCTTAAATCCTACATTTGGCTTCTAGAAACCTCCCTCCCACACTTTCCTATATCATTGGTACCCACACATACCGAGACAGCTGGCTCTTCCCCAGAACTGTCTAAAATATTATCTAGGTGATACGTGAGGTCTGCCACGTTCACTAGCCATCCAACTATCTAAAAGCCTAATGATTGAGTCGCCAAAAGCAATGGTCATCCTAACCCTTCCCTTTTGGACACATGCCTACAAAGACATCCTTAGTGTGAGAGGATATTGCATTGCACAAAAGGTTGTTTCTAGCTGCAGAATCACTTCCTGCCACATCAAGATGCTGATCTCCTTTCAGGTGACCTTTCTCCTCCATGGCAGCACAGGGGTTGCCAGGCTTGAAGTGGGACTTCTCTATTATGTTTCCTTTATATGCCTACCTCAGCTCCTTCAAGTTTGCTACTCAAGCATCCAGAGATTGAATTTGTTCCCTGAGAACTAAGAGCTCTTTGGGGCATTTTTTTTCCAACTAGGTTAGTTTTGCACATACCATGACAGTCATGAACCTCACTCCTAAGTTAGGGTATGGGGAGTATGATCTCAGTCTCTCAAATTTAGTGCTAATGCTCAGTATAATTCTTGCATTGTGCTATATAGCCTCATTCTGGAGTTCATAAGATGCAATATGTATGGCTGCTTAGTCAAGGTGTGCTTAGAAATTCTCTTAATCAAGCCTTTATCACCCAACACGATAGAAAATAATTCTATCTTTCTGCCAGATTTTCTTGGTCTCTGATTGCATTTCTTGGTAGCTGAAGGACTACTCAGAGGGACTACTACAACTAGAAAGAGATCTGAACTTGTAAGTATTTATTTTCTGGAATATATTCTAAATCTTGGGGAAAAAGGGTAATCTTGGGTTAAAGCAAATAAATCTATGTATTTTAGAATTCAGTGTGTTAGCTGAGTCAGTCAGGTCTTAGTACCACCAGAGAGCTTTTCATTTAAATCAAATCAGTGTATAGCTTAGCATACAAGTAGAATAAATAGTCTCTGAGTACAAATAACTAAACTTGTTTCTAGTGACCTTTACAGAGAGGCCTTCCAGTTAGGAAGCAAAAGATCTGTGAAGTTGTCTTAAATAGGTGTTTAAGGCAAGTGACAGATCAAAGGGCCAATTTGAAAGGCCCCCTCTATCAAACCAAGGGCTGTGTGAATCACCCAGGAAGTTGGTAGACCATACCTTAGAAGCACAGGTCAGGGCACTATGTAGCAAGCCAGCTTGAAAGTCTTTTTTTCCTTTCCTCCCACCCCTAGGATAATCATAACTTTATAGGCTCTTAAACCTATTAAAGGGGGGAGGTGCCCATAATCACTTTCAGGTGCGGCTGGTTAACCTCATCAGGAATACATTTATTAAGGACCTGAGATTAATTATTTTTGAGGTGAGCAAAGTCCATTTAACATACAATATAAGGTATAGTTGTATTAGTATAAGTACCCCCTGCAAACCTAAGTAAGTAAACTTTAATATCTGATCAAAACATTAAAACTAAAATGCAGAGAGCAGCCCACCAGCAAAATGGGGGCTTTCCAGTCTTTTGCATTGAGTATCACATGTATGATTTTCTCCCAGTTGGTGAGGGGGTCTTACGTGTGCACTAAGTGCAAGGAGCTCTTTGCTCTCAGGAAATGAGTCTGATCTCTGGAGGCTAGAGTAGCAGACTTGGAGGACATAAGGAAGACAGAGAAGTATATAGATGGGACCTACAGGGACGTAGTACTGAAGTCCCACCTCCAGTCTGGCAACCTTCCTGTTTCCATGGATGAGAGAGGTCATGTGACAGGAGAGCATCAACCTGGTGTGGCAGGACGTGATCCTGTAGCTAGGACCTGTCTGGCACAATAATGAGCAGGTTACTTCACGACTTGGATAGGAGAGAGCTTTATTGGTACTCGAGGAGGTCATCCTACACGTGTTTCAGCAGGTTACCTTCTTCAGGGGTAACTGACCTCAAGAGATAGGAATCTAATCATTAACTCTCCTGGTTAAATGTAATTTATGGACCTCAACTGACAAACACAATAGTGGAGAAGTTCTAAAAATGTCTACTTTTTGAAGGAGTAAACAACCAATTTGCGTTTACCCATTCCACTCCATTTATTATTATATAGACCTCTATTATATCTCCCATCAGCCATCTTTTTCCAATTTGAAGAGCCCTGACCTTTTAGGCCTTTCCTCCTAGGGATATTCTTCCATACCCTTTATCAGGGGCGGCCCAAGTAGGGTGCGGGGCCTGTGTGGAGACTCATTGCGGGTCTTGATTTGTATAAGGGACTTCATTTGCATAAATATTTGCATAATGTTAATGTGTGCTAACTTATAGTACATATGCCTCTTAATGTGTGTCTATACTCCAGTACCAACCCATAGCAAACCCGCCATATCATAACAGCACTACCCAGACTCACAAAGCACCAAACGCTGCCTATTAAAAGGCAACACTGTAAATATTAAATCAATACTTCTCAGGTAATACCAATACATCTCCTACTGGGGAAAGAGAACAAGTGGCACTGTCAAATAGAAACTACAAGAACAGAATACCTCAGCTCAGTTACACATGCTGAAGACCATAGACCATCACCAAACAAAGAACAAAGGATCACAATTTAAACATAGGAAGACAATTAAACTAGGAAACCCAAAAGCCAAAGTTGGAATGTGCAACACTGGAGAAATAAAATTATAAATTCATTTCCTCTTGTACTAAACAAAATTCAAAGACGTTAGTGATGCACTTTTCCCAGAGGTGACATATTCCAATTAACAAATTCAAAATAAAAAAGCATTTTTCTACCCTTTGTGGTTTGGGAGTTTTATTTTTCAGTTGTATTTGCTCCAGTCACTTTCTTCTGGTTTCTTCGTGTCTTCTGCTAACTGTCCATTTGTCCTTTCTTCTCCCTTCTAGATTGTTTCCATTCTCTCTCTACATCTGCTTTAACATATGATCTTTCCACTTTTGCTCTTTTCTCCATTTCTTTCTTTCTTCCTTTTTCATCCACCCAAATTTCACCCTTCCATCCCCAATCACCACTTACTCTCCCAATATCCAGATAGTTGTAGATTTTTCTTCCCTCCCACACAAAATCTCTTTTCCCCTCTCCATCCTCACTTCCCCAGCCACATCCCCTTCTAGTCCTCCCCCAACATCAGCTCCCTTCTAGTTCCAGCCCCACCCAGCATCTGCTCCCTTCTAGTCCCATTCTCCTATCCCCCTGCATCAATCAGTTTCCAGTCCTAGCCCTCCCATCAGTCCATTTCAAATCCTAACCTAGCCCCCGATCAGCCCATTTCCAGTCCAAGCACCCCCATCAGCCCATTTCCATCCCAAGCCCCACCCTACAATCAGCCCATTTCCAGTCCTAGCCATCAGCCATTTTGAGTCCTATCCTATACCCCATCAGCCCAATTCCTAGCCCTCCATCAGCCATTTCCAGTCCTATCCTAGCCCCATCAGCCAATTTCCAGTCCTAGCCCTCATCAGCCATTTCCAGTCCTATCCGAGCCCCCCATCAGCCCATTTCCACTCCAAGCCCCCCATCAGCCATTTTCAGTCCTAGCCCCACATCAGCCCATTTCCAGTCCTATCCTAGCCCCCCATCAGCACATTTCCAGTCTAAGCTTCCCAATAAGCCCATTCTGAGTCCAAGCTCCCCCATCAACACATTTCCAATCCTAACCACCTCATCAGCATTATCCAGTCCTATCCTAGCCATCCATCAGCCTTTTTCCAGTCCAAGACCCCATATCAGCCCATTTCCAGTCCTATCCTAGCCCCCCATCAGCCCATTTCCAGTCCTAGCTCCCCATCAGCCATTTCCAGTCCTATCCTAGCCCCCAATCAGCCCATTTCCAGTCCTATCCTAGTCCCCCATCAGCCCATTTCTAGTCCTATCCTAGCCCACACATCAGCCCATTTCCAGTCCTAGCCCCTCATCAGCCCATTTCCAGTCCAAGCCCCCCCAATCAGCCCTTTCAAGTCCTAGCCCCCATCAGCCATTTCCAGTCCTATCCTAGCTCCCCCATTAGCACATTTCCAGTTCAAGCACTCCCCCAATCATCCCATTCCCAGTCCTATCCTAGCCCCCCATCAGCCCATTTCCAGTCCTAGCTCCCCATCAGCCATTTCCAGTCCTATCCTAGCCCCCAATCAGCCCATTTCCAGTCCTATCCTAGCCCCCCATCAGCCCATTTCTAGTCTTATCCTAGCCCACACATCAGCCCATTTCCAGTCCTAGCCCCTCATCAGCCCATTTCCAGTCCTAGCCCACATCAGCCATTTCCAGTCCAAGCCCTCCCAATCAGCCATTTCCAGTCCTATCCTAGCTCCCCCATTAGCACATTTCCAGTTCAAGCACTCCCCCAGTCATCCCATTTCCAGTCATAGTCCCCCATCAGCCTTTTTCCAGTCCAAGACCCCATATCAGCCTTTTTCCAGTCCAAGCCCACCAATCAGCCAATTTCCAGTCCTATCCTAGCCCCACATCAGCCCATTCCAGTCCTAGCGCCCCATCAGCCATTTCCAGTCCTATCCTAGCCCTGCATCAGTCCATTTCCAGTCCTAGCCTCCCCATCAGACATTTCCAATTCTATCCTAGCCTCCAATCAGCCCATTTCCAGTCCTAGCCCCCAACAGCCCATTTTCAGTCCTATCCTAGCCCCATTAGCCAATTTCCAGTCCAAGCTCCCCCCTAATCAGCCCTTTCCATTCCTAGCCCCTCATCAGTCATTTCCAGTCCTAGCCCCACATCAGCTCATTTCCAGTCCAAGCTCTCCCCAATCAGCCCATTTCAAGTCCTATCCCCCAATCAGCTATTTCTAGTCCTATCCTAGCCTCCCCATCTGCCCATTTCCAGTCTATGCCCTCCCCATCAGAACATTTCCAGTCCATGCCCCATCAGCTCATTTCCTTTCCTAGTCCCCCCATCAGCCATCTCCAGTCCTATGCTAGCCCTCCATCAGCCCATTTCCAATCCTAGCCCCCCCAATTAGCCCATTGCCAGTCTTAGCTCTCCATAAGCATTTCCAGTATTATCCTAGCCCCCCATCAGTCCATTTCCAGTCCTAGCCCCGTAGCAATAATTTCCAGTCCTATTCTAGCCCCCCATCAGCCCATTTCCAGTCAAGCCCCCCAATTAGCCCATTTCCAGTCCTAGCCCCCCCATCAGTCCATTTTCAGTCCTATCCTAGCCCCATTAGCCAATTTCCAGTCCAAGCTCCCCCCAATCAGCCCTTTCCATTCCTAGCCCCTCATCAGTCATTTCCAGTCTTATCCTAGTCCCCCATCAGCAAATTTCCAGTCCAAGCTCCCCCCAATCATCTCATTTTCAGTCCACGCTCCCTCATCAGCCCATTTCCAGTCTTATCCTAGTCCGCCATCAGCTCATTTCCAGTCCAAGCTCTCCCCCAATCAGCCCATTTCCAGTCCTAGCCCCCCCCATAAGCCCATTTACAGTCTTATATTAGCCACCTTCCTCCCCCCAAGAGCCCCCCGCCTGTCTGACCAGCTTGAGATGGAGCCGGGGAGGCTCGAAGCCCTTGCTCACTTCTGCACAGCGCCGGAGTGAAGAGCAGCATGTTCCTTCACTCAAGCAGCTGTGTTCTTTTGATGTGCGCTGAGGTTAAATGGCACCAGACATTTAACACCAAGACACCAGTGAATATGACTAGCGAAATACGACTTCCATGAAGATTAGATGTAAATAGTTTCCCAAGTTATCCAAGTTTTTGTACCTGTTCATTGTAAACACAGTTCCGTAAATGCAATGTGTATGTTTTGTGTTCCATATAAATCGCACTGATGTTGAATATCGCAGTATAAAAGAAATGTAAAATAAATAAATAAATAAATAAATTTTCTGTTTCCCATTTCTCAGCACGCTTCAGGAGTACACAGTTGCTGGACACTGCTTTTCACTCCGGTGCTGTGCAGAGGTGAGCCAGGGCTTCGGGCCCCCCGGCTTTCTCTGAAGCCGGCCACCCTCCAAACCAAACACTATGTGCGGAATGGAGTTGGTGTGGGGCCCCCTGAAGCACGTGGCCCTGTGCAAACAACATTTTTGCTCAGTGGATGGGCCAGCCCTGCCCTTTAGCATTTTGGTGGCTCTCCTCTGTACCTTTTTCTAATTCTGCTATATCCTTTTTAAGATATGGTGACCAGAATTGCACACAATATGCAAGGTGTGGTCCCACCATGGAACGATACAGAGGCACTATAATATCCTTGGCTTTAATCTTCATTCTTTCCTTATGATTCCTAGCATTTTGTTTCCTTTCTAGGCTGTCACTGCACACTGGGCAGAGGGTTTCAACATATTATTCACAGTGATGCCTAGATCCTTTTCCTGGGTGGTGATTCCTAATGTGGAACCTTGCATCATGTAGCTATAGTTTGGATTGTTCTTCCCTAAGTGCATAACTTTGCACTTGTCCACATTAAATTTCATATAACATTTGGATGCTCAGTCTCCCAATTTTTCAAGATCCTCTTGCAATTTGTGCTCTGGCCCATTTCATGGACCCCAGAAGCTATAGATAGTCCCACACTCAAGGAGCAGACTGTTGACAGAATTCTGTCAATTGGGACTGTAGCTTTAGCATCCTTTCCATCATGAGGAACACATATCCCTGCAGGGTGTCAAAACATGCTCCTAAATACTCCAACTCCTACAAGGGCTCGAGATTGCTCTTGAGGTAATGGATCATCAGCCTCAAACCTCTAGTCATTGGATCACTATGGCCATATCCTCCCTGGATATCTCCAGTGAATCTGACCAAATGAGCCAGTTGTCGAGGTATGGGCATACTCATGCACTGCTAATACAGGAAGGTCTCCACCCACACCATCACTTTTGAGAAAGTGTGGGGAGCCATGGCCAAGTCAAAGGACAAAGCTCTGAACTGAAAATGATCCAGGATGCAAAAATGGAGGAATTGCGGATGCTGATGGGAATATGAAAGTAGGCCTCGGTCATGTCCAGGGAGGTGAGAAATTCCCCCTGAAGCACAGACACAATGATGGAGTTGATGGTTTCCCTTTAAAAGACAGGAATGTGGAATCTCATGTTGACCATCTTTAGGTTGAGAATGGGCCAAAAAGAACTTTCTTTCTTGGGCACCATGAGGTACTGTAGATGGCATAGCCCTGATCTCACACTGCAAAAGACACAGTATGATAATCTTTAAAAGCAGGAGGCATTGTAGCATGTCTGTGATTGCCACCTGCTTGTGTGGGCCACTGGGAAACTCTAAGAAGGTATCTCTGAGTGAATGAGTGACTGCAAATTCCAAGGTGTACCTCTGACCTAGAATCTCTAGCACCCATTGGTATGAAGTAATCTGGATCCATTCTGAGAGAAAATGCCAGAGCCATCCTTCCACCAGCAGTCCCTTGGAAGCGACCTGCCTGATCTCATTGTGAGTATTTAGGAACATAAGATATGCCATACTGGGTCAGACCAAGGCCCATCAAGTCCAGTATCCTGTTTCCAACCGTGGCCAATCCAGGTCACAAGTACCTAGCAGTTTCCCCAAAGACACAGGTTCCTCAATGCTTGTATTGGGTCAAGCAGTGATATCCCGGGTCCCTTTTGCTTTATGGATCTTTCCTCTAGGAACTTGTCCAAACCTTTTTAAAACCCAGTTACACTAACAGCATTACTACATCCTCCGGTAGCAAATTCCAGAGTTTGATTACACGTTGAGTGAAAAAATATTTTCTTTTATTAGTTTTAAATAGGTTACCCTGTAGCTTCAATGCATGTCCCCTAGTCTTTCTATATTCTGATGATGTAAACAATCGATCTACGTTTAACTGTTCCACACCATTCATTAATTTATAGACCTCTATCATATTTCCTCTCAGCCGTCTCTTTTCCAGGTTGAAGAGCACTAACCTTTTTAGTCTCTCTTCATAGGAGTAGTCTTCCATCCCCTTTACCATTTTGGTGGCTCTTCTCTGAACCTTTTCTAATAACGCTATATCCTTTTTAAGATACGGCGACCAGAATTGCACACAATATTCCAGGTGTGGTCGCACCATGGAATGATACAGAGGCATTATAACATCCTTTGTTTTATTTTCCATTCCTTTCCTTATGATACCTAGCATTCTATTTGCTCTCTTGGCTGCCGCTGCACACTCATTATTCCCTTTTCCAGGTCATTTATGAATATGTCAAGAAGCAGCAGACCCAGCACAGATCCCTGGGGTACTCCACTATTCACCTTTTCCATTGGGAAAATTGGCCATTTAGCCATACCCTCTGCTTTCTATCTTTTAACCAGTACCTGACCCACAATAGTACATTACCTCCTATCCCATGACTTTTTAGTTTTGCCAAAAGTCTCTGATGAGGGACTTTGTCAAATGTTTTTCTGAAAGTCCAGATACACTATGTCAACCGACTCACCTTTGTCTACCTGTTTACTCACACCTTCAAAAAAACATAACAGATTAGTAAGACAAGAATCTTCCTTGTCTAAAGCCATGTTGGCTGTCTCCCATTAGGCCATGACATGCTGAGTAATTTTGTTGTTTATGATGGTTTCTACCATTTTTCTCGGTACTGACGTCGGGCTCACCGGTCTGTAATTTCCCAGATCACCCCTGGAATCCTTTTTAAAAATTGGCGTTACATTGGCGATCCTCCAATCTTCAGGTATTACAGATGATTTTAATGATAGTTCACAGATTACTAATAGCAGGTCTGCAATCTCATATTTCAGTTCTTTCAACACCCTTGGATGTATACCATCCAGTCCAGGTGATTTGCTACTCTTCAGTTTATCAAATAGTTGTAATACATCTTCCCGGTGTAGCAATATTTCTTTCAATTCTTCTGCAGTATCACCTTTAAATACCACTTCAGTCATGGGTAACACCCCTACCTCTTCCTCAGTAAAGACCACAGCAAAGAATTCATTCAGTCTCTCCACTATAGCCTTGTCCCCTCTTACTGCCCCTTTTACCCCTCTATCATCTAATGGTCTAACTGACACTCTCACAGGTTTTTTGTTACGAATGTACTTGAAAAAGTCTTTATTATGCCCTTTTTCTTCCACAGCAGGTTTCTTCTCAAACTCTCTCTTTGCCTGCCTTATCAATGCCTTGCATTTAACTTGCCAGTGCTTGTGCTGTTTCCAGTTTTCATCATTTGGCTCTTTTTTCCATTTCCTGAAAGATGCTTTTTTGGCAACAACAGCCTCTCTGACCTCACCTTTAAACCATGCTTGCAGTTTTTTGGACTTCCTTCAACTTTTCTTAAAGCATGGAATACAGCTGGTCTGCGCTTCCAAGATAGTATTTTTAAACAATACCCAAGCTTGATGTAAGTCTTTAACCTTAGCAACTGCTCCTTTTAGTTTTTTTTAACTATTATCCTCATCTTTTCAGCTCCAGAAGTGGAAAAGGATAAATCTTGTGCTTGCTGGGTCCCTTGAAAGAGCAGGCCTTTTCTTAGACTAGATCCATAGGAGGAATAGGCTGAAGTGAAGCCCTTGGATCCCCATGGGTGCTTCCGGGCCCTCCAAGAATTTCTCCAAGCTGCCAATGGCCTCTATGACAGGCATTGCCCAGGTCCTTTACCAGTTTCTTCACCAAACAGCGGATCCTTCTTGAAAGGGGAGCTTACTGAGCCATGATTTGGAAGCCATGTTCACTAACCAGTTGCGTTGCCAAAGCCATTGTTTGGCCGCAATCAATACCATCAAAGATTTGGAGGTTTTCCTGACCAAATCATACAACTCATCTGTCAGAAAGGCTGACTACAACTCCAGGCATATCATCTCTGGACTATCCAGTAGCTGTTCCACCAATAGCAGAAGTACCCTGGTCACAAAACTGGCACCAAGGGCTGATTGGGAAGCCATGGGCGAAGCTGCAAACTAAAGAAAATCACCTGGACTGGATAGTATACATCCAAGAGTATTGAAAGAACTGAAATATGAGATTGCAGACCTACTATTAATAATCTATGAACTATCATTAAAAACTTCTGTAATAACTGAAGACTGGGGAATGACCAATGTAACACCAATTTTTAAAAAGAGTTCCATGGGTGATCTGGGAAACTACAGACTGGTGAGCCTGATGACAGTACCAGGCAAAATGGTAGAAACCATTATAAATAACAAAATTACTGAACATGTAGATAATCATGGTTTAATGCACCTAGGAAAGAACAACCCAAACTATGGTTACACGATGCAAAGCTCCACATTAGGAACCACAACCGAGGAAAAAGATTTAGGCGTCATCATGGATAACACATAGAAACCCTCCACTCAATGTGCAATGGCGGCCAAGAAGGAGAAATAGAATGCTAGGAATCATAAGGAAAGGAATGAAGAATAGAAGAAAGGATACTACAATGCCTCTGTACCATTTCATGGTGTGACTGCACCTTGGATATTGAATGCAATTCTGGTCACCGTATCTTAAAAAGGATATAGTGGAATTAGAAAAAATACAGAGAAGAGCCTCCAAAATGGTAAGGGGGATGGAAGGATACACATATGAGGAGAATCTTCAACTAGAAAAGATTATTTGTGCCATCAACCTGTTAAGACTAACAGAAAATATTTTTTCACTCAACATGTAATCAAACTCTGGAATTCATTACCGGAGGATGTATTAGAAAGTGTTAGTGTAGCTGGGTTTAAAAAAATTTAGACTAGTTCCTGGAGGAAAGGTCCATAAACCATTATTAAAGAGGACCTGGGAAATCCACTCCTTGCCCCAATACAAGCACTATGGATCCTGTCTGTCTTTTTGATAAACTACTTGGTACTAGTGACCTGGATTGGCCACTGTTGGAAACAGAATACTGGGCTTGATGGACCTTGGTCTGACCCAGTATGGCATATCTTATGTTCTTATTTTCTTATGAGAGTCTCCACCCTCCTACCGTGAGCCTCTCTCATTGTCACACCACCTTCCAGCAGAATAGTGATACACTTAGTCACTACCACGACTAGGGCATCCATCTGTGTGACTCCTGGCGACCCTCTGGATAGTTGACCTAAACTTTATTAAGTCTTCAGTCAAGCGGCTCATTGTTGATAGAGTGGTATCCATAGCTGCTGTTATTGTATTCATCCATTTCATTGCCAGTCTTCCTCTTTTACGGTGACTTTCTATCTTGTCAAGCATTACATCTTTCTCCAATGATCTCTCTCTTTGCATGATATGCCCAAAGTATGAAAGTCAAAGTCTTGCCATCTGAACTTCTAAGGAAAGTTTAGGTTTGATCTCCTCTAGCACTGACTGGTTTGTACTTCAGGCAGTCCATGGTATACACAGTATTTGTCGCCAGCACCATAATTTAAAGGCATCAATTTTCTTCCTTTCTATCTTTTTCACTGTCCAACCTTTGCATCCATATGATGTTATTGAAAATACCATGGCCTGGGCAAGTCAAATCTTTATATGGAGAGAGACATCTCTGCTCTTGAGGATCTATGTTGATAGATTTCTTGACTGCTAGTCCTTTCTTTATTGATTGTTGATCCAATTAAGTTACAGCTGTCAACTATTTCAATTTCTTCTCCATCAGTATTTATTTATTTATTTGGTTTTATATACTACACTTTTGTAATCAGCATGATTTACATTAGAACAACGCTACATTGAACAATACAAGTTAAATACATTGAACAGTTATAAATAACAAGTAACAGGAGTTAGCGCTATAGAGGATTCCAATAAAAAGAAAATAGGTCAATAAACTATAAAGAAGTTGGAAGGTATACTATATACAAAGGTATACTATATACAAACTGAAGGTCGCTTTATATTGACGGGAGATCAAAATAAGCTATTGTACATGGTCGAATGAAAACTGGAACAGGTGTGTCTTAATAGCTTTACAAAAAGCAGACAGGTCAGTGATGAGGTGGATATGAGTAGGGAGAAAGTTCCAGAGCAGAGGGGCAAAAATGGAGAAGGCTCTGTGTCTGGTAGATTGGGAGCTTTTACTACCTATAGCTGGAATGGTAAGAGTGTTTGCCATAATTGATCTTCTGGTTCTGTTGTCGGGCGTCCTTGCAAGAGGTTTTCCAGGGTGGATGCGGAAAGATGGTGAAGGATTTTGAATGACAATAGCAGGGCTTTGTATTTCAGTTGATTGTTTATTGGTAGCCAATGCAGCTGTTCCAGGAGAGGAGATACATGATCATATCTGGCGGCACCATAATTGGTTTGGGCAGCAGTATTTAAAGCCATTTGTAAAGGATGGATAGCATATGCAGGTAAGCCATGTAGAATGATGTTAAGATAATCGAATAGGGGAGTGACAAGGACCTGGAAGACAGTGCAGAAGTCAGAAGGATCCAATAAGGGTCTTAACTGGCAGAGGCAATGTATTTTGAAGTAGACAGCCTTCGTGATATTGCTTATATGGGATTCCATATTTACGTGTTGGTCCAGAGTGACACCTAGATATCTAACCTCATGATTAGTCTTCAGTTCAGTATTCTTAACATGTAGGTTAGATGGAGGTATGAATGTTGGGTCCTTCGTGATGTACAGAACTTCCGTTTTCTTATAGTTTACTTTCTGACTGTGTGCTCCTAACCAGTCAGATACTGCATTAAAACAGTCAGTGATTCCAGTGATGTTTGGGTTATCCAATGAGAAAGGGGCATAAAGTAGTACATAATCTGCATAGATGTGGTATTGAACACCAAAGGATTGAATGATTGTGCATAATGGCTGAATATATATATCGAATAGAAGGGCTGAAAGGGATGAGCCCAGTGGTACTCCTTGGGTTTGTTGGAATATAGTTGAAGTTTGTGTACCAATGCAAACTTGTTGTTGGCGATCAGATAGATAAGAGCGACACTAATCTAGTGTAGAGTTCTGAATGCCTTTGAGTTGAAGTTGAATGAGCAAGAGGCTGTGAGAGACTGTATCAAAAGCCGAGGCAATGTCTAAGAAAATAAGGATGAAGCCTTGTCTTGGTTTATTCATGCCTTTAATCAGGTTGTCAAATAGGGATGTGAGCAAGGTCTCGACATCATGATGCTGACGGAAGCACTGCTGTTGGGGATTCAGAGAAGCGTAAGCAACAATGTGGTCTTGGGTTTGTTGTTGTGCTATTTTCTCGATTATTTTGGTCAGGAAGGGAAGACTAGATATGGGCCAGTAGGAGTTCAGGTCACTAGGATCCATCCTGGGATTTTTTAGAAGTGGTTTGATGGTGGCAGTTTTCAGAGCTGTTGGTACAATGTTGAAGGAAAAATGAATGATTTTGGAGATGTGAGGACTTAATTTAGCACAAGCAGACTTGATCCAGTGGGTTGGCAGGTGGTGGAGTTAAGACCTTTTATTATACTTTCAGTTTGTTCAGTGGAGTAAGGGTAGAAAGAGGTCAATGCAGGGAAATTGGTGTTTTCTGATGAAGGGCTGTCTGTGCAAGGAACTCCAGTATGATTGATGGTCACTTTGGTTTTATTGTGGAAATGTATGGCAAGGTCCTGTGGGTGAAGTAAGTTTTCAGTTTGAAAGATTGGTGATTCTTTAATGAGAGACTGGATTAGACGAAAGAGCTGACAGGGCCTATTGAGGGAGCGCATTAAGATTTTGGTGTGGTATTCCTTCCTTCTTGCCATAATAGCAGTGCGATGGTCCTGTAGGGCCTTCATGTACATATCTCTGTCGTGAGGAAGTCTGGAATTGCACCATTTTCACTCTAGTTTCCTGAGACTGAGTAGGGAATTGCATAAGTCAGCTGTGTACCATATAGCAGAATGTGGCCTCTTCGATGGAAGCCTGTGTAGGGATAAAAGAGCTGCTTGGCTTAGGGTCATGTTCCCAGATTGTATAATATCTAAATCTGAAGAGAAGGATTCAAGTTTAGGCAGAGTTTCATCAAGGAATGCATCTTTGATAAAAGGTTTAAAATGACGAGCTGGTGGTAATGTAGTATTGATAGGTGAGTCAGGGGTGGTGGCAGGGATGTGGAATATAATGTCTTTGTGTTCCGACCAAGGGAATGGAAGAATTTGAGGCTGGAGGTAGTAATTAACTTATTGATTTTGCGAGTTGTCAGGATCGTTGTCGTAACGTTAAGGCGCAGACCCATTTTAAGACTACATTCATTGATCTTGAGAAACAAATGTTTCAAATCATCTTCACTTTCAACCAGTAATGTGGTATCATCAGCATAGCAAAGGTTGTTGATGAATCTTCCACCAATCTTCACACCTCGGTTGTCTTCATACAGTCCTGCTTCTCTGATGATTTGTTCTGCATATAAATTAAAGAGGTAGGGGGAAAGTATGCAGCCTTGTCATACACCTTTGCTGATTTTAAACCATTCTGTTTTCCTAGTTCCGTTTGAACTGTTGCTTCTTTATCAATATAAGGGTTGTGCAAGAGAACGATCAGGTGTTCTGGTATATCCATGCTTCTTAATATGGCCCAGAGTTTCTGATGGCTTACACAGTCAAAAGCCTTGCTGTAGTCAATAAAACACATAGATATCCTTTTGGTATTCTTTTGTCTTTTCAAAGAGCCATCTCACATCCGCGATAATGTCTCTCGTTCCTCACCCTTTCCTGAAACCTGCTTGCACTTCAGGCAGTTCTTGTTCCAGGTATGGTTGTAGTCCCTGCTGAATGATCTTGAGTAGAAACTTGCTGGTATGTGGGATCAGAGTGATTGTGTGATAATTTCCACAATCAGTCGGGTTACCTTTCTTTAGTATTGGTATAAACACAGATCTTTTCCAGTCATTTGGCCATGAATTTGTCTTCCAAATTTCCTACCAGAGCCTTGTAAGTATGGTAACAGCTTCATCTGATTGCTGTAATAGTTCAATGGGAATGCCATCAATGCCCGGTGCTTTGTTCTTTGATAAGGCTTTCAATGCTGCTTCGACTTCTTCTTTCATCAACAATGGTTCCTGATGATAAGGTATAGGTTGAAATGGCTGATGGTCCACTTGATCTTTATGGTATAATGGCTTTGTATATTCTTTACACCTTTTCTTGATCTTCTCAACACCATTCAACACTTTCTCTTTATCAAACACCTCACTGACTGCCCCGAACCCCAGCCACCAAATATGATCAATACCCAATAACCCCATCTAACATGTATATAGTTACCCTTTTTAATGCTCCGCATATGTATATAGTTTACCCTGTTCTCCAAGTTACTTGTTCCTGTTCAATGTAATGACCTGACTTTGTTTATTGTCGGATACCATTTTGTTATATGTAAACCGCGCTGATCGCAAATAGTGCGGTATATAAGAAATGTAAATAAAATAAATAAATAAATAAATACAAATAAATAAACATGATTTCTTGAGTATCTTGTAGCTATTCCAATTCGAGGCTGGAATTTTTTCTTTAACTCTCATAGCTTTAGAAAAGCCAATCTTGTTCTTCCTCTAATAGCTTCTGATTCTATTTCTTTGCATGTGTTATTTCTCCTTGTCTTGTCTTGCTGTATGTTGGAAATCTCTGTTGAGTTCTGCAACTGCCTCTCTTTCTCCTCTGAATTTAGCTTCTCTGCATTTCTGGACAATTTTCAGAGTTTCTTCGGTCGTCCATTTTGGCCGTTTTTGCTTCTTCACCTTATGTAGAGACTTCTCGCTATCTTCCAACCCAACCTTCTTGATGTCATCCAATAACTCTTCTGGAACTCTGTCATTTGTATCTAAAGCAGCAAATCAATTTTTCAGGCAGTCTTTATAGTCCAGTGGTATATTGTCAAGGTCACATTTTGCTACATACATGAGTGGCTTGCTCTTTTTCAACTTTAGCTTGAGTTTGCATTCTAGTAGTTGGTGATCTGCACCACAGTCAGCTCCAGGTTTTGTCTTTGTTGATGTTATCGAGCTTTTCCATCATTGTCTTCCACAGATGTAGTCAATTTGATTTCTGTACAATCCATTGGGTGAAGTCCACGTGTACAGTCGCTGCTTGTGTTGATGGAAGAAGGTGTTTGAGATGAATAGATCATTGGTCTTGCAGAATTCTATCAGTCTTTCTCCAGCTTCGTTTCTGTTGCCAAGTCCATATTTTCCAACCACTTTGCCTTCTTCTTTGTTGCCATCTTTTGCATTACAGTCACCCATGACGATTAGGATATCCTGTTTGCATGTTCTATCAATTTCAGTTTGCACTTGTTCATAGAACTCATCAATGTCTTCCTCTTCTGCAGCTGTTGTTGGGGCATATACCTGAATTATAGTTGTGTTGATGGGCTTTCCTCACAGCCAAATAGAAATTAAGCGTTCACTGACTGCATTGTATTTCATTACAGTTCTTGCAAGTTTCTTCTTAATTATAAATGCAACACCATTTCTTCTTTGTCTTTCATTTCCAGCATAGTAGACCGTATGATCATCAGATGCAAAGTGCCCAAAGCCAGTCCATTTCAGGTCACTGACACCCAACAAATTGAGTTGTACATGTTCCATTTCATTCTTGACCACCTTCAACTTCCCTTGGTTATGCTTCGTATATTCCATGTCCCAATATGTAAGACATCTTTGCAACTTGTGACTCTCTTTTCATGCACAGCTACATCAGCAGATCCAACCACATCATAAATGCTGGCTTTACTCTGAGAAGCCTTCAGCTCATCCCCAGTAGCCATTTGAGTGCCTTCCAACCCTGGGGGGGGTCTCATCTTCTAGCATATAGTGCAATTTGTTTTGTGACTTTCCGTTGGGTTTTCGTGGCAAGATACAGAAGTAGATTTGTCAAGCCTTTCTTCCGCTTCTATCTGTGGCAGCCCAAAAAGCTGATCCAACTTGCCCTGAGGCGGCAAATAAAAATGGGTCAGGGTGTTTGGCCCCTTGAGGGCCAATTCCAGGTACTCCCACTGAGAGACCAGGAGCTTTTCCAGTTCCTCTGCAGTGAGAAAACCCCTGAAGGGCATCTTATGCCCTCCTAAATGGGGTTTTCCTTGGATAGCAGTTTGGGACAGGCTCTTTCAGCTTCAAGAATGAAATGGCATCCCAAATCAATGCGGAAAAGACAGGCCACTGATGGGTTCTCATTTTCCAGAATGGGGAGTTCCCTTTCTTCCTCTGAATCACCTCCTGAACCAAAGGAATCCTCTTTTGCTGCCCAGGTGAACTCCTCAGGGGACAAGGCCAGGCTCTCGGAGAAATGCCTAGATGAATGGGCAAGACAGGAGCAGTTAGCGCAGACATGGCTGAGGATCCGGTTTCTTTGTACAGGAGGATCCGGTTTCTTTGTACAGGAGGCCAAAGCCCTGGACTCCCTGAAGGGAGTTGCCAAGCAGCTAAACAAGACTGAAGACAACCCAGCTGCTGGTCTTCATGGGGTGAGAAATTCTCCTGTGGTCCTGAAGAGCCCACAAGACCTCGCTAGTTAGAGACGAGAGACAAGAGACTCCTCTGCCCTCCACTGAGCCCCTGTGGGTCCTCAATGAGTGACACCCACTCTGCAGCTGCTGCAGGCACAGAAGGCAAAGATGAGAAGGCCCCGGTGTCAGCAATGGGTCCTGGGCCCCCTTGGGGGCCCCAATGCTGATAAACCCAGGTTCCTTACATCGTTATCTCACTGGGGGCAAAAGGATCTCACCATAGATCTCACTCTGTGGGTACCACCCTGGGCACAAGTGCAGGCACTTGGCATTAGCCCTGTTTCATGTGGCTGAAGTAAAAATATATCACAAAATCCCCCTGCAAAAAATGGCCAAGAAAAGCCTGCTGAAATAAAGCAGAATAAACAGCAAAAAAGCCCACAACCATGGCAAAAATCCTGAACAAGAAAGAATTGGGGGACCCGAAATGGAGTCCCTGCGCCTGTCAGGCTAGTTGGAGAAACTTGAATCGGACCTCTCTGAAGGACTACATAGGCTGGGAAGGCCTCACTGATAGCTTAGGCCTAATCAGCCTTCTTTTTGTTTTGAAGCTGCTTTTTAAGCAGCAAGACAGCCAATTGAATCCATAGACTCCTTCCCAAAAGTACAAGGAAAAAAGACAGAAAAAAGGGATCAACTTGGACCCATAGGGATCCAAGGATACGACGAGGACTGAAAGGGGGCCTGGGCCCAACTTACAGGCCTTCTTCAGAGGTCCCACAGGGTCCAGCTGCTTCTTCTCAGCCTGCCAGATACTAGTAACCCATGGGAAACAGCACTGGATCCTGGGCAGCTGTCAGCTCAGGAGTTAAAGGCGTACCTTTGCTCAGAGCTCCAAAGGGCCGTCCAGGCTCAATCCAAGGTCTCTGCACCATGGTAAAAGTTGCCTAAGTCTGTCTCTACCTGATTGCAATGGAGTATAACTCACTTGTCTGAACTGGTCTAACAGGATAATAAGGCATATAGGTTAAAATGCCAACCGTTAGGAATAGCTTATAAAATGTTCATTATTTCATTAGAATACAAAACTATCTGAATAATTTTAGGCCATATTTGACCATCATATAAAATATGTTGACTCTGGCAAACTTTCCATGCCAGTAGCTATTTGCATTTAAAATCATAGGTCTGGGGATCATAATTTATTTATATATATATATATATATATATATATATACACATACAGGGTGGTCCAAAAAAAGTGAGAACATCTCGTAGCATATAAGTTATTTAAAAATTCAAAAAGACAGATGTAAACGATTGACAAATTAAAAAAAAAAAAGATGGCGACCGGAAATTGTACAAATAAAGACGTTATATAGCTAAAAAAGGTAAATAAGTAAACTATTTAAGCTTTTAATTTACGAGATGTTCTCACTTTTTTTGGGCCACCCTGTATGTATGTATGCCATTGGTTCTAGAATTCTTAGACCATAAGAAATTGCATCAGATGAAGGGTCCATCAAGCCCAGTATCCTGTTTCTTGCAGTGGCCAATCCAGGTCACAAGTACCTGTCAGGTTCCTAAAAAGTCCCAGGAGTAAGCAGTGGAATTCCCCAGTCCTCTTTAATAATAGTTTATGGACTTTTCCTCCAGGAACTCGTCCAAACCTGTTTTGAACCCAGCTACATGGACAGCTTTTATTACAACCTGTGGCAACGAATTCCAGAATTTGATTATGTGTTGAGTGAAAAAATATCTTCTACTATTAGTCTTAAATGTGCTACGTTGTAGCTTCATTGTGTGTCCCCTAGTGTCTACTTTTTGAAGGAGTAAACAACTGATCTACGTTTACCCGTTCTACTCCATTCATTATTTTATAGACTTATCATATCTCCCCTCAGCAGTGTCTTTTCCAAGTTGAAGAGCCCTAACCTTCTAAGCCTCTTCTTATAGGGATATCCTTCCATTCTGTTTAGCATTTTGGTGTCTCTTCTCTGTATCTTTTCTAATTCTGCTATATCTTTTTAATATATGGTAACCAGAATTGCATGCAATATTCAAGTGCAGTCTCACCATGGAGTGATACAGAGGCATTATAATATCCTTGCTTTTATTTTTGATTCCTTTCCTTATAATTCCTTATACTAAAGATTTTTTTTCAACTAAACTTATTTTGAAAATCTCTGATGAGAAATCAGTATTTTATTTTATTTTATTTATTTTATTTAACACTTATTTATATACCGCATCTTCCAGCGATCAGTTGCGGTGTACAATTAACAACAATTAACAATGCAGAGCTTGTTTTACATAGAACAATTATAACTTTTTACATAGAACATCTTAACTTGATCAACAAAGTGTATATCTAAACTGTGCGGATTAATTCAATAAACACAGATTAAGTAACAATTTAAACAGAAGTACTGTCTCTAAAACAGTTGTAACTATATACAAGTGGGGGTATCAATGCATAGGAAAGGAATGATTATTCATTTGAGTTTGTACGTATTGATTGTAGTAGGGGGTATAATCTCCTAGTAGTGCTCAACATGGCAACTTTTTTGAAGCATCATTCTGCTGAAGGGACCTCTTTCCACTTTATATGGTCATAAACTACTAGGCCATAATTCTTCCTTCTTAAAAAGAACCATGGAGTCAGCACAGAGAATGTGTCATCTCAATGATTCATCCAACTCTAATGTGTCAATTACACGTATATGCTTATTCAAATCAAGCTTTGCTGTGCAATATCTAGATTCAGGCCATTCCCAGGGCCAAGACTATTGCAGCAGCTTCTGAAGGGTAGCAAAGAGCAGCAGCGGTCGATGCAAAATACGAGATCCAACTCAAAGAGCCATCAGTTCATTCTTTCACTTGCAGGGAGGCTGGAAAATTATCGAATAACCCATTTTGAAGGTAATTTTATAAAGGCTTCAATGCGTGGCTGTGGCAGTTTACGCATGCTAATGGTCTCTCAAAATTCTGAACAGCATAAAAGTGCAGGCTTGGACATGAAGGCACATACTTTGCTAGTAGACATAGCCAGGAACGCAATCTGAACAGAACGTGGGAAGAATTAGCAAGCGTGCATGTTGATTATAAAATACTTACATTCACATGCATAGTTAAAACTTTGTACACTTTCAATTACACCTACTATTGAGCAAGTGTAAATGTTTGCTCCTTAATGTAAGGCATGATCTCTGCCACTTACGCTATTATTTTCTAAAAGAAGAGTAGACACCTACTTGTCATTATAAAATAAGATAAAATTGGGCACATTTTGACTGCCTTAGCAAGCACCCTGTTATTAAATTACCCTTCATGTTCAATTATGTGTTTTTACAGAATTATTGATGGAAGGGTAGCATTGGGATCATGCTTGCTCAGTTCTCTTTTCAAAATATTGGGGGGGGGGGGCGGGGTGGGGAGAGGAGGAGGGAGCTAGGAGCTTGAAAGTTAATTCAAGGGGGAGAGAGGCATAATGTTGAAAGTTCACCTAAATACACAGGTACCAGCCCTGATCATTCAACTCTACTGAACTCAGAGTGAACATTCAAAACTGCTGAACTAATAATTTACAGTGGGCTTCTGGCCAACCTCATGCCACTTTTCTTGAAATTTTTCAATAACCTAGCATTTTAGGTCATAAGAACATAAGAAATGCCTTACTGGGTCAGACCAAGGTCCATCAAGTCCAGTCTCCTGTTTCCAACAGTGGCCAATCCAGGCCACAAGTACTTCGCAGGTTCCCAAAGAGGCACACAGGTTCCACAATGCTTGTCCCAGGTCCTCTAATAATCGTTTATGGACCTTTCCTTCAGGAACTTGTCCAAACCATTTTTAAACCCAGCTACGCTAAGAGCTTATCTACATCCTCCGGTAACGAATTCCAGAGTTTGATTACGCATTGAGTAAAAAAAATATTTTCTCTTATTAGTCTTAAATGGATTGCATTGTAACTTCATTGTGTGTCCTCTAGTCTTTCTACTTTTTGATGGCGTAAACAACTGATGTACATTTACCTATTCCACTCCATTCATTCATTTGGAGTGGAGGAGTGGCCTAGTGGTTGGGGCAAGGTACTTCAGGCTGGAAGGTCAGGGGTTCAAATCCCACTAGAGGACAGCAACCTTGGGCTGGAAGGACTGGGGTTTCTAGTCCCACAGGTGCTCCTTGTGGTCTTGGGCAAGCCACTTAACCCTCCATAGCCCACGTTCCCTGTAAAATAGTTATCTCCAAGTTATAATGCCCTGTTCAATGTAATTTCAGTTTGTTCAATGTAAACCGCACTGATGCAGAATAGCGCGGTATATAAGAGAATGTAAATAAATAAATAAATTTATAGACCCCTATCAAAACCCCACTCAGCTGTCTCGTTTCCAAGTTGAAGTGCCTCAACCTTTTAAGGTTAGGTTTGTTCTTTCCTAGGTGCATAACTTTGCACTTGTTCACATTAAATTTCATCTGCCATTTGAACGTCCAGTTTTCCAATTTTGCAGAGTCTTTTTGCAATTTTTTTACAATCCTCTTGCTTTTTTACAACTTTGAATAATTTTGCGTCATCTGCAAATCTCATCACCTCATTCGTTATTCCTATTTCCAGGTCATTTCTGAATATGTTAAAAAGCACCAGGCCCATCACAGATCCCTGGGGTACTCTATTATTCACCTTTTCTCATTGAGAAAATTGGCCATTTAGCCCTACTCTCCGTTTTACATCTTTTAAACAGTTCCTGATCCACAATACCACACTGCCTCCAATCCCATGACTTTTTAATTTTGCCAAGAGTCTCTCATGAGGGAATCTGACAAAGGCTTTCTGAAAATCCAGATACACTATATCACCTGGTTCACCTTTGTCTATCTATTTATTCACACCTCCAAAAAATATAACAGCTTAGTAAGTCAAAACATTCCTTGGCTAAATCTATGTTGACTTTCTCCCATTAAACCATGGCTATCTACATGTTTAGTAATTTTATTCTTTATAACAGTTTCTACCATATTGCCCAGTACTGATGTCAGGCTCACTGGCCTGTAGTTTCCCAGATCACCCCTGGAACTCTGCAAAAATTGACGTTAAATTAGCCGCTCTCCAATCCTCAGGAACTAAAGATGATCTTAATGATAGTTCACAGGTCTATCTCATTATTCAGTTCTTTCAACACCCTTGGATGTATACCAGCTGGTCCAGGTGATTTGCCACTCTTCAGTTTATCAAATAATTGTAATACATCCTCCCGGTTTATCACTATTTATTTCAATTCTTCCACTACATCACTTTTATATACCATTTCAGGCACGGGTAACTTCTTTATATCTTCTTTAGTAAAGACCAAAGCAAAGAATTCATACAGTCTTTCCACTATGGCCTTGTCCTCCCCTCGCACCCCTTTTACCCCTCTATCATCCAATGGTCCAACTGACTCTCACAGGTTTTTTGCTATGAATATACTTGAAAAGGTTTTTATTATATGTTTCTGCTTCCATGGCAAGCTTCTTTTCAAAGTCTTTTTGCCAGCCCTATCAATGCCTTGCATCTAATTTGCCAATGCTTATGTTATTTCCGACGTTTGTTGTTAGGCTCCTTTTTCGATTTCCTTAAGGATGCTTTTTTTGGCAATAACAGCCTCTCTGACCTCACCTTTAAACCATGCTAGCGTTTTTTTTGGCCTTCCTTCCACTTTTCTTAAAGCATGGAATAAATTTGGTCTGGGCTTCCAAGATGGTACTTTTAAACAATGTCTATGCTTAATGTAAATCTTTAACCTTTGCAGATGCTCCATTTAATTTCTTATTAACTATTTTCCTCATTTTATCATAGTCTCCCTTTTGAAAGTTAAAAGGTAGTACTGTGGATTTCCTTGCCATTTTCCTTCCATTTAGAAAAACAAATGCGATCATGCTATGATCACTATTGCAAGTGGCTCCAAAACCCTTATCTCTTGTACCAGATTCTGTGTTCAGTATAGCTTCCCCTCTTGTCAGTTCATGAACCAGCTGTTCCAAGAAGCAATCATTTATTTCATCTAGAAACTTTATTTCTCTAGCATGTCCTGCTATGACATTGACCCATTGGGGTCAATGTCATAGCAGGACATGCTAGACATTGACATTGGGGGTAATTGAAATGCAGGACATTGATATTGGGGGTAATTGAAATCACCCATTATTACTGTGTTGTAACTTTTGTTAGCTTCCCTGATTTCTTTCAGCATTTCATCATCCATCTGTTCATTCTGGCCAGGCGGTCGGTATTATACCCCCACTGTCACTGCCTTCCTCTTTTTACATGGAATTTCTGTCCATAGAGATTATACAGTTTCCTGCAAAATTTTAATCCTATGTGACTCAATGCCCTCTAATAGAGTGCAACCCCTCCACTAATTTGATCTACTCTATCATTGCATTATACTTTGTACTCAGGTTTCACAGTGTCCCATTGGTTGTCCTCCTTCCACCAGGTCTCCGAGATGCCAATCATATCTAACCTTTCATTTAGTACTATATATTTTAGCTCTCTCATCTTATTTTTTGGACTTCTAGCATTTGCATACTGGCATTTTAGAGGTTGTATTTTATTCATCAGTTGATAGGTATAATTTGAAATCTTTCGGTTCTGTACTAAAGGACATGTAGGTTATTATAATCCTTGTTAGAACCTCTCTGTCAGGATGCCATAACTCTCCTGTTTTGCTAGTATCCTTCAAGGATACATCCTTCTGAACCATGCGCACCTGGGCAACTGTCGTTTTTTCCTTATTATCTCATTTAAAAGCTGTTCTCTCTCCTTTTTAAAGGTTAGTGGAGGAGTAGCCTAGTGGTTAGAACACTGGCTTGGTAACCAAGCAACCAGGGTTCAATTCCCGCTAGCACACCTTGTGGCCTTGGGCAAGTCACTTAACCCTCCATTGCCTCGGAAGAAAGGCCTGGCAATCTACTTCCGGTGACACTGCCAAGAAAGCCCAGGAGCTTCTGGGTCGCCAGGAGTCAGGACTGACTCGAAGGCACATATTAGCTTTTAACCAGCAACCTGGTTTCATCCCGGTTAAGGTGGAGTCCACCCTTTCGGAAGAGCTCCTCCCTTCCCCAGAATGTTACCTAGTTCCTAACAAATCCCAAACCCTCTTCTTTGCACCATTGTCTCATCCACACATTGAGACTCCAGAGCTCTGCCTGCTTTTTGGGTCTAGCACGTGGAACAGGAAGCATTTCTGAGAATGCTTTCCTGGAAGTTCTGGATTTCAAATTCCTACCTAAAATCCTAAATTTGGCCTCCAGAACCTCCTTCCCAAACTTTCCTATATCATTGGTGCCAAAATGTACCAAGACAGCAGACTCCTCCCCAGCACTATCTAAGACCTTGACTAGATGGTGCATGAGGTCCGCTATCTTCGCACCGGGCAGGTCCTCATATCCACTAACCACTCACCTATCTATATGCCTAATGATCAAATTGCGAACTATAACAGCTGTCCTAACCCTTCCCACATGGGCACGTGGCCCTCGAGAAACCTCCTTGGTGCAATAGGGTTTTAAATCTCTTGGCGGACAAGTCCTAGCTACAGTATCATTTCCTGCCAAACCAAGGTGATGCTCTCCTTTCACGTGACCTCTTTCCTCCATGGCAACTGAGAGCTGCCAGATTGGAGGTGGGATTTCAGTACTATATCCCTGTAGGTCTCGTCTATGTACCTCTCTGTTTTCCTTATCTCCTCCAAGTCTGCTACTCTAGCTCCAGAGATCAGATTCGTTCTCTGAGTGCAAAGAGCTCCTTGAACCAAGGGCACACATAAAACATCTCATCAACTGGGAGAAAATTGTACATGTCACACTCAATGCAAAAAGCTGGTTAGTCCCTGTCTCACTGCTGGACTCCTATCTGCATCTTAGTTTTAAGGTTTTGTTTAGCTATTTATTTTGTTTGTTTAAAGTTGCTAGGAAAACTTGTACTGATACAACTATACCAATTACCTTTAAGAGACTTTGTTCACCTCAAGATTAATTAATTTCAGGGCCTTAATATGGTCCTGGTGATGATAACCAGTTGAACCTGAAAGTGACCTTGACCATCCTTACCTGGACCGAGAACTGCCTGAAGTGCCAGCAGGGTTCAGGAAACGGAGAGGAACGAGAGACATTATCACAAATATGAGATGGATCCTTGAAAAGACAAATGAATACCAAAAGGATATCTATGTGTGTTTTATTGACTAAACAAGGCTTTTGACTGTGTAAACCATGATAAACTCTGGGACACATTAAGAAGCATGGGTATACAAGAACACCTGATCGTTCTCTTGCACAACCTTTACACTGATCAAGAAGCAAGAGTTCGAACGGAACTAAGAGAAACAGAAGAGAATCAGCAAAGGTGTACGACAAGGCTGCATACTTTCCCCCTACCTGTTTAATTTATATGCAGAACAAATCATCAAAGAAGCCGGACTGTATGAAGACAACCGAGGTGTGAAGATTGATGGAAGACTCATCAACAACCTTCGCTATGCTGATGATACCACATTACTGGCTGAAAGTGAATACGATTTGAAACATTTGCTTCTCAAGATCAAAGAATATAGTCTTAAAAAGGGTCTGCACCTTAATGTTAAGAATACAAAGATCCTGACAACTCGCAAAATCAATAAGTTCATTGTTGATGGAGAAGAAATGGAAATAGTTGACAACTTTAACCTACTTGGATCAACTATCAATAAAGAAGCAACAAGCAGTCAAGAAATCTGATTACACATTGCTTTGGCAGAATGGCTTTTTAAGGACCTAACTCAAACAAAAACGATTGCTCAAATTCAAATACAAAAGATACTGTAAATGATCTAAGGAAAAGGGTCTCAGAATGAATGAGGATAGGTCATAACAGGCTACAATGCTTTATAAACCTGAAGACTCCCTATCCCCTTCGTTACATCAAGGACCCATATATTCCTTATATAACTATAAAATATGCTTGTGACTGCAGACTCTTTTAAAGATATACTCGTAACAGTAGACTCTATTTCTCTCTGCAATAACCATTTTTTTAACTGAATGGAGAGTCCCGACTTTAGAAGATGACTTTAGAAATGACCAAAAAGACTTATCTGAAAAATGATAATCAAGGTCGGGATTGATCTTCCAACTCCCGACGCAAACTCTGAGTGCTGTTGCGTTTCACCGCAAATGCGGCTTCTTCGGGGAGGGGGGGGGGTCAGCGTGCAGCATGCAGCGATAAATCTGCTTTTCTCATGCTCGAGGTGTGCATTCCTAAGCTCTGTTGAAGCCAAAAAATGCCACGCATGCTCTATAAATCCCCGGTTTTGTTCTTTTTTTAAGGACCTAGACAAGATTCTCAAGAGCAAAGATGTCTCTCTCCTTACAAAGATTTGACTTGTTCAAGCCATGGCATTTTCAATAACATCATATGGATGTGAAAGTTGTGCAGTGAAAAAGATATGGAAAAAAACTGATGCCTTTGAATTATGGTGCTGATGATGAATACTGTGTATACCATGGACTGCTTGAAGAACAAACCAATCAGTACTAGAGGAGATCAAACCTAAGCTTTCTTTAGAAGCTCAGATGACAAGACTTCAACTTTCATACTTTGGATACATCATGCAAAGAGAGAGATCATTAGAGAAAGACATTATTCTTGGCAAGGTAGAAAGTCAACGCAAAAGAGGAAGGCCAGCAATGAGATGGATCGATACAATAACAGGAGCTATGGGTGCCAATTTGTCAACAATGAGCGGCCTGACTGAAGACCAAACACATTTTAGGATAACTATCCAGAGGGTCGCCATGAGTCAACATCAACTTGATGGCACTTAACAACAACAACAACAACAACAACAAATCTAAGGTTATGCTTGGGGTGGGTGGGAGTCAGGGTGGGTGAGAGGGAACTACCACCTAGTAAAGGCTGGCTTACTACACAGGTCCCAGACCTGTACGTCTAAGGTAATCTGTTAACAACTTCCTGAGTGATTCACATAGCCCTTGGTTTGATAGAGGGAGCCTTTCAAATTGCCTCTTTGACCTTTCACTTGGCTTTAATACCTATTTCAAACAAATTTCCAGATCTCTTGTCTCCTACGTGAAAGACTACTTTGTAAAGCAGAAGTTCGCAACTCCAGTCCTGGAGGGCCAAACATCATTCAGGTTTTCAAGCTGTTCCTAATGAATATGCATGAGATACATTTGAATACAATGGGGGCAGTGCATGCAAATTAATCTCATGCATATTTATTAGGGACAGCCTGAAAACCTGAATGGTGTTTGGCCCTCCAGGACTGGAGTTTGGAACCTCTGTTGTGAAGGTATCTAGAAAAAATGTATTTCACCTCAAAGAATATTTTACCTTTTCTTCCTTCTGTGCTATGCTATACTCTGATTTGATTTAAATTAAAAGCTCTCTGCTGATACTAGGCCCTGACAGATTTAAATTTAAACTAAAAGCTCTCTGCTGATACTAGGCTCTGACTGAGTTTTAAATTTAAACTAAGAGTTCTCTGCTGGTTTTAAATTTAAAGTAAAAGCTCTCTGCTGTTTTTTAAATTTAACCTATTAGCTGACTGCTGGGTTTTAAACTAAAAGCTCTCTGCAGATACTAGGCCCTGACTGTGTTAACAAATACACTGGATTCAAAAATACACAGATTTATCAGTTTTAATCCAAAGAATTCAATTTTCCCCAAGATTTAGAGAATTTTCCAGAAGTAAATACTTACAAGTACTGATGTCTTTCCAGCAGAAGCAGTGCATTTTGGTAGTCCTTCAAGACTGGTCAAAAAACAATGGTCCAGTTTCTTGTGATGAGCAACCTTGGGGCATGTTCATTCTCAGTGGTGAAATGACTCTTTCGTTCAGTCAATTAGATTTTAAATTTATACTTCTCCCTGCTCACATATATCAAAGGGCAAGGACATAAATTAACATATACCACCCACTCTGTTTGACAAGTGGTACTAAACTTACATCAAAACTACATCCATCAGTAAATTTCCACAGAATTCCCCTTCTGTAACAGGAAATTTGTAATTTTATAGTGGGCAAATCTACTTGTTTTGTTTCTTGCCATAACAAGCACCAAATGACTCTCAACATAGGACAATACTATATAAATAATTCCATAGTACCCTGAGATAGAACCTTAGCAATGCAGTTTTTCCAGGTTACCAGTGCTGAAAGCAACCGCAAATACAAACACAGTAGGAACTAATTCTTTTCTCTTTTTTTGTTCCTTTAAATAATGCAAAGAATTTTCTCTGTAGGCATAAATTATAATTGAGATAGAGCTCCTTCTTAATCTTTTTGCAACATTATACACCTTTTCAACCAGTGGGTTATTTATATCATTCTATTAAGTTAACCTATAGATAATGTACTGCAGTCTAAAGACATTACATCGCTTGTTTGGCTTTGCTACATTTCATAGAGCTTATTTTGGAACACGCTGCTGGATACATGACTGTTTTACTGGACTGTACATGGTGTACAGCCAAACAAATTAGTGCTGGACATGCGTTCTGTTGATGCCTTTTACATAAGTAGAGTAGGGATGGAGGACTGAGATATTTGCTGTTACATTAAGGTAACACGAGGCTATAGTCATGCAGCATATTATCGAACTAGGTCTGAGTTGACAGCAGCCGAATATATGAAAAAGATCCATTTTCTTCAGCCATATTTTCCTATATTTCTTTTGTAGTGATTGAGAATACATAAGTTTATTACTAACTGGAAAATTACCCTTGTGGTCCAAGAGTAACCTTTTGAAGATGGTCCACTCTCTCAGTACTAATATAGACATCATTAGCTTACAAGTACTACCATGCCATTAAAGATTTATGGACCTTGAAAGTCGCCAATGGGAAAGGACATTTCCTAAACCTAATGGGCTGGTTGAAGAGCTGAACTTTTTATAACAGGGTTGCACAACTCTGATCTTCAAGAACCACAGAGAAGTTTCTGTTTCAGAGCAATTAGTTTCTAGGCCATATGTTTGTAAATATATTAAAGAATATTCAAGGACTGGGGATGTATACCCCAAAGTGAAAAGTGTGGAGGGAAATTTTAGATGAGAAGTCCAAGTGCAATCTGGGATGTCCAAGCCAGAATGTCTGAAAAAGAGCAAGCACGTCCAGGTGCAGACATAAATTCACAAACATGGATGTGCCAGATATCTGCAGGGGCATCTACTTGGACATCCCCAGAACTGTATTGCAGAACCTGTTTTACTAGGAATAGCCTAATGGTTAGCCTAGTGGGCTGGGAACAGGGCAGCCAGGGTTCAAATCCCCTGCTGCTGTTGTTGATGTTGTGCTGAGCTGGGGCAGTGGAACACCTTTTTAGTTGGAGGGGTCAAACTTACCAATCTCCAGCACTGTCCCCAAGCTTTCTATTCCTGATGCTGTTGGGCAAACTATTGGTGGGGCCATTACCCCTGTGGCCCACCCCTTTCCACTGCCTGTGGTACTGAGTACTGGGGATGATGGAGAGCATTCTTTTCTACACTCTCTGGATGTTTTACAGCTAAAATGAGCACTTTTCAGTTGTCGGAGCAGGTCTAATGTTAGATGTTAGTCCTCAGTACCCACCACCGCCCAAGAACCAACATACACAACACCACTGACCACCTTCTCCACCCCGTCCAAGAAGCACATTGAAGACACAAGCACCTCGATCAACACCTCCATGGCACAGACGGACCCCTGTCCTGCCTTCTGGATAAAAGAGCTACGTAGCGAATTCAACCTGTTCATAGCCAGACTCATGGACCTGTCTTTCGCAACCGGCTCATTCCCACAAAGCCTCAAACACACATCCATCAGGCCATTGCTGAAAAATAACAAGCTCGACCCTCAGAAGGTTGAATCATACAGACCTATATCGAGCATACCACTACTAGTCAAAATAATTGAAAAAGAAGCCCAATGCCAGATACAACGCCACATTGACGACACCGCCCCGCTGGACCCCTGCCAACATGGATTCAGGGAATCCCATCGTGTGGAAACCCTACTCACTACCCTCTTCAGCAACATAAGTACCGGAATCGATAACGCCCGCCAGGGGTTTGTCCTCGTCTTCTTGGATATAGTCGCCGCATTTGACTCGGTAAGCCATGAGATCCTCCTGAAGCGGCTTGAAGAGAAGGATATCTGTGACACAGCACTAAACTGGTGCAAATCATACCTGTCCGACAGATGGCAGCACGTACGCTCGGAAACCTCAACATCGGAACCCTTCCACCAGAAGCAGGGCATCCCACAGGGTTCCTCCCTCTCTGACCTGATGTTCAACCTTTACATGCAGCCAATCTGTAACCTCATCCGATCTTTCAAGGTTAACTGCCTGATATATGCCAACGATGTACTACTCTACATGCCTTTCTTAACCGACCATCCAGACTTTTCCCCACTGACAGACTGCGTCGACGCAGTGGCCAACTGGCTCCAGACCCAAAACCTCCGAATACAGCACAAGAAAACAGAAGTTCTGTTTGTCACGAAGAACCAAGAATTCATCCCTCCAGCCTGCCTAAAAGTCAAGGAAGCGGAGCTACAAACCAAGTCCACAATCCAATACCTTGAGGTCACCGTAGACCAATGCTTAGACATGAAAGCGTACATTAGCAACATGGTAAAAGCAGTCTATCATAAGATCCGGACTCTCAGACACTTACGCTCCTTGCTAGAACCAGACGACTTCTGGACAATCTATCAAGTGCTGATCCTCCCACATTTCGATTACGCCAATGAGATCCTACAAGGGCTTCTACCAGCCATGCTGTGTCCACTCCAGCTAGCAATGAATACCGCAGCCAAAGTGCTACATGGTGCCTCCAGGCGTGACCATGTGACGCCCATCTTGACACAGCTCCATTGGCTCCCTATCCACAGCAGACTCACCTTCAAGACCCTACTGCTGACCTTCAAGGCCATCAATGGGCTCTCCTCCGCCTCACTCACAGAGCTCACCCACATGACTCCCCCCAACAGGGCCAGAAGATCTGCAGCAATAAACACACTGTTAATCCCTAAGACAGTAACTCAATGCACCCAGGCAACAGTAAACAGGGCATTTAAATTCTGTGCACCCAGATGCTGGAATGCCCTACCACCTGACATCCGGGCAATCCCTGACCTAATACAATTCAGGAAGGCTTTAAAACACCACCTCTTCCTCAAACACTACCTAGACATAGGTGTACCAACAACCATCTCACATACACCAACACACCATCATTAATCTACGATAGTACCTGATATGAAGCCAATATGTAAATAGTTACCCCAGTTTATCCAAGTTTTAAGCACCTGTTTATTGTAAATACGGAACAGTCCCCTGCACCGTATAAGTTTCTGTTTCATGTAAACCGCACTGATGTCGAATAGCGTGGTATAAAAAAATACTGTAAATAAATAAATAAATAAAATAAATAGATGTGATGCTAGACATTCATGACATTTCTGAAATCAGGCAGGGATGTCCAGGATCCTGGGAACACCCCAGTCATGCCTTCTCCATGCTCCCGTTCAGACTTGGATGTCCTCACACTGGGGATTTCCCCAGAGCTGGCTTCTAAAATATCTCTTGAGATGTCTCTGTGCTTTGGATGTCTCTAAGCCTATTTTCAGATGTCCAAAGCATGACTAGGGCTTCTAAAATGACTCCCATAGTGAACAGAAAATGCTTAATCTTAAAGGAATCATTTTGTTACTATTTTAAAGTACCATTAAGGGGGCAATTTTCAAAAGCCTTACTAAAATCCAAGGACAACATATCTACTGCACTCCCTGGTTCATCTCTTGAGCCACTCAGTCAAAGAAATTGATCAATGCACTCAGAATAGTGCATATCCTGTGTGGTTGCCATGGTCACATGTTATAAGAGAAGGGTGGTGTTTGGACCCAAAAGCAGATTATGTAGCACCACCCAACCCGTCCTTTGTAGCTCAGGTTGGGGGAACAGGATCTCCCACCAACAGATCCACATTTTACATCTCTGCAATGGTGGCAGTAGAGGGGACCATCAACCCCAGTCTTGCTGGGGAATAGGCACCCATACAGGGCAGTCAGTGCAGATCTGTACGCATCACATAGGGCACTGGCAGACAGGCAGTAGGCCTGGAAAAGCTCAGCTGCTCCCCACCACTATCTGACATTCACCAGCAGAGGGCACAGTCAGTCTCCACCCACTGCACCCTGCAAGGTGTTCCAGCCATATACATGCTAACTATAGACAGTCTGCTAGCTAGTATATGTTCCTGGAGGAAATGTGTGCACCCAAAAATGGGATGTGAGCACGCACACCAAGCAGGTATATCAGCGATTGGGCCCCAAAAAAGGGAACTCATAGATATCATTTGAGAGCAATACTGTATAGCACTATGGGGGAACCAAGCCATGCCATGGTCACTGCTCAGTCAGGGTGAGAGTGACCCCCCCCCCCAGCATGACATGCTGTGGCATCCCTGTCTGTGCAGGTGGTGGTCAGGCACTACAAGGCCAGGAGTGGCCTAGTGGTTGGGGCAAGGTACTTCAGGCCGGAAGGTCGGGGGTTCAAATCCCACTAGAGGACAGCAACCTTGGGCCGGAAGGACTGGGGTTTCTAGTCCCACAGGTGCTCCTTGTGGTCTTGGGCAAGCCACTTAACCCTCCATAGCCCATGTTCCCTGTAAAATAGTTATCTCCAAGTTATAATGCCCTGTTCAATGTAATTTCAGTTTGTTCAATGTAAACCGCACTGATGCAGAATAGCGCGGTATATAAGAGAATATAAATAAATAAATAAATACAATGTCCCAGGCATTGCCCTATGCCCTGTGCAGATGCATCCTGCCCAGGCCACCCTGTCCGGGCCATACCTACAGTACCGTGCTCCTCATTATGCACATTGGCAGGCTAACACTGGAAACAGTGCAAGCATTGGGGGCTCAGTAAGGTGTAGGCAGCCACAACACACTGGATAGACATACACACACTCCCACACGTATTTCAGCATTGTGCAAATATAGAGGTGGTTCGCAGCCCTGGCCACCACACCAGTCCTGGGCACAGTGCAGGCATTGCTATGGTACTCGATACTGTTAGGGTCACTCCCCGGGGTGGTAAACACTGTCAGAAACAAGAACTGAAACACACTCCACAGATATCAGATATATGTGGAACGTGTTTCCAAGTTTAAGACGGCATTGCTAAGGAATGCAGGTGCTAGTACTGGTAGCTGCTGCTCCGCACAGGACCCAACAGCCTGACTCTCCATGAGGCTTTGGATAGTGGAGCCTGTGGGTGTGGGTGTTTGTGCCCCTGTTGGCCACTGCTCTAGGGCAGAGGTTCCCAACTCCGGTCCTGGTGGGCCAAACATGGCTCAGGTTTTCATGCTGTCCCTAATGAATATGCATGAGATACATTTGCATACAATGGGGGCGTTGCATACAAATGCATCACAGGCATATTTATTAGGGACAGCATGAAAACTGAATGGTTTTTGTCCCTCCAGGACTGCAGCTGGGAAACTCTGCTCTAGGGATTGCACATGTTTATGGTGTTATGTGCTCTGTAGGGTAAATATAGGCGTTTATGGCGTGTTTATTTTATCTGCAATAAAGGTTCCGTCCTTATTACCATGGTTTAGTACTGGGTAAATTATAGGGACATGGTTTGCAGGAGCCACAGCTGGGACTTGAACCTGTGACCTTCTGCCCCTGAATATGCTGGATTTGTGTACTGTGCCAAACTTTTGTCACAGAGGCAGATCATTCCCTGGGGATACCATGACTGTTCGTCAGACAGACCTTGTCTGTTGCAGTGCATGGCACCCACCTATACAGGGCTTGGCCTTGGTCTGCTGTGGGCAGATGCCACTGCCCCCTCCACTACCAGCACCCCTCTGCAACCATGCTGACATGCCCTTGTGCCGGTGGTGCGCAGTCCCAGGCCATCCAGTGTGCCAGTAGGCGGCTGCCTATGGTGCATGATATGGGGTAGGGGTGTCTGCCTAGACATCCACGCTTCCCCCCGGCACCGCCTGCCAATGTTATGTGCCCTTTGGGGTACTTGCTGGGTACTGTCCCCTGGGACACTGTGGGACACACACTCGTGGACATGTTTGCTCTTGGTCAGTTGCTGTCTGGCTGGTTTTCCGTTTCTACATTCCTATGTGTCACCTAGGCATCTGCCTAGTCCACCCTGTGACCCAGCTGGCCCACTGCATGTGCCGCCTGCAGCCCCCATACCCCATTTACACCATCATCATAGTGCCCTTTCCTTCGTGGCCACTCTGCTGTTGCTGCACATGTGAAAGCCACTTAAGCAAGCTGCCCAATATACACCACAGCAAACCCTCATCAACACTATCAATGTTGGAACATTCACTTTGTAGGGGGAATCAGAATTGACCCTTCCAAAAGTGACATCTTCCGTTTTATTCTTTATGGGTAGTGTTGATTACCGTTTATCAATGTTTTTTCTATTGGCCAGCTCGGTGTTTTGTATTTCTATTTTGGTTCTGGTCATTATCTCTCTGGTTTTTGCATGTTTTGTTACTGCACATGTATCACTACTATCACTTATCTGGGTCTCCCTGCCTTTGCTGTACATTGCTGACTGAACTGGTTTCTCTTTCCTGCAAATGTGCCTCTAATGCAAGGTTTTCAGTGGCGTTAATTTTCAGACCCTGATTTCACAGCGTTAGTGTGCCTGGGGCCTCTCCCCGCCCACTCTCCGCCCATTGACCCCTTTTCTCTGCCCTCTGGGAAGCCTTACTCCACCCTCTGCGCACCTTAATGTCACCGGAGATGTTATCGCATGGTAATGCACCATTATCGCGTGATAACGTCACTTATCACGTGATAATGTCGCCGCTGCGACGTTAGCCCTGTTTAGTAAACATACACCATAGTTTCTTTTTTATAACACCTTTGCTTTTTATTCTGTTCTACTTGGCTGTTCTTTGACATTTTTAGAAGGCTTTACTTCTGTTGATGACATATGTCTAATATTTACTCTGCAGATGAGTGGCAGCCAGGAAAGAAAGGAGTCTGAAGAACAATGCTAAATAAATTGGTTTATAATGAAAAAAATCAATAAATTGATTTATTCAACATCGCTCTTCAGATTCCTTTCTTTTCTGGCTGCAAATCATTTGGAGAGAAAATATTAGACAGATGTCATCAACAGAAGTAAAGCCTTCTAAAAATGTTTGTGTTATCTTCTGTGAGTGAGAGGAAAACCCACAATGGTTTCTCATGTCTTACCACATTTGCAGAATGACTTGCTAACCATCATCTGCAATTAGATCCGGAGAAATCCAAGGCACTTTGGATTACTAAGAGTGCCATTGAAATAAGGTATAGTCCACAAATATCTGGTATCATAGTATCATCTTGGAGTCATGTTTGATTCACAATTATCTTTGATTCGCAAGAGTCCACCCTCCTTACTCATTAAATGCAAAGTATTTTAGCTGCTCCTCAAAGCAGTACGCTATGCCCCTGTTTGTACTGGGAATTCTACTAGCAACACATGCTCACTCCTTGACGACATTCTCACCACCTATCCCAGTCATACATACTCCCCACCGCTCTAGGATAGAAGCAGCACATTATAAAATATTTATTTCTTTATTTATTACATTCTCTTATATACCGCGCTATTCTGCATCAGTGCGGTTTAGATTGAAGAAACTGAAATTACATTGAACAGGGCATTATAACTTGGATATTATGGAACCGGAGCACCTGCAATGCACACAGAATAATACTCATTCCTATACGCAACTTACCATTTCAGAGCACCATAGCCCCCTCTGGCAACACAACTAACCTGAATTGTGCCCTCATTAATGCACGATCTGTTTGAAACTGACTGCATCAGTAACAATAATCTAGACATGATGGGCCCGATATTCAAAGGCATTTACACAGTTTACATACTGGTAAACCATGTAAATGCTGCTTAGAGGGATATTCAGTGGCACTACATGGTTATGCCGCTGAACATCCCCGATTAATACCACTACATGCCCCGATGCTAACTGCTTAGCATCGGGGTGTGTTGGGGATGTTCCGGGGCGGAGCACAGGCAGCATCAGTCGCTAACCGTGCAGCAGCGATATTGCACCGATGACCAGTTAACGACCTGCAGGTAAAGACAGGCCCAGCAAAAGCTGGCCTATTTTTACTTGTGTGAGCTAACTGGGCAGCGGCATAATATCACCGCTGCCTGGTTAGCTTCTGTGGCATCTTTCGCTGTGTGGCAGCCCCGGATATTCAATGCCAGGCCGCATATGACCCTGACATTGAATTTCCGGAGTTAAAGTTCAGCGGTGACTGCTATGTGCCATTGAGGTGCATAGTCGTCACAACTGAATATCAGGCCCAATGTTTATAACTGAATCTTGGCACACAATTACAGACACAGTCCTTATCAACTAACTGAAGTCACCAGATTATGATATCTTTACCTACCTAAGAACTGACAGAAGAGGAAGTGTTGTAGGTATCATAACTAAAGGAGATATACAATGCTCAATAGTGTCAACAGAAAGCACAGAGGGAATAGATATACTTACGATAGAAAACAGACACTTCATATTTTGCCTCTTATACAGATCTCCCACCTCAGACACATAGGATCTAACTACTATACTCAAACTACTTTGCCCAAACAACCCCAGAAACAAACAACTACTAGTACTGGTGACTTCAACCTTTCTACAGCTTCCTTAGGATACACCCAAGCATTCCTCGGAGCTAGTCAATAAACCCATCCACAGCAAAGGAAATATTCTCGATGTTATCTTCATACCCAAGGACCTGCTCAACTACCCCAAACCCCCTACTCTTCAAATTCAACCGGTCCCCTGGACTGACCACTTTGCAGTTAATTTCTCCATACCTTCTTGCTAACCACAACCAAACAAAGACTGACTCCCACCGCAACATGTCGATTCCGACAATTTCACAAACTTGCTCGTTCTACGCCCCCAGTCTTTGGAACTCTCTTCCAGAAAACATATCTTTCCAAAGACTGGGGGCGTAGAGTGAGCAAGTTCTCTTGCATGTGGACTGATTGCTCTTAGTGTATTCCATGGGTGTAGTAAGCGTGTTTTTTGAACAGCTTCTTGTTCTGCTGTCTGGGGCAGACTGTAAGAGAGATCTTAAGTAGTTTGAGGATAGATTGTAGAGTATTTTGAAAGAATTTAGTAATACTTGAATTTGATTCGTCTAGCAATTGATAGCCAGTGGAACTGCTTTAGGATAGGAGTGATGTGTTCTGATTTTGGGGCTTGATAGATGAGTCGGGCAGCTGTATGTTGAGCCATTTGGTCAGGCTTAGCTGTTCCGGCACTATCTTCATTACAAAAGCATCTCAAAACATACTTATTCACAGAACACTTTGAAAGTACAATAACTTGACCAAACACCTGCTTAGTTTAAATTCTGTCCCAAGATATTCATATTCATATTCATTTATTTGATATACCGCCTTTCATTGGTAGGCAAAGCGGTTTACAATTAAAAATTTACACACAAAAGGCACAAGGCCAGGAGTCGGAAAGGAAGTTACAAATTAGATAGGAAAGAAGAGCAAGAGCAGGAACCTGAGGGGTAGAGGGAGAGGCAAGAGGATCAGGGATCAGGAGGGGGAAGGTCAAAGGCAAGAGAGAAGAAATGAGTTTTAAGGGAACGCTTGAAGGTGGGGTAGTGGGGTTCAAGACGGAGAGGTGGGGGAAGTGAGTTCCATAGGGCGGGGCCAACAAAGAAGAAGGCGGAGGTTCGGGTGGACTGTAGGTGGGCACTTGAGGGGGGTGGTAACACTAGGCGGTTGAGGTGGAAAGAGCGAGGGGTATGGCGGGGGGTGTGGAAGCGGAGGAGATCAGACAGGTACTGAGGGGTAGAGGTGTGGAGGGCTTTGTGAACCAAGGTGAGGAGTTTGAATTTGATACGGAAGGAAATAGGGAGCCAGTGAAGTTGAAAGAGAAGGGGAGTGATATGATCTTGAGTAGAAGAGTGGGTGATAAGATGGGCAGCGGTGTTTTGAATGCGTTGGAGTCGTGAAAGTTGCAGTTTGGAAATACCAGAGAGAATGGAGTTAGAGAAATCAATACGGCAGATGACGAGGGTCAGTGACAGTGTAGTTATGGCAGATGGAGACAGGAAAGGACGAATAGCGCGGATCTGACGAAGGTGAAAGAAAGAGACCTTAGAGATGTGAGAGATGTGCGTCGAGAAGGAGAGATCAGAATCAAAAAGAACCCCAAGGTATCGAAAAGAAGAGACGAGTGAAATGGGTGTATTGGGGAAAGATGGCGCCAAGGAGGGTGAGGGGTTACCGTGGGAGAACCATATAGCTATAGTTTTTGACAAGTTAAGGTGCAAACAATTGTGTGTCAACCAGTCTGAAACGGCAGCTAGACAGGCATTGAGGGGGGTTAAATCAGGGGAGATGGGGGAGGTGTGATGAAGGAGGAGTATATCATCGGCGTAAAAGAAGGCAGATACCCTCCTTGTTACCTCACCCTTGGCCTTACAGGACTACTTCCTAGATGATTCCACCGCAATAGTTCCATTACAGCCCTAAACCATGTTAACCCCCTACAAACTCCTATCACAGCCTTTTAGTTATATTAGTTATATTTACACTCAGTGTTAAATTGTTCTCTGTATATCTCAAGTTTTGCACATGTTTATTGTTCTTTGTAACTTGTTCCCTGTAAAGCACTTTGATTTTGGATAAAGTGATATAAAAGAACACATAAATAACAAATAAATAAATACATCTTTTGATGCTCGTCAAAACTATAATCTGTTTCTCATTTTTCTCCTTATGTAGGATTCGGTCTGTTAAACCTTTTCTTTCAACAAACGCTGTACTTCTTCGCACTATGGTCCTATCTAGACTGGATTACTGTAATGCAATTTATTGTGGTCTTTGTGCTTCAGTATCAAGAAATTACAATTGATTCCAAATATGGCTGTCCTCGTTCTATCAAAAGCTAGGAGTTTTAATCATGTTTCTCCGTTGTTTAAACATCACGGGCTCTCTCTTTCATTTCATTTTCGGTTTAAAGTTCTTATATTAACTCAAAGCTTTTTACATAGGTCTTCCTCTGTATCTATCATTGTTACTTACCCTTTACTGTCCAGGGAAGTCACTTTGTTCACAAATCCCCCTCTATATGTTCCCTTACAGCCTTTGCCTTCAGATTTTGATATCCAAAGATTCCAACAATGGAGGGAGATCAAAGTGTCAATTATGCAAAATAGATTTCACTTGGGCAAGGCCCACAGTATTGGAATGGATTACCACTGGAGTTAAAAGCTGAACAAAATCTTTCTTGTATTTTGCAAAAAGCGTAAAACCTTGCTTTTAATCAAATTTCTACATCTTAGGTTTCATTTTATGGATTTATCTTTTTAATTTAGGCTTGGCCCTTGTGAATTTGTACTTATAGATGTTTTATTATTGTGTTAATATTTTGTATTAATTTATGTATTATTTATTTTGATTATATGGTTATATTTTCCTTGAATCTGAAATTTTCAGGTGGAGGTGAAATATAAATGTCAAAATCAATGAAATTAAAACCTCTAACAAAATTCTGTATAAAGGGACACTCCTCTGTCTCATCACTGGTTTTGACTCTTATCATCACTTCTGGTTTGCCCTAAACTTAAATTCTGAAAATGAAACTTAAATTTAGTGGTGCAAAGGCAAACACACCTGCACTCACACCTGCCCCTCCCTACTGTGCGCAGGTAAAAGCATGCACACAATTTTAGCATGTGCACTTCCATCTGCATAAAATAATGGGTGGAAGTTAGGTTAGGAGGATGAAAAGGCACATGGTTATTTCATTTTCCAACCTCTACATGCACTTTCACACACATACTCTTCACTTGTTTCCATACCAGTGCAAAGTACATGAGTACAGAAGTGTATAACCCAAGCTGGGAATTGGTGTAGGGACCTTCTGCATGCAGTGCAGAGCACGGCCAGTTAACTAGCAACCCAGACCCCCATTTCATGATTTAATTCCCTAATCTTCACAGCTGAGTGGAGGAGTAGTCTTATGTTTAGAGCACTGGCTTGATATAACCAACAAACCAGGGTTTGGTTCCCACTGGCACTCCTTCTGGCCTTGGGCAAGTCACTTAACCCTCCCATTGCCTTGGAAGAAAGATCTGACAATCTACTTACGGTCACATTGCCAAGAAAACCCAGGAGTTGCTGGGTCGCCCAGAGTCAGCACTGACTCAAAGGCACGCACTGCATTGCAATTTTCACAGCAACCGTACCCTCCTTCCCATAGAGTTCACATTACACATTTCCGTCCCATATTGTTAAAACTTCCTGTATCCATTTCCTGTGCTGTCTGCCTCAATGAAATAAGTTTGTTCTTTCCGTGACTGTAATTGCTGTAGTGTATGAACTTTCTGTACGGGCTCTATATAATAATTCTGATTCTAGTGACTAAGTTCCATGCTAATGTGTGTGGTTTGTATATTTAAGTTGTATGGTGTCCGTAGTTTTCCAACATCAGTGCTGTGGTAAATTTGTATTAGTTTTGTGGTTATCATGCATCATTTCAATGGTTTCTCTGGTTTAGGTCATGCTATATCCGTGGTTTTCAAGGCTGAAATCTGTGGTCTCTGTGAAAGAAATAAATGAACAATTTTCTAGTATTTTGAAAAATATTTTATGGAAATTCCTAGAAAGAGATAAAGTCTTTTGTCTTACCACATAGTGATAGTGTATGTAGTGTCATAAATACCAGCACTTGAAAGGTCATAACTGAGAAACTTGGTAAACAACAGAAGGAGACGTCTTCATTTTCTATTCAAATGTTTAGGGAAAAGAGACTTATTAGGATGTAAACTGCAGAAAAATGCTCACATTTTTGGTCAAAAGAGAGTATTGCCCTCATAATGATAAAAAGTTGGCATTCTCTTAACCCTTAAATGAGATCAGTTGGTGGGAGCAGAGTGAAATCAACTGTAAGAAGTTGAATAAACAATTAGAGAATGTTAAGCATCTATAAATCAACTCTCTAATGCTTATATTTTGGGGTTTACGTATGCTGAAATTATTGTCAGAGACAAGACAAGACCATCTAGTATGGTATTTGTCCTGATTCTGATGCTATAGAGAAAAACAGGTTTTAGCTCACTGCTGGATATTTATTTAGGCAGTTTTGTATACCACCTTATCCTTCAATCAAAGTGGTCACAACACAATTGGGGGATACATTTAACACAAGGGGATATGAGACACATACACTAATACTTACAGGGAACATGGGCAATGGAGGGTTAAGTGGCTTGCCCTAGACCACAAGGAGCACCTGTGGGACTAGAAACCCCAGTCATTCCACCCAAGGTTGCTGTCCTCTGGTGGGATTTGAACCCCTGACCTTCCAGCCTGAGGTAACTTGCCCCAACCAGTAGGCCACTCCTATGTGCAAAGAAATAGAGAGAAGAATCAAAGAGGACCTCAAGATTGTGGGCTGAAGAAACCAAGAGGATGGTAGGGCTATCCACAAAAAAAGAGAAATGAAGAAGGCGGTCGGTGGGTTTAGGGGATATGATAATGAGCTCCGTCTTCACTATGTTCAATTTCAGAATGTGGCGGAACATCCAGGCAGCAACCACAGACAAGCCAATTGAGATACAGGCCTGGATTCCTGGAGAGATTTAAGATGCAGAGAGGTAAATTTGGGAGTCATCAACATAAACGTGGAACTGAAACTCATGGGAAGAGATTAGGGCACTAAGGGAATGAGTATAAAGGCAAAGCCCTGTGATACACTGACAGAAAGCTGGATAGCAGTGGAGGAAGATCCACCAAAACATACTCTAAAGGTACGGTGGCAGAGATAAGACGGAAACCAAGACATAGCAGAGCCCCTAAACTGAAAGTGAGAAAAAGATAGAGGAGAAAGTGGTGATCAACAGTGTCAAAAGCAGCAGACAGGTCATGGCGTGAAATGTTGGACAATAGAAAGGGACCCTTTAGGTTCTGCAAGTGTAAGACATGTAGAAGAGATCTTAGAAGCCTAAGTATAGTGCTCGAGGGGCTAAAAACCTTGCAAGTGAATATCTTGCAGGCATAGGGCTTAGGTCTCTTCAGACTATCATTATTCAGTGGTGATATGGGTTGATAAGGAAGCCTTTGCGATGACTGGATTTTGTAGGGGCTGAAGTGCTTATGATCTTTTTTTTTAAGGGGTGCAGTTCACTCACCACAGCTGGAGAGGTAGCTTTGAAAATTTTTTCTCTCTGGCATAGTTCCCACCAGTGGAAGCTCACTTTGGTTGGTGATGCTGGATAAAACATACTCATTAAGTACCCTATAGGTCAAGTTGCTGATGGAGGAAAACCTGGTTGGGCAGCTGAGAGGCCTTGCTCCAGCTTGAGAAAGCAGATTGTGAGAGATTCCTCTAATACTGATTCCACTACTGCAGAGGAACTGTTCCGGCTGGGCTCACTGAAAATCAAATGTGCAGGATCTTGCAGTGGCTTTGCCAGTGCTGGAAAGGATCTTCTTCAGTCAGGGCTCACTGAAAACAAAAAGGGTAGGGTTTCAGAGTGGCATCACCACTGCCTGAGAAGAACTGCTCTGGTCATGGCTGACAAAATAAAATGAGTGTGGGCTCAAATCTATGTTGCCAGTGCCAGAGGGGAACTGCTTCAGTCGGGGTTGAGAAGATAAACTGTGCAGGACTCCCCAAAACAGCCTTGCCAGTTCCTGAGAGAAGTTGCTCCCAAACACAAAGAAAAATGCAACAGTCCTCAAAAAACAAAGAATGAAAAAACAAACTCTGTAGGAGGGAGGAGTTTGAAATAAAGAAGAACAAAAGAACACGAAGATAGAGAAGAAAGCAAAAATAAAGCCCAGAATGGGGACAGCTATGTCCGCACTTGGCCATGGATGAAGAAGACGATGGGGAAAAAGCAACAGTTACAAAGGCGGAAGTGCTTGCACATGCCCAGAGAGTTTTTCCAGACTCTTCCGAGCTTTGGCAGAGCAATGTGACCCAGTGCCATCAGGGATGAATTCACCCATTTGTGTATGGCTAATTATATCCTGCTTGTCCATGGAGAAACAAACTAACTGTATGAAAAGTGTAACACTTTATGAGTTTTTATCTGATGTAAATTGTCTGAGCTGGAATAAAACATAATCAGCCGTGAGATGTAAAGAAACAAAAAGAAAAGTATTTTGCAAAGATGTTGTGCTTACTTGCTGTAAAGAATACATTTATTACATTATTAACATTTTAAAATAAGAGAATTTACCACCTAATGTTACAAAGAGAAAGAGAACATCTTGAGAGAACAATAATAAAATAATTTATTCTTCTTAACAACTGTACTTCTCTCTTTTGACTATCATCTTTTTAAATAAATAATATTTTTACCTTTGTGAAAACCTTCCTGTGCTCCATCTTGAGAGGGCCCAACCAACATATGAACCACTGTATCACAACTCCAACACCTTGTCACAACTCCATTTTGTTGGCAGGGAGGGTCCCAGCTCAGGAGGGCTTAGAAACATAGAAACATAGAAATATGATGGCAGAAAAAGACCATATGGCCTATCCAGTCTGCTCTTCCATACCAACTACCATAGTCCCTTTTTCCCCTTTAGAGATCTTCTGTGTTTGTCCCATCCTTTCCTGAATTCAGATACTGCCCTGCTCTCTACTACCTTCACTGGGAGACTGTTCCAAGCAACTATTACTCTTTCTGTAAAGAAGTATTTATTACTCCCGAATCTATCCCCTTTCATCTTCATCCTATGCTCCCTCATTGCAGAGCTTTCTTTCAATCGAGAGGCTTGCCTCCTGTGCATTTATGCCACAGAAGTATTTAAATGTCTATCATATCTCCTCTTTGCTGCCTTTCCTCCAAAGTATGCATATTAAGATCTTTAAGTCTGTCCCCATATGGTTTATGATGAAGTCCACTGACCATTTTGGTAGCCACCCCTTGAACAGACTCCATCCTGTTTATATCCTTTTAAAGGTGCGGTCTCCAGAATTGCACACAATACTCCAAATGAGGTCTCATCAAGGACTTATACAGAGGCACTATCACCTCCTTCCTGCTGGCCATTCCTCTCCCTATGCACCCAAGCATCCTTCTGGCTTTTGTCATTGCCTTTTCCACCATGATAGAGACAATATCTCTCTTGCATTTTTCCTAGATTTCTCTTCTGCTTTTGACCTTGTGGACCATACCATTCTTCTCTCCTTGATTTTGGCCTGTGCGGTACCGTTCATCACTGGTTCCATTTGTTCCTTTCACACAGGTCCTTCTACATAATTTCTGACTCCTCCAAATTCCCTTTCACTCCACTTCCCTGTGGTGTCCCACAAGGCTCAGTACTAGCCCATCTACTATTCAACATCTTCCTCATTCCTCTTACCCTCTTGATACAACAGTATGGGATCCCAGCATATTATACAGTGTGATGAAGCTGACACCACTGAGCCTATGGAGTTAGAAAAAAACACTGATTCTGTTAAAGAATCAGACATGTGTAGAGTGCAGCTGGATAGAAGTGCAGCTAGAGGGAGCAAGCAAGGACTCTCACAAGGTAAGCTGACACACCCTAGAGTAGAGGAGGCAAAGCCTAATTCAAAGAGTAATCAAACACACCTGTTTAGAATGCCAGGAACTTTAGCTGAGGAACGCTCTTGTAAGCAGTCCCCAATTAGGAGAGAAAGAAGCCCTCAGGAGAGGAGTCCTCAGGAAAGAAGTCTTCAGAGGGGAAATCTTCAGAAGAGAAGTATTCCAGGGAGAGAAGCAGAAAGCGTTGCTACTGTAGAGAGGAGGAGAGCTCCTACTGATACTGAGGAGAGAGAAAGCAGAAGGCTCCAATTACAAAAGGAAAGGCAGCTGAACTGGAAGTCCTTACAGGGAAAATACAAGTTCCAGGAAGGACAGTCTCATATTGGAGAGCCCCAGAGAGAGGTCTTCAGAGGAGACAGAGAAAGCAGGAGAGTGCCTTGCAGGCGATACGCTGGAGATCCACAGCTCAGAGAGCCAAGGTACAGATACAATTCCTTTCCTAGATCTGAGCCAGGTCTTAGAGAAGCCTGGAAGTAAGAGAGCCGGGGCTGTAGCAAACCTAGTTGGCAGAAGGTGTGGAAACCTGTACAGAAAGTACTAGCCAAAGAGCACATTACCTGTTTGCCGGAACAAGCAGAGCAGGGCTGGCAAGGCCTGGAGAGAACCACTGACGTATTGCCAGACATACCAAGGGGAAACCCAGGCTTAGCAATTAACGTAGTAGAGCCAGAGGCTATGCATTTGGACTTTGTGGAACCTGAATTAGCCCAGTCTGAATGTCCTATGGACTGCACACTATGTATTGCAGGGAGTGTGGAATCCCTACCTGAACTATAGTGGCTAGGACATACTTGAAAACACTGTTTGCTTAAGCTGAAAAGAAGAAGCTTTGACTTTGATTTATTTGACCTGTTTGTTTGCTTTCAACCTGCCTAAGTAACAAGAACTGTGAAACACATATAACAGTTTGGACTTTGTAAATGTTTGGTGATAATCCAGAATAAGTTGAAACCTGTTTGCTTTCATTTGGAAACCTTTTGTGCTGTATGGGAATAAAACCCTTTACCTTACCACTTATATTGGCATTCACAACTATTCATTACAAAGAGGTGAACTACTGGTCCCAGAATCCCTCTGGGCAAAAGTAATTTCTCACTTCAAGAAAGAAATAAATGTCCACCCTGACCTCCAAACACGTTGGCAAAGGGAGGGGCTGTGACATTAATGGCGTAGTTTCTAGGATTTTCTTTGCAAAGCAAATTAAAGCCACACCAGTTCTGGAAGAAACTGCCAAGCTTTAAAAGAAAGGAAAAGGAAGCACCGTGTGAAACAGGAAAGCGTGGTTACCCGCATTGCTGGAGCGCTGGATGACGTCGGACACATCTTTTGTTCAAAGCATGAGTCAACGCCTCGTAGCAGGTAATACGTAAATGGGCAATCGAAGCCCTAAGATTTTATCTAACTGGGAGAAAACTTTTACTGGTCACTGACCATGCACCGCTAAAGTGGTTAAATCAGATGAAGAATAACAACAGTCGCTTAACACGATGGTATATGGCATTGCAACCCTTCAAGTACAGGGTGGAGCATAGAGCAGGAAAACTGCACCACAATGCAGATGCCATGTCCCGGATTACGAGCTGTGCAGATGAAGAAATGCCAGCCCATAATATCTTAAGGGGGGGGGGGGGAGATATGTGATGAAGCTGACACCATGAGCCTATGGAGTTAGAAAAAAACACTGATTCTGTTAAAGAATCAGACATGTGTAGAGTGCAGTTGGATAGAAGTTCAGCTAGAGGGAGAAAGCAAGGACTCTCACGAGGTAAGCTGACATGCCCTAGAGTAGAGGAGGCAAAGCCTAATTCAAAGAGTAATCAAACACACCTGTTTAGAATGCCAGGAACTTTAGCTGAGGAACGCTCTTATAAGCAGTCCCCAATTAGGAGAGAAAGAAGCCCTCAGGAGAGGAGTCCTCAGGAAAGAAGCACTCAGAGGGGAAATCTTCAGAAGAGAAGTATTCCAGGGAGAGGAGCAGAAAGCATTGCTACTGTAGAGAGGAGGAGAGCTCCTACTGATACTGAGGAGAGAGAAAGCAGAAGGCTCCAATTACAAAAGGAAAGGCAGCTGAACTGGAAGTCCTTACAGGGAAAATACAAGTTCCAGGAAGGACAGTCTCATATTGGAGAGCCCCAGAGAGAGGTCTTCAGAGGAGACAGAGAAAGCAGGAGAGTGCCTTGCAGGCGATACGCTGGAGATCCACAGCTCAGAGAGCCAAGATACAGATACAATTCCTTTCCTAGATCTGAGCCAGGTCTTAGAGATGCTTGGAAGTAAGGGAGCCGGGGCTGTAGCAAACCTAGTTGGCCGAAGGTGTGGAAACCTGTACAGAAAGTACTAGCCAAAGAGCACATTACCTGTTTGCCGGAACAAGCAGAGCAGGGCTGGCAAGGCCTGGAGAGAACCACTGACGTATTGCCAGACATACCGAGGGGAAACCCAGGCTTAGCAATTAACATAGCAGAGCCAGAGGGTATGCAATTGGACTTTGTGGAACCTGAATTAGCCCTGTCTGAATGTCCTATGGACTGCACACTATGTATTGCAGGGAGTGTGGAATCCCTACCTGAACTATAGTGGCTAGGACATACTTGAAAACACTGTTTGCTTAAGCTGAAAAGAAGAAACTTTGACTTTGATTTATTTGACCTGTTTGTTTGCTTTCAACCTGCCTAAGTAACAAGAACTGTGAAACACGTATAACAGTTTGGACTTTGTAAATGTTTGGTGATAATCCAGAATAAGGTGAAACCTGTTTGCTTTCATTTGGAAACCTTTTGTGCTGTATAGGAATAAAACCCTTTACTTTACCACTTATATTGGCATTCACAACTATTCATTACAAAGAGGTGAACTACTAGTCCCAGAATCCCTCTGGGCAAAAGAAGTTTCTCACTTCAAGAAAGAAAGAAATGTCCACCCTGACCTCCAAGCACGTTGCCAAAGGGAGGGGCTGTGACAACAGACATAATACTCCTCCCTTCATACTGATCTACTTTCCTTGGAACTAGGGCCAGCCCATCCTCTAGGCGAGCTAGTGGCCGGTCTGGGTGGGCGGCAGCAGTGACAGTGGCACACATGGGTAGCCACACTGCCCCCCAGCTGCCACTGATTCGATTTGGGGAGGAGATGGGCAGTGGCAGTATTTCCAAAAGCTGCATCAAAAAGCTGCCATTTTTGGAAATACTGCTGCTGCCCACCTACCCTTCCTTAGACAGAATCGATGGCAGCTGGGGAGGAGTGCCTTCCCACCTGAGTGTCTTGTGGCCTCCCTACCCTCCCTGCAGTGCTCTCCGACACTGTTTTGCTGTCGCTGATGTCTCTGCAATCCATCAGCTTGTTGAGGGAGCACGGAAGATACAAGACTGACTGGCCCATTCCCCTTCCTCTGTTGGGATCTGCCTGCACCGCAACTGACTGCCTTCACTTGCTGTGAGAATCATCGGACGTCTTCCGTATCAGCGGAGCACCTGAACCCATATGATGTGCATGCTGAGTTGAGAGAAAGCTCCTCTTGGGCCTAGGTTCCTTGTTGCACTTTCTCTAGGACTCACTAGCTCTAGCACAACAGCGCACAAGTATCCCAGCAATGCGAAAACAGGGTATCCGTGAGCAAGATTTCCATGATCAGGTTTATTTATTTAACCGGTTTTATATACTGTTTTTCTGCAAGGCAAAACAGTTTACATTGAACAAGAAGGAATGTTTACATGAAACAGTTGCAACTATATTCAAGTAACCATGATGTAAATACAGTGTTACAATAAACAAAAGAATAATAGTAACTATTTACAGATGGTGTGGAGGCTATGCAGTGAGGCTTGAGTTCGCCTACTTGGGAGAAGAGCTGTGTTTAGGAGAGTGGGGGGGGGATGGGGGGTAATGGTGGGTGTGGTGCAGGGGAGTTGGGGGGGTGAGTGGTGGGAGGAGGGGCAGTGGATGCATTGAAATGTTCTACAAAAAGAAAGGTCTTGAGTTGTTTTTGAAGAGGGTGTGGGATTGGAGGGCTGGTATGGTGGGGGGTAGTTTGTTCCAGTTGGTAGGGGCGTAGAATTGGAAGGCTGGTGCATTGGAAGGCTGGTGCATTGAGGTTTCTTGGAGCTCTGTGCAGGAAGAGGGAGGAGATTTGCTGTGTTTTGGCAGCGGAGTCTGCTGTTGTTGGAGCGCTCGATTAGTAGTTGTATCTGTTCCACCGTATTGTTGAAAAGGGCTCTGTGAGGACAATAGTCTTAAACCTGATGTGGGATGCAACTGGAAGCCAGTATAGGAATTTCAATATAGGCGTGATGTGGGAGTGCCTGGTTGCTCCAGCAATGAGACGTGCAGCTGTGTTTTGTGCCAGCTGTAGGGGGGCGAGAGTGGTTTTAGGTAGTCCTTGTAGGATGGAGTTGCAGTAGTCAATGAGAGGGATGATGGAGGCTTGACAAACTGTGCGGAGACTATCATAGGGTAGAAGAGGGCAGAGGTTACGAAGAGTTCTTATTTTGAGGTAGATATTTTTGGTGGTGTTTTGGATATGAGGCTGGAAGTTCAAGAGGTGGTCCAGGGTTACGCCAAGCTACTTGATCTGAGGTTTGACTTGAATTTCAGGGTCGACCAGTTTGATGCTCTGTGGGGGGTTGAAGTTGGGGGTCTCTGGAGATGTGAAGGAGCTCTGTTTTGCTGAAGTTGATTGTGAGATTATGCAGCTATAGCCACGCGGTGACTTCTGTGAAGCAGGCGGTAAGAGTGGAGTAGTCAGGGGAGGTGGTGTTGAAGGGGGTGAAAATCATTATGTCATCCGCATAGAGTTAGTATTCGACATTGAGGCTTTTGAGGATGTGACAGAGGGGCCTGATGTAGATGTTGAAGAGGAGGGAGGAAAGGGCTGATCCTTGAGGTACAACTTGGGAGAGTGTGAATGGCGATGAGGATTGATTTCCTGTTCTCACTTGTTGGGTTCGTTAGGAAAGGTAGGATTGAAACCATTGTAGTGGGTTGCCTCGGATGCCGATGGTGTTAAGTTGATTGATGGGGGTCTGGTGGGATACCATGTTGAAAGCTGCAGATATGTCGAGGAATAATAGGATAAAGCCTGAGTGGGGTTTTTCTGTACCAGTTATGAGTGTGTTGAGGAGGGAAGTGAGGAGGATTTCTGCACTGTGAAGTGGGCGAAATCCATGCTGGTTGCTGTCAAGTGGGGTAAATCTGTCCAGGTGTTCCTGAAGCTGAATTTGCACTGCTTTTTTGATGACTTTAGAGAGGAAAGGGACGCTGGCAATGGATCTGTAGGATGCAGGTGAGGTGGGATCAAGGTTGGGTTTCTTCAGTAGGGGTCTAATAGAGGCTTGTTTGAGCAAAGGGGGGAGGTAAGCTTGGTTGAGGGAGGTGTGGAGGACTGTAGAGATGTTGCAATTTGAATAGTCTTTTTTACTTTCAGCGGTAATTTTGTTTCTTCATCTGGAAGATTTACTGATGTGGTTGGATAAATTATCCCTCTTGCTGGTGTGCCCATAACACGGTGTGAAAGCTGCCTACTGGTCTATTACGGTATATGATTGTCCTTAGGTTTTTTAGTTCAAGTGGTTGGATTTCCCTAACATTTGTTTTGGCTCAATTTGGCCCTTTTTATAGCGTTTTTATGGTTTTATGGCCACTATGTGATACCATTTTTCTTATTTATTTATTTATTTGTTTTTATTAGTTTCATCATTTTGCAGCACACTGTTCATTTATCATCTCACAGCAGATCGATTGTTCCGTGCTGTGCTTACTCCTGTTCCAAGGTAACTTGCCTCTCTTTATGTTTTCTTCCCTCTGGTATCTTCGCTCCTGTTTCTCTGTCAGTAGTTCACATGAATTTTAACCCCCTTATTTGAGTGATACACGGATTGCACTCCCTTTTGGATTTCTCCTTTTTAAGATTTTATGGTTTCAATGTTTTAATAGTTATGCACACATTTCCTCGATGCTTTTATATGCCTTTATGACTGTAATTGGTGTCTATGTTTTTGCTTGGTCCTTATGATATTGTTATTTATTTCTTGTTCACATGTACTGTTATTATGATTGTTATGATGATTGGTTTTATCAGTTATTTATTTATTTATTTATTCAGTAACATAATATGACTTTTTATGTGGTGTAATAGATTACACAGGTACACTACCAAAAAACTGCCTCCAGTTTTGCAACTGATTCCTATAGATTTTGGGGTGCTGAATCCAGGAAAAATAGCCAAAATGTTCCATCACGTCACGTTTTCTTGCAAAATTAGATTTCTTACCCATATAAGGAATGTTCACATAATTTCTTTTTAGCCGACTGCACTTTATTTTCTTGGCCCAAAATAGAGGTTGTAATGGTTAACTAACTAGAAACACTCCCTCATGATATTTTAGAGTGTTTTGTATTCATTTTATACATTAACAGGACAAATGGGAGGCGGGGGGCTAAATCCAGTACTCGCGCTGGCGCATGTTCTTTCCTGTTCGCCTCGCCTCGTTCGCGCTCGCTCAAACACGGTGGTTGCGACATGAACGTTCCTGTCAAATTTCAGTTTCTTGCAAGTTCATTATTACCTTTTGTTTGCTCAGTCGTAATCCAGCTTTATTCCGAAGTGGTTCACTACAGTTGTAGTTTGCAGTGCTGTGTATTTGTGATGGCTCACAGAGCCAGAGG